>CP089279.1:2400000-3016469 GCA_023920165.1 Curvularia clavata
AGGTTTGAGCACTAACAATTACATTTGTAGGTCCGCAAGTTCGTCATCCGCCGTGAGGTCCAGCCCAAGAAGGAGGGCGCTAAGCCCTACACCAAGGCCCCCAGGATCCAGCGTCTGGTTACTCCTCAGCGTCTGCAGCACAAGCGCCACAGGCTCGCACTCAAGCGCCGCCGGGCGGAGGCTTCCAAGGATGCTGCCGTATGTGCCTCCCTTTACTTCTCTATCGAACCAAAGGCTAACAATGTGGCAGAACGAGTACGCTCAGATCCTTTCCAAGCGCATCAGCGAGGCCAAGACTGCCCACGACGAGGCCCGCAAGAGGAGGGCGTCTTCCATGAAGCACTAGAGGATCATCATGAGTTCATGATTGGGTCGTGAGATGATTACATTGGCGTCGGCATGAAAAACAAGGGAGTGAGCTCCTATATCTGAATGAAAACTTCGGGCATTCTAGGGGATAGGCGCTTCTCATACCACTGACTGTTTCAAGCAGTTGTCTGAATAAACAATTGCATCACTTCACGACAGTCTCACATGCTCCTTGTGTTCCACCCACTTGGCTTCCTTGTTGTCTCTTACATCGCGACAGCGAACCTATTGCACTTTTCAAGACCCCTGTGCTGCCGTTGCCATCGAATCATGACGGAATATTATTTACCTCATTCGCAGTGCTGTAATCATACATTGTTATCATCGCTTGCAGGCACGCTCACCCACGAAGCCCTTGACCTATCATTTAGGTACTCAGCCAACTCATCTGATTACTACACCCTGCCGCTCAATGCCCCTAGCATAAGGCCCTTCCAGGATGTCGCACCCACCTAATAAACCTACTGCTCCATTGCCCAACATACCACCGGACTGCACACTACCCCGACGATCTGACCATATCTCATGGAAACGAATCGCCATGTCACTAGCCGCAACCACAATGCATCCTTCCTCCGCACCTCTCCTTGACCAAACCCCATCTTCCCCTTTCGATCTTCCATCATCGCCACCATTTTCTGCCTGCGCACTTTTCGTAGGGCCACCTGGATATGCAACGGCACATAGAGCACGGTTTTCATCGTACCAGGGAACGGCAACAAGTTGCTCACAGCTCGGCCACGCGAACACAGCAATACGGTAGGGATGTTCGGGTTGCGCAAAGCCGAATGTCGCTGCTATTTCTCGCCGTGTCTGGGACCAAATGAGGCTGGTGACCTGGGCTGCGCAGTCGATGGTCGCAAGACAAGTCCCAGAGCGCGTATGGTAAAAGTGAATACATCGATCATTTGAGCCGCCGCCAATGGCAATCAGGCCGCGCTGCCAGGGGCAAAAGTCGATTGCTTTGACAGCTGCGTTTAGTGTCCAGGTGTGCTTGGCCGCGGATTGCGTGAGATGCAGCACTGAGCTGTTGCGATTAGAGACCGTGTATATGAATTCTCCATTCGGTCCTTGGCGAACATCGAGAATTGCTGCTGTTTCGTCGCCGGATGGGGGGACATGGAGGACTCTCTTTGTCTCAAAGAGATTGCAGTTGTTATCGTTTCCGCCACTGGCAAACAGTTCGCCGTCTGCAGACCATGTAAGGCCACAGATCTGCTGGCTATGGATTGTCAGGCGCGCGAGAAGAGTCATGGCTCCATGCCAGCCGAACAATGCACTCTGAGTCTCCGAAGGCCATTCTACGCTGTAGAAATAAATGTGTCCTACTTCGTCTCCGATGATCAATTCTTCAGTTGGTACGGTCATTGCCCTGTCACGGAGGGAAGGACGCTGCACAACAGTTGGTCTCCAGGACGCGCATGACACTGGCTTAGGTTGTGTGGCATCGAAGCGCGGTTCTGCATCAAACGGACTCCAGAGTGAGATGCTTCCGTCTGCCCGCCCGACAGCGAGAATGGCTTGACCACCGGAGTTGGAAGAAAAGCTCAGACACGTAACATGCCGACTCTCGGGGTGGCCGTTCGCTGGCCTGGCGTTGAGTGACTCTGGAGTGTTTACACCTTTTATTTCAGACCAGATATGCACAAGGTTACCTAAGCCAACAGCAAGGCAGTTTGAGGTATGAGAGTATGCAAGCAGGGTGCAATAGAAGTCATCACGAAGTTCTGGTGCGTCAAGAACTGTGCTTTTTGTTAGCTCCGGCAAGATCTGTCAATACTTGAAACCTATCTGAAAGGTAGGACTGGCACGGCTCTTCGCTTCTGCCGAGTCTGATGCTGTGCTTCGTTGAACTATTAGCTCGAAATTGACTACGAGTTCGTGCGACAAAGGCAAAGACAAACGTGAGCTCGAGCCGTCTCTAATCCATGCGCTATCTCGCCACACATGCTTCACCTGTGAATCGGGACCATGCTTTGGAGAGTTTTGGAAAGTCGCCAAAGACGAATGCTGGAGTATGCGATCTGTCTGGTCAATGTCCAGCGCCAGTGCAAGTCGTTGTGCGTAGACTTCTAGCTCAGCTTCAGGATCCGCTCGATTGAGGAAAGCAGACTTATACAGCGGTGCGTTCGTTCCGCTTCTGAGCATCCTACCTCTTCCCGTGGATACGGCTACCACTGTATCACTCGCAGCAGAAGGTCCCCCAACATTCCAGACTGCTCCGGCACTGATCTGACGAGCAGCTAGAGGAATAGAGCCACGTCTCATGTTGGCATTTCTTCTGGTGGCATTAGTCCTTCCTGACATCATGGAGTATGTCTCTCGAAGCCCACGCAGTTCTTCATTCATTCGATCGCTCCTGTGTAGTCTACGGCTGAAGGCGTCTGTGTTTGTTCGAGTACCTTTGTTAACAGCCTGTTCCCTTCTGCGACGTGCTGTTGGGCTGTTTAGTTCGAAGCTTTCTCGGGCAACAGTAGGCGGCCGACGATAGGCGATGAATCGATCCGGCGTGCCGATCTGACCAAAGCGAGGCGATGACACCAAGCCTTGCCTGACCACCGATCGACTACATCTGGTAGGGGAACCCGAAAATCGTGAGGAGGGTCTTTGTAGTCCGTTCTGTAGGACGCTCTTCTTGACTGAGGCACCTGTGTAGCTCGAGGTAGGTAGTATATGGCTTCCAGACTTCAAAGATGCATGGATGGGCTTTTCAGGTAAGGCTTCTGACGAAAAGGAGTCGTTGCACCTTCGGGTTTTCAAAGGTAATAAGCTTTGAACTGAACTGGGAGTATGTGTTACGCTTGAATGCAATGATTCTTCATCATGTGCAGAGTCTACGCTCGTTGAAGACAGGGAACGAGCATGTGGAGAAATAAGAGAAGGAGCTAGATACGGAGAAGGTGGATCAGTAGCGGAAAGTGGTCGTGATTTGACAGGTGAATCTTCATCTGGCTGCACTGGTGAAGGATCGTAACCAGTCGCATAGAGCACTGGAACCGAGAGCGCTTCGAGACTGGATTTGTATTTGCACTTCCAGACAGGAGATTCTGGAGTCAAGCCACGCTTGTGGGCAGCATTATCAATGTCCCGAAAGAAGAGGCAGCTTCGACTTTTGCGTGGAGATCCAGGCGTTCTTGGTGATGACCACTCCTCTGTGCTAACGGTCTTCGTAGGTGACAGTGGCGGTGTAAGGTATCCGTGGTGCAATAAAAACGCTTCATCATCAGTGTCGTTTATGTTGAGCATTGAGGATCAAGATGAGTGAGCTAAAGCACTTGCGTAGCCCACCTCAGTGGATGTGAGGTTGCGTAAAGGAGAGCAGCCGATAATGGAATTGGACCAAGTTCTTTTACTGTTGGGTTAGTAATAACAATGGTGACTGGAGCATCAGGAATGCTGTGAGTTGTGTAGGTTTGGTAGTGTTGAGGTGTTGACAGTTGCAGTGTCTGTGAGTGGTGACGCGGGGAAGAGGTTCCTGCGCATAGTGGGGCAGCATCTCACGGAGGCTTCCACCTACAAGCAGCCGCGAACCTGCACGTTGCTCGAGTAATTACCATGGCGAGCGTAAGCATATGTTCTTTACGCATGCAGTATGAGGCTAACGACTGTAGCACGGCGTCTCACGTGGTACGGGTCCTGTCGTGCGTTCCGAAGAGGCACGACAGAAGGAGCTTGAGCAGATTGCCCGCTACAAAGAGCTGGCAGATCTGGTCAATGCAAAGGTACCTGGCTAGCCCTTGATGATGATGCCCAGGAAAAGCTAACGTGGAACCTCGCAGATTGCTGAGAAGCAGTACACAATCGATACCCTCGGCCTGGTCACAAAACTGTTGAACGAGAATCCCGAATACTACACAATATGGAACCACCGCAGGCGCGTCCTCATGTCTCTGACAGGAGCGGAGACACCCGAACAATCACCACAAGACCTATTGCAGGATGACTTGCAACTCACATTTGCGCTGCTGCGAAAGTTTCCCAAGTGCTATTGGATATGGAACCACCGCAACTGGCTCTTGCGCCAGGGAGAGACATTGATGGGCGCAGAAGCGGCACACAAGCTTTGGTCGGGAGAACTACAACTCATAAACAAAATGCTGCACGCAGACAGTAGAAACTTCCATGCTTGGAGTTATAGACGCATTGTGGTGTCGGAAATTGAGCGTTTGACCGCGGATTCAGACATCCCAGAAGAGAACCCCCCAAACAGTCTCGCTGAATCTGAGTTCCAATATACCACCAAGATGATCAAGACCAATCTTTCTAACTTTTCTGCTTGGCACAACCGCAGCCAGCTTATTCCCAAGATCCTCCTTCAGCGTAACGCAGACTCCAAGGCGCGCCGTGCATTCCTCGATTCAGAACTATCTCTGATATGCGAGGCTGTCAACACAGACCCCTTTGACCAGTCCATATGGTTCTACCACCAGTATCTCCTCTCCATTTTGTCTCCTTCATGTCCTTCGGATCGCCTGGTTGTTCAAGACCTGACAAATGGCGAGCGGCAAAAGTACTATGAGAATGAGATGGAGTATATACGAGAAATCTTGGAGGACGAAGCGGACTGTAAATGGATATACGAGGCGCTCCTTGGACTTGCGGAGGCGTATTTGGAGGTCGATTCCGGTACGGGTTCGTTCACAACGAAGGACATGAAGTCCTGGCTAGACGAGCTGAAGCGGTTGGATCCGTTGCGGCGAGGAAGGTGGAATGATTTAGAAAGGAGATTGGATCTCTGAATACCAAGCAACGAGAAATGATAGCCATCACGGTTTCCCTTTTGTGTCTTCATTGCTATCCTTCAGGGACACTGTTTCCCTAACCGGGTCTTTTTTCCAAGCCCACAACCCCAGCATGTTCGACCAGGAGTTCCCAGACGATACGGAAGTAGTGGGTTCTTCTTGTCTGGCTTGGAGTTGGCGAACCGGCACAGGGGCAGGGCTGGCACCTTTTGAAGCAGCGGCAGCAGCCAATTCTCTAAGAACGTGTGAGTGGGAGCGAATGAGAGCGCGCCCAAAGATTTTGCATACCGTTGGTACTCTTCTTCCATCCGTGCTAGTCGTTGTTTCTTGAATTCTCCGTCAAAAGTCGCCACCCCAATTGATACGCCGATTACCGCTGCCAATGCAACAGGAAGAATGCGTCCTGCCATGTTGATACGCCTGTTGCGCGAACAATTTGTTGAGGTTTTCGGAGACCAAGTTGTATGACGGAAGCACTCCCGCGGGGAAAAGTTCGGCGTCCTTCCGCCATTACTTGGGTACTTTACGCGCTAGGCGAAGCACGGGACGACGCGCCATGCCTGTCGTCTACAACCATATGCCTATTCCACCAGCATCGAGCTTCGATACGACATGCAGGCACGCCCAAATGTCCAAATGGCGACAGAAAGGATTTGTTCAGGACTCGGATGAAGAAGAAGAGGAGTCTCAGCTTGAAAGTCAGGGTTCCAGACTGAATGGTGGCTTACATGGACGCGTCGAGCGCGTCGAAGATGACATCAATCAGACCGAACAAACCGAAGAGGCAAGGGGGCATGTGAACAAAGTCGAAGTATGCCTTGGAGGAGATGGCGAGAATGCTGGAAATGTTAAAAGACCAGATCCACAGGAGAGAAGCATAGCAACGCTCGTGAAACGCAGTTCACCCAAACGCCCCTCTCCATCTACGCCCAAGTCAGCACACAACCCCAGGCCACAGCCGTCAGAGAGTCCAGATCCGCTTCAAGGCTCCCAAACCCCGAGATCCCAACGCACTTTCCGACCTCTCTCGTCTCAGCAGCGGCTTGAATCACCGAATCGCCCGCACAGCTCGACAGTGTCCATTCCTCAACTCAATGAAGTTGGACTACCACTGCAGACTGTTCGAAGCCCTCATACAACACCACGGGTAACTGTCGCCGAGAACACCCATGAGCCTACCCGTGCCTCAAACATCTTGAACGAGTTCGGCATTGTGCCTCTATCGGATAATTCTGACGATGACGATCTCTCAGACCCGCCCACAGACTTGGAATCACCTCCACCTTATTTTGTCCAGCCCCATAGAAAGACGGCAGTTCAGGTTGTCATTACTTCTTCTAAGGCTTTACAACAGCAGCTTGTGCAAGACAGGGTGCAAGAAAGGAGTGGACGAGATTTTCGCCAACGGAAACCGATCCAAATGCATCCTTATCTGCTGGAAAATGAGGAATACAAGAGAACAGTTCAGAGCAGAGGTCTTCAACCGGTGGGAAGATTAAGGTCGCGTTCGCCACAAGGTAACTCAAGACAAAAAGACAACGAAACGCAAGAACAAGAGTTCAATCCCGACGAGGAGCCTACGAGCAGTCCGCCAGATGCAGAGATACCAGTTTCTAGTCCTGTTGCTCTACATCCAGGGAAAGATGCACATCCTGCAGATTCAACACGTCGGCCCACTTCCAAACCTATGCGACGGCTCCCTTCTACTCAACTCCGTCATCCTCATGCAACAAAACGGAGAAAGCTCAACGTCTCATCTACGCAAACTACTATGCCACCAGCAGGGCCACCAAAAAGTATATTCGACAACCCTGTCATGCAGCACGATATTTGGTCGATACCTCCGAACTCCCCTCCTTATTCGAGTAGTCCGCCGCTGCAGGGGAACGCTTCAGTTCGCCGCCCAGGTATACTGCGCAGGATGACCCCGGCGCCTAACTTGCCAACACCATCTACTTCGTCAGTTATGCAAGATGACCGTCGTCTTGGGTCGGATTCTGATTCAGACACTGCACCGCGCAGTACTCAAAGGCCTGACAGTGGGCTTCGTCGGCCGAAACGCGTGGTACTTACAGATAGCTCATCTTCGGACGACGGGTCTGCCTCACTGGCAGAGCAGAGTGACAATGAGTTAAGGAGTGTGAGCAGAAAGATGAAGGGGGTTTTGCCTGCATCCTGGATACGATATGAACAGCAGATTCAAAAGCAGCGCGAAGCCCAGCAACGTGAGCGGGAAAGGACACGTGCCAATACAGCATTGTCCCCCGGACGTGTTGCACCTGTACGCGGAGTTGCTCAAAAGATCACAAGACCATCCGGTCGGCCCCCCCTATCTTCGGCTTTCAACATCCACACCAGAGACACTGTCGTTATATCCGACGATTCAGAAGCTGATCAAAGTGTGCCTGCGTCGCACACAATTCAAACCATACGAGATTCTGTAGCTGATGCGTCGGCGTTAGCTCAGAGATTTGATGATCGTTATGTTGATGATGACAATTTGTCAAATATGGAGCATGATCGTCTGCCCCTACCCACACTTGGAGGGGTCGGCTCTAAGCGGAAGAAACAGAGCAAGCTTCCCGATGTCTTTGGCAAAGTGAAGAAATCAAAGTCTTCTAATGGCACGAGAAAGCACTCAGCTCACAAGAAGCGGCCCTCCAACAGCCTGACTGAGAAAAGGAAGCAAAGCAACCTTGCAAGATCGCGCCGTGTTTCTCCACCAGCAATGAGTGTGGTTGACGCAGTCCTCTCTCCGTCGGAGCGCACCGCGAGAGTGCCCCAGTTTCTCAGAGTGGCCAGACGACAAGCACTTCGGAGGCCTGACCTTGCTCGCCAAAGCCCACGTAACAAGCAAATAAGACTTCATACTGGTGAGGATACGGAGGATGCCAACAACACTCTTCAGCAATGGCGACAGGGCTCTTTGAAGCCAAGATTGGACGGTGCTGTGAAAGAACGGAGGCCTCGACTGCCCATGGTCGACAGAACTAATAACAAGCACGATGCAGAGCAACAGCCGTTGACAGACGCGGAGTCTGTGAAGGATCTAGATGGTCAATCAGAAGTTGCAACCGAGGTTTCTCGTATACGTCCACGGAGAAACATTCCTCTCGGCCTCCAGGTTTTTCAACGTCCATCACCCAGGTCCACACAGCAAAGCAAGGATCCGTCACAGACCAGGAAGCCTCGCAAACGTCCAGAGTACATGGGATCTTTGCTTTTCAGGACCGCACAGTTGGAAGGTGATGAGAGTGCCTTTGGTCGTGACCATAGGAAGATCGCGTTTGAGAAAGGCTTACTACATGTCGATCAGCAATTCGGAAAGCAGTTGTCTAATGAGTACCATGTTGCCAACCCGCAGTTGGCACGTTGTCTTGCAGATGGTTATGTTGAGCCACCACCTTTACCTCATTCTGCGGATCACGTTGGAGAGCATGCGACAGAAGCTCTGAGCAAAATTGGACCTACAACTAAGAGGCGTCTCAAACGGAAGGCTCAGGCACGAAGAGTCGATGTGGATGCACGAGAGTTTCGCCAACCAAGTGAGCCGGCTGTTCAGCAAGTACTTGGAACAATCAGTTCCCCTCAAGTACAGGAACTTGCCGCAGAACAGAGCTCTCCTATGCTCCATGGTCTGGGGCCTTATGGCACTCGATACCCCATTACCTTCGATATATATTCAGTGACCTCTGAGACATATTTTCACTCATCCACTTTCATTGGATCCGACGAGTTTCATCGAGCTCTGAGCATTGGAAAACCAGGGGGTCGTGACCTGGACGAGGCCGCAGGGTTCTCTGCCATCACCTGCGGAACAACGTCTGTTAGATGTGGTCCATGGAATGATGAGACCTCTTCAACACTATATGAAATGGTGAGAAATGCGTCAGCATTTACAATAACCGAAACATCAGCAGGACCGCCCACCGGTCAGGTGCATCCAGCTCAATTAGCTCGATCACTCGTCGTCTACATATCCGACCATCTTAGCTTTCTGGATCCAATTGATCGGAAGGACTGTGTGACAAAGTCGATTCGATTGTGTCAAACTCTTTTTGATGGCGCAATGGCTGCTTTTGATAGTACTTGCGGCCATGGAGTAGGCCACAACTGGTGTGCTATGCGCACTATGACTTATATGCTTGTCATAAGCCTTCAACTGTATCGCATTGCTCAGCATCCACATGTTGACGAAGATTGTCGTGCTGAGGCCCTGACGCTGATAAGAAATGCCGCAAAAACGGTTGTCACCCACTTGGTTCGACAAGCTGTTCCAGAATTGGGCAGCTTCCTTGAGCTAAACAAGCGACACACTGTACGTGAGAAAGGCGTGCAAGACAACGAAATCGCCATAGAAAGTACAGTCGTCTGCATGCACGTATTGGAAGACCTACATATCTCGGGATGGGGGTTTTGGGACCTTGTCAGTCAAGAGCTCAGTCCTCAGGTCTCCAATGCCACTCACATTTCCATTTTCGAAACAACATGGGCTAAGCTTTTCACATTTCTCCCATTCGGCGAAATCGACGTTACAGGCATCCCATTGAGAAATCGACGAGAGACCTTCCAGGATGATAATTGGATATGCATTCGAGACATCCTCCGACGGATATTCGAGTTGTATACGAACACACGCGGGAAGAACAGTGCATCACTGAACGACTATGTCCGTGCCAATCTTGCACGATGCCATCGACTTATGACACACTGGCATTGGAGACGTCCCGAGTTGATGCTCAATGCCGTGATTGATTTCTTTGGAAAGCATGGTCTCAAAGGTCTTCGGCACGAGGCGAGTGTTGGATCCATCGCGTTCCTGGATGACCTTAACGCTGACCCTTCAATGGCTGTTGAGCCAAACGAATACTCTTTTCACACCGCACTCAAGTGCCTTGCTTTAGGTCTTCGAGGTATGAAAGATGTCTACCCTGAGAAAAAGATACGCAGCTTTGTCTTTCGATCAGTCCCCAACCATGGTCGAGCGTATCCAAAAGACCAGCCCCTGGATGAGGGAAACCTTGCGGCACTGCGCAATCACCATGACTTACTATCGACTCTCTACTGGAATGCCCCGCCGGGCTGCCGACCAAAGCTGGAACAAATTAAGGGCCTCGTGAATCACGAAAGTTCCCATCGGGAGGCTTGCAGATTAAGCGTTCGTGCCTGGACCAATCTTACCACTTTCCAGCTATCTACCGAGGAACCTTACGCGTCTACAGAACCATTTGCCCTTTGGCACAAGGACATCATGCATCAGACGCTGAGGCAGTACAAGCTTGCGAAAGTGGAGGCTGAGGATTTTCTGAAATCAGTTGCTGTTGACGGTGCCACAGACATATCGGCAGTCATGGTCCGTCAAACAATGGAGAAGAACCAGGAACAGGTGATTGCAACTCTACGAGACTGTATTGCGGGTATGAGTAAAGCCATCAGACATGCAAGGGACCAATCATCTTTGAAGAAGTTCCTTATTGCATCCGACATCATGCATCTGCTTGAGCTTCCTCATCTGGAAGATCGTCGTCTAATCGGCGTCATTCATGACACGCTGAAAGTTCTACAAGAGTATTCAAAGGTACAGAGAACACAGTCTAGGAAGGAAGCAAGCCAGGAAACCAGCGAGGAGAGTCAAGACTACGGCGATTTCCCAGATATGGACGATCTAGATGATCTAGACAATCTTGATCAAGCTGTTCCGGCAAAGCAGCCTCAACAATCAGGCCTCGACTTCATTCAAACACCGCTATGGCACCTGCTTTCGAACGCATTTGGCGCGGAAAGCGCACCAGATGACATTCTGCTGAAAGATTGTGTTGATACCTGGGTCTGCATCGCTGGGGGTCAGGTGGCATCAGGCGAGCGATCTTGGTCTTACTACCTCGACTCGTTCAGCCATATGTCGTGGAAGCAACTACGGCAGACCGAGCAGACGCGGAAATTCGGCCCCTACTTCTTGGCCGCACTCATTGATTGTGACCCTGCCGTCTACAAGGAACATCGAACGGAGTTTCTTCAGGCTCTAATGGTATCTCTGGTGGAACGAGAGTCCATGCTCCGATTCCAGTATCAACTACTACACGCCATCATGAGAACCGATGGTCGTCATCCGCTCATGCAGAATTTACCCTTCTTTCGTGATCTCCAGACTGGCGCATGGGACATCAACCCAGACTCTCTTCGTACACGGCGTCTGGGACTCATATCAAGCATCTTATCCAACATGCGAGACGATTTCTACGCCATCAGTCGTAATGAGCCTGCGCGCACTGCTGAAGCAAAGAGAGTCTACGTTTGCATGCTGAGAGACTTCATGGAGTCTATGAAGCACAACTATCAGAAGCTCAGCCAAGGTACGACTATCATTGGTGCATACGTCGAGTTTGTCCAAAAGATAGTCCGGTTTTTGAAACAGTATACAAGCGATATACTCCCTGTGTTACCTTTCTTCACAGACTCGGCGGCTTTCCCACTGCCTGCAGAAGATCCCACCTACGTAGTCGCCCGCTTGTGCGGTTATGCACCGAAACTACTGGACTCTGGGACAGCGAAACAATTGTCTGTCTTTATAGAAACTGTAGTGCAGCAAGCCGCTGCAGATAACCAACAAGTATACTTGGTGCATCAGCTCACGAGTGCGCTTTGTACGGATGAGTCACCAGCGGCTGACAGGGTGGCACTGCGATCAGCATTGTTGCAAGCCATCTTCCCAGCATACATTGAGGAGGCATTTTCGTCCAGCACCGCCTTCACGATTGGCCGACCGATTCTACTAGCACTCCCGTCCATCCTCGACACGATGATCTTCGACCTACGTGTCACGCAGCCAGAAAGTGTCAATTCAATCACCAGCTGTATCATATCCGTCTCGCATGCCTTCATTCGTGGCACTGAACAGCTGAAAGACAATTATCTCGAGCTCTTTCAGCGTCCATATGTATTTTCCGCATTGGCACACATGCTCGATGCCATGATATCTATCCTAGCGCTACTCAAGTACATGTGCAGTCGTACTCTACCCACCGCTGACGCTCCTCCGCTTGCCGCATACATCGACCAATTTATCACGTACATCGCTGCGCTTCTCCATGACACCGCGCCAGACACGATACCCTCCTACCCCGCTGACTCTCACGCTCCGCCTCTGGACACACAGCACGCCAATCTTCTTGCCTTCTGCCGCCGCAGCCTGGAAGAGACTTTAAGCACGAACTGGAGTAAGAGCGCGGGGGCAATATGGTTTGGCGTCGGAAACGCACGGCGCGAAATTTTGCTGGACATCGGCACTGTAGAGGAAGAGAGTTTGAGATTCGACGACGGGGTTAGGCGTTTCCAAAGCGTGTTTGATGATTTGTATGGGTTTGAACAATATCATGGTGGGCATCAAGATGATATCGAGTTTGACGATGTTGTTGTTTAGCTAGCATGTATGCGGACTTTTAATACGCGGATGGTAAACAATTACGGACGTGTAATGTTCAGACGCAAAGTTTTCGTCTTTCTGATGCGAAACGAATTGAAATCAATGATCTTTGGACTACGCTGTTATGATGAATCACACTGTGCAGAAAAGAAAACTGATTGAACGATTGTAACTGCAACAAGAGAAGCAGTTGCAAAACCGACCTGGTCGTTGCATCATTGACCGTGTTAATTTTGGCTCATCCAAGAAAAATCACATAGCACGGAAAGCACATTCATATTATCGTTCTTAACCGACTGAGTCTCTTGCAGCTCTCAATTTCCTTATCAGAGTCATTCTCATACCACGAGACAGAAACCGTCTTCCCAGTGTCTCCCCCAGAACTTACCGAGCTCTCATCCTCTGCGCATGTCCCCGTCCAGAGCAACGGGCCACCTTTTCAGCACTCACATGCACTACGTTTTATCAACACTCTTGCTCAGCAGAGGTTTTGGTCCATCTCCGCACTTTCGATAAAGAAATTGGTTCCGTGAACTTTCAAGATGAACTGCCACCCTGTTCGTCGTTACCTTTATCCATATGTTAGCTGTATCCTCCATAAAGACAGGAAATGTAACATACCGGATTGGGGTGATGCGTCAGTGACCTCACGCTCTTGTTCCTTGCGCTCTTTTGCCTCCCGTTCTAGTCTTTGCTGCTCCATAATTGCATTGGTGGTTGCATAGTAAGATGTAGTATCGTGTTCAATGTGGTATTGGATAGCCTCGATATGAGTCATCTGTGAGGTAAAGGGGTCGTAGTTGTGAGTATCCATGGGAAAATGTGCAGGAATTTCTCCATTCGTATCAGGCTCCATAGTGGTGCTGGGTTCGGTAGCGGGTGTTTTCTTCTTCTTGGTTCTCTTCTTGCTCTTCGTCTTTTTTGGCGTCTCGGCTAGGGTATTTTCAGGCTGGGTGATGGTTGTTCCAATACATGTGTCCTGAGAAGGATCAGAAGTCTCGGGGTTGTCGGGAAGGGCAGACGGGGTATTGTTCGGTCCACCCATATCTCCTGCGATTGTCGAAATTGATGAATGGCGCGAGATGGATTGACAAGGGACCATGGTACCTTCAAGAGTTATATGCAATCCATTGCGACTTGAAAATTTTCTCAACTCACTGGGTTGAGTATCACCAGTCTGGGATGGGGATGGTGTTGGTACAGCTAGTGATGAAGGACTTGAGAGGAAAGACTCGGTTTGAGCTGACGAGTCTTTTAACACTGCTGGGATGTTCGTAGTTTCGACCTTATCCGCTTTTTCAGTGATCATCGTGAATGCCTCCGCTGGCGATTTATCAATCCTCTTTTTCTCACTTCCACTGATTCGCTTATCTTCCTCCTGAGCTTTAGCAGCCTTTGCCTTAGATTTTCCCTTGGACTTCTTCGTTTCCTCAAATTCAGGTTTCTCAGTGTTTGAAGTAGTCGCCTGCGAGTCAGCGTGTACATCTGTAACCACGGAGGAAGTGGCGGAGATCGTAGGCATCTCGGTCTTTGGCTTTGGATCTGCGCAGCTTTTCCCCTTCTTCGATGATGCAACTTTGTCAGCCTTATCAGCTTTGGCCTTGGCAATCCGATCCGCTTCCTCCTTCTTTTGTTGTTTCCTCTTAGTCTCTTTTTCCTTCTTTGCTTGAGCCTTGCTCTTCGTTGCGAACGGGTGAAGGGATTGAACCTGTTGCACTCCACATTTCTTGACCGCGTCTGTAGAAGCTCCCTTGACAGGAGCAGACATTTTTGCGCCCTGGTTCACAGAGCTAGTTTCTATATGTGCTGTGTCTGCGGCTATCCGTTTATCTTGGCCATAGCTCTCTCTTGGTCCAGAGGCCTCCGGGTTGCCTTCAGTGTTCGAGGATGCGGACGTCGGCTTCTCACGATCTGAATTTGATTCTCGAGGGGTGCCGATATTTGGGCCCTCAGATGTGGCCGGCGGTTCGAGGTTGTCTTGTAGTGGGCTGTTGTGTGTTATTTCAGAAGTTCGAATGACGATACCATGGTTCGCATCCGTTGATTGATCCAGAGTCTCTGGCTCTGACTCCATCTGCGTAGCTTCAGGTTGCACTTCTGGTGCAGAGTGAAAACTAGTGTCGTTTTTTGCTCCATCATCCGATGCATCGTCCTCGGCTCCTTTACCTGCTTCGACAGATGATGCTGTCGTTTCATCATGCTGCGGAGTTTGGAATGGCTCACTGCCGACCGTCATCTTCATTTCAGTAGGTGAAGATTCAGAACGAGCCACGTTGTCTTTGCTTTGCGGGCTTTCCAATTGGGCCAACTGATCGAGCGGTTCTGCAATCGTTTGCCGCTTCTCGTTTGCCGCATGACACATGTCCTGAACTGCATTCGACGTGGATTCAACATGAACTAGTTTTGAATGAACATCTTGCACATTTGTGTCATCCTCATTGCTTGATTTACTGTTCTTGATGGTGGCTGTTGGCAAGACATCGACTTCCAGCTTCTCATTGGGGTTCGGCGTATCTACATGGGGATCTTTCTTGGTATGCGAATCTTTCTTGGCTTTGCATTTGGTTTTCTTTATAGGAGACTCATCTTCACGCTTCGGTTTCTCCAATTCGGAAATTTTAGTCTCTGTGAGGTCGGTAGCTTCCTTGGGTTTGGTGGCCTCCTTGAGGTTGTTAGCCTCCAGTTGTAACGTAGGCGGCTTCTTCTGCAGGTCGCTTCTAGCATCCTGGGGAGAGTACATAACTGTATCACTCGCTGCAGCTGTTTCAGTTTCGGCACTGGTAGCAGTGCTCTTGCCGTCGAGAGGCACGTTTACTACGCCGTGGGCATATCCATTAGCTGGATGGACGACGCGTGAATACTCAGAAGACGCTGCAGGAAATGATTCTTTTTGATAGTAGCGTTTTGGTACTGAAATTGCCGGCCGAACCTCGCCGTTTCGCAATCGAGGGTCGAATTGGTTGATAGTCAGGGCCGCCCTAGCATCAGCCGATGATGCGAAACTACAAGTGTCAGCTAGTCCAGAAGACTTGAACATCATACTTACTTGGCGAAGGCATGAACATGTCCCTTCACTGTGTTGCTTTTCACAGAGATTGAAAGAGGAGTGATTCCAACTGTCTTGTCGAACAGCTGCTTGAGCTCATTTTCACGGACATCCGGTGGCAAATCTCCAATCCAAAGCTCTTTGACTGTAGTGTTTTTCGGGCCAATCCAGGTATGACCACAGCCGTAGACAGAGTCACCAGTGATGCTTGTATCGTCCTCGGATAAACGCCGTCGGTTACTGGATTCGATTATTCGTGAACCTGTTGAAGGGATGTAATAGTGACTGCCTTGTACTAGACGGGCACTGGAGGAGGTGGACGATCTTCGACCTCGGTTTTGCGGTGCTGTGAAATTGCTAGCTCCGCCCTTCTTTGCCAAATCGTTGTGTACTTGTCCTCCGCTAAACTTGCGGCTGGTTCCATTGTATGGGTCGAAGAGTTGGCCTGCATTTTGTTGACTGAGACGACGGGGCATCGGGGCCAGAGGATCAACCACCTGTGAGCGCATGAAGCCGGAGAAATACATGTTCGTCGCATCACCCATCGAAAGTGACTGCGGTTCTTTTTGCTGGTTCACATGAGCTGGAGACATGTGTGAACTTCGGAAGGCACCCATTTGATAGTTTATGTGCCCTCGTGGCATCATTCCAGACTCCATAGGTTGAGCAGGACATGCTGGGTGAGTCAACACCGGCGGTCCTACGAAATAAGAGCCCATCGCTGAGCTTGGTATCATGGACGCATTCATCTGCGGGCCCACAGCTATCGGGGGTGGGCCGTATTGAGATTGGTGCATACCAGGTACCGGGAAGGGATATGGTCCAGGGACGGTGCGACTTTCGTTCTCAATCCATCCTTGTGGCTGGCTATGGGCTGGAGAACCTAAGTTCCGACTACCCTTGTGTACTTTCAAACCCTGCGCACCAATATTTGGAGATGTTGTAGATGGCGTTCCCATCCGCTCTAGCCCCGTGCACCTTGTATGGGCTTGCAGATCGTTTGCTGGATGCGACGAATGTGGCGCGATACGTTGAGGCGGAGATGACAATTTTGACTGATCTGGCCCAGAAACGGCTATATTATCCGTACGAGCTGTGTGTTCTGATGACAATGCTGTCAATTTTGTTAGCATAGCTAAACTCAGTCACCATTTCCAGCAGTGTTTCTTACCAGCTTTCTTTCCAGTAGATGTGGTGATCTTGACGGAGGATCCCTTTACCTCATCATTGCCTCGCTGAGCTACGACAGGAAGGTACTGATCTTGGTATGTATTGAATGCTGGAGCGTTCTTCAAACGAGCGTTGCTCCAGTCGGTGATCAGTATGAAAGCGACATGCCAAAGAAACGGCCGAGGAAAGGAGTTGAGTTCGCCAAAAACGAAGATGTGATCGAGAGCTGAGAGCGGATCGTTGAGATCGTACACATTGCCGATGTGAATGCCAGTGAAGTCAACTTGTTGAAAATATGCTCGCGCCCAATCCTTGGCCAATCTGTCTGCGGCATGCCATGTGTCGCGCGCGATGAAGGTAAGCATCTGCTCACAGAATGTCCTACCATCGATATGAATGTCTGTGGCGTCCCAGAGATCGTCCACAGTCCATCCTTGATTGGGAAATATGCATAGGCATTGACCTTGCAGGTAGTCAGCAACTGAACCGGGTGTCTCTATCAAGGCGGTATACTCACTCTTGTACTTGAACTGCCAATACCTTGCCGCTAGTACCACAGCCTCAGCGTCATAGGGACTACGTGCAACGGCAGGTACCAAGTGCAGCTGTAACCGACGGCGGGCTTGGGTACCAAGCTCAGTGGAAAAGAAGCCCTGTCGGAGGCCCGGCCCAAACCTAGGGTCTCTCGTCGCATGCTGAACAGATTCAACAGTCGTCTTACCCATGTCAGTAGCAATGGCGTTGTGTGGTTGACCTGCACTCGCAGTAGCTAGCTCGCCAGAAGTAGACGAAGTGGTGGGACTAGAAGACTCTTGCATTGTCGAACAATGCCGCGAACACTGCTAGTCTGTGACGGAAAGATCGTACGTGCCTAGCTGTTTGTGCAGAAGGATGATTCCAGTTGAGGGAAGAGCAATTATAGTAGGAAGGCGCAACCTCGTGTGAGAACGGAGAAAAGTTTGAGATACCAGGGAAGTAGTGAAATTTTGTGAGCAAACGGTTGTTCATCATCTGGGAATAGCGGAGCCTGGACATAACAACAAAAGAATGAGAAGTGAAGGTGAAGGTGAAAACGCATTATTTTCGCATACTATTTGTCCAATCTTGGGTTTTTTGCAGCCACTCTTGATGAATGGTCATTTCCCACGATATATGCGCTCAGGATAAGACCTGATAACACGACTATGGAAAGGAATCACAAAGCATTTGGAAGCGAAGCTACAAGGAAATCCACTGCACTTCCTCTCTGCGGATGCTCAAGAGAAGTTCCTGGGAGACATGTTTTACATATGCAGTAGTATGGAAGTTCCTAGTGCATAGCAAGGCCAGAGACCTGGAAGTGCCTCACAGAATTAGCTCATTTGATAGGTTGAATATACGATTAATTCTCCAGTATTTTGGCCGGAATGCAGTAGATGTGTGCAGACCAGTCTATTCCCCGCTGCTTACGCGCTGCCTGTCTCCTTTGGTATCGCGCGCACCAACTTCATAATCTCACTCTCATTGTCACCCACGACTGAAAAGTGTTAATAGACCAGATTCCCAAGATGTTTCTTACTCTACAGTGGAACAAACTCACCCGCCTTGCCTTGATTCCAGTCGACAACAAGAGGTCTCTGGAATGTCGCCGCATCAGCCTTCAGCCTTCGCATAGCATCGTTCTCGCTCTCTGCTCCGCTGATGACTTTTCCTGCTGCACTTGGTCCGCCTAGGTAGTCCAGAATGTTTTTGAGCTGGTCGGTAGTCGGCGGTGCTTCTGTGACATCGAGCTCGAATTCTGTGCGCTCGGCTTTGTTTTGGGCCTGATGAGATGAGGCTTGGTCTTGCGTAGCACTTGCAACAGACTGTGCATTGGCTTGTTTGAGCAGAGTGAGGACGCGAGTAGAGGCTTGATTTGAAGGCGCGTGGAAGAGCGTTACGACGTTCTTTGCGCCGTGCTAGGGAAATGATTAGCAGCGAGCAATTGTCAATGCTTCACAGATATTGATTTACCTCTCCAAATAGTCGCTTGAACATGTTTGCGGTGTTGTGGCTATTGTTGCGCTGGTAGGTTGACAAACAAAGTCGTAGTGGTGCCTGGACAGCTTGGGTTGAGGTTCGGGTGTGACGTAGATCGTCTCGCTTCCGCCTGCCCCGTCTCCCGGAGCTGCTGCGGAGTCGTTATCGACAAGAGATCTACGACGCAGCTGCCTAGACACTCACTCGGCCACAACGTCTATGACTACACTAAGTCAGGGGGCTAGGCGGGTGCAAACATGCCAGTGGACCTAAGAGACCAAACACAAGCGACGTGTTGGTTGACGAGAGGCAAAGATGGATTGATGGCTCAAAAATCTCGCAATACAGTGGCAAACTCTCCTTGCCATCTGGTCGGCACGCAATTCATCGCAATTCACTACCATGGAAATGGACATCACTAATACCGGTAGAAGAGATTGGGATCACAAGCAGCTGGATTTCGTGATGCAGCCGTGCAAAAAGCAGAATATACATTTACGCCATGAATATGCCCCCATCATCCCAAAGTGTGGGATCATGCTGCTGCGAAGGAACGTGCCGTGGCGACGTCCGTGATTCCCACTCCCTCTGATCCAGAGTCATAGCCGTACAGAGGAAACCGAATTCATGACCATATTCTCTAGCTCATCGTGCTCGTTTCGTGCGCCCTTCCTCTCGTGCTTGGCTTATGAGGTTGGGTTAGGGTTCATCTGCTATCCGTCAGCGCCTGTTCAACCCGGAAAATTTCCTTCTCTACGGACCTTGCGCTTGCCACCGGTCATGGTGACGTTGACGAAACGGCGGGTGTATGTGAGCCTCTTCTTCGCGCGGCCCTTGGGGGTCTTCTTCTTCTCTTGGGGCTCAACCTAGTAAGGTGTTAGATCGGTTCTCCCTGTCGTGTTCGTCTCTCCCAGGTCCGGTCGAAGTTATGGGGTCGTCGTTCGACGGATGCGTTCGATCGGGACAGCGAGTTCACATGGATATGCTTACCTTGGGGGCTAGATGCTGTTAGCAGGCGCTCATCTTCATTCTGATGCGAGCCAAGACTTACTCTGAGACTTGACCTTTCCGGCACGAGCGAGGGATCCGTGAACCTTTCCCATGTTTGCGGTTGTTGATGAGTCGAGTTGTTCTGTAGGGTGGCGAACTCGTGTTAGCAAGTGTGCTTCTGGTTTCCAGGCGTCGAGTGCAAGGGTGTGAAGACTTGTTTTCGCAAGGCTTCAGGAGTGATGCAGGTGCAGTCGGTGGTGTTGATAGGATACGTACAGTTTGCGGGTGCGGTCGCTGGGTGTTCGATGGCTGGGCCGCGACGTTGGTGTTCAAAATGCCTGTGTACGAGCGGACCAGCGGATTAGCCGAGATCACGTGCACTGCTAGCGCTGAAGTCGACCCTCAACACTGAGATGCAAGGGCTTGAGAGGTCTGGAACATGAAAAGAATGTTGATACAGATTAGCTCTGACTTTCTTTAAAATATCTATGAAAGACGCTCTGAGTATTAAATTTCTAATGCTTCCGCCGCATATTGTGCTATACACTCGAGTTTTGCCTCCACCCCATGACGATCAGATAAGATAACCAATACCAAGACGAACTGGTCAGACACCGTGTGAACAGTTTGCTGACATGCAGCTTCCACTCTTCTGCAGTGCCCATAAGCACTCAGTTTTCCACTTTAGTGACACGGATTGACCGCCTGATTCTATATCAAACACTCCACTACAGACAGTTTCCATCCCGACAGAGCTGGTCTGTGCGTACAGCACCGGACTAGTGAGATGAACTGAATACGCATCGCAACACGAACAGGTTCTGTACTGTGTTCGCATAGCACTGGCGCCTTGAGTAGTTTGCTTCAAAGGCTCACTACTTACAGTGGCCCACCTTCTGCCGTACTGCTAATAGGTTTCAGCAACATCCACGCTAGCCACTCCCGGAGCTGTCGATCGCATGATGCGCATGATGCATTCCGTGCCGAGCTTCGTTCGACGCGTCGCTGTTTGCCATCAACCACCACTTGACTGATAACTCGCCACCTTCCTTTAGCACTTGCTTCCTATTACTCTTTCTCTCCAGCTAATCGGTCATACGCAAAGCCAACATGTACCTCCAAAGCGCTCTTTTGGGTCTTATCGGCCTAACTACAGCCACCAACATCCAACCACCACAGCACCTGTTCGCCAACCCCTCACAGGCCGAGCAGTCTGACTTCAAGATTCCTACTGTCCATGAATCTGCCGTTCAAGCCCGTAGAATTATGCGCCTAGAGAACATCGGCACTCTCTCGACTGTCTTCCCCAACGCGCCACACAGCACCGAGCAACGACCCTCGGATGTTGCAGGTGCGCCTATAGGCCTTATGGACTACTTTGGTGACTGCGAGCCCGATACCGGAAACCCGACCATCCTTGCGATCACTATAGCCACATCTTTCAAGAACGTTGCCGCCGGGTCCAACATTACGCTGAGCATGCGCTGGCACCCTCAGGACAACAAGTGGCGCAGTCCCGCGTCGCTTCCCCGTTTCTCGCTCGTAGGCCACCTGGAGGACATTGATATGGATGCTATAGAGAGGCTCGGCGTGACGGCTTGCTTTGTCAAGAAGCACCCTGATGCTGCGTGGTGGTTGCCAGGAAACAGAATCCACGAGAGCAAGTGGGTAAGGTTGGTCGTTGATGAGATCTACTGGATTGGAGGCTTCGGCGACCGCGCATACATTGGCTGGATTCCTAAGGAGGAATGGTTCAGCGTCACTCAGGAAGAGATTGATGGCATTCAGCTGCCGGGAGAAAAGAGCAATGCCTGGAGTTCTTTGCGAAGTTGGTTTGGACTCGGTCAGCAGCAGGAGACGTTTGAACTTTAGGTAGGTGTCGATGAGATTAAGACCGAACATGAACATGGAATATGAGATATGAGCCGAAATTGGAAATCATTTTATTTCATGTTACGGATGTTACTTGGGCAGTTGGTACATGTTGGCGTGTTACTCAGCATTTCAGACTGCATCTATCTGGTTAGTTCTTATGCATTACACACGAACGCATGATCGAAAGTACAAAGCATCGCCATAGAGCTCCTTTCTCAACACTTTTACTGTGTCCTTGCTTCTTCAATCCTTCCCCTTGTCTCCACTTTTGACTCAAGCTTAGCCCCAGCCGACGAAGTACGTTTGATATATTTCCTTTGTTTCCCAGTAACCTTCACATTCCTTAACTGCATATCATAGAATAGTGTGTCTCCAAGCGGTAGGGAGTCAGAACGTCGACCAACAATTGAACAAGCAATCCACCAAACAGGCTTATGAAAAGCAACACCCAAATCAATAGTAACAAAACAGCGAAGCTATGTCCGTTATCCTATCTTCGATCACCACACCCTAAACTGCAGCAAATCACAAGCCGTCTCTTCGTTCACATTTACACATGAGCTCTCCCTCGTCAAAAGAAATAGTGGCCCAATACACATACTACTTTACCTACTAACTTCTAATTCTCCTCCCACCTCTTAACCCGGTACATCTCTTCCACTTCCGCCATCGCTTCTTTCCCTCTCCACTTGGACGCTTGCCCTCTATCCCTCATCTCCTCACACTCACACTCAAGCTCAAGACACTTCATCTCACTATCACACGCACCAAATATATCTTTGCCCACTCCATTCTAAATACCGAAGTAAAAGTATGATACCGTACGCAGCCGTGTGTGCGGAAAAGGGGTCTTACAGTATATACCCCAGACTCGATGCGTGTCTCTAAACAACTATTCCAGCGCTATGTGACAAAATGGGTCCGTTCGAAAACAAGAGGCTTTGCTTTCATTTCTCCCGGGCCAGTTTGGACACACGAATGGTGTGTAAAGAACGAGGGAGAAGAATTCTGACATGCCCAGCGGTTAGTCAAGGAAAACATGCATCTGTCTCTACCTCTACCTAGTTTTTCGTCGTCTCTCCTCATCTAGTCTTCATCTGTAGTTTCTAAGGGTAGCAGCTGCACAAACACTGTCCCCATTCTAACTTCTTAACCCTCCTTTCTCCCCTTTCACTAACCCTCTTTTCGCATGTCATACACCTCCTCTCCTCTCATTTCCTTCTCCTTTCCCTTTCCCCTTACAACACAAGTCTCCACTGGATGCATGCATAGCTTGTGTATCCCCTTTCGTTCAGCCCCTCTCTAATACGCATCTACATCTACCTCTTCACCCTACCAAAACGCTACTTTACATTTGCATACACGCGCAGAATAGCACACAGGGCGACCTATCGCTAACAATGTGGATTATTTCTTCCAGTTTTTCTTAACTTGAACTTCGCATTGAGGATTTTCTACTAGTAACGCATTCTTCAGAAGATTCAGGTGCTCAGCCTACATTTGATACAACCAGCTATATCGGTATTTGGTTCTTGCACGTGAGATAGGATATGCCTGATGCACTTCACCGCCACCGTCCCTTTCTCCCTACCTTTATTTCTTCTCTCCTTCACACTAACTCCATCTTTCCAACCAGTAGCATTCACACAAGACTACAGATAGGCCGATAGCAGACGTGTGTCGTACACGAACCACCCTCTAGGCACAAAAAAACAATCAGACGATAAGCCATGTGTAGCACACGGTACACCGTATATAGCTCCCGCCCCCTCGCTCTCCACATCGCATGCAATGCACAAACTCTCCTTTATTCCTGGTACTCAGCTCCACCCACATGTCACCCACTGTCCGAAAACCATTCCCTTGGGTCCCCTTTAAACCCCCGTACGCCGTATAGTCTGTGTACAATACGAGAGAGCCGAGCTGAGGTGAGGTGATATGAAAAGGCCGAATTGGGTAAAAAGGTAGGCAGAAAAATGTGTCTGACGTTTCGTATCTCACTAATCTATGCATACATGTACATAGTATGTATACGAATTCTAAAAAAGGAAGAAGGAAAATCGGCATTACATGACTTTTCTTTACTTAGCTGACCAATAAAACATAAGTAATATTAACTTCTTTTTTTTTTTCAAAAAAATATATTCTTCGCCGATTAAACACATACTACGCGTACGTACGTCGCCGCTTACCCTCTTAGCACCGAAGGCTATACACAAGCGCCTACATACTAGACAGTACAGGGGGCAATAAGATACGGGAGGGGAGAAGGGAAAACTATTACCTCATTCGCCCATCTCCCAGCATACGGTGTAAAGCCACAATTGCCCCGAGCTACGTAGCCAGCCATGCCAGCCATCTAAGGTACCTACTCGTACCACGAGCATAAGCGCGCCTTCCCAGCGCCTCTGCAAATCATCCCCAATCCGGGTTACCTCTCTAACGGACTAGACGGCAAGACACGAGGACGAGAGAGAGCAGGACCGCGGATGAGCCGGCAGCGGGAAGGTGGGTCGAGATGATGCGCTGGAAAAGCAGATGATGTTCACTTCGGGCCCGTATCCGAAGCCGTTTTTTGGTCTTGTCGCGGCTACAAACACGTGCCTTTTTTTTTCCAATGATGCGCTACCACGTCAATGGCTTCCGACGATGCGCCGTGTGGTGGGAATAGTGTGTAGGTTGAGACATGTGCCCAGCCTACTGTTGCTATTCCGGCTTATTTGTCCATAGTGTGGTAGATTGGCACACCTGCTCTAGACTAGTTGATCATTTAACTAGAAACTTTGCTCTTACGCACGTAGTGGGAGTAATGTACTACGTATCTAGTGTCGTGGATAGCTCGGTAATTACTCGATGAGGCCTCCAGCTCTGTTTGTTTGTTTTGATCTCTTCCTTTCGCTATCTCTTCTAGAGACTGCAATGAGCACGTGCCAGGTTGCGCTCGTTGGTTGGACTTGGACACGAGAGCTGAATTTGTTGGAAGAAAGACCCAATGAGATGAAACTGCAATAAACATTAGGAAAGGCTGGCGAGCGGAAAAATCTCCACCATCGCACCCAAAAGATGCCGAGGCACTCTTTCCTTCGCAATAGGAACCCAAACTCGTCATTCCTGCATGCTAACGGTAGGCGTCATTGCTGAACAGTGCATTATTAATCACTAGGAGGGCGCTGTTCCAACAACAGCTACTATAGCTTAATGTGAAGCAGACCAGGTCTTACCCAGTACCAGAATAGCGGTGACAAGCGTCACGTTTTGTTTGGCAAGGAGGCTCCTAGTCGCAACACCATGGCTCTGATCAGGGCGGAGGTCTAGGAACAGACCGGGTACTTCCTGGCGTCAGCCCCCCTCTAAGAAATCATTCGGCCGTAAGGTGGTACTTTCCAGGGCGAAGACTCTTGGCGTTGCGCCCCAACAACGAGATGAGGGGAACGGCATGGCACGCCGTCATCTGATCATCACCCGGTTTGTGACAGGCATGATGCTTGAAGATATTTTTTACGCGAGCTTCTTGGGAAAAGACAGGAGACGAAACAGTTGCGCGATATGCGCGATGTTAGTTCCCGCCAGGTAGCCCGAACTTTATCGCCCAGTACTCAGCTCTTACACTTCTGCCTTACGACTATCTGGTAGCGAGAATTTTAGTAAGACGATCACATCACTTTGATGCCAAAAAAGTCTTTCGCAGGCATCGTCTGCCAGGGCGCCTCACGATGCAAATTGTCCGACATAGCGCAATGGCTCTCTGGTACGTCCCACGAGTCGGCCCTTAGGCGTGCGTCTCCATTTGCTGACTCGAAGGTTTTTCCGGAGACAAAGTGTGAGATGGTTAGTTCTGAGGATGCGGATGTGCAGGGACAAGCCTGGGAGCTTTGATCAACTGGGATCATCCCACCCGCTGTCTGCAGCACGGTCTTAATATCCATTCCGCATGAAGGCTTAGTTTCGGAGTATTTGCCCGCCTGGCGCTAGAATGCGGTTTGTATGCAGCGTGGTGCGAACGGACAAAGGGTAGGCGTGAGCGTTCGTGCGGCGGTAAGAGGGCGATCACAGCTGTCACGCCGGCGTGAGTGGGATGCTGGTGCGTGGGACATGCTAATACTTAGCGGATGCTGCGACATGGACATGTCGTCGTCTAGAGCCTCTGCAGCGCGTGCAACGTGTTTGTTAAATGACCGAGGTAACTGGAGTTTGGGCGGGGGGGTTTAGTTGTTCGACGCAGTAACGTAGAGGACGATACTCACCGCTACTGTATTGTTGCCAGTACGAATGCGAACGAGCATATCCACAATACACCCGCGATGAATGGGACCCATGCCGGCAATTGCAGCATTCAGAAGCGTGGCTGTCGATCGCGGTTCTTACAGGGCAAAAAAATCCCTTGTCCATGGCTACTGGAACTGTGCCTCCGTTGAGCTTGTTTTGGAAGTACGTGAGCTGATGCGAAAAGGGACACGCGGCTAACGGCTGCCGTAAGTGGTGGGGAGTGGAATGGGTATGAGGAGGGGCCAACGGTCGCACGTCGGTATGGGTAATTCCGAACAAACTCCTTCTCGAAGGTTGGTATCCAGGGATCATGGCTGAATGTCGTCAATGCCCTGGAGGCCATATGGCCGCGCACAGCCGTAGTACCAACAGCTCTGCTGCAAAGTGGCCCAGTCAAAGGCAATCTTAGGTCACAATAACTATGGACAAAATGGCGCGCATGGACGAATGAGGGAAGTAGGCCTTGGCTATAATGCAAGACGGTCAGATTTGGCACTGGTGCCAAAAAGACACGGAAACTAGGTGATCATGGCGCAGGTGATGTTATTTCGAGCCGCGCATCATCGCCCACCGCTAGGGATAATCACGGGTGGGTTCCGAAGATAAAAAAGAGAGTATACTTGTGATTGCTGACGATGTTGGCTGGAAGAAGCGCTAATTGAGTGGTTATTACCAGGGGGGTTGTCTCTCCCACGCCGTCTTCAATACTTGGGTGCAGCGCTTGTGACGGCAACATGGTACGATGTGTTCTTTACATCGCCGTCCATATGTAAGCCTCTGTGACCTTGTACACTTAGGGGGCACCCCATCGACGCACAGTGACGGCATGCATTGAAGCCGCGTGCCCATGACAGTGCTGCAGCCATGGGGGCAGCGGGCTGTATATGATGGAGAGATAACAAACAACTTCGTGCGCGCGTGCGGTGCCCGTGTCGTGATTAGCTCACATCCGTGCCGCAGAGGTTTGCAAGCGAGGCGGAAATTGAGGAGGAGGGAGAGGAGGGTAGATGAAACACTTCCACGAGACTGGGAATGGGCCCAGAGCCCGAACAGATGATGCGCAGATCTCTGTCGAGCACGATCCACGGGCTTGAACGGATGCACCGATCCACAGCACACCAACAAACCCGATTGGCGGATTCGGCCAATCAAGGGCGCTTTTGAAGACGTGGCGCGCTTCTTCATCTACATCCCGCGATTGCTTTTGGCGCCCGTCGCCAGCGGCTGGCCTCGCTTAGAAGCTGTCACGTACATACAGGCGAGCAAGATGGTGGGTGTCGTGGCTGTGACAGAATTGCTTGTTGTTCCTCTCAGTCCAGTGCCGACTGCGTTTCTTTTCTGCCGTTCAGTATGCTGGGCGCGGCATCAAGGTCCGTTTGAGAGGATTCGCGAGGGAATCTCGCTTCCGCCAAACGGTTTGAAGGATCGAACCCTTGCTAGGTAGGGTTCGCCATCAGACGATTGATGTTTTGCTTTTGACGGCCGCCGAACCAACTCTAACCGAGCTGGCACTGAGGCTGTCATCGGGCCATGTGGAGTCTGCCTCCCGAAGACCTGTCGAGTCCAAGCTGGTGCTCCTGCCATGGCCAAGCAGGGATGGTTTCAGACTTATTGGAAAAGCACCAGTTCATTGTTTGACAGACCTGGGGGTTGACTCTTGTGAGAAGGGTGCCGCCGCATTCGGAGAAATGTTACGTGATCATGAAGATCGCCAGTTTGGACCAAAGCCTTTGTCGTTAGATAGCGCATGTACGGATGAGATTGAGGCTCCTAACGAGCAAGCCACATGCGGCCTCGTCACATCATTGTATGGCAATATTGAGGTGCGTTGAGGCGAGCGAAGCGAGCGATTTGGCCAGACAGCGCCAAACATGAATAGGAGGCTTTTGTCGGGGTCTTGTGCAGATGCATGTAAATGCGAGGGTAGTGGATGACGACAGAGTGTGGGAGAGACAAAAGGCAGCAGGCCTATGGGCCATGCGCTAAGAATGCTCATGAGACCCGTATTGCTGACGGACGGGGACAGCCTCGAGGCGGACCAGTGGATTTGATTCAAGCCGACCGTCATTGCAGCCTGTGTGGCGAATGTGGCAGTGAGTGAGCTACGTGGATCGAACCTGACTCTCCACGGTCTTCTTCTTCTTCGACGTCCGCGGTCGTTGCTGTTTTGCAGCGCCATGTTGGTTGGGGCCCCGGAAAGCGGGTAAAATGAGACCATGGAATGCTAGCCCCGATCATAACATGCCACATTATGCGGCTACCAGCGTACCAGTGGCATCAATACTGGACACGGTAAGACCGACAGTGGTATCCGTCCTCCGTGTTCAGCAGAATCGTTGTTCCTTGTTGTATAGGTCAGGAACGTGACATGGTGTGGAACAGAGATCGACCGAGGTGGTGGGGGCTGGTGAGATGGGTAGCCAAGGAAGCCGTTGGAATGACGGAGACGCAAGGCGACTGTTTGCTTGGACTTGGTGTAGCCATTACGCAAGCCTTGCCTTTGCCCCATGGGTAACCCTTCATGGGCATGCACACGCGTGTCGATGAGAAGCGGCAAGCGTCGAGGGTCAGTCCTGACGTCTTCAGTTTCCACTAGGTTTGGAAGCCAACACATGTTCCCTGCAAAACATCACCGCACGGTCTCTTGACTTGACACCCATCACCACGATGCAGAGAGCCAAGGGCTTGTACGTCAGGTCGAGTCATAACTTGTAAATTGATTGCTCGGTCGATTTTGACACATGGCCTAGCATTGAGTTGCTGTCTGCAGCGTCTCTACTATAGTACAAAGAAATAAAAGTTATATGTCGGGTAAATGCCGCGCTCCTCGATGCGAGGCAGAGCCTGTCCTTTTGAAGAAAGCGAGAATGACGACTTGTCAGAAATAAGCATACAACATCGCAGCTGATGGCGAAAGAGGATATCGTTAATAAACACGAGAGGAACTCCATTGAAATGCATAACATGGTGGAAAACACCGAGGCGCCAATGCAGGAAGTCGTGCAAATGGTATCGTTGGCGAGATATGACAGAACAAAGCATGTCTCGCAGAGACTCCGGATATGTCGAGGCTTGTCAAGAGCCGATTGCGTGAGACGATTAGGTGAGGCTTTTTGTTTTTGCCCCTTAGGCCGTAAGAGTGGTACTTGAGGCTGCATGGCAACCTCGCTCGTGTCGCTTCATGTTGCTGCGCACGCTAAAGGCTTTGCCGCATCCAGGCTGTGGGCACTTGTATGGCTTCTCGCCAGTGTGGCTGTGGCTGTGGATGCGGAGGCTGCTTGGGCGAGAGAAGGCCTTGTTGCAGGTCGAGCAGATGTAGCGGTCCTGGGGTTGAGGGAACTGTGACTGGCTCGAAGTGCTGATGTAGTGGTGGTGCTGCCATGGGTTTGAGCCGTTGGTGGCTGGGCTGGGTACGGGCACAGGCAGGGGCATGGTGTGCGGCTGGAAGTTTGAAGGCAGAGGGCGCTGCGCATAGAGCGGAGGTGTTGTGTATGAGTGCTGCTCTGGCGAGTAGAATGAAGCAGAAGAGGCAGCCCCTGGCGAGGACTGGTAAGGAGACTGGCCGTACATGGAGGCACTGTAGGGCGACATGGAGTGCGATGGCATCGAGTCGCGCTTCATTGGGGGTACAGTAGAGTAGGCTTGTCTCTGCTGGTGAGGCTCCATGTTGTTGAGCGCACCGCCGACAAAGTAGGGAGTGGAGGCGGCCGAGTGGTTTGATGCCGCTGAAGGCGAGTGGTTGCCGTCGTGGGCAACGTCTGGGTGCATTGGGGGTGTAGGAGGCAGAGTCATTCTGGAGCTGCTGGGCGCCGACACTGGAGTGTATTGTGCCTGCTGTGACTGTGGCTGCTGTGCTTGCCTCATTTGAGGTGATGACGACTGCCGCTGCTGTGACTGAGGGCTCTGGGAAGCTACGGCCAATGTTAGTGACATGGTCGGGTCAGGGCAGGGCAGGGCAGGTGCAGCCACGGGGGCCTTACCTGAATCAGAGGCAGCTGGCTTCTCGTTCCCAGCAAACTCGAGGAGACTTGAGATGGAAGGCAGTGAAGGCTTCTTCTCTTCGGCTGGGGGTGAGGGCGGCGACTGAGGACGCTGCTGCTGCTTTTGTTGCTGTTGTTGTTGTTGTTGTTGCTGAACCTGCTGCTGCTGCTGCTGTTGTTGCTGCTGAACCTGTTGTCGGTATTGGTGCTCGACTTGCTGAGCATGTGTAGGTGGTTGTACTGGGTATGAGGAAGCAGCAACGCCCGACATGGCGTATCCGCGAGGCTGCGGTTGTTGTTGGTAGTAGGCCGGGTGTTGTGGGTGCTGGAACGCCTCCCGTTCCCGGACGCTGCCGTGTACCATACTGGCGAGATGCATTGCCATGGAGGAGTGGATGGCAGAGGGGTGTGCAAGAATGGGAGGAAGGGGATGGGCTGGGTGGGTGGGTTGGAGGAGCGATGACGGGATGGGAGGGAGGGAGGTAGTGGTAGGTAGTAATAGTAGCAATAGTGCGAGTGACGGGTACAGGCTGATGTATAGCAGAGCCAGGAATTCGGGCCTGCAGCATTCAAGTAGACGGTGGAGGGGATTGGCGAGATTCAGCACAAAGCCCGTTCGCACCGTAGCGTCGTCGGTGGACCTGTCGTTCCCTGTTCAAATTGCGTTTGAGCGGGCGATGAGGCGGCGGACCGTTGGCAAAAACCCACGTCCAAGTGCACTTAGCCCGACGCTCAGTCCCTTGCAACGGCAATGCAGATGACAGACCAAGGCGGTTTAGAGTGAGGATGTGCACGACCCGTAGTAATGCCTTGGCCGAGCGATGCGCCCACACATGCCAGGCCGCCCAATCGACACTGCGCCGGCGCAGGAGCGCTTTTCGGACACAGGCAGACAGGGGTCCCGGTCGAGATCCAAGGACAGGCCGCGATGCACTGCAGATCGACCGTTCCAGGAGAAACCCGAGGAGAATCCTCGTGGGCTGGTCGGAAGCAAGCAACCTGTGGGAGTGGGAGTGGGTACGCTGCTTGGATCGAGTGAAGGTCGGTACCCCCAGCACCTGGCTTCGGCGCGGATTAACCTTTGCCGAGTCCCTTCTTCGCACACGCACACACACACGCCGCTGCCGCCGCCAGATGACGACTCAAGTCACCGTAGGGAAAGCCGTGCGTCGCCGACTGCTGCTCGAGGGCAGGGCTGAAGACTGCAGTGTGTCGTCGCTGCACGGGTCGTCAGGCTGTCGGCCGCGTGGTCGCAGTGCACACTATAGCTGTATCGGATTGTCGAGTCCAGACCAGATCCCGGCTGTGGTTCTCGCTTTCTCTTCCTTGTCCCCGTTTCGTGCAGTGGGGGGGGGGTGCGAGGGCAGCCTCAGGGCGTCGAGACAACACCACACGGGCTGACGAAGGATTGAGCAGGGGGGGTGTGAAGGGAAGGGGGGGAACGGCAGAGACTGAAAGAGTCAAACATGAGACAAGCCAGATACGATTCTGCACGCTCAAGACGCTTTAAACGAGCCCACCACGAGCAGCCCTTGAATGTCGCCTATATCAAAAGGGTTGGACAGATGGTCCCGTCGCAAGCCAGAGCAGATGGGCTTGCCCTCGTCCCGCCAAAGTTTGGCTCATGGACGCAGACGGGGGCGGAAGCGAGCAAAAGCTCCCTAATGCTACCCACTACGGTGGTGACTTGTCCGCATGAGGACGGCCATGTGGGTGCAGCGAGCGACTGATTGGCGTCCATCTGGCAAAAAGCGTGCACGGCATGCGAGAGCCGCTGGCAGAGGGCGTGATTTGCTGGTAATAATCGAGGGCCGTCGACGGCTGTGTGTCAGCGCCCTGACAGCGCTGCTGCTGTGCACCGCAGAGCGAGGGGGGGTTTACTGCTAGTACTACTGTACGTACAGCACCGTAGCGTAGCATCCCCCCCAAAATGAAGAGGCGCCGGCGAGGCTGACTCGGGCTCGTCAGGGTCGTGTCCCCGGAGAATGAGCATGGCGGCTCACCGCATGTTGGTATGTCGTCGTCGTCGACGACGGCGGCGGCGACGGCGGGCGATACGCATCTCGGTTTCAGCATCATGGCAAGCGCGGGACGCCAAAGCGGCGCGACGGCTCCTGGCTTTTTCCAGCGACCGTCTCCGACCCCAGCGCAGTACAGGCTTGATGTCGTTGGGGCGCCGCCAGGGCGGGATGGCGGCGTTGAGCCATGGCTTGGCCTCGTCCGACTGTGGAGGATCATTGAGAAAGAGGCGGGTCGATCAGCAGCAAGCGCATGCAACTAATTCCGGGGGGCCACGTTGGCTGTCACCCTCTTGGTCTTCACTCGTCGTAGCCGATTGACATGCCGCCTCTTGTTCTCGAAGCTCCGCTGACACAGCAGAGACATGCCGCTAGCAAAGCCGAACTCTCGTCCCTTCGCCTCGCCGTCTCTGCCGCCCTTGTCCAGGCCAATCTGCTGCCATCGCGTGTACATGCAGGGCCGCCTCTACTCTGCATGCCACTGTGCTTAGCACACCCTACACCGTACCGCCGCCTGTGCGACACTCGACGTCTGCCGCCGCACGGCAAACCTGCGAACCTAGAATCACGTGCACGGACGCTCCCATCCAGCGTCGTCCGTTGATGGAAAATTTCCCAGCTCGGGCCACGACGCCCGCGACTCGCGCCCGCCCTTGATACCGTCACTTTGGGTTTCGCACACCATGCTCTTTGTGTCTACACTACATACGTACCTGTACTATGGGCGCCGCACGCGGATCTTGCCATGCTGCTCGCTTTGGGCTTTGCGCCTGAGCCACGTACGCGTACCCTCTTCACCTGTCCCCACCCACCCTGGCGCCCTCACAAGCCTCTCCGCCATGCCTTTCCAGTCGCTATGGCGCAGCCCTAGAATCGCTGCATGATCTCCCGGAAGAGCACCAACCATAACCGACTGTGTCTGATCTCGGGGCGCGTGGGTTTGGCAGGGATACCGATACCTGGGCCGCATCGTGACCCGTCGTCAGCGGGAACACGCCTTCGTCCATCCATCACAATGCCTATCCGACCGATCCTCTCGGCGTTTCATTTTCACAAACCGACATGGTGCAGCCATCTTCACCACCCTCACTTACCCCAGGCGCCTCCTCCGCACCTCGCTCTCGCAATGCTCTCGCTTGGCGCACTTGTATTGCTTCTCCTCGCATTGCACCATGGCTATCATCATCTCTCCATGAGCCACGCCAGGCCTAGATCCATTGCATCCCAAGATGTTCCATCTCCCTTCCGCTCGGTCCACTCCCCTCGCCAGGGTATCCCGGCTAAAGTGTCTAGGCGAAGACTGCGCGGAGATGGCAAGGCTGCCTTAATTGCAAAGCTCTTATTGGCCCCTACTCCTGAAATAATTTGCTGATCTACCGGTCTTCTTCCGAATCGTATGAGGCCTCTGTATATTCTCTCTACTTGGGTACATGGGACCGCCATGACGCCGTCTGGGGGGGCCTGTGCCAAGGGCAATCCCATCGATAATCCTAGAAAACACCGAATTGGATATTCAAATCTCGCGTTAACCGTCATTTTTTACTCGCTGGGAAATGATATTCCGTATCTGACCTCTGCTGGCTCCACTTTACCCAATTCGCAATATCTATTTCGTTGTCACTTCTGTCTGGCATCTGCCAGCAAGTCCAAAAGGCCTCGTGCCTGACTTTACCCAACCGCGCATCGTTGACGTAGTGCTGGCCAAAGATTGACTTTCGTATCGATCGTTTGCCTCCAGGATTTTCCTGGTAAGCTAAACACCCAGCCTGCTTACTCGTGTAAATTAGGCGAGGAAATGAGGTCAATTGGAAGTGAAGCGCAACCGACTGATTGGAAATGTTTTTCAGGCAAGCCAAACCTGGTTAATCGAATTCTCTTCAAGAACACATGGTCTGCCCCAAGATCGATCGCTCTCAAAATGGAAAACTGATATTATAGACTCTTCTTCTCATTTCATCAGCACAGCGCCACGCCCAATTCGTATCAGCCATGGTTCGCAAGCATACATCCTCTCACTCAACCGAAATTGTCTTGGGATATCCCCGTCCCAGCTCCGGCTTTCCCACTACTTTGGTCTTCTTGCTATCATAACGACTCGCTCGTAATGGGGTACTCCTGTCTTCACGTGTCATACATACTACATAGGGCCCGTTGTTTACTCCTTGCCAAAGGGGCCTCCACTCACCCTCCTCCTTGGAACCTGACAGAATTGCAAGTGCACTCAAGACTTGTCCCTGTCTTTCGGTGCCATTCCCATGCAAGTCACTATTTCGCAAGCGCCCTTCGGAGAGCAGGCATACTTTGTCCTCGTGAAACTTACCCAATACCATGTCAGTGTTCTCTACCAGGTCACAGGGATGAGGATGACAGGGTAACTATTAAGACCTAGCGGCCCGAATGGGGCAACAGGATCCCAAAAAAGTCAACGGCAAGGCCAAACGGTCCAGTCCCGGGGTCATGTACCCTGTTCTGTCTTGTCCCTGTTAAGTATGTCTTCCGGATCCATTACGCCACGGCAAGGGGCCACGTAGATCAGTCCAGAGTCCTCTGCACCAACACGGCGAGATGTGCTCGGCTGACCGTGAGATTCCCCAGGATGTGACACAGCCAAGTCTCAGATCAGCCGGATCAGAGCAAATGTCCACCAATGCTGACTTGGCCGGATGACGGACGGAATGCAGTGCCCCTCGATTTTCCTGTCAGCTCCAGCCCATTGTGCATCACAGCCGACGAAGATCCATTAGCAGGGTATTCGGTACGCCTTCCAGGAAGGGTTGCCACCGGTATTTACCGGAAGGATTCTTTTTCATCACCAGAGTGGACATCCTCCATCAACTGACTGGGTAGACGATGCAACATGCGGAGCGAGCTTATCGAAACCCTCCTGTTTCACCACCATCTGGACCTCGAGATCCACTCCGGCAAGCTATCAAAACCACTAGCCAGCAAAAAGACTTGAGCCGTTGCAAAAGCACAGTTAACTACGTATACGGGATGTGGAGGTTACGACCCCCCATGGCCTAGTCGGCACTGCTGCATCCCTTTTGCTGATCCAGCTGCATACGACATGGCGCTGTTACAAGAGTGGGCTGGAAAATGTGACAATAAACTATGCGAACAACATCACTGGGTAGGCTGGTGCTCCATTTTCCTAGCCCTGGTCGACACATCTCGGCCTGACCCACCAAACGTCCGCGTCGGCTTGCCTCACTCCCCTGTCACTGCAGAAATCGTTAGCTCTCCCTCCACCATGTGGCTGGCGTTCGGCAAGTCGATTCGTTCAACCAACGTGACAGGACGTTAGCATCGTTCTCGCGTGTGCCATGCACGCGCTACTGTCCACACCATGAGAGCAATGATTACCGATCTAGGCTTAACGGCTGCGTGGATGACTTTGGATTTACCCCCAGGGTCGGATCTCGTACAGCCCGGTACTTTGGTGGGTGATCCCCCTGTTTTCCCAGTTGAAGCTGCCAGTGCGACTGGTACCAGATCCAAGTTGCTGTACGACGCGTGGCTTATCTCGCAGCCACACACAGCTTTCTTCTGAGAAATGGTACGACGTCTGCATATAGCTTATATCTGGCTACTCACTATGCACTCTTGATCGTGACCAAGCGAGGAAATCAATGTTGAGTATGATCCCATTGCGAGAAAAAGGAACGTGTCCATCCGCTCCGAGGACGATCAGCAATCATAGTGCAACGGGGTCGGTCAAGGAGAGTTTCGTTCATTTTTGTGGTGGATTCAGACGTGCATAATGAACGCAGGACCAAGCTCAACGAGTTCCCCGCTGTCCATGCGCCTAAACAATGGGCCAAATCTCACGCTGGAGCTTTGGCCTTCGGCATTAGTGACCGTTGCAGTTGCTTCTTCATCATCTGCGTCTTTTCCCTTCTCCTCACAACAACGTCTATCTACAGGGAGAATTGGATAGCCATAGATTAACTATCACATCGACGATGTGAAGGAGTCGAAGGATTGGATCGCAAGATCAGCCCGATGACCCACGACACGTCAATCATCACCCATGTTCTGCGTTTGAACTTCGGCATCTAATCCTTACATACTTAGCAGGCGTGACTTCCGGAGCTACGGGCAGATCCCCATCCCTCCTGTGCAGCAAGGGAAATGATCACGGACGAACGTATCCGTCTATGGCTTTGGGACCAGTCAGTTCATGTCGGCACGCGCGCCCCTTTTGCAGTCAGTGAAGCCTCCCGCCGCAACCCAAGTTGCAGGTACTGTCACATGTGATGACCGAACCCGAGCTGGGGTATTAAGATGCCAGGGCTTGCGACAAAGTCCAGGGGTGATACCAAAAGAAAGTCACGGTGGGGAGCGATGTACCAGTCCAGTGACTTGCTGGGTTCGCATAGTGGTCGCGCTTATGGGGCCTTGCTATAGCATCTTCGGAGCTACCGTTGCATCTGGGTACGGAGCTTTGCCTGTCGCCGAGAAAGATTGCGCAGCAGGCAAGCTTGGTTAAAATGACGGTCGCAAGGCAAAGGCGGGGCGCAAGATCACTGTCGCCGCCGTCGTTCGGCCCTTCGCAACGTGGATGACCATCAGCAGATCCACACCTCATCAACCTGGCTGTCGGGAGATGCCCGAGGCCGCAGTGATGTGTTGACGTGGACACCAGTCTATCGAAACCTAATCTCTAACACTACACCTCGTTTACTTGGTGATGGGCATGCAATGCCCGCCAGCTCATGCAGCCCGTGGATCATGAACATGGGCTTCAGCCTATTGCCTTACCTGTTATGAGTAAGCTCAAGGCAAGCCTAATCAATCACTGGAATGGCCTCTTTTTTTCTTTCTGTCAGTTCTGCAGGCCTTAGTGCAGCATCACGCATTCTGGACCCCGGAGAACGTCCGAACGGGCGTAGTATGGCACCGTCGTGGTCGAAGGACCGCAACCACCACGATTCTCTGGGCCCCCTTGCTGTTACATCGCCGAACAGTGCCCTCCTCGCGTGGCTTTTGATCGAGCAGCACCGAACAGGCTAACGCCAGTGTAGTGCACATCATAATGTCCCTTAAATTTTTTAGTTACCGGGGCTTTTCCCTTCCCACGAACCTCCCGTGCTTTCCGTACCCTCCCTTGCTGACGAGATGCTGACACAGGACAGGGACGATAGCCGATGGAAGCGTGGATCTGCAGTTTCCTGCAGTTTTAATCCTGATATCGGTCGGCAGAAGAGGGGGGAAGGTATGACGACATTAACGGTCCACCCAACGTTCATCACCAAGGTAATGCCGGGAAGCGCCTACGCATCATGCAGCGTCATTGCCATCATGACCAAAAGTCCGATGTACCTACTTACGTAGGTACGTATGTGGCATTGCGAATGATACCTGGTTCACTCAGCCTCATCCCAGGAAAATAAGACGCAGTGAAATCACTCCGCTCTACGGCCGTAAAGACGTGTGGGATTGGAGAGGCTTGTGCGGCTAAACATTGCCTGCCCCCTTCTTTTCTCTATTTCTTTTTTTTTCCTCTGCATGCATAATTCATGCCTTTGAAACAAGGGCCCCTACATTACCTCCCTTATTGTAGATACGTGCAGTACATTGCCGGGCAAAAAGTAAACCCCCACACACTCGTATGTACCGTACGGCACATGCACCCCAGATCCGACCAATACCATACCCAAACGTGCTCGCGGCGAGTCCGATGATTTACTTTGTCTAGCTTGGCCTACATATGTACTGACTGTCTTTTTTTTTCACCTGCACACTGTCGAATATCCCGAGCTCCTCGGGCCTTTAACATGCCTATCTTATTACTACTTTTGGTTGCAACAAATTAAAAACTTTACTTTGCTTACTTGGCTCCGTCAGCGAGCGGGTAAGCTCAGCCATGCACCTCTTCCCTTGGTGAACTACTTGGTCTATCTTTCTTTCTCCATCTGAGCAGCCTAGTTAGGCTGTGTATGCATATATGAAACTTCAAGGCGCACTTTTTCAAAAACAAAAGGAGTGGTGTACATATGCGCTGTGCATCACTTCTTTCCCTTTGCATTGACGATTTACGTCCTACTGCACATATGCCCCCGGTTGCCTGAGGCAGACGCAGACGTAAAGTTGCAGTAGCGCTTCCATGCCATGTCGCCGTATGGTAACATGGCGTGTATGCGTTTGAGCAAGGAATAGCGGCACGTGTATGTAGGTAGATGTAGGCAAGTACAGTATATGCCGTATGATGCGTGTTGGAATTTGCTCAGCTGAGAACAGGGGACCAGGGTAGATCAGCTAGGTAAGATGGGGTAAATGCGGTTGTTGGGTCTTTTGCATGCCTCCTTGCCGGCCTTGCAGCTGTGTACTATAGTAGGTATGGTATACGGTTTTTTCTCTGGTTGGATGGATTTACGGGAATTTCTTTGGTCCCGAGGTGATGTACGACGTAGTTCACGTGGCTTAAATTTTTCTTTCTCTTTCTCTCTCTTGACGGTGTTGATGTCATTGTATGGCGGTTTGCCTCGCTATTCGCCGCCTTCCTCGGGCCGCAGCTTTTTCAGTTGCATATTTGCCGCGTGCGTCAGAACAAGTCCGTATCTACCACAGTACCAACCGCACACTCACATTCATGTGACCTCGTACAACCTTGTCAGACAAGCAGCCACTCAGCCTTACCCACCAGCTAAGAGAGCACAAAAAACCGCATCATGCGCAACATCTGCCGGATCGGCTTTTGTGGGTATGTCCTGATGCTGATGCTGACGCTGATCGGGATCGGGATCGGGATCGGGGATCATAAAGACAGACTGATATGGCGCGCTGAACGGTAAGCATTAGATGGTAGAGGCTGGCTGAGTTGTGGGTTTTTTTTTCGCGATCCCGAATTCCTGCCACGGGATATAGGTTCGATGTGTTATCCTATAGCCAGGGAATAGGGTGTCGAAGGAACTCCCGGTTGGGTGGGTATGGGGATGCGTGACGTGCTGCAGCTGTAGATCAAATTGTTGGTGCCCGAGTGGTGGGTGTACTGTGGAGAGACGGCGATGTTGTCGTTTGGCATGGATACAATTTGTTCGGTTACACGAATTTCAATAGTGCTGCTGATGCTTTGCATAGAGGCATAGAGGGGTGTCGTGATTGGTGAAGGTAATGTTGTTATGAGAACAAGTGATCAAGTGCAGTAGGTGTGGTTGGGTAAGCAGAGGAATTTAGCCAAAAGTGGGTTGCTTAAAAGTGGAGGCAGCAGAAAAGTATATAGTGCTTTGTAGTAAACGGCGACTACTTGTGCAGAGTGAAAGATGGATACATGAGAGATGGATTCTGGCCCTTTAGGCATCGGAGTAGTGTCGAGAGCGACGGGCGATTGATGTCACGAAGCGCTCAGTCATACCATCTATCACGCGTTCGTCTCCTATACTAATTCAATCAGCTGGCGTTGAGACCAACAAATTTTCCGTTTTCAAATTTGGTTATCTAATTTAACCTAAATACAGTTCAATTCTATATCGCTAATGTGTGTACAAACTTTATATTCTATGCGCATGATGGAAGAATAAATGTTTTAATTGTAGTTGGAGATGTTTGATATAATTGGTATACACGTTATGCAGAAGATCAATTTCAATCCAAATTGCTTTGTGCCTATACCGCCTCTACTTCTGAGATCAACACTTGGGATGCGTGTTGTGTGTAGACTCCTTACTCCTGTTTGGTCATGGCCATGCCTCGCCCGTCTGCTCGTAAGCGGATATAAATGAAACGACATAGAATCGCTCTTGAAACATTTTTGTTTCAAGAGACTCGTAACTAGTGTACGTATGATGATAGCATGACTGGATTTCGACAGGCTTGTTACCTACAGCATGAATACACTCGATTGAAAAAAAAGAATAACGTGAGTGATTTCAGAAGCACACACAGTGTGTATCGAGACTCAAACTTCGGACGAAGAGAACGGCATGTAGGGTACTCTTTTTGGTTGTTTGGACTTTTTGTAATTATCCACAAAGAGGGTGTTCGTTACATGTGTGGGGAGGAGCACCTGGGAATTATTGTAGGGCAACTCAAGAGCAAAATTCAGCCAGTACAGAATTTCTTGTTCTTTGAGAGAATATGGAGCCTTTTTTGGATTCTCTCAAGCTGGTGGCATGAAAACTCATGGCTTAAGGGGGCGAAATAAATGTCCCGGAAGCATATAACGGAAGTGACTAGCAATACATTGGAATCTAGATATCGTTCAATTCAAATAAAGCCAAAGTAACAGGATTTGATTTTGCTTTCAAGTTTCGTGTGGGATACGAAAGTACACAGAGTTGCCCCAAAAGATTTGGTGTAGAAACATTTTTGTCATGTTAGATAGGGTTAAATATGAACGAGCTGTATCGATAACATTGGAGGGCGACGCATATTCTTGGTACAATGACGGCTTTGGAAGACAGTAAATATTACATCTACGATCCAAAGTGGGTCCATGATGGTGTACGCATGGTTGGCTATATATTCTCAAAATGCAATATACGCTTGCGGGTACTTGATATCTCCATGTTCACAAAACAGTGGGATAACTATTCCGATAATTATCTCAGTGGTGAATTGATGAAACGGAAGAATGTGAATAGTCAGGGACCTTGGGGTCCATAATATTGCTCTGAGTACGTAACTGCTATTTTGCATTGTGATTTCTTTTGCTGCATGCTCCTAGCTGCGAAGTCCTTTTTTGAGGCCCGAACTCACCGACGATGATTCTGCTGGAAAGTTTTTCTTCTGTCGTGACCTGATAAGATATGCTGTTACTATTGATCTAGTCAACATTTCGAGCATCTCTCTGTCGACAGTTTATGTGTGAACACACGACGACAATGAAGTAACACTGGAAATCAATACTGCAAGCCACGCTTCGCACTAATTCATTCGGTCGCTAGAGCAAGCAATACAACGATAGATGCATTCCACCAGGTCTCATACGAGAGCTCAAACTTACACGCCGAATAGATCACATGTATTATTACTTTTATGGTGGGAATGTGTGGTTATCAACCTTGCGAACCACATCCCAAGAGTTCGAAGATGTGACTGGCGTATCTAGAATTGCTGTAAAATGCAATATACTGTTGATCTGTGTGCGCAAATCCCTAGAGTAAACTGTCGTCGAGACTGGCAGAGTAGCACAAGGAGGTGTATCGGAGATAGCGCGAATCTAATCTCCGCACTAGCGTGGACCCTATCATGACATCTCGTCCTTCTCCAAGACCATGGTGAAGGATATGCGGATGATGTTAGTAAGCGTTACTGTTGAATCTCTTCCCATGGTGTTATGGTTCCGGGGCCTGGACGGTACTCGCGTGGGTTTACAGCATGCACTGATACTCATGGTTACCTTGACGCATCTTCACGGCGCGATAGTAGTTCCTATAGTCGTAGCCAGGAGATTTCGGACACAGACACTCGCATGACCGCATTGACATGCAGAGCGGCGAGCATTGCAAATCATTCCTTATCACAATTTGTGGGTAAATCCAGGGCTTGTTGAGGAACTTGTATGCTAAGCGTGTTAGTGCTGCATTCCCTGCGCTAGTGTCGGTAGTTGGCATGCACTTCATGTACGTCTTGACGAAGGACAGACGTCTGAGAAAGCCCGTGGGGCTCTGCGAGCGATTTTCTGCTATGTACCTGCCGGATGCAAGTAGTCTGTAGAGGATGAGGGTCGATGCGGATATGAAGCGGGGCGGCATGGCGAGGCATAAGAAGGTCAGAAGGTGGGCCAGATTCTAGTCACCCAAAGTTCAGGGCCCGCCGCATCAGGGCGGCAGCAGGCAATGTACTTTGGCAAGTTTCAGGGTGCGCCAATAGGACGTGTGCAAGCGGTAAGCAGAGTACGGTGAAGAGGGTTGATGGAACAATGCGGCGAGGGCAGCCGTAAGCGCAAGCAGGACTAGGGCGGGCGAAAACGAAAAACGTGCACCCAAGCGGCGCTTTGACCCGTGGGCAAAATAATAATTTACTTCCGCGCCCGACTGTACACGCCGGCCCCTCGACGCTCTCTCCAGCGTGCCTTGTCAACTCTCTTTCTTCACTGCTTCTTTGTTTTGTATAGACTCTCCACTCTTCCCCAGGGGCGTCTCTGCACATTTGATACCCGCGTCTCTGCGCTCTTTTTTTTCTCTACGCTGCTGAGCACTACCGGCGCCTCAGCTGCGGGCCTTGCCTGATATCGATAAGGAAAGCCCCTCCAAAAAAGAAATCCCTCGTTGCGCTCCCAAGGAAAAAGTGCAGTGCACCACTCCCCTCAAGCAGATGCCACACTCTGAGTCGCCAACTATGGCTCCTGCTATCGTCGTCGACAAGGCTGGCGCTAGCCCTGCGCCCTCGCAAGAAGACGTCGCTGCCTTTATCAGCAGCATCGTCACGGCAAAGACATCGCACGCTTCGGTCGACGCCGCCTACGCTCTTACCACGCTTCTCCAGAACTCGGTCGGTTTCCGCGGCCTTTATGGTTATGGCATAATCGATGAGATCAAGAAATCCGCCACCAACAAGAAGGATGCTGTGCGAAGAGAGGGCGCCATGAACGCTCTTGGCGCTCTCTTTGAGCGATTTCCACGCACGCAGCGCATCACAGAGGCCATCTTTCTCGTTCAGGAGCAGGGCCTAGTGCCTATGGCACTCGACCTGATGGCGGACAAGACTGGCTCCGTCAAGGAGTCGGCCAAGTATGCGCTCGATGCCCTCTTTGACAACTTGGGCGCTGAGGCCAAGGTCTTCGGCCTCCTCCCTGTACTCACAGCGTACCTGGGAAAGAAGTCTGGAAAGTGGCAGGGTGCTGCTTTCGCATACGAGATCATCGGCCGCATGGCTGACAAGGCCAAAATGGGCATGGAGAGCTTCGAGATTGAGAAGGAGAAGGACGTTCTGCGTGAAGCCATGGGCAAGAAACTCGAGGGTCTCATTCCCGTTGTCGAGTCTGGAATGCACGACCTCAAGTCAGAGGTATGACATCTCTCCCTGGGATGAGCGACAAGTTACTGACCATGATCAGGTTGCAAAGCAAGCAGTCAAGACTATGAACAGTCTCACTACCCTCCTCCAAAACGACGACATCGCACCCCGGATACCCCTGCTTGTCAAGGCTATTGAGGACCCATCCACACAGAGTCTGCAGAAGGCCATCCATGCCCTTTCACAAACGACCTTCGTTGCTGTGGTCACATCCCCCGTTCTGGCCATGGTCACTCCCCTGCTTGAGCGTTCCTTGAACACGCCCACAACCACCCAAGAAGTCACTCGTCAGACAGTAGTCGTCGTCGAAAACTTGACCAAGCTCGTCCACGACCCTATCGAGGCTCGCACTTTCCTGCCCAAGCTCCGCCCTGGTGTGCAGGCTGTCAAAGATCGCGCGTCTTTACCTGAAGTCCGTGAAATCGGACAACGCGCCCTGGACGTTATTGAGAAAGCCATGGCCGACCCTGAGCACAGCGGTGCTAATGCCCGCGTCCAGCCATCAGAGGTTCAGCAGGCGCTGGACAAGGAAATTGCTGCCAACGGTAACATGCTCAACTTCCCTGGCGACGCCGAGACTTGGAAACCTACCAAAGGCTACATTTCGGAGATGATCGCCGAGGTTGTGAGCCAGAGAGAGATTTCCCGCATTCCTCAGCTCATTGCACCCTACCTGGAGCCTTTAATGAACGATGGGGATGCCAAAAAGGTCGCAGAGGCTGTGCACAAGTTTTATTCTGACGAGGACAAGCGCAAGTTTGGCGAACCTGCCAAGGAGGACGATGGAGAGACTGAGATTGTCAATGCTGTCTTCTCTCTTGGTTACGGTGGTATGTTGCTTCTTTCGCACACCAACCTCCGTCTACTTAAGGGCCACCGTTATGGACTCTGCGGTCGCAACGGTGCCGGAAAGTCTACGCTGATGCGCAGTATTGCAAGCGGCAAGTTGGAAGGTTTCCCATCTCAGGATGAGGTCAAGACATGCTTTGTCGAGCACAACCAGGGCGAAGACGCCGATCTCTCCATTCTGGAATACATTGTCCGAGACCCGCGTTTCGCAAATGAGAGCAGGGAGCGCATTTCCGAAGTTCTGGAAGAAGTCGGCTTTACCGCTGGACCCGAAGGCAGGCAATCGCACAAGGTCGGTTCTCTCTCTGGAGGTTGGAAGATGAAGCTGGCTTTGGCCCGTGCCATGCTTATGCGCGCCGACGTGCTTCTTCTCGACGAACCCACTAACCACTTGGATGTCGCCAATGTCGCGTGGCTCGCGAATTACCTCAAGTCGCATTCTGAGGTCACCAGCTTGATCGTCTCCCACGACTCTGGTTTCCTTGACGAAGTCTGCACAGACATCTACCACTACGAGAACAAGAAGCTGGTATGCTACAAGGGAAACTTGGCCGACTTTGTTCGACAGAAGCCCGAAGCCAAGAGCTACTACACTCTGTCGGCTACCCAGGTCCAATTCAAATTCCCTCCTCCCGGTATCCTCACGGGTGTCAAGTCCAACACTCGTTCCATTCTGCGCATGACCAACTGCACGTACACCTATCCTGGAGCATCCAAGCCTTCGCTTGTTGACGCTTCATGCAGTTTGTCTCTGTCTTCTCGAGTGGCCATTATTGGTGCCAATGGTGCTGGTAAATCTACGCTTATCAAGATGCTTACGGGAGAGACTATTCCTCAAGAAGGAACTGTCGAGAAGCATCCTAACTTGCGTATTGGTTACATCAAGCAACACGCTCTCGAGCACGTTGAGATGCATTTGGAGAAGACACCCAACCAGTACCTGCAGTGGCGATATGCCAATGGTGATGACCGTGAGGTGCTCATGAAGCAGACCCGTGTTCTCACTGCCGAAGACAAGGCGCAGATGGAGACTCCCATTGACCTTGGTGACGGCAGAGGTCCCCGCAAGATTGAGGCGCTCATTGGTCGCTCCAAGCACAAGAAGTCCTTCCAGTACGAGGTCAAGTGGCTCCACATGCTGCCCAAGTTCAACTCGCACATCTCGCGTGAGACCCTGATCGAGAAAGGTTTCACCAAGCTTGTCCAGGAGTTTGATGATCATGAGGCTTCCCGTGAGGGTCTCGGTTACCGTGTCCTTGAGCCCAAGGTCATCTCCAAGCACTTTGAGGATCTGGGCTTGGACCCTGAGATTGCGAACCACAACGAGATCTCCGGTCTCTCTGGAGGACAGAAGGTCAAGGTCGTGCTTGGTACGTACTCCCCCATTTCGCTATTCTGATGAATTGCTGCTAACATATGCACAGCCGGTGCCATGTGGAACAACCCGCATCTTCTCGTCCTTGACGAGCCTACTAACTTCTTGGATCGTGACTCTCTTGGTGGTCTTGCGGTTGCCATTCGTGACTACAAGGGCGGTGTCATTATGATTTCTCATAACGAAGAGTTTGTTGGTGCCCTCTGCCCCGAACAGTGGCATGTTGCCGACGGCCGCGTCACACACAAGGGCCATCTTGCCGTCAACATGGACCGCTTTGAGGACTCGCGCCCGGGATCCAGCAATGTCAGCAGCAATGTCAGCTCGGCGGCCCCATCTACCAATGGTACTCCTGTCATGAGTGAGGCCGAGGGCAAAGACGACATGAAGTTCAGGGCCAGGAAGAAGAAGAAGATGACCAAGAAGGAACTCAAGGAGAGGGAGGTCAGGAGAAGATTGAGATACATTGATTGGTTGAACAGCCCCAAGGTATGTTGCTCTTCTTTTATGAGACGTTTCGACAAATGCTAACGAAGTGGCTAGGGCACTCCCCAACCTCCCAACACGGATGATGAGGCTGAATAAATGTGTTCATGACTCTTTGGTTTTCCGGTCGCATGATGATATCTTAGACTTTGCAGACTTGCATGATCCGGCGTTATATAGAGGTGGGGGGATGAGTGCGTTTTTCTGCACCAAGCGATAGATGGCATGTTCTCTCGTTTGGTGAAGTTCTCATTTATGACCAAAAGTAGATTTTTATCATTATACACGTTATTTTGCAGATTTTCTGATGTATAGAGTGCCTTGTGAATGGGTCTGTGAATGGGTCTGTGATTGGGTCTGTGATTGGGTCTGTGATTGGGTCTGTGATTGGTGTTGTATGCGTGACTATTTCATCAAACATTGGTTCACATACTGACAACTCTGGCGATCAACCACAATATTATCCACATGGATGCGGAAGTTTTTTTTTTTTTGAAAAAAAAATACATACAACTTCACGCATTCGAGATGCCACCTCGTATATGCTGGAGCGATGTATGGACTCGAGACAGGCATAGGTAAGGAGTGTTTGCACGTTCCCTTCACTCCTCTCACTTGGGCGGCTCTCGAGGCGCTCCTACCTCCTGCCATCTAAGTCCACCATCACCAGTGTTTCTCCCACTATCTTTCTTCCACCACGGCCATAACACTCGCTTACCAACTTCTCAATGAAACTCCTCGCCGCCCTGGTGTACGCTGCGTTGCTTCCGCTAGCTACCACATATCCTACACCCACCAACTCAACCAGCGCTAGTACCTCAAACTGCAAAAGCAGCGGAGAGCTTGTGTAAGTCGTTCCACTCACTTCCTTGGACCGGGCACCGAGACTTGATACTGCAGATACCAGCACGCAGACAGCGAAAATGATACTCACGCTGGCAACACCACTCCTGCCTTTGTAACTCGCGTATTGAAGGGTAGCTTCTCGACAACAGAGTGTTGTATCGATGGAGAGACCGAGTACGTACATTCACCAATACCGCATTGAAGACATCCTGCTAACACTTCTTCTTTCCCTGCTTTTAGCTATGATTACTTCAACGATGTCGGCATCACTGCACATCCTCTTGCGCCTTCTATCACACGAACGGTATCCTGGGATGTCGAGGGTATGCCTAGCGCAGTGTGTGTGATGCAGACAGCACGTCTGGTTGTAGACAAGAGAGACACCACTGGTCAAGAAGAGCATGAAAACAAGAGGTATGAGTGCTCGGATAGTCGCATCGGAGTCCTGGTGTGCAGATATGGTTTCTGTGCTATTGACTTTTATTGTGAACAGGGGATGAGATGTAGTGATGCGTGTGCTTGCTGTAAGGATGCGAGTGTGGTGGAGATGGAGACGGGTGTGGTTGCATGAGTGGTGGAAGATTTACTATGTAAAGACTCTATTTTCTAAGCTTGATGTTATGAGTAACCATGCCCGCAAGTGGAAGTGGGAGGTATTCTGCCGTTGATATTTCGCGGCGGATGAGCTCGTACATAATATGATATCTGGAAATCAGATCAAGTGTCCCTGATTTATGCCTTACGCAGTTACGTCCTTGTCCAATTCAGGGGCGGAGACTCAGATTGACTACAAGTCGCTTGCCTCGCTAACTATGTGAATTGGTTTTTAACACTCAAATTGCGAGGAAAGACATGAAGTCGAAATAATTACTTTTTTGCCCTATCTAGGCAGGTCTACAGGCTCTGCAAGTTTAGTCGCCTCCGTCGCCTGCTTGGCTACTATGTGTGCTTTGTCCAGCTTCGCCCTTCTCAGCACGATCCTCACTTGTTGTTCGACGGCGGACGCCAGCATTGGCAGAGTGGCTAGGTCTCGGGTGCTCATTGTGTTCGACCAACGGAAAGTGGAGTCCAGGCTTGCTGGCCAGCGCATCTCTAATCTCGTCCACGCTCTTTGCCGCCCATTCCGCGCTGCCCAAATTGCTCAGCGGGTAGAGGAGCTGGTTGTCTGGGTGCATGACGACTTCCTCGATGGTTGGAGCTGGCTTGCTCATGATGATGTCAATGTCCTTCCTGATCTGCAGACAGAATGCATCCAGCGGCAAGTCGTTCACGTCGTCACCGAAGGGGTTCTCAATCTCGCGTCCGATAAGCGCGATGCCGAGGATGATGTAGGCTGCAAAGATGCTTGCTGGGATCGTGATGTATCCCAAGAGCTTGTACAGCTGGAAGGGCAAGAGAAGGATGTAAACCCATGTAATTTGGCTGATGGCAATGCTGTAGGCCAACGGCAGTGGAGTGTTTAGAATGCGATCAGTTCCAGCGAGGATGTCGTTGAAGGTGGTGATGGCGTTGAGGGACTGTGTTTGATAGATGGAGACTTTGAAGGTGCCGTTATCGTAGATCGACTTCATGTAGATACTCAGGTAGCTGAGGATCTCCAAGGGAAGGTTGCCAAGCGGAACCCGCGAGCGCTTCAACAATTTACGCGGATTAGACTCAGCCATGGGTAGACCGAGAAACTTTCCGGCTGTCTTGAAGACACCGGGCTTCTTGTTGTCATCCGGTTGATCGGCCTCACGCGCAAAAGTATCCAAGTGGCCGACCAAGTGCTGCAAATCGTCGTAGTGCACGAATGGCTCAAATCGAAGCTTATGCTTGAGAGCGACAGAGAATGCGGCAATCAGGTTGAGGCAGTTGATTTTAGCAAGAAGATCTTGCTTGCCGAGTTCAGGGTCCGCGCTGTGTCGTTCGTCGACATGGATCCAGATGAGGCGAGCAAGATTCTGGGATGCAAAATGAAGCTGAGCCCAGTATTTGCGACCGTCGTTGTAGCGCTCGTAAGCTGTAGAGCTCCTGAAGCTCAGTGCGAGACCGACGACGAAACCAAGAACGGTAAGTAAGAGCTGATTGACACTGACTGAAGGGTGGTTAGCACAAGTTTACATGCTAATACAACAGACGTAAAAGCATACGGTCGTGTACGAATTTTGATAGCAGCGTAATCATGCTAGACCAGCCGCCTACGAAGAGCAATGGCAAGACCATTTCTGGTGTCACACTGCCGTGAACGCGGAGGAAGACGGGCCATTTTGAGTGGTGATCAAGGTCGCGCGGTCCAATCTGGTCTATGTTAGTGATTTCAGGGTACTACCGCGGAACACAACAGAAGACATACGAAATAATCGTCAAAGTCCTTGTCGGTGTCTTGTTTCTTTGGTGGTGGCGGTCTTGATGCACCACCGTTGGACGCACTGGCTGTGCTTTGCGCCTTCTCTGCCATTGCGACGTATTATCACCTACAGAGGTAAATTTCTTCGCTCATGATTGCAGCACGCGACCACCTCTTCTTATGTCGCGTGCCCCTATCCCTGGCCGTTTCATTCTGTGTTCTACCGGCCACTAAAAGGCGCGCGGTCTAGGCATGGCGTCTGGGTAGCGCTATCAACGACAGAGTTAATTATGGCGATGCTGGAAGCGGCAAGCTCGCGATAGGCGACTCCAATGGAGTGCTACCCCGTGGCGGGAGCGGTACAAGCGTAGCCTTAATTGAGATGCAGCCCGCCTTGGCAGGGTGCTTTCGCGGGCTTACTGGAGATGCAGAGCTGAGTCGTGGTCGCAGCTGCGCCAGCAAGCTGTGAGCGCACAGATTGGATCGCCGGCCAAGACAAACTGTGATTTGTCTGGAATATCCAAGCTTCAGCTGAGCGGGAGAGATGAGACGTTAATCAGCGACTTGGCGGTGTTGTTCCGCGCAGGTCTCGCCAAAGAACACGCCTCCAGCTCCTTAATATCAGACCAACCACACGGCCCAGACGTTAATCCGCGCCGCCCTAGATTCTGCTTACGTACCTACCATTTGCCTGAAAGGCATCAGCGAGTCCTGGTTTAGTTGATGATTTTGCATAAACACGAATACCCAAGTGATTGTGCAATTGTGGGGTGGTGTTGCAAACCAAAAGAAGAGCTGCTTGCTTGGAGCTCGCATTGCAGTATGGCACCTTGCATGGGCTCTGTTCTTTACAAAAAGAAAAGGCGAAGACTCTTGGCCACCTAACCAGATCCCAGCATTATACACATTGTCAGTCCAATTGAATTGTCGCTTCAGGACATGGGTTGAGAGATTTCAAACACGGCGCTGCAGTTGCCTGAAAGTTGCTGACCAGTCACAGAGAAGTCAATGGCACATGCAAAAGACTGTCTTTGACTAACGATCAAGGACCAAGTTCGCTGGTGGGGAGGAAGCATGAAAGGAAGCGATCGAGTCGATCTGGCTCACGCCCGCTAGCAGTTGGTGGCGCCAAGCATGTCAGATCGCGGCATTTGAAGCTTAGCGGCTGAACACAGTATTCACCGTCCTGCTTCGGACCCATCGCGGTGGTGATCCATTGAATGATACCAATGACATGCATGAAAGAAGACGGATCCAACCATATCAATCAAGGTTGAAAGTTTACCAGAGAACAGCGCAGAAAAGCCGTTACCGGCAGTGAACTGGTGGGGGCTACTCCCGATCCTAGTCTCAGATGGACATCGCGTCCCTGCATACACTCGTCATAAAGCCTTTTGAACTGCCCTGCGCATAATGGCACCCACCTGACCAAGGAATGTGAGGTAAATAGCGTCTAAAATGTATCCTGTTACTCACCTGACGGGAGTACGTCAGACTTGGGGAAAACTCGACTGTCTTGTTTCCCTTTGTCTTCTTCATTCACTTCTCTAAGCTTCCAGTTAGTGGCTAAACGGCCGAATTCCTACTCAGTTTCCCTCGTTCCGGCACGAGGGTCGCTTTTCAACATCACAATGTCGTTCATAACGCATGCAATATCAGACAAACAAACAAATGTCGTCATCTTCTCTGCTACAGCCATTGCGCTGTATGGATATGACCAGGGCATGATGTCGCTCATCAACACGAATTACGACTATCTCGAAACTATGGGCCTCTATGAAGAGTCTCCTGTAGTCGGTGTCATCGTGGCGGTTTACTATCTCGGTTGTGCAGTTGGGGCGGTCCTTTTCTCTAAACTTGCCGATGAGCTGGGGAGGAAAAAGAGCATCTTCTTCAGTCTGGCCACTGCTTCCTTGGGGAACCTGCTCATGTTTGTCAGTGGCATGGGTGTATTGGGGAAAAGCAGTCAGATCGCGTTGGGCATCATGTTGGCAGGAAGGGTTGTAATGGGTCTCGGTGTTGGAGGCATCGACGCGGTGATACCGACTTACTCCTCTGAATTGAGCTCAGATGGCTCTCGTGGCAAAGCATTGGCTCAGGAGTTTCAGTCCAACATCTTCGGCCTGGTGATGGCTTTTGGTATCAATCTCCTCGTCACGATCCTCCTCGGCAAGCAAAACCAGTGGGCATGGCGCATCCCGATTATTGTTATGCAGGTTTATCCTGTTCTTCTTATTGCGTTTGTGGAGCGCCTTCCAGAGTCTCCGCGTTGGTTCATTTTCCATGATCGCCAGGACGATGCAAAGGATGCGCTCGAGGATATTTATGGAGACGAAGGAAAAGATAAGCTTGAAGAGCTCTTGGAGCAACACGACAAGGAAAAGGACGAAAAAGCCGGTTACATGGATATGCTGACACCCGGTCACCCGCAATTTCATCCCACGATGATCACAGTCATGTCGCAGGTGAATCAAGCGTTGACAGGATATGGTGCGGTTAGCGTGTATGGACCGCAGATCTTTGAGGTATGTGACTTGGAGTGTGTTAGCCCTAACGCAACAGTATGGTACTAATGTGCGAGTTTAGTTACTTGGATTCTCAGTCCGCAACTCGGAATATCTCACCCTGGGAAATTACACATCCTACTTTTTTCTCATGACCCTCGCCTGGCTTCTCATCGACGCCATTGGTCGTCGCAAGATCCTCATCCACGGCTCTGTCATTCTAGCTACTTCCTTTGCGCTACTCGCTCTTTTTGGAGGTCTGGTGGCAAACTCCGACTCGTTGCATATTCCGGTCTATATTCCTGGTATCATTGGTACTGTCATTCTCTTCGTAGCTACCGGCGCTTTCGGAATCGGCTGGCTCGCAACTGTTTGGTTATTCCCGACCGAAGTGTATCCTACCACTGCCCGCGCACAGGGTACTGCCATCTCCGTCATCATCTGGGGTCTGGCGAACTTTGCCATTACATTCCTTACGCCTGTGCTCTTTAACAACTTGGATTATTACATTTTCCTCGTGTTTGCGGGTACCAATACGTTTGCCGGCTTGTGGACGTACTTCTATCTGCCCGAGACAGGCGGGCGCACTTTTGACGAGAACATGGAGTTCTTCAAGGAGGCGGCGGAACACGGCACCTGGAGGGTTAGCAAAGTGGGCAAGGGCGAGTGGAAGAAGATGGTCTATCCTGACCCTGAGGGTGAGGGTAATGTGGATGCAGAGCGCGTGCCCTTGTTACAGAGGGTAGAAGACCAGGTTCCTAGTATGAATGGTAGCTGAGCAACCTAGCCTGCGGCGGGCAGTAGAAGAGTGCACAGACCATTTTCTTCGGTAGGCTCGCATAGATACCGCTTTGTTAGCGATAATTGATCAAAAAGCGAAAAAGGGTAAACACATCAGTGCCGAGTATATAGAAAAAGCGGCACCACTGCTGAGTATCGCAGTAGAACAAAATTGGATACATAATGATGGAGGCACGAGCTATTGTATTGACAAGGGCCACAATCTCAGTCCGGTGCACCTAACGAGCATTCAGCGCCGTCTCCTTGTCACTGAGATAACATAAAAAGCTTGGATCTGGGGATTGCTCAGTATGTTGCCGACAATATGTTGACCCGTAGTTGCACCAACCCTCTGTGCTGCGTATTATGGTCCTTTGATTGGCAAACCTGGGAGAACTATGTCTGTGTATCGAGATTTGTTCCGATTCACCGGATAGCGTAGAGCGTTTTCCATGAGACGAAGCTTGATGAAGAGTCGATAAGTCGGTATGTGATGGAGAAGAAGAGACAGGAGTAGGTAAGCAAAGTGGGCTTGGCTGCATCCAAAGTGGTAAAGACTCCATTTTGATTCGCTGTACGAAAGGGGCCACGGGCGTGTGTCGTAAACTGACATCTGTATCTTTCGTCATATAAACTTACAAGGCATTAGCAAAGTACCAAAAATTATCGTGTTGCCTATCTAGGCCACCCGTTTCGCGATTCTCGGAGATCTTCGTTCGGAGTTAACATCGCTCATTCTTTGACCGAAGGCCGAGTAGTCGACCTTAACCCCTTTGTTTCAGGCACCAGCATAAAGCCTGTCGCTGTTGGTCGAACAATGCAATGTCGGACATGTCGGATATGTTGTCTGTCTCAATCGGACGAAGCTGACGCACTTTGCCCATTGCAAAGTCGGGAGCACAGGCCAATCAAATGTCGGCGCCCGCTGTCGCAGGAAAGCGATGAAGACCAAAGACGAAGCCTGAAAGCCAGACTAGAATCCTTTGAGGATGGCGGGTGTTTCTTCGTCCGACTGCGTCCGACAGCTGACGCACGGTGGCGTGCCGCCTACTCTGTGTTGTGTATTCACATAAAGCTTGCAGGCTGCCATGATTGCAAGTCGCCCATCATCACTGTCCACCAGCATTTCAACTCCGTTAGCTTGAACCCCCACCACATCCCCTGACCGGAAGCGGGAGGAAGCGGGTTCCACACGTGTTTCGATACTTGTCAAGTCTCTGCGTTGTTACTCGCAAGCATAGCTAGGCCCCGCCCCCACCAATCACATCGAAGGTGTTTGTGAGCAAGCAGAAATAGGCGTAACGGGGGAGGGCAACGCGGTATATAGTCAAGTCCTTACCCCCCGAGTCTTCATCTGCGCTTGGAGAGTCGCAATTACTGTCTCGTTGCTCCGATAAATTGTTGTATCGCCTTTCTGGGAGTAAAGAGAAGCCTGTTGTAAGCTTGTCTTGTCTGCTATCCATCGCCGCCTGAGCACGGACAGCAAATCACCATGTCAACCACATACCTTTCAATCCACGATCTTTTGCGCATAACATACACCTACGAGATGCAGGCTGTGGAGACTCAGGCGCAGTCCCAGGAACACCTACTTCGTCCCCGTTCAGACTCTGCATGCTCGGTAAGTTGCCACCGTCCTCTGCTTCGACACAACATCACTGTCCATGTACTAACGTACAAGGCGCAGATGCCAGAGATATGCGCGCACCTCTCACCACCTAGCCCGATGCTCTCTTCAGCGCTCGCGAACAGAGAAGAACTTGAAACCGACTTCACCGACTTGTTCAGCCAGAAGAAGAAAGCGAGCGTTTGAGCGAGTAGCGTTTTGCTCACCCTTGGACCGAGTTTCGAGGATAGACAGAAGCAGCGGCGCCGAGGAGGACCTATAGCCTTCACAAAAGAACTCCCGTCTGAGGAATGAGGGGAACTGAGTAGTGGTGGACTATGCCCCCTTGTTCTCTCGACACAATGTCAACGGGGGCAAGGGCATGTCGCGCTGCGCCGACTCTACTCCTACGCCGCTGGCCTTTCCAGACCTGCCGCTTTCCAATCGGGGATAGAAGTAGTGAATTCTGTATTGGCCTCTTACCGAACATGTGACATATCCGCGACGACTTCAAGTCTATAACTATTCCTCTATCGTGCTCTCCGCTCACACAAGAAACGGAAAGCTGGGTCACAAGAGAACTGCAGACCGTAGGGGATGCTATTTCCACGCACATCGGGCCGAGCTCGCACGCGCGTCGCTTGTTGCGTGAGAGGAAGAAGGAGGAAGGAGCTGATGTTGGGTAGGATAAAGCAACGGGTCGGCTTTCGTATATAGTTCCTGGGGTACGCGCCTTGCGAGGCAGCGTCTGTTTGAATGGAAGAAATGTACGCAACTGAACTGTGTATCTTGTTGTAGTACTCTGACGTTATTACTTTCCCTGTTTCTTCTTCCTCGAAACAAGCTTGACAAAGTGAAGCGGGGAGCTGTAAATGTCTTCCGTGTTAAAATCTTTGGCTGTTTTATGACGCGCGCCCGCAGTTACAATGGACAATCTCAGGCAATACTGGCTGCCCAAGGACAGCGCAACCGCATGAAGCATACGTAGTGACCTGTTTACCCATCTTGCGCAAGCATATGCCAATGGTAACGTAGTCTCTTTTGAGGCTGTCCATAGCATTCAAGCGGATCATTGTTGACCCCAGATCTAAATAAATACATTGCGGTGGGTACCGCATTTGCAAGTGAGTGATGCTGAAGATGATGGTAAAATCCACTTGTAGGTTCTGTTATCACAAGCCGTACGTCAATGGTAGATGCGTATTCTTCTGCTGAGCTTGATTCTCAGCTGACGGGTTCTTTCTTTAGTGAAACAGGTTGTGCAGAAGGTAGAGTCTAGATCATGTTTCAACCGCTGTATTGCTTCTCCGAGCGATCAACTGGGTTTCCCTAGTTTTCAAGCATAGTCAGAGCTACAAAAGCACAAATGAAGCGTCCAGGAGTCGCAACCCAGTAGACACCAAGACCTCGACTGGACAAACGGCTGACTGCTTTTCTTTGCAGTTGCCATGACATGGTGGCCATGGCAAACAGTGGTGGAGAACATGCCATGGTCCCTGGCCTCTGGCCACTGGCAAAAAGAAAAAGCCGGTGGCTTGACCAAAAACACGTCCTTCAGGCACAACAGGTACTCAACAGCTGCAGCTGGAGCAAAAGCCATGTATGTTGCAATTGAGACTTACTCTAAGTCCATGTTTTGCCAGTTCTATAGAATAAAAGTGCAAAAAAAAGTGCAAAAAGGTTCAGCTGTATCCCGTAATACTTACCTGGGATACAGCCTACGTCCTTTGTCGAATTTGTTGAACCTCTCGCCGCATTGCCGAACCTCGGAACTTAACTCAAATTGTAACTTACCTGATTGTGATATTGTCGTGAATCGAACCTCTCGCCGCATTGCCGAACCTCGGAACAGAACTCAAACTTAGACGTACCTGTAGGTGCCCGGCCCCTTCGGCCACTACACCCTCTGGCTAGGTGCTGCCATATGCCACCCTGTAGCTAGGTGCGTGCTTGATGGAAGAAGGACGCTTTGTTGGGATCTAAATAGCCAAAGATTTGGAGCGGGGTCGGGGGTGACCTTGGTGAGTGGGGTGGGTCCAAGGCACGCGGTGACGGAAGCGTTTGCTCAGGCAGGCAAGGGAACACCTTCAAAGAGCCGTCGTGGGTGGCAGGGAGAGTGTAGGCATGCTTTGTGGTGCTTGGGCTCATGGCGGGATCCGTTGGGGCCATTGGCTTGTCCATCTACTTCTTTTGTGCAGCATTGACTTGTCCTCCTTCTCGATCCCCCACAGAGCCACCACGCAGCGGCTATGCCTGAGACTGGGCACCGGTCTACTGGGCACCTCTCCTATTTGTCTGACATTGCCTGACACAGTTGGCCCGGTATTGCATGCATCGGGCGCGTTGGTGACGGGCCTTGGCGGAGAGTAGCCCTGGCAGACAGTGACTTACGCCCTTCCCCCAATGACAACAACAACACCAACATGGGGCGACACCGTCTAGGTCAACAACATGCTCTTGCTATGGAGAACCTCGCTATCCCCCTGCAAGGGACAGTAACACCGCACAACCCCCTGAGTTCCCATGGGAGACCTTTGACACGGCGGCGGCTCTCAGCGGCGGCAGGACCAACACCAGCGCGGTGCCAACACCATCTAGGTAAATGACATACGCTTGCCCATGGGAGCCTCGTAACACTGCTGCAAGAGACAACAACACAGTATGTGCCCCTGAGACCCCCCAGGGGAGGCAGTCGACGCGGCGGCAAGTCTGAGTGGTGGCGAGACAACAGTGCAGTGCCATCACTGTATAGGCCTACAGCGTGCTCTTTCCCATGGGAGCTTCACGATCCTCCAGGACAAAGCAGCAACATGGTATGTGCTCCTGACCCTCGCATGGCAGATCTTCGACGCGACGGTGACGGCGACGGCGGATAATACACCTGCAAGGCTTGAGAATCTACCTCTATCGAAGAGGAATTCATAAAGGCTCTAGAATACCCCAGTAGTGGCACTGTATGTGTCCTTGAATCCCCCTTGGAAGACCTTCGACACGGCAGATCTTAGCGACGTTGAGCAAGATACCTACGGGGCTGGCGACAGCCTCAAGGATCTACCCTCACCGAGGGGAACTCATAAACGCTCCGGAATACTCCAGTAGGAAGCAGCGATACGGTATGTGTCCGTGATTTCCCTACGCGACACCTTTGACAAGACGGCGCCAGCGACGGCGGGTATCAGTGATGTCAGGCTGGACACCTGAGAAGCTGACGATAACCTTGAGGGTCTACCTCTACCAAGGGAGGACTCCAGAATACTCGGACAGGAAGCATCGACACAATACGTGCCCCTGATCTCCCTATGTGAGACCTTCGACGCGCTGGTCGGTCTTGACAACATTGAGCAAGACACTTACGGGACTGACGATAGCCTTGAAGACCCAACCCCAACCGAGGGGGACCCATGGGGTACCTGGTATGTCCTCAAGGTATGAAAGACATCGATACGATGCAGTAAGAAGCGCAAGCCATACGACGGCTGCGGTAATACAAGCTGTTTCCCCCGAATGAATTGATCGCCTTACAGAAGATAGTGACAGCTCACGACAAGAACAGCCCTTTGACACTTTGAACGACGGCTGTATGTGCAGCGCGAGCCCAGCCGAAGCAGCAAACCGTCGTTGCAAGCATCTACCCAAATCTCTCATCTTCCCTCGAGCATACTTCGAATGCGCCGACAGAGACAAAGCGACTTGGGCCAAGACAAGCACAGTAGGCCATGCGAGGGCAACGGTGATTGCAAGTCCCACTTTCGTGACGCCCTGCTTGCCGCAGCAGGCTCCACTCGAACCGTTCCAGCTCTTACCGATGAACAGAACCACTGGAACCTGTGTTGCAATAGACCAGCAGCTAGGAAGTGAATAACAGAGCAGGCGAGTACAACAACAGTCCCTGAGCTATAGAGACTGACAGCAGCTGTATAGAGATTGATGCCCGGGGTACGGTAGTTCGATGCCTGCACCTGCCCCGAAGACTTCACAGTAGTCGAGCCCTACTTCTCGAACAATGCACACTTCGGCCATGCGCACAGACGAGTAGATCGAGTAGAGGAGATGACACAGCATGAGGCTGTTCACAATGCCTTTGATCATCCTGGTCATTCATCGGAAAGGCCCTTGCTTGTAAACAACATCCCGAGTACAACGCGCCACTCCAGCCGCACGGTCATGCCACCATCCAGGACGTCCGCTTGACAACGCAACGGAATGTCACAGCGTTATTAATTGACAAGAGACACTGTGCAGTCGAACAAGCAGCTGTGGATGTCGAATTCTTTGATCGACGGTGCCGACAGGTTGGGGCTACCCAGTGAACAAAGAGGTCATAGAACATAATCTGTACACGGATGGCTCGGGTCTCGCATGCGAGCGAGTGCTATAGCGTAACAAAGACTCATCGTTAGACCAGCTGGCGGACGAGGTGTTCGCCCAGGCGGAAGATTGCCGTCAGGCTTGCTGCCGATCTGTACATCTCTGTTGTCCTTTTGTCGATGCCCAGTAGAGGATAGGGGTATCTGAGACGAAATCCTTAAACGCCAGTCGTTGCCTGTCTTATTTCCGGATACCCTCAAAGAGACGGAGAATATGGTGAGTCATCCGGAATACAGTTGCGCCGGTGCGAAGACTGACATGCTGGGGAATATTCGTCCACAGACCGCAGGTTCAGGTGCGTTTCCATCTGCACTGTGGCCCGGCCGTATAACCCAGGGCTCTTCTTCATTCCCAGACACGTAGACGCTCGACTGCACAGATGCAAGTAGTGGCATCGCATCTCGCTATCCGGATACGTGCCATGGTCGAATACAACCAGCGAGACGTCGACTAAGACTAACCCTGAGGCTTTGTCTTCCCCTATGGATTCAGGCTTTGACAAGTAACGGACTTGTAAACATCTGATAACGGAACGTGACGTTTCCTGGCACCACCTAACCTGCCATCCGCCACTGACTTACAACGTGACAAGCGCAATAGCAGGTAGGTTCCGTCGATAGCTCATTCACAACCAGTTGCACCAGAGAACAGGTGTTGTTGGTAGAGCTGAAAAGGACACTATGCATGTAATGCTGCACGATACTCGCTGATGCGATTCAACCCCAGAGCTGTCGCCAACTCAGCTTGCTTCGATTTAGCTGACAAGGAATCCTTTGAGAGCAGAACATCGAAAGAGGACTCGAGGGCTATTTTCTTTCATAATTGACGGTTCCAAGTTCAAATTCTAGGCAATGGCTCCGGACATTGTAGCAGAGACCAAATGATCCCAGTAGATTTCGACCTTACTGCTTCTTAGCCGACGCATGCGGTCTTGCAGGTGAGCGGAATGTACACCAAGGTCGATGAGACAGCGTTTCTGCAAAAGTCGGCCCTGGAAGGATGATGAAAACTCTCAAGCATGATTAAGAGCTTGGAAAAGATCATTCAGCAATGTGGCGCATCCTCTCGGGCGATAACTTGAACGTATTGCGGCTTACTTCGGGATTGAATAAGACGTTCAATATGTTCTGCCTTGCAGATGCGAAAAAGGCACCGACTGTTCCATGCGAGTGTTCGCGGCATCGACGCCGGTTCGCACATAATTGAAGGCGGGCGCGAGACATCCACCATTAAGACATCCACCAGTGAAACATCCTGCCAGTGAGGACTTCGACAATGGCAATATCACCCGTAGGTATATCACCAATGGATGCTTTTGATACAACATGGCGAATCAAAACACCCCGTATTCCTCTCAGCATAACCCGAGGACCATCGCTAGGATGATCACGGTGGCCTTGCATTGAGAATACGTATTGAACCGATGGGTGGAGATGAGCGCAACTCAGCCAATGATCGCCGCCGTTATGCAGTAACATCATGCTTTAAGCTTTGTGATGCGGTCCAGCCTCATTCAGATCAAGCTGTCGCTTTCATCAAAGTCGACGATAGCCATCATAAACTGGCTTCAGCGTAGCAACAGAGCGACCGAGACTCAAGCATCTCGTGCCAAAGACACAATCATATCCCCACCTCCTCACCAAAAGTCGACATAAGGATATGACGCATGGTCTGGCAAGACGCCCAATATGCGGCAGAGCCAATCCCTCTACTAGCATATCATTGCGCCCGCGTCATGTCCATGAAGTATGGTATTCCATTCCGAATCTCCTAGCTCTTACCCAAGCGTAAAGCGCTTGTTAAACCAGCTATGCCAATTTCCACTGTGGTGTGTGTTGCATCATCGAGCCTATGTGGAAAGCGCATCGAAAGCCTGATGCTCATGGCAACGCTAGGCTAATGTCCTCACACAAGGGGACACCAGTGCTGTCGCAAATGATGAGAAGCAAATTGTCCATTATGGGCCTACTGGTTAGCTTGTGTTCGGCCCTCTTCGTAAGACCAGTCCAAGCATGTCGCCGCTTGCCTCCATCCTTTCGCCCCTGGTGCAGTGTTTGTCTCTTGTACCTCGCAGACCTGGAACCTTTCGGTATTGGACAGTGCTAAGGACGCTTGCCGATACGGTACGGTGCCGCTACCGCTCAGTCTTTCGAGGGGCGGAGCGCCAGTCTTAATTCGAAAGAATGTTCGGCTATTAATGACTTCGTTGCTGAAGCTCTACACGTCGGGACGTCGTCATGCCACCTGTAACTTTCTGAGCGGCTAGGCCATTGCTATGCAAAAAGAAAGCAAAAGCAACATGGCACACGCCCCGAAGCAACGCAACCGCAAGAATATTCACAGATGAGGATACTTGGTGCCAGCTGAGATACGAGGGTACCTGCCGCTGTTCAAGGGCCCCATCCCGTGTCAATGCCCGAGGCCTTTAACAGTATGCTGTGTAGCATGCCCATCGAATGCCTCTGTGCCGGGTGGGGAGTCGCTCCGTCCGTATCGACTGTGAGTGCACACGCGAATAGTGAATCGATCAAAGCTATTCTAGAGCAATGCTCAATCTTTGTGGGCTTCTGCCTACGTTCCTAGGGTGAGCGGCTCAGGGTTAGCAGTACTGTGGTGATGCAGGATGCCCTGCACGCCAGAAGGAAATGCCGCCTTCTCGCAAAGCTATGGTTTCCGCACCGCGAAGCTGCGAACTCGCGTCGTGCTTTCGTGGATGTCTGTGATCCCCAGGAGGAGGCTCAGGTGTACCGGCGATGGCAGACAATATCTATGCCCTTTCGTGTCCAACGCAGACGGGTCTCCTGTGGTGTATGAGTGTGCCCTCTCAGAGAGGATTCTTTGCTGAGACAGTTCAGCACCAGGAGTCTTGGCATAGACACAGACACAGACAGGGCGCGACCAGCTGTCTGAACGTGAACAGGCGCCTTCGAGGCTACAGAGAGGCTGATGCGCCGCGGGGGACGCTGAACGTATTGCTCCCCGTGTTCGCTTCACCCACAACTCGGTGGTGAGGCATTGGAAAGACGAGGCGCGTGTTGAATGAGGCAAGTCCAAGCTCGATGCACAGCGGAAAGCTCAGAATGCCGCTCACCAAGGCGGCAAGACACAGCCTCAGTCATCGGAAACAGGCACAAAACTGGCAGAGGCTTCAGAGTTGCAAAGAAAAGCGCAGTGCTTGGAATTGGGTTATGCTGACATTGGGGGGGGGAGGGGGGGGGGGTTCGGGAGGCGCCGACGAGGGGCTCTGACAAGCACACATCCTGGCGTCGTGTTCCCCACCAAAAGTACCCTGGAAGCTTTTGGCGAACGCGTCTACCGTGTGCTAAGAATGCACATGCATGCAAGCTGACGATGCGAATCTCACAACGAGATTCTCAGGGCGCAGGACAAGAGAAACTTGCCTGTGTGAACAAGTCTTGCAGAAAACGCACGCTCTACAAGATGGCTGGCTGCTAGAGAATCAGGACAATGTTCTAGGGCGTCAATCGGCGCGGTACACAGCAACAGGGCGAAAGTTTTGTGATCATTATTCATTTCCATGGTCTACATATGGGCCAGGACCTGGCTTGAGAGAGCCATAAGTTTCTCAATCATGCTGATGGGGAATATTTCGCAGTCATGCTATCCGATTGTCCATCCAACGCCGAGGCTTGCAGGAGTAGTTAAAGTAACCGGTGCTAATGAAAGGGACGCGGGCAATATCATGGGGCCAACTCATCAGAACACGAGGCCTCGAAAGGCTGATTTATCATCGTTGTGTGGCATAGTGGAAGATTGTGCTGTTGGAATCTCAGACAGCATGTTGGGGAACGAGGACAGCCTCCCTGCCCGTGCCAGCATCGAAGTATCACCCACGTGAGTGATATCAAAGATGTCAGAGCTCACGGTTTGGCATACTGCTTTGTCCACTCTTGAGCCGTCTGGATAGCCTGTTCCTTGTTCTCCTTCCACGCCTGGGCGACATCGTTGGCAAGGGGATCGTCCGGGTTGGGTGCGCCCAACAGAGCTTGAATGGAGAGTAGGATCGTACGAATCTGGAGAGCGGGCGACCAGTTGCCTACGAAGGTCAGCCTACTGTTGCGTTAAAGTTGCGAAATGTGGGTCTAGACGTACTCTTGAGGACATCGAGACAGATACGACCAAGGCGATCAATGTTAGGGTGGTAGATCTTGGTGAGGAAGCGGACCTTGGGCGGCGTCATGGGGTAGTCGTCCGGGAGAAACAACTCGAGCTTGAAGACGCCACCTGTGAAGGACTTGTTAGCTGGAAACCCCGAAGGCTACTGCGCGGCGACATACCTTCATAAGGCGACTGGCTGGGACCGTCAATGGTAACATCGAAGTACCTCAAGTTATCGTCGTGGGGTGTCGCGCTGATTCCTTGGACTCTATACAGGGGCCCAAATCAGCAAAGCTGCACCTCATCCAGTTGGAGATACTCACGGCTCGTTGACCAGGCGCTCGGTCTCCTTGATGATTCGCTTGGGCAGCGCCATAGCTGATGGTGGGGTAGAGATCGCCGCTGGTGGAAAACAAAGAGGACGAGAAGAAAGAGGTGGCTCACGACTAGGAGGCAGTGCTTGTTGTGTTGGCGTCGAGTAGGGGAGATTTCTTCTTCTCTGGGTGCAGAAGAGCAAGCCTGGGTGGTCTGTCTTGGGAAAAGCCGCAGGGTTAAGCGTGTATGTTTGATGTTGCGTAATCCGTCGGCAGCCGCGCTAGGAAGGGAACCAGGGGAGGGCTGCCACTCCTGTACCGTCGTCATCTCCATCACGACCACACGCGTGTGCTGGAAACGGCCAGCAACAAGATGACCGCCACGACAGGCGGGCCACTGTCAGCGTTCCAGTCGCCGACATTTGATCGCGATGTCGAGGTCAAAGTAGATGACGAGATTGGGGCCGCCAGCATAAGTCCAGCAGGTCGCGACATCGTCCTTGCGAGCAAGAGCGGCCTCCGCATCATTGACTTAGACAACCTCTTCTCTTTACCTCGCTTCATTCCAAACCAGTCGTCATGGGACGTCGCAGACGTGCAGTGGTCGCCCTTCGCAGCACGCGCAGAATGGATCGCTACCACTCGCAACCAGCTCGCGCTCGTGTACAATCTCTCGATGCCGTATAACAGCAAAAAAGCACCCATTGAGTACACGTTGCGCGCCCATGACCGCGCCATCACAGACATCAACTTCTCTGCTCACCATCCAGATCTGCTCGCGACATGTGGCGTAGACAGCTTCGTCTTCATACATGACCTTCGCAGCAGACAAGTCCCGTTAAAGCTTGCTGACTACACGGCGGGAGCAACCCAAGTCAAGTGGAATCGCCAAAATGACAAGATCATTGCGAGCGCCCACGACAAGTACCTTCACATCTGGGACACTCGCCATGGAGCGACTCCCCTCTCGACCATCGCGGGTCATAGCACCAAGATCTACGGTATTGACTGGAACCGCAATGACCCGAGCAAGATCATGACCTGCTCACTCGACGCGACCATTAAGCTATGGAACAACGTAGGCAGAGCTGATGTTATGACTATCCCCCGACGCGTGATTCGCACTCATTATCCAGTATGGCGAGCGCGACACACGCCATTTCCTCACGGTATCCTCGCCATGCCCCAGCGGGGCAATTCGAACCTTTGGCTGTACAAGCATGTCAACGATAGCGACCCCTCTACTTTTAACAACGAACCAGTTCATGCCTTTCAAAAGCACGATTCAGATGCTCAAGTACGCGAGTTTCTGTGGCGCTCACGTGGGTCTACTGACTACGGTATCGACAACCGCGACTTCCAATTGATTTCTTGGGGCACTGACAGGCGTCTGCAACTTCATCATCTCGATCCAAAGCTTCTTGAAAAGGCCGTCGGCTACCGGAAAGGAGACCGCCTCCTTGAAGAGCCCAGTGCAACGCGTAGAGGAGCTACCTATGTATCATACCGCGATGGTCCCATTCCCACAACTACTGCGGGTGATCGAGATCAATTTGGGCCACCACGACAACAGCGGAAAGGGAACTTGTCGACCCTGTTGCAGAACTACTCGCTCAAAGATGAGGCTTATACGGCCCACTTTCGCGGACAGACACACGCTAGAATACAACAAGAGGCAGTACCACGAGAGACTATGACTGCTCAGCCTATTCGTCGAAACGACCCACGTGTTGTTAATCACATCACGTGGATCAACGGTGTCAAGTTTGGGGGTGAGCGCCATAATAATGTCAATGATTTCCAAGCTCGACCAAACCAGCACGATCGTGGCACGAAGTATCCGTACCAAGAACAGAATGACCTCGGAGCCGAGATATCCTATGTTGGCAATAAATACAAGAAACTGGCTTTTGAAGAGATTGATGTGCCAGGTCGCTACATCAAGGTTTCGTTCAACGGCCCCTGGGGCGACTACGATCCCACGACTGATGGCGCGAAACTCGTATTTCTCCGATTCACTATCCGATTCCCATCTGCGTACCCCAAGGCTATTGAAAATGGACAGCCAGATTCTGTTCGCCATAGAATACCGACTCCACTAGATATCGAATTTGAGAGGACAACGGCATCCATCAGCAGAGAACGCCAGGAAGAACTAGTTCACAATATGCACCGCATTGCTGCTACCTGTGCCGAACAGGAACGTGAAGCATTGGAAGCAGTGCTTTCGTATGCTTTGGGTGAGCGTGCCCTCGATGACAGCTTGGACCTAGGTGAGGACGATGGGCCACTTGCAGATCTTGGACCACTACCAGGAGAAAGCTCTAGTGAGGACGAGGACCACGATGGCGAGTTCACTGATGAAGTTATGCAATCTTCTCACATGAATGCCAACGTCCCTCTGCCTATTCAATGCACTGCGCGATTCTCGGCGGACGGATCGCTTGTAGTTGCAAGGATACCTCCAGTGAAGTCAACGCCTGGCTCAGAGGTATTCAGGTTCCAGATTACGAGAAATCTTCGCCAGAGCGGCCTGAGGAACGATATCTTCGACTCCTTTGGGCGCTTTACTTCCCATCGTGCCGAGGACTCTGACGGAGGTTCATCTCCATCCTCTTCTGTTGGTTCTTGGGAAACGTCTTCTGCTCCATCATCTTCATCTGGCTCTGGCCATGCTGGAAATGCACATATTGGCAACTTTCAGCCACCCCTAGCCTGGCAGAAATCTATCTCTCGGTTTCAATCGCGAAACTCATTGCCTTCTTCGGGCGGTGTAGCCAAACAGCCGGCCAAGACTAAATCCACGGTGTCTATACTGTTCTCGGCTACGGATGATTTGGTTCCCAGCAAGCGTGTACTGGCTGAAGAATACCGCATATTCGGCCCTGGACCTATCATTTGCGAGCACAACTCTGAAGTAGCAAGACGACATGGATTTGATGAGCTTGCTGATATCTGGATGCTTTGTAAACTGATACTGAGCAACGAGGTACCTGTGGAAGTACTTCCCCAACAGTACCGGAGGGACCAGGTGCTTGTGCTTGCCCGGAGAGCTCTTATCAGGATGAAACGGAAAGACAGCGGGCTTGACCTTGCATCTGAGGAAACAGACAACGTGACCAATACCAAGCTAAACGCTCGGGTCAAGTGGGGTCATCATTCTGTCGTCACCTGGCTGATACCTTCGCTTTTTGAACATTTCGAGCGCTTGGCGGATGTTCAGATGCTTGCTATGCTGTCTTGCGTATTCGCGGAGCCTGCTGCTCGTGAGGACGTGGCCTCGGCCATGGCTAAAATGCGGCAATCTCAGCTCCCAATGTCCATGGAAGCACCCGCGTTCTCGCTGGACTACTTCTCTTCTCAAGAAGCAGCATGGAGTTTGTTCAAACCTACAATTTCCATACCACCTACACCTTCTTATTCTCGCTTTACCATCCCTGCCAATGACTCCGGGTCACAAAGGTCTGTTAAGAACAGCGAGGTATACGGAAGCCATGGCAGTTCGAATGAGCCTTGGAACAGCGACGCATTCCACTCTGACCCAGTCACGCCCTACTCTACTGGCAACACGCCACCACTCTTATCTCAGATACCCCCGCTAAGGAATGCTCAAACAGCCAACCACACGCCTTATGGAACGTCCCCAGAGAGTAGCCATACAGCTCATAAGAAGAGCTCTACGGCAAACTTTGCGAGCGCTGTAGCAGCATTATCACGGCCTTTCTCAAACGCCATGTCTTCTTCACCTCCAGTCCGATCACGGATCGAGGACCTATCTACATCTGCGCCCACTGGTGGTGTGACTTGGGGAACAACGACATTCTATGGAAGCGGCTCCCCTAATCAGAACAGCATGGCTGCTCCACGCCCAAAACATGGAAAGCGAGCAAGCTTTGGGCAGTCCGAGCATGTTGATGTCAACTACATTTGCGAATCTGATTCAGACTACGAGAAGGTAGATGACGATGGAAGCTATAGTATGGCAGGTGTCAAAGAGCGTAATGCGTCTGGAACGCCTCGAGATGACGATGGCGGCAGAGCTATCAAGATTACACTCAAGAACCAAGACCAGTTTGATGACGAGGCATGTTTTAGTCATCCATTACTGGATTCAGGGAGAGACTGGCTGCATCGTATTTGGAGAGAACAGTACGCTGAGATGCTCAACCGCTGGGGACTAGTCAGCGCTCGTGCCGAAGTACTCAAGTTTAATGGGCTTGCGTCATATTTTGCGGCCGAAGAGACCCAAGGAGGCTCGAGACATGATTCGGTCCCTCTAACACTCAAGCGGTCTGACGATGACAACGATGAAAAGACGACTCAGCATCTATCAAGAGCTTCGTCAACGCTAGTACCCCCAACGCCTACTACGACCCAGATGAAGCGCTCATCTGCTCCGTCTCCAAAACACTTCTCTTTCAATCCAGAAGCTACCGAATTCCAACCTAGCACCATGACGAGCATTCTCTCTGAAGAACAGATAGCAGATCTACCCATGGATGCATTCATTCCTCCCGAACAGTATTTGCGTCTCTCAATACCAGTTCATACACCGAGCATGGAGCTTGACGAGAGTCTCGCCGGACTCAGTACATCTCCTGGCCAGTCCAAATTGCAGCCACCTCCGAGCAGGTCGAGTCGACCGAGCCTCTCAAGAGGTACATCCAACGTCTCTGGCGCATCGTCGTGGCGCGACAACCGCCCACGCACGACAACCAGTACAGTGCCTTCCAAACCGGCGGATCCGGAGCCAGTTTACAGCTGCAGCATCTGTTGGATCCGCGTTTCAGGCCTCTTTAACCTCTGCCCTGGTTGTGGCCATGTTGCGCATATGGATTGCATGGGCGACGAGATCGGCGTGGACGAGGGCGAATGCACAGTCGGCTGTGGCTGTGGCTGTGGTCTCGAAGATGACGACGAGCGCAGCAGAATGGAAGCCTACATTGAGGGTGTCCGCGCCGCGCAAGCAGAGGGAAGTGCATGGGAAGAAGGCAGTGAGTGGCTACCCAGTGGCATCACGACGCCCGCCATGTACCCAGAGAGCGCTTATGGCGACTTCATGACTGGGGGCGTGAGTAAGATGATGGGCAGTGGCGGTAGAAGTGAAGAGAAAAGAAAGGAGAAGAGTGCTGCTGGGGGCGGCCGTAGAGATGTGGTGAGTCCTACGCCTACCAAGGCGAAAAAGAAGTCCAAGAAGAAAGTCAGGGCTTCTGGATTGAGTTACTACTGAGGTTTGATGAGGCGATCTTTCTTTTTTCTCCCATTTTTTCCCTCTAAATCACAGCGACAGTGTATGATTACGGCAAAGATGATACCCGGGCACGGAGTTTCCATTGGCTTTGTAATATAGCATGTTTTGCCCTTTTTTTAAGCCTACTGCTTCTATGCCCGTTAGCTCTGTTTTCGAATTTTGTACCAGGTCTTTCTTCTTTTTTCTTGTTTGTTTCTGCCAACGGGTTTCCTCTCTTACTTTCTTCTTGTACGATATGCTAACCGCGTTCAGCTACCCCTAATGTAATACAGGATGTGTATATATACTTTCCTTTGCGAGATGCATTGAGATCCTAAAACTTTTTTCCTAGCAGAAAAGGCGATTGCACTTGCGGTAGTGGCTGCTTCTTTGCAAACAGGTAAAAGCATTCGAGGGTAAGGGTCATCAAGTAATGGCTGGTGAGACTTAATCAAGTGGAAGTGGCTCCATCTAGACGAAGAAAGATTCGCAATACTCACTCTTCGTTTATTAGAAGCCAACACGGTCAGCCTCTATATGCTGGATTGGGATATGGTCAGTTACTCAAGGAATGGAGGCACGGGGCGGACAACGGTGGTGATGATGCATGCAAGCTTAATTCTACAATAGCCCACTCGCCATCTCTGGCTGTATTTCAAGAAAGTAAACCATTCCCATTCCCAGTCCCGCTTTCTCTATACATCGTACCTCTGCGACCCAATCAAATGCACGTATTTACTTGAGTGCCTTCTCGGCAGTGTTCTTGAAATCTTGCATCTCGCCCTTTGCCTTGCCCTCTGTGTTCTTCAGGCTCTGGTTGTACATGTAGATGCGGCTGACCTGTGTGGCACCGACAATGAAGACGAGGAAGTTGACGGCGGCAAGGGCAATGTTCTTGGGGCGGATGACGAAGCACCAGCGGGTCCAGATGGCGCCAGTGCACATGAGGGCGAAGTTCTGGGTGAAGGAGAGAGATTCGGCGGGACGGGTGAAGTCGGAGGCACCGGCGAGAACCATTCCCCATTTCATAACGGGGGCCCTGTTGAGAGACAAACGTTAGTACATGTTGGCGCTAATGTACAGTGTACATTCTGCAGGTGCATGTTCTAGTTGGTAGAGTTGCGCACGCGACGCTTCGGACATTGCGGGGAAAGTGTGAACCCGCAAGCGTTTAAAATATGCGTTGCAGCATTCAGAAGCAGCGGACGGAGGCGTACCAGAAGTGCACAGTCTTGGGGCCAATGGGGCTGTTCCAGAACTTTTGGAAGCCAGAGGCCTCGGCGCCTGCAGCCGTGTTGACTCGTCGACGGGCATTTGCGCGCTGGAAGAAAGGTCGGAAGGAGCTGAAGATGCGGGAGCCGGGGCGGAACGACATGTTTGCGGTGTTTTGTCCTCTTGCTCTGTATCGGTCGAGGGAATTCAGGAGTCGCGCGTGACCGGAGAGGGCGAGACGATCGGGTCCGGAGCAATTGGCAAAGGTGAGGTCGTCAACGTCGCGATGTCGGGCCTGAGAGTTCTCAGATGGGACAAATCCGGGATTAACAATCGCCGGTTGGTTGCTCTGGTTGGCCAAGCAATTTCGGGTTTAGTGCGCTTTGGACGGCAGCTCGACGAACACTGAATGTCGGCGCGGCGGGCGCTTTGGACAGTGACGACACATCCCCAATTGATACCCTCACGCGAATACGACTAGTCCTCCGCCTCTGACCATGGCCTCGAAAGCATTTGCGAGTGGACTCAAGGAGCTGCGGTTCTTGTTCTGCCAGACCAGCGAGCACAGCGCTGCGACAAGGTATGCGCCTTCACCTTACAAGATGCTGAAGCAATGGAATTGTAAATGCGATTTGCGCGCAGCGGTGTGACTAGAAAAGAGCAAACGCTTACGATAAGATGCAGGAATTTCCTCACCCGCAGCTATCCCGCTATGAAGAAGGCCAACCCATCCATTCCCATTATGATCCGAGAAGCCAGCGGCACCGAGCCCACCGTCTATGCGAGATTCGGTGCGTAGCACATATGTGAATGAGAAGAGGACATGAGGTGCTAACAATAGTTGGCGACTGCAGATTTCGGAAAGGAGAGGAAGCTGCCGCTCAAGGGCCTCGATGACAAGGCCATCGAACAACAAGTCTCGGATCTGGTGCAGAGGGGCTCATGAGGAGAGGCGTGAGGAGACGAATTAAGAATGGTGAATCAGAGAGGTAGCCAGCTCACAATAGAACGGGCTCAACAAAGCGGCAACAGCCCAAAATAGAATATACAAACGAAATGTCACTTCCATTTCTTCATATCCAGCGTATACAAAACCACGTCTCTCTTTTCAAATTATTCAGCCTCCAGGCAAATACAGCACCCTCTGTTGGATCAAAGCAGTAAAAAAAACCATCCGTATCCGGCCAGAGAAAATGGGGGTAGAGGAGTGAAGGAGGAACCTGATAGTAGAGGAATGATATAGGAGCTTGGTGGTGTAAGATATCTATTGTTCTCAAATCACAATATACAATAGGAATATCACGTTACAATACTTGCTCTTCGCTGTTCACTATTACTCGATTTCACCGCGTATCTTATGGGTATATAAACTTGCCTCCGCCCTCTCAACCTCTTCAGGTCCACATATCCGTCACAGTTTGAACCTCTCGCCCCCAAAACGAACCTCTGAGCCGCCTCTCCCATACGACACAATTTACTGGATCTAAACTCTAAGACTAAAGTCTAATGTCATCACAGCAGGAGACGAATAACGACCTCGACACCACCTACCACAATGCCATGATCAGCATCCATTCCGCCAAACTCGTGAGTAATCCCCTTCCTTTCTCTTCTTTGGCAAATGCATGTCTAATCAGCACAGGACTTTACCTTCTCCTCGCGTGCCGCCCAAGAAAACTTCAACAATGTGGCCGAGGAATGGCAAGACGCGCTTCAAGACCTTCACATGGCCATCAAAAGGTTCCGCGAGAGAGAAGCCGAAAAAGAAGCCTTTATCACGCTTCAACGTGAGATGCTCGGCGAAATTCACGAAGAAATGGAGAAATTGAAGAAGAAGATTGCGGACCTGGAGTCCAAGGAGGCGAAGAGGAAGTGAGCTCCTAAGCCTAACAGATAATTAAGAAGTTCGGCTCAATTCGAGTTGAAAAATATACGTATTTGCCTCGGATCATGCACTGATAATTTGCTTCTCTATTTCCAAGTAAATTTATTCAATTATTCAACTTTACACAATACAAAGAAAATGAAATAACGACTAAATCTCCCTCGTTACAATCACACCTCGTGTAAGTTCTAGAATCACGGCTACCCGCAGAAATTTGGCCCATTTTGCGCACGTGTAACACGGGTAACGCTTCTGGAAAATACTTGCTCGTGATACCATAACATTCATGTATAACTAGTCGTTTAGGCAACAAGAAATAATCTCCAGAACTTATCAAAATGGCGCAGAGGTATAGGTATTTGTCACGTACACCCAAGAGATTGATTTAAAATTGGGTATGACAAGAAGAAGAGGAAGAAGAAGTAATAATGACAAAATAATCTCGCCATCATCCAAGAAGAATTTCCCAGTTCCAGTCCTTCATGACTCCGAGCCAGTGCAACCGACCCTTGACTGTGAATTCTGGATCCATGGAATTCGGGCTGAAAGCTCGTGGCTGCTCCCACTGCTGTGTCTCCTGCCAATTAAGCTGTTCTACAAAATTAACGCCGTACGGGTAGGCATCTGAATCGGGTTGTAAGGGTGTGTGCGAAGGAAAGATTGGCGTGCAAGTGTCGCCCACTTGCATGGCCATGTTTTCTGCTGCGAACGCATCCCGTCGACTCCATACTTCCTTTGTGACTTCTAAGCACCTCTCTATGATTCCCAGCTTCATGCGCGAAGACATGAGTTCCCAGCGCGCTTTGATCCATTCGCGTTCTTCGTGACTGGTTACCTCACAACCGGCTGCCATGAGCGGGTAGATGTGCACAATGATTGAGCGAGAACGCGGGTCGACCGTCGCTAATTCGCACAGAATTTTCTTGGCAAGTACAGTTGAGGACAGTGATGGAATCTCTGGGACCGCTTGGTGTAAGTACAACAGCGTTGCGTATTGATACGCAGCTGCAGTCCTGACTGTGTCACATGGCCTTGTTGTTTCGTCCTCTGGATCTTCGATGAAGGAAGGTGGCCTCCAATCCTCGAGCTGCGACTTGAGCTGCAGAGCCTGTGATATGATTTCAGGTGTGTTGCTATCGGACCGTCGCACCTTTCGGACGAGATTTGCTACGCGACCAATGATGGGGAATAGCGTGTTAGCAGAACCCATCAGAGGGTCAAGACTCGTGTCTGTCTCGCCGGTGGCATATATACTCTCCTGAACGGTGTCGACATCATAGGTCTCGTCGTCATCGGTGGACGTCAAACGAGCAAGGACATCCATGTAGATCCAGGTGTTGCATAAAAATTTTAGGCGAGTCCATTCCTCGCCTCGCATGGGCATGAGACGGTGTTGTATCAGCGCTTGGTTTATCAAGACCTTGGCGCCTTTGATGTGATTGATGCCCGTGCTGATGTGCTGATCCCAAGACTCGGCAAAAGCCAGTACGAGTGTTGTTGAAATGGCAGCGTCGACGCGCATATGTGGGAGACCTGCTGCCAGGGCATGAACTGCGCTCCGCATATGATCAATGCCCTGGATGCGCAGAATAGGCAAGTCTTTGGACTGATGGAAAGACGTCATGGAGACGATTGCATGGTAGAGCGCAGGACAATCTCGAGTCAGAGGCCAGACGAGAGTTCGCCAGGGGTTCTCGGTCGGGCCGTCTTTGATGGACAGTACGCCGCATGTGTCTCGATGGTACCGCCGTGACAAAGACTCTGCTGATATGGAGGAGAGTTGTATCTGAGGCGGTATCCGGCACGTGGGCGAGTCTGGTGAAGATGTATTCGAGGTTGATGGGGCCGGCGAGGGTAATGGCATGACCCAGGTCCCTGAATCTTGGTGGACATGGCGTACCAGTTGTTCATCATCGTCATCATCATAATTATCGCCGTCGCCAGTGTCATCTGTGGGTGCTGGTGGTGTTAGTCCAGTAGGCTGGTAGAAGGCTTCATGTTGGGTTAAAAACGAAGAGTATTCCTCCGGTGGAACGCTGAGATCTGTTCCCGGCATTAGGAGATCTACAAGACGGGGCGATTGACCAGATGAGGTGGTAGAATCAGTCGTGCTCTTAGCCTGCGTTGCGCTTGTGCTCTCAACTCCAAGCGTACTGGATGATGCTGGTGCGTGGGAATCGACAGGCGACACCAACTGAAGTGTCCCTGTGAAAGACGAGGCAGTGACTGTGTTCTCTATTGGAGCAGCCATGGGCTGAGAGAACGACGTGCGTATCGGTGTAGTGTGCATGAAGTGGAAAGATGGCTGTGGCGGGGGAAAGCCAGGATTGTGGGATGTACCAGTAAGACCATGTTGAAGGATGCTGTTATGATCTGGATATTGTGAGTGAGTAAGGGTGGATATTTGAGGAACACCGTCTATGCTTGTCAGAGAGAGAGTTTGACACAGTTTGATACAGAAAACCAACCTTTTTGCGACTTGGCTGTGGGCTTTCCGCCTTTGATGCTGGGTTCTTCAAATGGTCGCCACTTGAAGTCTTTCTTGTAGCCCCCACAGGGCACTGCACGCCTAGCACACTGCTCACAAGTGGGTTTCTTCTCGTCACATTTCAAGCGCTTTGCTTTACAGGTAATGCATCCTGGGCGAGATATCAGTATGGCGGGTTTGCGAGCATGGCTCTAGCTGGAGTGGGTCGACACAGGAGGGCAGGTGGAGAAGAAAAAGAAGAGCATACCATTGCGGCTTTTGGACTGCTTCCTCTTGTTGACGCCAGCGGCAGCGGAAGCTTGAGAAGCCATCTTCTTGACACGCCTCACATGGGCTCGGGCATTCTCCGGAAAGACTAAGTTGGCGAGCGGGCGCGGGACCAGCGGTAGCGTCCGCTATGCACAAGCAGCGATGGGGAAGTTGGGTGGCTGCACCGGCTGTTTGGCAAAGAGAGTTTTCATAAGCAATCACATCAAGTCATGGGCTCTGCAGAGACGAGTGGCCGACGGACAAAGGCAGGTAGATAAGCAGCGAGGAGGAAGTGGATGGGGTAGCGAAAGTGGAGCTGAAGCTGGGGGAGGATGCGCGGCTACTTGATTAGCGCAGTGGCTATGAAGCGCAATTGGGAACTAGAGGTAGGGTTCACCAAACAGTATCATGGGCCATGCTGTGAGCCGCGACGTGGGAACCCTGCAGTATGCGCCGATTCGACGGCTCTGTGCTCACGTCTCTGTGCTCGAGTGCAGGCACGCGTGCAAGTGCGTGGAAGTAGGGTGGAATCAGGCGGCGTTGGCGATGGTAGTGCAGACGTGATGGGCGCCACTTTGTAGCTGGGACCCTGCACCTTGTCCGTCTTGTGAAGCGCTCCACCAACGGCGGCTCAGCCTTATGCCGGAAGCGATACGAGACAAGCGGGAGAGCAGCGGGCCAAGGGGGCGGGCCAGAGGACAGCGATGGACCTTGTGGTGGTGTTTTGCGCTGGGGGGGCTCTGAAGCACAGCGAGGGCTCGCGTCAGGCGACCCATGGCTATCAGTGGGCGTCACGTGGAGATTGACAGGCTGGCCGCCGCAAGGCTATCTCATGTGGGCGGCGGCCAATCACGACGTGCCACTATGTGTTGTGAAGCACTTGGCCCCAAGCTCTTGGTGGTTGCTTTTCATAACTTGTGCTGGACATGGTTGACAGCGGCGTCTAATTGGCAGGCGGATGGCAGCGATGCGGTTCCGCGTTCTAGAAACTTGGCACGGCGCACGACTGTGGGCAGCTTGCAAGTCGGGGGCGAGCGGTCCGCAATATATAGCGTCATCATTTGGCTAGGGGGTGTGTTTCGAGCGTGCTTCCGCGGGGACCGAGGGCGAGAGGGCGAGTCGTGGATGGAGAGTATACTTGTAGAGAGAGAGTAAGGAGTGTCGACAAGTAGCAAGGCGAGGCGGCAGGATCGACCAGTAGGCGTGGCAGGCGGGCGCTGTGGCTGTGGCGTTGTGGCGTTGTGGCGCTGGGCCGGTGGCTCTAATGAGTGGACGTCATCTTCTGATGGTCCTGATGCGGCACAGGGACCGAGCAGCTGCAACCTCGTCGACCCAACAGCCATCCAGGCCCGCTGCCAGCCTGCAAGACAGGGATTTCTACCAGCCCTGACGTGCATGTGCGCTGCCCAGCCTGCTGCGCTTTGTTGTCTCGCCCCTGGTTCCTTTAAATGCCCGCTGCCATGCATCGCCGTCGCTGCCATGATTGTTGTTGTTGTTGCTGTGGCCGCTTGCTCTGCCTAGTTGCTGCAGGCCACCATTATGCTGCCAAGACTGCACACTGATATGGTTGACGACAAGCCCGGCCCGCTGCAGAGGAGGACGAGCAAGAGACAGAGGGTCGCAAACTTCTTCAAATCATGGAGACACAGGCAGTCGCAGCCCCGTCCCCAAACCATGGTATGTCCATCTTGGCTCCCTTCAGGCCTGGACCCTACAGCCCCGACTATGCCGCTGACAAACCCCCCTCTCCAGGCCCTCACCAAGCAGCTCGACGATGCTGGCCCCAGCCCTCAAGAAGAACGCACTGCCTCGCCCGACCATGGTAGCAACCCCACCGCCGGTGAGGCCGACCAAGCCCGCCTGCCGACACCATCCCCACCCCCACCATCACAAGAGACGGCCCAGCACAAAGCCGACCCAAAGAGCGATTCCGTCAGCGAGCCCTTGAGCGAACCTTTGAGCGAGACGCACCTTCACGCTCTGTTTGGTGGAGCCCCGCAGTTTCGCGTCGCAACGGTCAACGGCCGCTGCACCCCCACAGCCTCGTTTCCCTGGAGCACCGAGACGGCGACTAAGGATGCGACCGACATAGCGCCTCTCGCAGAGCCGGCCTTTTCAGCGGCGACTCTGCACAAACATACTCTCAAGGCCGAACCTCTCTCTGAGACACCAAGGGAGTACAATGGCTACGCTGTCGACGCGGTCGAAACGCCCTGCATGCTTGGTATTCAGGGCATCGAGCCGGGAACCATTGGCTTCTCTCACTTCCTCGAGTTACCCAAGTCCGATGTCCTCCTCAGCGAACACCCAGCATCTCAATCAAGTAGCAATGCTGCCGAAGCGAGTAGAAACAAGGACATGTTGTATACCAACCCTGAGCGTCTTGGTATCCGTCCAGTGGATCTTGGCTTGATCTACGATCGCTTGGGTGAGTTTCAAGACATGTACGAGGCTTTTCACGATAGCCCGGAGCCCATGACAATCCTCAACACCCAGACCTCTGGGGACCTGTACGCCAATTTGTTCACAAAGTTCCTAACCCCGCCTGGCTACGACGACACTACCGACGACCCCACTGGAATGCAAATACAGATCGCTGCTTTGCTCAAGGTTTTGGGCCTCAAGGGCATATGGTATGACTTTAGCCTTGTTGAGTGGAGGATCAGACTAGGCCAGATACTGTGGAGTGAACCAGAGACGGTACCCGAAAACGAACAAGGGACACAACTTTTGTGGACAGAGCGCGAGGTTCTGCTGCTCCAAATTATCTTGGCATGCGAGTTGCTGCTCCGGCTAGATGCCTTTACCAACGCTGATGCTGCCGATGCTGCCGTCCGGCTGCGCATCAATCCCCAGGATGTTGAGGCGTTCCTTCAAACCAAAACCCGAAAGATCGACTGGGATCTGGTCCTTGCTCGCACCTTCTTGGACAACATTGCCATCATGGGAACCAGTGACGCACAAACTTCTCCCAAACCCAAATCGCGCGGGCTGCTATCGCTATTTGCTGAGAACGCCCACCTTGAACTACCCCAATCTGACCTTGTTCTGTTTCCACAACACCAAACGCAGCAGATCTCCGGTCTTCTTCATTTTGCGACCGTCATACAGTGGCCTGGACTCGACATGGTATCTGCCCAACTTGTGCGGAAATTGGCTCCACAGATCAAGACTGAAGATGTCACACCATCATCTCCAAGCGGAAGGCTGATAGGTCCAGAGTCTTCGTCTGGCGTCAGTGTATACGCAACGCCATTGCAAACTCCGCCCACCTCCGGCCATCAGTTGGATAGCTATTTCGGACAAACTGGGAAGCCTCCGCTAGATCGTAACAACTCCCGCGCTTTCCACATGGCCCTTAGTCCTACCTCGGCAGCTGCGATGGACCAGTCCAAGCCTTTTGTGAACGATGTTGGTGGATGGCTTAGCCGATCATACCTAACGGGGCTGGTGCTTCCTGGAGAAGCCATCTCGCATTTGCTCATTTCCACTCTGCTTGAGAATGATGAGACTGCCGTTGCGAACCTTGGTCATTCTGCCAACCTGTATGGCGGCTTTACCTTTGGCGACAGAACGTTTTGGAGCAAGAATTCTATTGTTGGGCGTGTGCTGGCTTGTGTAAAGGGCTCTGCCGAGTGCATGGGTTGGGTATCTTGCCCGAAGCTACCAGAGAATCGCGCTGAGCGTTGGTACTCTATACATAGCGAAATCATACCCTACGAGAACCGGGTTCAAGAAAACGACGGCCCTGATCTCGTTGCACAAGACTCGGCAATCATTCCTGGAGATTTGACTGCTGCCAAGTCGGAGGATTTCGTACTTCCCCGCGATCTCGACCCGGTGCCAATATCATCTCTTGGCTTCTCACAGTGGGAGCTCATCCCTATGAATGCCGATCTCATCGACGGCGACAGCTCGACAGGGCCGCCCGCCGAAAGCGATATACACTCTCCGTCTGTCACTTTTGTCTCGGGTGACGGAGCAATTACTCACACTTTGACGCTTGGCTACGAGATCCAGTTTGTGACTTCGTGGCCATGCACAGCGGCAGCATCTGCGACCGCGTCTACACATCGACCAAGGGTTTTGAGACGTTCTATCACGGGGACGCTATCGAGGTCGTCGTCTAAGCACAGCATAACATTGTCTCGCCGTAACAGCCACGGTTTCGAGCCGCTGCTATCCCATCCGCCGGACGCCATGACCAGTGCACCAAAACGCATGTACGATGCGCCCGAAGAAGTGGCTGAAGAAGGGCTCGCGACAAGCAACAAACCTCTGGATACACACCTTCTCCACAAGTCGTACTCTTACAAGGTCGTTCCTGTGACCGATGTTCTAGACCCGGAATTTCTGCTACCCTTTGAGCTGCATACGTCCAAGTTGAGCGAACGCGTTCTCGCCCTATCCGAAAGCAACTACAGCGAAGCAGACACCATCCGGGAGAACAAGAAGGCGGTGCTAGTGCTGGATGCTCGAGCGTCGTGGGATCTCGAGGTTCTTGCGCGAGCGTGGTGTGCAGAGAGAGGACTCCATGCTCTCGTCAGTCGGGTTGGAAGAACTTGTCTAGCTTGTTCCATCCGCGAGGCTCGAGGTCTAGGTATCCATATCATCATTCGTGTGTAGGTTGGTAGCTGATTTCCTTTCTTGCTTGGCCGCTTCTGGCTTATTACACTGGTCGCTGTTCACGGCCCGATCATTTCACCATATATACTACTCTCTTACGAGGATGGGTTTTTGGCGGATGCTTTGACAGACTGCTCTTCTCTTACATAATATTTGATCTTGAGCTTTTTAGCCGGCGTTCACATGTATACGAGATACCCCAATTGAGAATGGAATCCAATAGCACTTCGTCGATCAACCTGTTTTTTTCTCCATGCAAGTGCATCCTCCTTGGAATCATGTATGCAAAACTGTGCAATGACGACCCGACGACGCAATCATTTTCTTGCTGCGCCGCCTCCACTCTATTGAATGCAGCATTTCAAACTATGAATATATCACCCACCATACTGACTTGGTAGATGGACCGCGGGGCTGTGCACATCTTTCGATGTGGCACTGCGCTGGCCTTAGGGGTGGCCTCAAATCTACGCTCGTGTTTCACCCACGAGGGGGAGGGGCCCTCGTACCTCGAGCTAACTCCGGGCCCTAAAAGCTGTGCATATCACACACACAAAAGGCCTGAACACTGCACTTACATACGCATAATACCTTGCTAATCTCCATTTTTTTTTGTTTGATTTTCTGTGCGCTTTCATCCTCCGCTGCAACTTAGCGACGTCATCAATCGCATATTTTAGTGTTCGGTTGTTGTTTTTTGCACTGATCATAAGCTGCATTTGCGATTTGCAGTGCACACCACACCCCTTTTGTCTGATTCCGCGCGACGACGCACGTTGAAGGGGCGGCGGCGGCGAATCGCGACACACCCACCCGCTTCCAACCATTTACCATTTCAATACCGGCCACGCCTTGTTCTCTGGATTACTGCCCGATTTGGACGGCTCGACGCGTGTATATATATATACGACACTGCTGCCAAGGAGGAAAAAAAAGCTTAAGGGTGGTTCCAAGAGAAAGGGAAGGAAAAAAAAAAGTAAACGCCATTCATTCTGTCCCCACCAAACAAAGTAAAATACGTGGATTTTCTACATCACGTTTTCGCTACCGAGCTATTGCTCTCTACTGTCCAACCACCAACCCAAAACACCTCCCCGGAGAAGGCTAGATAAAGGCAAAACAAAATGAACTACGCCCCCGTGGACCCCTCCACCACCACCGACGCCGAGCCAGAAGACGCAGGCTACACAGGTGGTGGCACCGGTGATGGCGCATTGGACCCTTGCAGCCGCTGTATCAACAGGCTGGACATGACACTCGCGGGACCCTGGTGCATCGAGAGCTTGGCGTCGTGTTGTACGGTTATCTGGGGGTGGATAAGTATGTCGGGGCATTGTTGTGGTGAGTGCTGCGTGGCGTGTTGCAACTGCTTTGGGTGAGGAGTTTTCAAGGAGTCGGTTGGGAGGGGGGAGGAGGGTGTGCTTAGAAGGGGAAGCGAAGAATATGGACATACATGTATCACAGGGATATACTTCTTAGACACTTTTTCACAGAATATAAAAGATACCTTAGTAGCTAGAATATAGATGAAAATATCGGATTCAACAATGCGGCATGAGTTGTTGGAAATACAGCAGAGAAATGCAGAGACTCATGTATGATGGACATAGCTAGCGAGCGCTATACACCTATGGACATAGATAGAACATGAGAGTAATATAAATACAATAATGGAATGCGTAGCGCAAATGAAGAGCTGTGATTTTGCAGATGCCATGCATATTGGTGGGGGTGTGAGACGATGAAAAGAGGGTATATGGAAAAGGTAGGAAGGGTATCTCGTACGTATGTTTTGTGCAACAGAAATGGGAAAGAAGAAAAGTATGGTGGAAGGCTGGCTCCGGAGCGAATGCAAAGCTTGTGTAGCCTAAAAGGTTACGACAGAAGGAGAAGAAAAGAGGAAAGATGAGAAGTCCAGCAAGATGGGTTCAAAGTAAACACACTCACGCCTGCCGACTGAGTAACAGCTCCACCGCTCGGTCAACTCTCAAGCCGGACCCCAAATCAGTCAAGCGCAGCGCCTCTCGCGCTTGCTCGGGCGTAAAACCCATTTCGACGATGCGGTAAATCGCCTTCTCGGCCGTATGCTCGTGGCTAGGGGTCGAGTAGATGGAGCGCTGTCGCAAGTGCTGCTGGGAGATGCCGCTCCTAGGACTGACGGGAGAGCTTAGATCGCTTTCGCGGCTTCCGTTGCGGTGGTGAAAGGCATAGTGGTTGGGTGGCGCTGAAACGAGGTGAGGCGGGGCGGGAGATGCGGAAAGGGGGTGGTGAGAGGGTGCATCTTCAGGGACAGAAGGCATTGGGTGTCCGATCATGTAGGCTTGCCAGTCCGGGGCATTTGACGCCGTTGTGGTAGAAGGGGTTGGAAGGAGGGGTTGAGCGACTGTGCGACAGGGTGGTGAGCCAATGCTTGTAACACTACCTAGTGTGTACAAGTCGCGGTTGCTCTGGTAAGTTGATACTGATGGAGATGAGGGATGTACTTCCGCTGTTCTTGGCCAATGAGGTAGTGGTGGGTGTTCTCCAGCCCTCGTCAGGTTCGAGACTACGCTGCGGTGGTCGAGAGGCGTAGCTACTGTCGAGGCAGTGGGGGTTGGTAGCAGCGGTTGGGCAAACGTTCTTCGAGGTGGAGAGGGCGTTCTGGAGGTTGGAAGCTCAGACACAGACTGTCCGTCAGTAGAAATCAACATTGATGACCTGAGAGTAGGCACATGAGTGACGATATCACCCGTTGAGCCTTTCTTATGGACCGGAGGGCGAGTCAGGTTCTTGATAACTGTATCCCAGTCCGACATAGGCCGTTCTTGCGACATGTGGATCGCAGGGGGTTGATCGCTGCTTGTTCTGCGCTGACGAAGTTCGCTAATGTGCTGTTGAATGCGTATCCTAGATTGCTGACGCTGGACGTCGCGGGTAGAGATTTCGGCATACGTGTTTGCAATCTTGTCTTCATAAATGCGCGAAGCAGCTTCCCTAAGAAATTTGCGACGAGTGTTCCCAGGAGCTGGTGGCTTCCAATTGACCCAGCCATTCTCAGCAGCAATGGTGAAACCTTTGGGGTCAGACGGATGATAGGGCCCAGTCAGCTTCAAAACCGCGGCTGGTCCAAAGGTCAAGAGGTAGTAGCACCATTCATCTAGACGGATTAGTCGTATGAATAGGCTTGAGATCGGAGCAACATACCAAGCATCATCTCCTCGCCATCAATATCGCCACCTCGGATATCTGTGTTGTCGTATATGCCTGCCTGGCGTGCTTGAACGGTTCGGCCCTCAAAGCTTTGCAAGAGTACTGCTAGACAGTTCCATAACTCCATAATGTCAAAAAGCTGCTCGGCGGTGAGCCCGCCTTCGTTGCCCTTACCGAAGCTTTCGGACATGCCGACTAGCGTGTCATTCATAAGATCCGTGCCGCTCATGCTGAAGGTGCAAGTTTCCTGATGAGCTAGGGCTCCTCCGTTGAGCCAGTCCATTTGTGCAACAAGGTCGTCCTCTCGTCCTTTGCCCAAGCCGAAAATTATGCAAAATGTCCATATGCGCCACAACGCATCGTCGACTCTGGCCGACTCTAACGGATCCGTACTCAGGAGTGCAGCCGTAATCTCTGGTCGTATAAATGATTGACACTTCTCGAGGATCTCCAGCTTGATAGCACGAATGGCTTGAATGTCTCGTTTTTGGAGCTGTAGATACGTCGCGGGAGTGTATTCCTCTTCTGGTCGCGTCATTTCAAGGTCTTCTGCATGCAAACGGTCGTGGCCAGGAAACGCGATTTCTCTGAACTCCCATGCTGGAGGCGACATAGCCTGGAGAGTAGATTTGATGAGGTCGAGTTCGTGGCGCTTGTAAACGCGGTAGAAGCCATGATTGATAAGAGCAGCAGCGAAAAGATCGTCAAAATGATCCAGGTGTTGCAGGATGTTCAGAATGACAGTCTCGGCACCAGCAGGAGAGATTATTGGGCCGGCACTGAGTGTTTTGGTTGACTTGACCTCATCCGGTTCGATTGGCAGCTGGGAAAATACCACATCTACACTTGCCCTTCTGTACATGGGAATCATGAGTTTCAACGTCTTGCTTGCCCGAGGACGCCCCCGTCGAACTTGCGAAGCAATGTGGTTTTGTGGCAGGCGAGACAACTTGGGATTTCTGGCAGCTGACTGGCGTCTACTAGATTTTCGAGGCAAGGGAGGTGGAGCGTCGAGAGAATCACTGAGGGTGGATTCTGCGCGAGGAATATGTGCGCTACCATCCTCAGCTGAAGGGCTGCGTATCTCCCACCGGAAGAGATTGGTCTCTGCAAGGGGCGTCCTATCTTTCTCCTCCGCTCTCAGGTCGCTAATGCTCTCGAACGAAGCCAATTGCTGATGCAGGTCGCATTCCGCTTCGCTAAGGGTGGGGCTGCAGGGCGTCTCTGACCCATGCCCGGGCCCGGCGGGATGAGCAGCTTGTGTCTGTAAGCCCAGCCGCGGGCTCGGGTTTACATTTTGCCGCGAACCACTCCATTTGGGGTTGCACTCTATTTTTGGTCCCCGGGTTCCGGTATTATGCGGGGTGTTATATATAGCATGGGGTCCGCAGGTAGCTTGGGAGACGCCGTTTTCTGGACTAGAAGACTGGTGTGTGTATCTTCGGGGCGGTTCAATCGGTGGGGCTTTGCGATGGCACTCGTCGTTGTTGGAGCTTGCATCTGCTTTGGAGGCAGTGTTCGGAGACTGAGGGTTGTCTGGTTTCGATATTGCATCGGCTTCGAGGCTCGTCTCTGAGGAGCTATAGCTGCGTAACGATGACGCACTGCTATCCTGCGAATAAATCGAGCCACTGCACATAGATGTGCTTATCATCTCAGTCGCACTCTTAGGGCGTTGTGTCGGGCGAGGTTCCGGGACAGAAGTTAGGCCTATTGTCCTCCTCGAGCGCCTTAGAGTGGGCGGCGGCGGCGGCGACTGGACGGACGGAGACGCAGTGGAACCCCGCAGGAGACTGTGGCTTGCCAATGAGGGCGAGATGGAGTATTTGCTTCTCAACCCATCCACACTGGAATCGAAGAACGGCAGCGGCGGAAGTGGGTCGTTGCATCTCCCGCTAGGAACTGCTACATTCGCGTTAGATTTTGAGTGTTTGTGTTCGCCTTGAGAGATCTTGTCGCTGCTGATGGCGACGACTTTTCCTCCTCGTTGCCATTGGATTTTGCCATCTTTATATGTTCCGATGAATGAGGCATTTCTCTCGACTGATTTTGTCTTCTTGGAACTACATCTCGTTCCTGTGAGCTTTCTGATGGGCTTCTTCCGCCATATGGGCTTGGACTTTGGAGGATTTGTGGCAGAAGTCACCGACTGCGACTTGTTATCATCAACAGGCGAGTGGCCCTGTGTCTTTGTTTCTTGTTCTACCGATTGGACATCTTTTTCGTTTTGCGTGTTCTCTGGGACTGCCCGTAATGTCGTACTCGATTTCGTCGTATCTCTACTTCTGAGCAACAACAGCATCCTCCTCTTAAGCGAGCCTCGTGGGGCGTTGCATTCGTGGTATCGTAACACAGTATAGAAGAACGTAGGGAGCGGCGAGGTAAATGGGCCAGTGAATGAGGTGCTTGGTGTTGGAAAGGCTGCAGTTTTGCAAGATTACCCTCTAAGGATCTGCCAGAATATACAGCATGCTTATGGGTGCCGGGGATGGCCTCTATACTGCCCGGCGCCAAAATAGAAATGGCTCTAGTAAGGCGCCGCTTGACACACCTGGGGCCGAGCAACGGACAGGCGATGCATTTCACGCCGTGGCCAAAGCTGAGGTGAGATGGGACCCAACTCACGCCGCATAGGCTGCGCACGGCAAGGATTCACAAGCGGATGGGGCGTATCCCGCCTGCGACTGGACACGAGCAGCAATCTATTGCATACGTTGAGCATCATCGAGCTACGCGATCGGAATCATCAATCGATTCCCTGGGCGTGGTGCAGCTGGTCGGATGTCCGCCACCAGGCAGCGGCTAAGACCGCGCCATGTGTTGTGCATGGCTATGCGGTGCGCTAGTGTTGGGGGCCCAGAATGGAGATAAGGACGAGCTTGGCAACCTGCTGCGCCATGCGAACCTGTCCTATAAAAGTGAATTGTAGACCCTAGGGTCAGTCTTGGATGGCACATCACGTTATGCTACAATTTGTTTCGCATTTCCAGCCCCGGCGTCGTTGGCTTCGGGTCTTGATCCTCTAGGCCAACACCACCTAGCCTTGTGGAAACAAATCCTTTCGCAGAGACCGTGCCAGGTATGGAGCCATTTCGGGCCGTCATATTAGAGCCGAAGCCGCATCGTAACTTTGCTGTTGTCAAACCAGACACCGCGATGCGGGCTCGAAAACCGGTACATCGGCACGTTACTGTAGTGACGCAGGTGTGTGCTTCAAGGAGATGAATAGTCGGAATCCCGTAGAGAGAGTAGAGCGGTATCAGAGATGCTTATTGAACCACCACCTAGCAAAAAGTTGAACAGAAATGAAAATTGGACGACACACTCGGCGACACGAGCTGCTAAGAACCCGAGCATTAACCAGCGACTAGCAAAACCCGGATAAATACATTCAAGAAAAGACTTGGTGAACTAACCGAGAACTGAGTAGCTATCAAATGTGGAGACGTACATCTACACCAAACCCACAGCGCCTCGTATCCATAATTCAAACACTTATGCATAATTTCCCCTGAATGCTCTCCACACATATGGATGGGGGCAGGCTCCCATTCGCCTGGTTGGTTCGTGAAAGCACGCGTGGCCTCAGAATAAGTATAGGGAAGAGATTTCTCGGTATTGAGCACTTGCAACGGAGAATGAGGGATGACGTATTCTGTATCCGGCGTAAGTACTCCCAACACGCCGCTTGTTATTGTAGATCCCCGCCCGTTCCCATCACCAACCTAGGGATCCCCGAGCAAACCACAACGCTTGAGTCTTGTTAACAGGACGGAGTCGATCTCCTCGGAATGAGGGGTAGCGTGTCACTTGAGTGAACTACTACTGGTCAGGCCTAGGATACAACTAGCATTCTGAAACGTAGTGAATAGAAGTAAGCCTTTTAGACTCCCTTTTAAGTCCAATAGAGGGGATTGATTCACACTCCCAACAGCACTGAGACTGACAACATTGCATTAAGGCAACAATACTAGCGTAAATGGCGCAACACATTTGGGATGATATAGTAATACGTACAAGCTGCAGTGTTTTCTCTTAACGTGGAAGGCTAAATGAGTACAATGAAGTCAGCAGCGAACGACGCTACAACTTGCTCCTCCTATTAGCCATGTGGCACGAAATCCAAGCATTTATTATGTTGGGGCTGACGAGACACATTTCGTGAACATAAATTCATGCCAATTACACATTGACAGATACCAAACCATGTGATAGCCGATGTTCCGAAACTTCAACAGTAAGACAAACAGCCTTAGGTGCCTCGGCCGCTACTGGCCATATCTGCTTGGATTTCGAGTCCACAAATACATCAGAAATTCGAGGGTTTCGTTTATTGAAGCAACCCTTGCAGTTTAGTGGCATGAACGAGTACCCGAATCGTGGAGAATACCCTGAGCACTTGGCTCCAGTGCGGAGAGTTCACACCACGGCTGCCGTTACATGAGGCATTTATAATGCAGCTTTTCGTTATCAGTGAAAGCTTTTAGCCACACCTCTTTCAGTAACAACTAGAGTTACTGAAGCCACTCTGGACATCTTGTTTTAAGCGACACAGCTAGTATACGCCATCTGACGTGTACTGTACGCGGCCTGGATTCAATTGCTTATTTTCATTCACCGCAATACTACCGTAGACGGTCTGTGCACCTTAGGATTCGGTCATGCAGTACTAACATGGATTCTTCAAGTGCGATCAGCCACTTGCATACGGGCGGTGCAATCTCATTGTAAGAATGCACGTGCTGATGTACTTGCGGTGTTGTTGGAGCTGGCGTATAGGAGTGGGCTGTCTCAATCCACTGGAGACTGACATGTATCTTAGTATCCTATTCGAATCTAGTGCATCTGCACACTTGGCATGACTACTGCTTACCAGCAGTCCTTTTTGTTCTCATCTGATTGCATACTATCCTCCGCGCCGCCGACCGAGGACCCACAACAACAGCAGTTGTTGTGGATTATGCACAGATATGCGTACTTATTCAGACTGGTAAGACGTGTCGTAGTAGTGACGTTTTGAATCTGAGAGATGGCTGAGACATGACCAATACAAACAGGACACAGAAGAAGCAAGTCAGAAAACTCGGCTTGGAAGAGTCCTAGATGGATGAGCGGAACAAGGAGGTTTTTCCGTGAATTAGCATTTGATTTCAAAGGTCATTGCTAATAACCTATAGCACTAAATCCCCATAAGAATCAGGTCCAACTACAACATAGAAAATCATCTGGTCTTATACACAGCATGCAAACACTACCTACAGAACACCTTTCCATCCTCTATCCACCCTCTAATCCTGTAGATCCAAAACAACCCTTCCCTGCAACCTACCCTCATGCATCTCATTGAACACATCCGTCAGCTTCTCCATCTTCTCCGTCCTAAAATGCGTCTTGACAATACCCCTCGCCGCAAAGTCCATGGCCTCAATCGCCTCTTTCCTGGTTCCTACAGCCGATCCTACAATCTGCAGCGACTTGGCAACGAGTAAACTAGGTGTTGCGCTCTTAATCGGCACCAACTCTCCCTCTGGGATACCCACGCAAACAACACGGCCCCCAAATCGCAGCAGCTCTGCTGACTGTGCATACGCCGCATTGTTGGCAGTACAGACGACGACGGCATGGGCGCCAAGTCCATTCGTAAGCGACTGTACAGCTTGCACGACGTCTTGGTCGCCATCTACGGCGATGAAGTGCTCGGCTCCGCTTTCCATGACGATATCTTTTTTGCTGCTGTGATCGATACCAATGACACGGTGGCCAATACCGCGAGCACTGAATTGAACGGCGAGATGGCCCAGTCCGCCCCCAGCCCCGGAAATCACGACCCAGTTCCCGGACTCGGCGTTGGTCTTTCGCAGTGCGGCGTAGACTGTCACGCCGGCGCAAAGCAGTGGCGCGGCGGCGTCCGAAGGGAGAGCATCGGGGATGGGTGTGACGTAGTTTGCGGGTGAAACTACGTATTGCTGGAAGGTTCCTGGGGTGTAGTAACCTGAAACTTTCTGTTGATGGGGAGGTTAGTGAAGTTCCGGTTTTTTGAAGTTCTCATGCACGTCTCAATCATCCTCATTCTTTGACCCCTCCCGAGGAATATCAGAAACACATGGAGGGAAGTAACAACAGCGAGTGAACAGAATAGGAAAGATAAAAAGCAGAGAGCAAACTCACTCCATTGAAACAAGCAGCATCCATACCCGCTCTACACGCCTCACACGCTTCACAAATCCCCGCCATCCACTTGATTCCTACCCTCTGCCCCATCTTGACGCTCGAATTGTCGGTTCCAGGCCCCATCTGCACAATTGTGCCCACGCCCTCATGTCCACCGACCTGTCCCGCTTGTGTGGGAAACGGCAGCATCTTCCATGAATTCGTCATGACGCCGAGATCCGAATGGCAGACACCCGAGTGCGTTAGCTTGATGAGAACTTCGCCCGCACCAGGTTTCGGCATGTCAAGTTCGGTTACGGACGTGGAGATGGAGCCCGGTTTGTCATAGATGGCGGCCTTGTACTTGGATGGGAGAGAGGGGGCAGCCATTTTGGGTGGTGGTTGTTATCCTTTCTCTCCTGGGTACAGTGTACGTAGTGAAAACAAGAGAGGGGGACTGTAGATAAGTATGCGTACAGGACCCGAGTATTGAGAGGATGTTTCCTTTGTCTCAGGACAGCAAAATCGAGGTCAAACAGAGCACAAGAGGCAGTCTGTATATCTCTAACAGAATGATAAGAGATGAAAGGGAAAACCTCACCCTCAAGTACTCCCTTCTTTTATACACATGCTCGGCTTCCCGTCCTCCCCCGCATCTCACATATACCGACCGACTTTGCCTAACTCATACTAATTTATCGACGCCACACACGCAATCACACGCTATTCCCCTCTCTCTCTAAGCAAGCATAATCTCCCCCAAGAACACGAATCAAAAGTCTACGATTTGGTCTCTCTAAACCTTGCGGATGATTCTCGCCTCTATGTATAGGTACCAGAATCCAATTTCCTCTGCAGTTCACGAGTCAACGACTACAAGTAAGACAAGCCGAGGTCTAATCCGCAAGTAATACCACATTCGATCCTAGTCCCTACGTAAAAAGGCAAAAAAGAGGGTCTATCTATCCCAAATGCATCCCGTAGTCTCGCTGTCTACGTACCCATTTACCCCGCACCCTCACCACGCACCCCCGCGCTGATGAAGTAAAGCGGGGACCGGAACCATCTCGCGAAACCACGTGCTCTAGCTGCACGTCGCGTCTAAGCCAAGATAGCACAACCACTATCTCTTTCTTTGCTCCGAGACAGAATGTGATAGTTAGGTAGAGACGGAGGCGTAGGAGTATGGTATACTCTTTCCTCCCGAACCCGCACCAGCAGATTTCGTTGAATATGTACCTACAGGCGCAATGGTAAAAGGCAGCTAAGCGGGGAATAAAGCATGTGCGTAGCAATAATACCTTGCTCCTACATACTCTGTACATGTACATATAAGTAGCCTTTGGCGTACCCCGAATATACTCAACCCCACCACAGACGCTAGCAGCAGATCTAAAAGCATCCTTCCCCCAGTCCCATCTCCGCCATCCCGCTTTTCCATCCACAACTTCATCATCCTTCCCATGGTCAGATCAAAACTTTATCTTCAGACTAGACAAACCCACATCTCAACCGCGCCCATTTCACACACTCCCCAAACAACAAGGGGAGAAAAGGCGAAAAAGAGAGTTCAAACAGCTCTGTATATCAAACACATTGCACAAAACTCAATCTGGTTTCATAACGGCATGACGACTTGTGATCGACACACGCCATGAACGTATAGCTCGGCCGAACAGCAAGAAAGAAACTTTACCTAGCCCCAGATCAGATGAAGAAGTGAAACGAACCAGAGGGGTGGCTGCCACAAACCACGTATGAGACAGACAAACATCCGAAAAGATCTTGATCAGAAGGGAAACCGATTCGAAAGTTTAAAAAGTCTTTGCGACATTTTTATTTTGGAGCCTACTACCACTACTCTCCCTTGTCCGTCCTATTAAAAAAAAGAGCCTAATTAAGCCCCAGCACCGCATTAAAGCTGCGTGTGTTGCGCGCCATTAGATCAGGAAAAAAAACGCCCTTTCCATGAAGATTGGAAGAAGTAGCCTCCATCTTTAAATAAAAGCAAAAAGTGGTATAGTACAAGAAAAGGTTCATCTCGCGCATAGAAGCGTTAAAGGGGCGTTAGAAGTAAGAAAGGTATAAGGGGGAAAAGAGAGACTGCCAAACACCGTATAGACCATGGAGTTGATGCATCCTTTTGCTGTTCTCCCAAACGATGCAAGTCTCCTTTTTTTTCCCATGCTAGAAAAATGTTACGTGTTTGCGCCGTATGTAGTTGAATGCTTTATGCACCCTGGTTGGTGATGAAAGAGCTGGCAAGAAGGTCATCCGCGCTAGGACGCTTCTCGTGATCGATGAGGAAGGTTTCGGCAAGGAACTTCCTGGCATCCTCACCAGCGTTGTCGGGAATGGTTGGGCTGGCATCACCACTGCCACCAATCTTGAAGATAGCTTGCAGTTGTGTGCAGTTGGGATGCGGGTGGCTTCCAGTAAACATCTCGACGACCAGGCAACCAAGAGACCAGATATCGGCCTTGCGGGTGTACGCCGTCTGTCGAACGACTTCGGGAGCCATCCAGAAGACCGAACCTTGCAGCGAGACACGCTGGGCTCCCTTCTTGCTGCCGCCCAATGTGGAGGCCTCGATACGCTTGGAAATTCCGAAATCCGAAATCTTGACCGAGCCCTTGTTGTCGACGAGGATGTTGGCGCCCTTGATGTCTCGGTGGATAATGTCCCGCGAATGAAGGTATGAAAGACCAGTCAGAATTTGACGGACAAAGTTTTGGATGAGGGATTCGCCAAGAGGACCGTAGTTGACCAACATTGTCGCAACGGAACCACCAGGGACATACTCGAGGAAAATGTTGAGATGGCTCTCGTCCGAGTTGGAACCCAGGTACTGCACAATGTTCTTGTGCTTGAGCTCTCGAAGAAGACCAATCTCGTGCTTCAGGGCCTCGACCATGTTGGTCTTCTTGTGATCCATCTGAGAAGCGCCAGCTACCGATGGAAGCTCGACTTGCTTGACGGCCATGAGCTCACCAGTTACGGCGTGCAGTGCAAGGTACACACTGCCAAAGGAACCCTGTCCAATGAGAGCGCCCTTCATGTACTTGACGTTGTCCCAGGAGTCTTGTTCCAGGTACTCTGCCAGTTCGTCATCGGACTCTTCACCGTCTTCGGCCAAGGCTTCTGATAGTCGTTTGTTGAGCGAATCGCCGTTTTCTGTGTTGCTACTGCTGCTGCCGGCAAGGCTACTACCAGCATCGTCAAAGTAGGACTGAAGAGTCGTGTTGCCATCGGGATCGGTAATGGCCAAGCTATCTCCGACGCTGTCACCACCAAACGACACGTATGACTTGCGGTTCGGCTCAAGAGGCGACTCCTCGTCCAGTGGTTCGAGGACAGAAGATGCGAGGGAGTCACGGTAGCCGCTCTGATGGGGCAATCCGAGACGCATGACTGACAAGGGACGGAGAGGGCGAGCTTGCGCACCTCCTTGAAGCCAGCTGTCGGCAATAGATGGCAGCGGTGGCGCATCTTTCAGGCTTGAGGCTACGCTGAAATTGGACGCCATTGACAGGCGGGATGCCGCTCGGCTGAGGCGGTGCGATCGGCGTATTGACATGCGGACAGTCTTGTCAATCTCATCCTTGCCGACATCAGGGAAATACGAAGTGAGATCAGAGGTAATAAGCTCGCTGGGTGGACGGGCGCCGTAGAACTGCTTGAGCTTGCGTGCGCGTGCTTGGAAGTATGGTGATCTCGATGCCTCAGCAGGCCCTTCGAGGTTTTGGGCTGTGGAGTTAATGTGGCGTTCGCGTTCCCTGGCCGACGTCGGCGATAGAGGGTAGCTGACAGCAGCGAGGGATTCGCCCGTCAGCTTCTCAATCTTGTTCTGACTGCGGTTGCTGGTGGGTACGTAGACGTTCTGTGGTTGCTGGTAGTTCTGTTGCTGGTAGATACCGGCAGCGGCCTTGAGTTGATCCTCGTCGGGCTCGCCAGCATGAACTTTGCGGAGAATCAACCGGCCACGTTCATGTCGGTTTGCATCCTTGACCAGCCTGAAAACCTCGATGTCGCTCAAGCGCTCAGACAGTGATGGATCTGGGTCGGGGCTGTTGAGAATGTAGAAGCAGTAGTTCTTGACGTGTGCAACGTTGAGATGTCCCTTTGTGAGTGTCTTGAGCATGACTTCCTCGGCGGTCTTGCAGCCCTCGATGTTGACAACTGACGTCCGTCCTCCGTCGTAAATGACACGCACGAGAGCCTTGTCGTGGGGCAGGATGGCGCTGTTGGTAGCACTGTCCATGCTGGGGCTTGCTCGGACATGGTGGGCGAAGCGAGCGGTTTGGGGAGTCTCGGTAGGCGTTGTCCTTTGGTTTCGCGCAAGTGCCGCCGGAGCAATGTTGGCAGAGCTGCTGGAAGCGCTGAGAGGATGGGCGCCGTATGTCTTGTTGCCTCCGTCCTTGGGGCTGTTCATGCCTCCTTGGCGTTGTGATCGCAGGTTACGTGTCTCCTGGTCCACAAGGGGCGAGCCGGGGCGAGAGGGGGACTTTGTGCCGTATGCGTAGCTGCTCAGGTCCGAGTTTGTGATCTGCCTCGACATGCGTTTCTCCGACCGTGAGCTTACGGGGTTGGACAGTGGAGGGTTTGATCGTGCCGAGTGGAGGGGACGAGGCGAGCCGGACGAGGGAGGTGTGTATGCGGCGTTGTCTAGCGTAGCGAGCGACTGCCTGTTTGAAGTGCGGCGGGAAGCCTTCTTGTATTCTTTGTTGCGGAGCTGCTTTGCCTGGGTGCCGATGCGGACACGGTCGCCGACCTTCTTGATGCCCATGTCTTTGAGGTGGGTCTGGTCCATCTCCATGAGGTTCTCGCCATTGATGTGGTTGACTGAAGGATTGTCAGTGGTGGGTAGTACTGGGGAGAAGAGTGGGTGTAACATACGCTTGAAGAGCTCGACATACTGGCCACAGTTGATGCGCTTCAGCCACTCGCCAACCTTGTCCTCGTCCCAATGCCTAGACATGTCAGCGGTGGTTGTTTTTAGGGGGGCTTTGGGGGTATGCTGCTCACTTGATGGCGTCGGGAGCGTCGTAGATTTCGGAAAACTCGGACTCGGTGGGCGAGGCAAACATGCTTTGATCAGCACGGGTGCTGGAGGCATGTGTGCGGTAGGAGTTGAGGCTGGCGTTGTACTGGGACGACGACTGGGATGCACCTCCGCTGACGGAGGGTGCGGGATACGGGGACTTTGAGGCGAGCATGGCCATAGCGTGTTGTGGAGAGAATCGAGGGGCGTGGTGTGCGAGGGGTGGTAATTAACAGCAGCAGGTCGGTCGGTCGGTGGGAGAGTCGGTCGTGGCGCGCGCTATCGACGATGTCTCATATATGCATTGTGGGGAGGATAGGCGTGCGAGTGAGGATGAGGGTGAGGGTGAGGGTGGTTGTTGTTTGTGGGACGGCCCAGCGGCGTGGGTGGTGAGTCGTGGGCGGTGGTGGGAGTGGTGTCGTCTTTGTGGAGGCAGCAGAGGGGCGTCTCGGCGTCTTTATTGCGGCGACGGGCGGGGTTCCAGGATGGCGAGGGTGAGACGTGAGGAAGAAATGGGAGGGAAACAAGACACGGGCTCGAAACAGACGACCGTCAGTCCCGTGAGTCGTGGTGGAGCGAGCGGTCGCGCGAGCACGGAGACGGTGTCTGGCACCGCTCGCTGGCAGCGTACGAGGTGAAACGTTAGTGAGACGGGGCCGTGCGCCTATCAGCAAATCGGATAGGCCCGACCTGGCGCTGCTGCACACGTATGGGGGGCGTGTCCAGCGCATTGCCTGGTGCTTGCAAACGGCAAATGCGCACCAGCAAGCCAATCTGCCGGGCGCGATGGCGTAGTCGCAGTCGTAGTCGTGGAATGGTTAGAGAAAGTATACCCGTACGGAAGCTCGACGGGCGCTTGCATGGCCCGCCAGTAGTCGGAAAAAAAAAGGCCGCCCGCGAATGCTCAGAATACGGTGAGCCGAGCGCAATCTACCACGGACAGCCATGGGCCCGTCTGGGAGCTGATTGCAATGCTGAGCAGCGGCCCAAAATAGCAGCGAGCTGGCCACTCTCCTATCCCGTACTGCTCATCTATCCGGGGTGTGGGTGTATGGCGATCCCGTGACCGTGACCGTGGCCGTGCACGTACCTGAAGAGTCCCTGCGCAGCCGCCGCCGGTACCGTACCGTACAATGTGCTCAACTCGCGTCTCCGCCGTCTTCGAGCCTGGTGCTGACTACATCAACTACATCGACTTGGACATTGTCAGATGAATGCTGATGCTCATGCTCATGCCCATACTGTGCATGCCGTGGCACGTTTCTTGTCCTGCTTGGATTCATCTCGTCTGCCGTCCGCCCTGAGCCGCCGTCGCCTCCCGTGTCGCTGGTAAATAATCATCGTCACTGGTAAACAGCGCTTGTTTATGCCGTCTCTTGTTTCTTGTAAGGTGAACGGACATGCATGTCATGCCATATCCTGGGCGCGCAAAGACCAGCCACTGGCTCAAGATTGCGGTTGAAACAACGACAGGCAAACAACCGACAGGCACGCCGCGTCACTGACAGCCCGCCCTACTACTCGCTCTCCACCCGCTGCATGGGCGCTCCCAAGTGCCGACTACAAAGTCACCAAAGCAGACGCACACTCGCCGCGTCGCCGTGTCCATCTTGTCGGAGAATCTGTCTCCTGAAAATCCTGCCAATCTTATCAAGCCGCCGTATCGGCTCCAGTTGGCCGTCAAAGCATAGACTGACCTGACAGCCATGACGTTCTGCCTACCACTATGACGCACGCCACACAACGTCTCCCGCCCGCCCGTCCAGCCCCAAGCCCCAAGCCCCTCATGGCTCTCATGGACGAATATGGCCCCGCGCTGCCTTTCTGGCCTGATGAAAATTCACCCTGCTTCAGCCTGCGCCTTGCCAGTCTTGTGTCCTTTATGAACCGCTGACGTTGTCCGGGGTACCGCTGCTTTGCCTTCAACCCAACGCCCAAAACTCCACCCAGCCTTTGCCGTGTTTGCGCCCACTCACTTCCCATCTGCTAACCGCCTCAACGGCTTTTGCCTTGCACTCCATTTCCATCTCTCCTGTCATCTCCAACAGCACACTAATTTGCGCTTGTGCATGGCAGCATTGCAGTAGCAGTACCACTTGTTCGTGTGGCGCTGCGCAAACCACCGTTCTTGAGCCCACCACTCTCGCGCTACCCAACGTCATCCTGCAGCCGCTCTCGAGCATTCGCTCGCCCTCCAAACCACCATGGCCTACCGCGACCACGCCGACCTCAACCACGGCTCTTACCCTTCGTCCGCTGACAACCAGCACTACCATCGCGGAAGAAGCCCAGACTATGCCTCAAGAACTAGGTCCCGCGGGAGCTCCAATCCCCCCGACTACCAGCCTCGCGAGACGAGTCCTCCCTGGGACCGGCGCGCTTATGACACTGGCTCGCAGCCCATGCAGCAGCCACTGAAGAATGCCATCGGCAATGCTTTTGAAAAGTCGGACGCAGCCCGTATCGTTGATCCGGACCTCATCGCCCAAATCACCGCAGAGGTAAAGAAGTCGGTCTTGGATGAGATCAAGTCAGGTGTCATGGCTGGTACGACGCAGCCCCAGCCTGTGCCAGTCTCGTCGCAGCAATGGGTCCCGCCTTCCCCTGCCTCGACTTCCCACTCCATACCCCCTCGCGACGTTTACACGCCTCCATCCCCGAAGCGCACCGACTCTCCGGCTCAGCAATCCCCAGACCGAGGCCCCATGTACCGCGAACCGCAGCCGGATACCAGCCACGATACGCCCACCCCACGGGCACATATGGATCGAGAACCCCAGCCTACACGGCCATCTGCTGCACCCAGGTTGGCTACTGAGGATTACACTCCGATCGAAAAGATGTGGCAGCGGCTGTTCGACCCCGATGACCAACCGTTGCCCCGTCTAGGCCAGCTTCTGAGAGGTCTAGCACTGCACTTGGTGAGTGTTATGTTTCCCATGGATATGTGCAGGCTAACATTCAAATAGATTGAAGATTACGAACCAAAGAACAGTTTGGTCATTCCGCCCTCCAAGATGCTCAAGTTCTACGAGGAAGTCAAGCTCAAGGATGAAATTTATCCCTGGCAAACAATATTCGGGAAGATATCCTATTCTTCTCTATCCAAGATTTACAGAGACATGCGATGCCAGCATCATCTCATCCAGCAGCATCCAGCAGAGCAACCATATATTCCTGCCCTGACGCCTGACGGTTTTCAAGAGTGGATGACGGCTATGATCCAAGCATACCCAGATACCGAATACGAACGACTGGTCAAAGCCATCCTTGACATGCCCATCAGCAACGCGGACGACAGGAAGGAGCGGTTTCCCAAGGAGCTCCCCCGTAGAATGTTTCCAACGACCGAAAACCTCCATGCGCAACAAAGGTGTGCCGCTGCTCTTTCTTCCGAAGGAGTTGGACCTCTCCGCAAGGCGCCGACATTCCCGCCGCCGCCTCCAAAGACTCAAGATGCTCCTTCATCAGGGCCCAAGCTGGAACGGGAACGGAGTCCATATACCTCCAAGCCAGAGGCCAGACCAATGGATCTTGAAGACGAGTCTAGTTCTACCTCGGTGCCCATTGAGCGAGAGCGCAAACCTTACACAGCAGCTCCCGGTGGCGGCAAGTCATATGACGACATGAGTTCGAGCGCTCACTCTGACAACACAGGGACTGAGAGGCGCAGACGAGCACAATCAAGCGCTGCTCAAGCTCCCTGGACACCACCCCCGAACGACCCTTACTATCAACCGTCCCACCACTCCCGCACCACCTCGACAACCACCCGACCACGCAGCCCCAGCTTCTCAAACTACGGCACCCAATCCGATCCGAATGTACGTGACCCAAACGTCTTCTACGGGCATCACACTGAGGACGACGCCCGCCGCTTCCCCAAGGACTTTGACCCCAAGAAACCAAGTCGCCGTCGTAGCGGTGTCGCTGGCATGGACCCTTCTTTTGATGCTCCTCCTCCGCCTCCACGCTCCGTCTACGCTGAAGATGACTACCGCTCGCGAAACGGAACCAGTGGGTATGAGAGTAGGGGCTATGATTCGCGCCGCTATTGATCTTGTTCTTTTCATTTTTTGAGATGTTTATAACGGCGGGGGTAATATGGCTTTGACGATGTTATGATTGATTCAGCGATCGATTGATTGGAGATATACCCAGAGGTTTTCTTCGTTTTTGTGCGCGCGTAAAGATGGTTTTTTTGTTGCACTTCTCTTCTTTTTTTTTTCTTGTCTAATGGGTGAGGGATGTGAACTGTTGAAGTGCTGAAATGAGAATGAGGATTAAGTTGTAAATCCGAGGTCAGCTCGACGAAGATGTTAAGGTTGTGGGGGTGTGCTGGATAAGACTGGTCTTTTATGACATGAATGAAAAAAAGACTGTGTGATAAGCTTCCGCGATATGCTTCCTATGGGGCAGTGTTGTTCATCCCCTGTCTTTTTCTGCGTGTGGAGGGATATAAGAGATTGCGGTCGGGGAGGTTGGCTGAGTATTTGTAGGAGCGATAGAGTAAGGGTCTGCATGAGTTAGATAAGTAAAGAGGTAGGGTAGCGAAAAGGGGTACGGAGGAAGTAGGTGAGATTATGTGTTGGTGATAGGTGTAGTAGGAGTGGCAGTGATAGTGCTGCTACTGGTGAATGTGATGGAAATGATGTTTTGAACAGTTTTTTAAACATTACAGTCGTCGATGGGAAGTGAGGAATGGAAATAGGTGAAGGTCTACTTCGTATGGCAAGGTGATGATAGAGTCGGGATAGTATCAACACGGATCAACGTTGACTATGAATGGTACACAAAACTGGTAATCTAACGGGTATGATGGCGTCTAAAAATGGTTATAAAGTACGAAAAAAAAAGGTTAGTGAAGCGAGATGCCATTAGGGCATACATGTCTTTCATGACAACAGGACAGAAAGGAAATTACTCATCTAAACCCAGATTCCGAGTTGAGGGCAGTTCACATAGGCCCATATCCCCGTTCTCGTCCATTGATCCGTCCGTTAGCTCGTTGGGCTCCCAGCCCATTAATTCATGGCGTTCTTCGTTCATTAATTCAATAGGTTGTCCGTCTGTTGACTCGTGGGCTTGCCCCCCCTTTAATTCTTGCAGTTCAAATCCCATTAGCTCTTGTCGTTCCTCGTTTTCTTCCATGAGAACCCCGGAATTATGTCCTGCATTGTGGATTTGGTTTTCGATATCACTCTGTTGGGGTGGTGTGTTGGGGTCTCGGGAACGAGTGAGGACTGTTGCCAAAGAAGTGTTAGAACATTCGAAGATAAGAGGAATATGAGTATGGATAACAAGGAGAGGTTGAAGGAGAAATTAGGTGTCGTCTCATACATTGAAAAGGTCTGCATAGACATCGTTTTAGCTTGGCCGAGAACAGTCCCAAAACGAAAAGCAGAATTGCAACGAGTACGCCGACCAGGGTGAGGATAGCTTCCTTAGACCATGTAGCTGTAGTTTCAAATGTCGTTGGAGTAGCGTTTGGATCAGACATCATGGTAAGGAGGTGGGCCAGAAAGCAGTACGTTTTTGTCACGGTGTGACGAAGAGATATTCAAAGACGAGGATAAGTCTGATAGTATTTATCGATGTAGTTGAGATTACCCTCCGTATGACGAGGACTGTGATGGGCAAGGGATGGATGAGCGTGGGGAGTGCCATATTATACACAAACTGCAGATTTAGAAATGATACTGCCTGAAGCCGAAGTGTACATTGAATTTCTAACTGCGGCCAATGCACCGTTACTCGACGTGATTGGATAGGATCGCCGCCAAGCACCCAAGACAACCCGAGCACTGGTGGGCGAGGACTGCATATTCAACAACTGGTTCAAGGACAGTTGCTATAATGCATCTTACGAACGAGCGGGGCGCGAGGGCCATGAATACAGCTGCTAACCGACGCCTATGCAGCCAAAGTCTTGGTGCGTGGCCGAGCAGCAGCAAAAGCCTCGGTGCGTGGCCGTATAGCAGACCAGGCCGCGTTGCGCGCATGAGGCTGAGCTTCCAACGGTGGCAGCCACCATTTCGTGACCACCGCCACGATCCATGCTCACTTTTCGTGGACCATCTGTTCCGTTTTTCTGGACGCTACTTTAATATTACTACTCCTCATACACACTACAATGCTCGTATCCTTTGCAAGCGGCCTTCTGAACCCTAGATGTACTCTGTCGCACACAGTCAAGCAAGACACAAACCCAAGCCGTTTCAAGCAACCAGACAGAAAACAGATGCCCAGCCGGTGTCAAAGGAGCATCAGAGCAGAAGACGAGGCCTAGTCGGCGGCGTGTGTCTCACAAGGCAAACGTGTATTTTGGTGGTTGCAGCCCTGCGCTTGCCCTAATGTGGATGGCTTGGCCTGAGCTTCACCTCTCTGGCTGGCTTGCGGTGGACGAGTAACCATAGTTGCCTTTGCTGAATGGTGGCAAACATGTGGGAGCGCTTGGCAAACGCTTAGCTACTGTAAGCTGCTTGACATAAGGCCTAGCATTCCATATACCTACCAACGTTCCTATAAGCGATATTTATATAATACTAAGCTAATGAAAAGATTATTAAAATATATATACTAATAGTATAAAAGTTAGAAAGTCTAGAAACTTAGAGACTAGCTAAATCGATATACTCTAATAGGTAAGTCTTGATAGTTATATTAATAAGGTATTTTAGTATATAGTAGGAGAGTTAATAGATTAAGGTTGTTTCCTTTTTAGAGATAGATAATTAAGAAAATGACTGCGAATGAAGTTCTTATAGTTAATCTGGGTCTTTTTGTGCGTATGTAGGGGTATAAGAGTGCTGCCAATAGGGTTGGCAGTGAGGTAGGCAGTGACCTTAGTAGGTGGACCAGTGGGGGTCTGGACAGTTTGGTGGGTGTAAATAGGTTAGTGAGGTCAGGGTATACGTTGGTGATAGGAAGAGGTGAAGATCGGGTTCAGATGGCAAAGTGGTGAGACTCGGGATAACAAATACCTCGATCAGCCTTGCTCATAAGTATTACACGAGGCCAGTGTTATAATAGGTACGATATCGTCTAGAAAGGGGTATGAAATACATCTTGTCAGTGAATACATGAGAGAATAGGGTAGTTATACATGTTTTTTCGTGACAACAGAATAGAAAGAAAGTTGTTCATCCAAATCCGGGGTCCAACGTTACGGTAACTCAAATGGTCCCACATCTCTGTCCGTATCCATCAATTCATGGAGCTCTTCGTGTTCTGCGCTGGGGAGTTGGTGTCGCGCGTTTGTATCTCGGGGATGGATAAGTACTGTTGGGAAAAGAGTGTCAGTAAGATTAGAAATAAGAATGAGAATAAGACTAAGGATAGGCAGTCGTCATACGTTGAAATAGTCTGCATAGGCATTGTTTTATCTTGGCTGAGAATAGTCCCATCAAGAAGAGCAGAACCGCAACAAGTACACCGATCAGTGTGAGAATGGCTTCCCTAGACCAAGAAGTTGTAGTTTCACCTGGCGTTGGTGCAGCGACTACACCAGATATTATGGTAAAAAGGTAAACCAGAAAGGAATATATTTTCGTCATGGTATAGTTGTCTAGGTAAAGAGGGATCGATTGACTTAAAAAGTATATAAAAACGAGAGCAAGGCTCACAGGTATATGTTTATTTGTAAAGCTGAGATCGCCATAAAAAGGGGGATGAATGTGAGAATAATATACGAGTGCAGATAGAGCGATACATATATATATCAAGATAATCACCATATAAGTTGAGTCGCACTCGGCTGGCTTGCAGATGCCCGCCCCGCATGAAGACACAGCCAAGCAGGTCAGAGCCACGATAGCGTCTGAGTCGGGCTTGGCTGCGGTGAGAATGACATGCGTCGCCGCAGCTGGCCGTTCACACGCCCGATACGGAAAACTGGTAATCTGGCTGCTGCACCGGTCGGCGATTGGACACGGTTCTGGCATAGCTAGACGCGGTTGTGGCCAGAGCCAATCATAGCCAGAGCCGGCCGTGGCTCAGCGTTTTTCGCGACCCTGGCCTCGCCAGCCGAGGAAAACGAGTTGCATGGTGCAGATTACCCTACCCTACATACAAAGTAGTAGAGTTTTCGAAGACAGACTCCTGTAGCGAACCACACCGGAGCTTCCTTTGGCCACCTATCCGCAACCGGCTAGCCCCTCGCCCGAGGCAGAGTGGCTGCTGGCACCGCCATGCTGTACGAAATACACACAAGTATGTGAGAAAGTGAAAGACGTTTTACGGCTGAGCCGTCACAAAATCGGTAGTAGAAGTACCACACGCAAAGCTCGACAACGAAGGTACACCCTATGATCAGCCAAGGACCGATCCGCGGACCAGCCCATATCATCCAAACGAGCATGCCTCTGCGACTTGACACCTATGTGCCATGGCTGCCAGTATGTGCGTGGCCAGGTCTACAAGAGAGGCCTTATCCCGCCCTCAAGCATTCATCTCTCTACTCGCATCTCGGTGTCAACACCACGACCAACAGTACCAACTACCATGTAAATCGTTCATGCGACTACATTCACTGAGTTCCTATAGTACGTAGGGCTTGTTCGTAAGAGCTACCATCTGCGGTTCAGTAGAGTTGAAGAGCGGATGAAGAGGCAGACACACGTGTGCCGACATACAAGCGAGATGGTAAATGCTATAAGCGGACCAAGGGTGAAAAGCCGCCAATCATGTCGCTGACTAGTAATCCTGCACCTCGGTGGTACATTCGATGATGTGTTTAAGTTGTTGGCTGCCTTGTGTAACGGTCCTACGCATACATCAACGAGCAGCCTTTCGGACATATAGCCGCAGTTAATCGTCCACTTGCTTTTGCCTCGCCAGACTGATGACTTGGTTATGCAGGAGCACCCTTCCCTATGAACGCGGAAGCTATTGTGCATAACATCTGCCATCTCGTGTACCTCTCTTGATGTACCGCTGGATGCGGATTGCCCTTCCAAAACAAAGACAGCCACCAACTAACACCAAAAAAAGACACACTCTCTAGCTCTTAGAAAACAACAGCAGGTACTGATTTTTGTACACATCGACGTGTTTCCATCATCCGTATAGTTTATCGAACAAACTCGTGATGTCACCATCAATGTAGACACAACCAGTGCGCACTATGTGCTCCTCTGTAGGAGAGGAGAGGAGGAGAGGAAGGCAAGCGGTTTTTCCAAGTTATGCGGGCGATCAAAGTTGGACGGATGTGTCTAGTACGTACATAGATTGCTGTGTGAGCGCCTGAACTGTTGAGCACGAGACCTAGCATCTCATATCCGTGCCAGCGTTCCTGTAAGCGATGGGTTTTCAATGCCAAGCTAGCAACAGGGTGATCAAAACACGTGCACGAGTGGTACAAGGGTTAGAAAGCCCGGGGACTCAGGGACTGGCCAAGGAGATATACCCCGATGGAAAAATCTTGGCAGTCGTGTCAGTAAGATATCTGGATGCGTGGTAGAAGGGTTAATAGAATTAGGCTGACTTCCTTTTTGGAGATGCATAAATGAGAAAATGAGTGTCTAATGAAGTTCTTCTAGCATTTGATTAGGGTCTGATTGTGCGTGCGTATAGGGGTGACGCCGTGAGGATTTGGACGGGTTGTTAGGCGGAAGGTAGGTAAGTGAGAAGGGGGATAGAGTAAGTAGGTGAGGGAGGTAGTGCTCAGTCGTGATAGTAAGTGCATTGGTTAGCGTTGCTCGTGAGTGGTACATGAGGCCAGTGATCTAACAGGTATGATGTAGTCTAACAGGTATGATATAGTCTAACAGGTATGATATAGTCTAACAGATATGATGCAGTCTAAACAATGAGTATATAATACAACATCTTGTCAGTGAAAACAAGATTAGAATGGAGCATACGAGCTTTTTGTGACATGAACCGGAGACCTTTGTGACATAAACCAGCGAGAGAATCGTTGATGAAGATCTGATGTGCTTTTGTTATTCTTACTACAAGCGATGTAGTTCGTTTCGCGTGCGCATCTCAATGAATTCGACAAATCTGCTGTAGTCTTCGTAAAGGACTCGGAGCTCGTGTCGCGTGTTTGGGGCTTGGTTTTGTCTGTTTCCGCGTAGAAAGTGGATAAGTGCTGTCGGCACGGGAATGTTAGGATGTCTGAATGTGAATAAGATCAGGAATGAGAACAAGAGTGAGGCGTTATATCGTACATTGGAATGGTTTGCTTAGCCATCGTTTTATCTTAGCCGAGAACAGTCCCATAGAAATGGCAACGACCACGCCGATCAATGTGAGAATTGCTTCTTTAGACCATTCAGTCGTAGTGTCGGATGGCGCTGGTGCAGCATTTGAGGCGGATATCATGATAAGGAGGCAGGCTGCAAAGAAGCAAGTGTTTGGCATGGTGTGTCTGATTTGGTAGGGGAGGATTAATCAAGTTGAAGACGTATGAACTTTAGAACAAATTTTAGGTGTACTGGTCTGCGTAGTTCAGACTTCAAGTCGTACGGCTGAGGATGTGGAAGTAAGCGAGAGGGGGCTCCTACATATAGCTGTGTGAGAGCGTACTCCTTCGCCTACGCGCTTACAACTGCGTCCCTGCTCCGTGCACCGGTAGTACTAGAATCCTGCCAGACCGTCCCAGGGCCACAACCAATGGAAACAGGCCGACCACAATGCTGTTAACCACGCCGAAGCCGAAGCCACGAGCAGGGAGACTGCCAGCAAGACAGCCAGCGGACCAGCGTGAGCCACTATGGAACGATAAATGTGCATATTCACGACCTGCCTCTGTGTACCCATGCGGACCATACTGCACGTAGGACCACAAAGATACGACGTTGAGTAGCATCACCTAGATAGCGGGTTAGAGGATCGAAGGCTGCTCATTCCGGATTCTTTCCCGCTCAGCATCTCCCCTGCCCATAACGAGTCATGTTCGACCATGGACAGAGGCCAAGATACGCTTTGGTCCTTTCGCTCGCCGTCGTACCACGCCTGCTGCATCCACGTCGGCGCACCATATCACGGTCCTCTTCCCCTCCATCAGGCAACCAACTTCACATATCCTCTCAATGCTCTGTGCAAAACGCCACCAATTTCGCCTAGCACGTGGCACCGTTGTCATGTTCCGCTATCCGCGGGAGCGGCAAAAGAGTCGCACCACGGCATAATCGGAAAGAGGACTAGGCCTCTTGATCAGCCCGCTCGTCAGGAAGCCCTCCCCTGTTCACCTGCGACATTTGTAGGAGCACAAGGCGTAGCATGGCATTTGCATGTTTGCGCCAAGTGAATGGTTTCTGGCGCCTTGCAAAGCGCATCATGTACGCATGCTGTTTTAATTTGATGGCAAAATTGTTACCGCCATTCCAAGGAAGAAGTATGAGCTTTGCAAGTAGTGTTTCTAGGAGGTATGAAGAGCGAACACAGGTTAGTGACGATTGACGGCGGACCGACAGTGGAAGCCAAGCGGAAGCGGAGATTTGGAAGGGTCGACAGATGGCAGGGGAGCGAGAGAGTGTGTGTGGGGATGGTGGGGGGTTCCGAGTATGTAGGTGGTGCAGATCAGCCTTGCCCGCTGTCATTTGTCAGGGAGAGCTCTCACGTGAATTGCTATTAGAGACACAAGGGTAAATACTGTCTATTAGTCGATACTCCTCCCTGAAATAGGCATAACGTTAATCTGAGGCCTGTCAGCGTCCATCTGTGTACGGAATAAGAAGCCCCAATTTGGCTTGCCCTTGTACCCACCTGAGTAACAACCGCAGAACGCTGATGCACAGACTATGGGCGCGTCAGCCTTTTGCTTTCTTTTTTTGACAGGGTAGACCTCATACACGTACGTCCGTGAAAAGGGCCGGGAACCCTGCCTGCACGTTGTGTAGTCAGAGCGTTTTTTGTTTTTCGGAATTCAGCCTCGCCGCACCGCCCTCCAAACCGTGGAAATATCGTTAGTGAAGCCTTTTGCAACACAAAGCCGCAGGCAATGCGCCACCTGCATCTGCCTAGTAAAGCTGCCAAACTCTGTTGTTTAGGAGTGCTTCGTGAACGCTGAAGCTGGTGGGCACAATCATGTACCTCGCGGTATAGTGATTTCGGCGGTGAATTAGGTCGGTTCAGTGGTGGCGGTTTCAGTGCCCAAATAGGCCAGTAAGGGGCCTGTGAATGATCTTGGCAATACGACTAAACTAAATACAATACCCTGCTCTTCACTTTACGGTTTTCGTCATATCGCTCTCATTGAACAAGGTGTGCGTTTTACCGGTTACTGTCCAAGATCATTGGCAGATCGACTCGGCTCAGGTGAGGATCTTAAGAGAACGTGCCTACATAGGTGGCTTTGTGTTCGTATTATATTTTTCGTATCATGACTGTTTAGGTCATCGATAGGCGCTGGCTGAGAAATCTGTTGTTAGGGAAGTCTTTTAAAAGACGTCGAAAGGTGCAAATGCTGACGAATGATTCTAAGAAAACTATAAGAGATAGAATTGTGAACATAGCGGTCGTACAAACGTTATGGGAAGCCTAGGATGGTTGCAGGGCCAAGTTTTTTGGCCTTCCATACATGCCACGAACCCGTTCTTCGAGGCCGGCATCTACCTCACAGTCGCTGCGCCAGTGGCACACTGCTAGTTGTCGGTTTTGACCTCCCTGATTTATCCACAGTCGGTATGATGTCCTCGTCCGGCACGTAGCCTGCGAGGTTTCCATCAACGCTATCGTTAACACGGACCTGGTGCCGGTTTCTCGACTTCCACCGTGGTACTTCTCCATTTTTGGACCTTCCAACACCCATGTCTCTCCACCTCTTTGGCGGCTTGACTCCCATCTCTACCAAGTTCGACCATATCCTCTCTCCACGCTTGTTCCACCTTTCCATCCTCTCTTCATATTCTTCGTCTGTGGGTCGCCATTTGCTCTTTAGTATGCGGCGGATGGCTTCCGGAGAGACTTTGAAGTGAGCTGCGAGAATTGGCGTTGTGAATTTGTCGGGCTGCGTGCTATGCAGATGCCGTATGCCTTCCATAGTATCGGGCGACAACTTCTTGCGCGGGTTCCACGCCTCCCCTCCCAATTTCTCTTTCAGGGCCTCCTTTTGCACCTGCCATGCCGGACGTTCCTTCTTTTTCTGAACCTCTCCTGTGAGAGCATCTTCTACCTCAGTATCTGGCTGCGCATCTGCTTTTCTCGACAATTCAATTGTTCGTGGCGTTCGGCGGGCATCTGAAAGGAACCGAGACGACTGTTGGTAGATGAGCGGTCGAGAAGCAGGGAGAACTGGCTGAATGTTGGCAAAAGATCGGATAAATAGACTCAGTGTCTGTCGTGTGCAATTGTAGCAACTCATGATTGTTCGTAGTTGAAGAAACGCATCCTCGCATGTCCGCACGACAACTTTCTCGCACAGACCCTGTCAAATGTCACGCTACACGACTCATGACAAGCCACGACTTGCTGCAAGTGATGACATCAACGACGCCGCCCAACGGCTGGCTTTAACGGGCAGACTTCGGGAACAACGTCTCTGGTTTCCCATGCTCGACCACCAGAACGGTGATCGCGGGGACCAGCGGCGACATGGATGTGGACCCCTCACACGCACGCGGGCCAAGGCCTCGGTATCATATGACGGCCCCTTGTCGCCGTAAGAATACACTCTCTACTGTTTCGCTCGTTGGCTATTCCTATCTGTGATATTACACTGCATCTTTGCGCGTTGTGTTACGTCTTTTAATTATGGCGATGCCCAACCTATTTCAGCGGCGCACGGCCAACACCAAATCGTACGTCTCGAAACGGAAGACTACGCTGGACCTCGACTAACCGCTATCAGTTGCTGGGGTTACACATTCGAGTGGACGCCTGACCATCTTACACCGGAGCAGACGAAGCCCATGAAGTTTTCATACGATGTTCTAGCAGAAGAATGTCTCGATCGCTTGAACGTCATATCGCCACCACACAAAGGTGCTCTGCCAAGAAACGATACCACCAGAGCTGTGCCAGCATCGGCGCCTGGCACTGATAAAGAGAAGAAAGAACCGTTGCCAGTACCCAGGCGGGACCTATATGCTCTGCTGAAAGAGCATCATGAAGCCGATCCCAAACTCGCCGAGCTGTGGCGAGAAGTCAACACCGTGCCGGAGTGGGTAGACTGGGAACAGATAGCCAGAGGGCAAGATGTCTTCTATCGATACGGAGGGCCTGCCCTGACTGGCCTTACGTTCCAGTCACTCTTGGGTGGAATGGGCGCTGCCCGAGTTGTTGAGACCTTGGCTAGAACTGGAGGCTTCAGTACCAAAGTGGCAAGAGGAAGGCTGTTTGAGACGACGCAACATATCCTTCAATGCACAAGGACACTTGAAGGCCTCAAGCCCGGGGGAGAGGGCTTTGCTGCATCGATACGCGTCCGTTTCTTGCATGCCGCAGTGCGGCAGCGAATCATGAAACTGGCGCGCGAACGGCCCAGCTACTTCAATGTAGAAGAATGGGGTATACCGATCAACGACCTAGACCAGATAGCAACCATCGGCACGTTCTCTTCGACGCTCATCTACCTCAGTTTCCCACGTCAAGGCATCTTCCTACGCCAACAAGAGATTGCCGACTATCTCGCACTATGGCGCTATATTGGCTATCTCATGGGGACACCCGACGAGTGGCTTTCCACGCCTACCAAAGCAAAAGCCATGATGGAATCTCTTCTCTACTACGAAGTGGATCCATCGGACATGTCAAAGGTTATGGCCAACAACATCATCTATGCGCTTAAGGAAGAGCCGCCGACATTTGCTTCGGCCGACATGCTGACAGCCAGTGCCCGCTGGCTGAACGGTAACGCACTCTGCGACCGCCTTGGCTTGAAGCAAGTATCGCCATACTACTGGTCTCTCATGGCAGGCCAATGCATCTTCTTCATCTTCTACTGCTACACTTATCGTCTTTTCCCCGAGGCTGACCGCAGGCGCATCGCCCGTGCCAAGGAGGTGATGTGGAATGTCACCATCAAGGCAAAGTGGGGATTGGCTGGTACGGAAACGGCATTCGACTTCAAGTATGTTCCACAGTACGACACGTTGACTCAGTTGGGTGATATTGGTGAGAGAAAGCAGCAGCGCTTCAGCAATGAGCTGAGGAATTTGAAGGCTTTGGGCATTGCGGTAGGAGTGGTGACGCTGGGGACAATCGTTTCAGTCAAGCTTGCTTTGCGCATGGTTGGAACGATGTGGTGAATTACAGTGGATGTGCTTGTTTAATTTTAATTCGTTTGGCATGTTTGAGTCCATAGTTATGAGAATTTGGAAGTTGAAACAAGTGAGAGTGAGTGTTCTTGCATGTCTTACGCAGCGAGTAATATGGGATATGTGCATCAACTTTCACCTGTTGCCCGTCTCTCACTCTACGAACAGTCTATTACTATGGTATCCAACATAAAACAGTCTTCCCCAGCAACACAGACGAAGCCTCTCTTTCCTCCCTCTCCGCCACACCAAATTGTAAGCTCCATCCAGGATTATACAGGAAAATTTCGTTGCCAGCGTCACATACATATCCACATACACGAAACTGTAAGCTCTCTCTAAGACTCCATGGCACCATTCCATTGTCAGGTCGTGTACATATCCACATCACTCATTGCATGGAATAGGTCTCCTTGGCATGCCAAAGCACATCCTTCGCATCTGTCCACGAGACCCCGCCCAAGACGGCGTGTGCGGCTGCGATATGTTCTGGAAACGCATCAAAAAGCCTCCGAACAATACCAAACCATTCACAGACGCCACTGGACACAGTCAAAAGGCAGTGGATGTCGCACAGCCGTCTGAGAAAGAAGCAAAGCACAAGAAGAAAGGAAAGAAGAAGCAACGGAGCAACAAGGCAGTTAAAAAGGCTACGCAGGTTCTGGTCGACTACAGCCTCCCTTTTGGCAAAGAGCGTCCAGACTGGGATACGGATGAAGTGCGGAAGATGGCAGGGGAGATTTCGTAGGAGTTCCTTGAGAAGGCGGTCGATGGCAAGATTAAACCATTGCTGACAGTAGCCTCAGGGAAAGGGCCGAAATTTCCAAGCTCATTCTCAGTTTCAGCGGGTTAGGTCTCACGAAGGAGGAACTGCCTCTGCTATCGATTACAGATATCCTTGGGATATGAATTCCTCGGACCGTACGTATTTTCCGCTCAAGGAACCCAGCCATCCTCGTGCTAACCTCATTGGCAGTCCTGGAGCTTTCATCATCTCTTTTGATCTTCCGGTTCTGGTCTATGTCTTCACTTTCCTGTGAAATGACATCTCCGGATGCATCAGCAGTCATCAATCTCCGAAAATTTCAGAAAAATCGCAGCCTCTCGCAGCTTCAAGGGGCCGACCGGACACACACTTGTCTGAAGTGCGAAAAGCGTTTTGTTTGGTATGGAGAGTGGGGATATTGCTAGCCAGAAAAGCGATGAGAGTTTGAAGCAAAGCCATCTAAAAGTGCATTTATCCTATAACGTGGCATTTCATTGTGGGTAATGAGAGAATAAGCAACCATAACATCCTCCGAGAGAATTGATGTTCTGGTGATGTGTTTGCAAGCGGAGAAGACAACAAGGATAGGTAGTCAAGCACAGGCCTAGACCCTGGTCCGGGCGGGCATGACGAAGCGTGCGAGCTGCTGGTTCACGTCCGTCCACCCAGATCCGTCTCTCGACACGGGCCCGAGACTGCTGCTTGCTGCCATTGTCGTCGCCGTCCGCCGCCGCCTACGATCAGTTCTCCGCAGTCGTCATGCCGCTTGACTGCCGCGCCCGATGAGCTGCCTACACGACTGCAGCCCGTGCCGCTCATTCCCGTCGTCGTCCTGACCATGTCGGCGTCGAACATCCGGGTATTCGTACAATGGAAGGACTCGACCGTGTTTGCTGGCGAAGACATCGAATGCACAATCACCTTCAAGAACGTCGCCCTGCCAGAAGGCCGCAATGGCGCCCCTACTCCAAGACAGAATGGCTTTGCGACGGGCGGGGAGCGCCAGCGCAAGCTCCCCGTGCCCCCAGTTCACTCGTCGACAAGACCCTCGGTATCCCGCAAATCGTCCTTCAACTCCCAATTGCCGCCTTCTCATCCTCGGGGACATCGACCGGCGCTATCCCTACACACGCCCTCGACGCCAGGGGGACTCCAGGCGCCTCCTACACCAAATGCAGCTCAGGGCAATAACAGCGCAGGAGGGCAGAGGCATGGGAGATCCGTGTCCATCATCTCCCTAGGGACAGAAGTAGGCACTGAAGTCAGCCATGAAAGAGGCATAGGCATCAGACGGCCAGCTAAGGGACACGGGAGATCAGCCAGTCTGCAGGTCGTGCCGGGCAGGCCAAACTCCTATCCAAGTACGACGACCGCAAGCAGCAACACAGCATGTTTCTTTGGCTGACACGACAGCAGTTGCCTCGCCTGGCCATCGGTCGGCCACACATCCCTCTCCACTCTCTGGCGACGCATCTTCCCCTAGCCCTCGCGATACTGGCGACTTCGCCTTCCCTGCCCGTCAAAACAGGAGACGACCAGGCGTTACAACCACACCAAGTACCCCAGCTCTCCCAACCACGGGACGAAAACCCTCAAACTCCTTCTCTAAGAACTTCAAGTTCCCTGCTGCCCCGCCGCCGGAAGACGCTTCACAGCCACCGCCTAGGCCGTCTAACGGCAGTCCTACCAAGCAACCGTTACATATACGACGCAACTCTCCGCAGCCGCCTCATGACAACCATCGGTTATCAACTTCTGCCAACCTCGAGGTGCTTTCGCCCGTCGCTAGGATAATATCTGGGTCGAGCATGAATGAGACTCCGCGTAGCAGTGGAGAATTCTACTCGATGAGCAACAATTCCAATGAGACAATGGCTTCCGAGTACATAGCCCATCCTTCAACGCGCCTGTTGAGTCGGCCAACACACCAACGGCGGCCATCGCATCTGGCACCGCCTAGCAAGCAGGCTCAGCCAGAGTCCATCATGATGGGCTATGCGCAGATAATGGGTACTTTTACTCTGGACGGGTCCTTGATCAATCAGGCGCCCTTTGAAGAGGTGAAGAGAAAGGGTGTATTGGGCGGTCAAGGCGGAGGCGGTGTCGTGGGTGTCGAGAAGACGAAGCGCGAAAGTGGACTCTTTGGTGCACTAGGCTGGGGCAGTATAGGAGAGTCTCTGGGCGGACTGCTGGGCCCTTCAGAGCCATCCAGTATCCGAGAGATGAGGGGCATTGCCAGCTCCAAGACCGTTCCTCTTATTTCCACTCCGCAGTCTATCCTGTTCGTCGACTTGAAACTCGCGCCCGGAGAAAGTCGCAGCTTCACGTACAGCTTCACAATCCCCCGTGGTCTACCCCCAACACATAAGGGACGCTCAATGAAGGTAGCATACAATCTCACCATTGGTACACAACGCGCGGGGTCGACCAAAGAGCAACAAGTGAAACATGTGGAGGTTCCCTTTCGGGTCTTTGGCAGCGTGAACAGTATGTCTCCAACACTGCCTAACAATAGACGCTATGCTAATCATTTGTAGATCGCGGCGAGATCTTAGGGCACGATTTGATGTCTCCGTACATTCTGCTTCGTGATCAAGCAAGAACAGCAGCCGTTGATCCCGCATCAGCTGGGAATATCTCTCCAACCAAGAAGGGAGTTACCCCAAAGAAAGGTCAAGAGGATACACTTAGCGACTTTCTTGACTACGTCAACAATCTGCTCGATCGCCCCCAGCAGAACAATGCAATGGGCCTGATGTCACCTACTGGCACTCTGCCTGGTCGCTCCTCGTTTGCTGAGGAGCCCCAGAGCATGAAAGAGGCCATTGATGCCGCCATACTGCGCAGCAACCTGACCGGTGCAGCAAACCAAAGCGCTAATCGCTTTGAAATCGCTCGGAGTGGTCGGCGTGTCGCCGTCATAATGCTTGCTCGGCCTTCGTACCGACTAGGCGAGACCATGACTGCAGTCGTGGACTTTAGCAACTCGCACATTCCGTGCTACTCCATCCACCTTTCGCTCGAGACATCAGAAAAGGTAGATCCTGCAATAGCGCTGCGTTCGAATGCCTCCATATACCGCGTTACCAAGAAAGTACATGCATCGTTTTCGGAAAACGCCCTGTTCGCACAGAAGTTGGCGTTTTCACCAACCATTCCCCCAAATGCGACGCCAGAGTTCATCACATCTGGTGTAAGCTTGGAGTGGAAACTCAGAATCGAATTCATCACGCCACGATTAATGCATGAAAACGGTGAGGAGGCAACATGGGACGATTTATTAGAGGAAGTATCCAGCGATGACCGCGGTATCATACTCGCTGCTTCACAGAGACTCCCTGCTGAGAGCTTCGAGGTCCAAGTCCCAATAAGAGTATATGGAGCTGTGAGCGGAGCGCCAGAAGCGCCTGATGAACAGGGGTATCCGGTATGAAACTTTTGAGACTTTGGACAGAGGGGGTCTATCATTTCTATCTCGAAACGTATTGCTACGGCACATGTAGAGTAAAGAACAACCCCTATCCATACTGTTGGGCCTGCCGAAACAGGTCTGCGTACAAGCCTTGTTGTATCGAGTTTAGTATAGAGGCACTGTGATGGGAAAACAGGCCACGTCCTGGACTTGGGAGAAGAAACGCAACGAATTGGCTTTTTTTACTTTTCCTTTGTAATATACCAGCTTCATCAAGGAGCAAAACACGAAACATGAAATTTCATCTGCTTGAAACAAACTGGTTCTACATTTATATCTTGTTTGCGCGCACTGTGCCATGTCCATAATCTAACAACTAGTCAACACAAATGGAAGCATTGATGATCGATTCAAATGTGATAACTACTTCCTTTTTTACTGCACACACATACACACACATGCATATTCAAAAACCTTCTCTAATACATTCAAACCGGTAGCGATTACCCCAGCCCTCGAACGTCTACTATACATATCAATTCAGGCACTTTCATTTTAACATTTTAGGAGGTGTTTGGCTGCGCTCTAGTTTAGATGTAGAGTAGGTCTTGCTAAACTAAACATTGTAAGTAGACTAAACTGAAATTCAAAACAAGTAATATATTCAGTAAGTTTCAAGCTTAGGGTAATATTTAGGTCAGCCCCGACTAGACTGGCGAGTGGGTATAGGGCACCCACCATGGGTTGGGTAAGGGTAAGGGTATAGGGCTGCCATGACGAGGGCTGGGGTAGGGCTGGGTTTGATGATTAAGCGACACTAACCCACCCCCACCCATCTCTTAGCAGCCCTACCCCAGCCCTACCCCAGCCCTACCCAGACCCATGTCCCAGTCCAGTCTCTGTGGCCGTCGTGCGGTGCTGTTATGTCTATCAAAAAACCCAATGATTCCCCTTCAACATTTTAATTTGTAACTATAGTCTGTCGCTCGCCCAGGAAGTACTTTAGATGGACTCATAGATTGCTGTCGTATATGTCGAGAATTCACATGTGTCTAGCAACAAAACTCGGGATGCAGCCAAGAGAGGGGTTTTAAGTTTACTGGGTAACACGATCGTCCGGGGATATCTCCGACGGATTCCTTAGGCGAGGTGATCACCCATTGCGACGGAAACTCCGTCGGATGTAGTGCGTAATGGTGGTTCCTGAGCTGAGCTCACGTATGGCTTGAACAACATATAATGAGCGGTATTGGAACGTTATTCATGTATTTCCTACACCCAACATAGATCCGCTCAGCTTGTATAATCATCTCTCGAAATTATGTCTCCACCACGCAAGGCGCTCATCGCGGTCACATCGGCCCACGCACCTCTCTATCCTGACGGTAAAGAAACCGGCCTTTTTATAGCTGAGGCGCTCCATCCTTTTGAAGTCTTTAAGAAGTCTGGATTCGAGGTCGATCTCGTATCCGAAACGGGCTCTTATCAACCGGACTGGCTTTCGCAACAGAAGGAATGGTTGAAAGACGAGGAAAGAAAAGTCTGGGAAGATCACAACAGCGAGTTCCGTAGCAAACTTGATAAGTTGTTGAAGCCTACTGACGTCAAGTCGGAGGAAGTATGTTGTAACATCATCAGGCGAGAGAGCCGCCTTTCGAGCTGACGACCGTACAGTACGGAATCTTCTTCGCTAGCGCAGGCCACGCAAGTCTGATTGACTACCCTGACGCGAAAGGTGTGATATTGCCTCATGTCATATGTAGGAGGCTTAACCATACTGACATGTCTACACTCAGGTTTACAATCCATCGCTGCCAACATGTATAGCCGGGGTGCCATCATCTCGGCGGTTTGCCATGGTGGCGCAATCTTCCCTGGCATCAAAGACGAAAAGACCGGAAAATCCATCATTTTTGGCAAACAAGTGACTGGATTCACGACACAGGGCGAGATTGAAGAAGGAGTTCTCGATACTATCAAGTCCTGGAATAGACCCACCATTGAAGCTGCTGCGGACTCTGCCGGCGCCAAATGTAAGATCAACCCCCTTCCACACACACATACACACACACAAAATCTGCAACCATCGCTCACGTTGGTAGATATCGCGCCTCCGGGGCCCTGGGATGCTTTTTCCCATACCGATGGAAGGATTGTAACCGGTGCAAATCCCGCAAGCGCGCAAGTGACCGCTGAGGCTGCTGTAAAAGCTTTTGATCAGCTCTAAGAGTACAATGAAGGCTTCATGCCTGCCTTTGTAAGTTTCGTCGCCTTGAACAATGGCTCTAGTAGGACCCCATCGGTCGAGCATATAGCAATGTCAAGAATCTACAGTGCTTCGTTTGTCTCCGTAGTATCCTTGAACCAGTGATCATGAGATGAATCCAACGCTGAAAGCCACCACTGTTCCGGATCGAGTTCATTGGTGTTGTTCTGGGGGACGGAATCGACAGATTGTTCAGCGCCATGTCCAGGTAAAACATGGTGTGTTTCAGTCTGTGCTGCTTGCTCTTCAGCGACTGCGACATTTTCGGTCGAAAGCCAACTCTCGAAATCTGTAAGGGTGAGCAGGGTTGATACAGATGAACTATGGCCCATGTGCGTGCTTTTCTCATAGAAATCCCGCATGGTTGGAGCTATGCTGCCAGACGAGTCACTTACCATCTGGGATCGTCTCCAACATATCTCGTAGATGGCTCCTTGGGAGGGAGGTGTGTTCGCTGGTACTCCCGCCCAAGAGGAAGTCTCTATCCGCAGACGTAATTTGATTCACGAGTTGCTCAAGAAACTTGACGCTTTGCGCTGTCAAGACGTGGTTTCTTACGATGTCTAGGCGATGTAGTTGTATAATGCTCCGTATACCACGTCGGGCTTTGTAACTTTGTTCAGTCGAAGGGTCCTGAAGCGCAATCGCACAGAGAACGACCCCTGCTGTAAAGAAGCAGAGCCCAGCATGCATAGCGGCATGGGTTGATTGCAAGCGACGTAAAATCGAAACGTTTTCCTCTGTGCCGTGAGAGGATGTGCGAAGTGCCGACTCTATCAGCTGGGAGGTAGACAGCTGATGTTCGGCGGGCCGCTCCTTCTGAGATCGACCATTCTTCTCGTAGAGTACCCAACGATGCAAAGCAATCTGGAGATTGTCATATGAAAGCTGGAGCGATAAGGCTTGAAGTTGCAAGAGTGACAGCAGGTCCGCGCTCGAGGTCGATTGAGGCCTGTTAATCTTAGATAGTTGGAGGAACCATGGGAGGTTATCCCTCCAATGGACAAGTTTTCCATGCACCGCAGCTAAACTTTCGAGTCTATTCGACTGAATCCGCCTTCCGAGGAATGGGCCCATGATCCGGTAAAGCTGAGACTTATGTTGGTGATAGAAGACAAGAGAGACGTTCTCTCCAGACAGCTCGAAATGATATGGACTCGAGTTCGCTCGTGAATCATCTTGTATTACTCCGACATCGCAATCAGAGTCATCGATGGCACAGGGGCGACCAAACGCGACCGCGGCGTATCTACACAATAGTCACTGAATCTAGCTGGTGATCGAGATACAACAGCTTAGCAGTCCGGGTAGTAGGGGTCTTGACTTACTTGTCATAGACCTCTAAAGCCCACCAGGAGCGATTCCAGCTTTGCAATTCGTACTCAGAGGACCCTCGAAATAGCCTCTGTCGATGTAGACCCAAGTTCTGCGCCAGTTTGATTGCGCTTCCAAGGATTCCAAACCCACTGTTCGGCTTGCCATTGAAGATATGGAAACTGCCAAGGATGATGCAGATTTGCACAGCTTCGATGCCAGATATGTTGATAATATCCAGGAAAGATTGCTCGGTCTGCCGAAGAAGCGTCGATCCGAGATTCCTGGCCATTGGGATACTAGACCCAGTAGCTTCTTGTGAGTCATAGAAAGCAGCGACTGCTAGAACAACGATCACGAGCCTTGCGAAGTTCTCTTCGCCTGGAAACACTAACTCCGTGGTGAATAATTGACTGCAACGGCTTCGGAAGAGTGCTTGAGGTATGGTCTGAACAACTCAGCGTCATCTGTGCCTTGAAGGGGTCCAAATACCATCATGAACCAGTCAACCCTAGTGAAGAAACTGTCTACCAGAGCTTCAAGATGTAGGCGTGACGGCAAGGGTGTAGGGATAAAGCTTGATAACGGTTTTCCAGCATAGTTTGAAGGGAATGGAAGGGAAAACCCCTCGACAACTTTCTGAGTACCGCCCGGGAGCGCCGAAGCGTCTTCTCTCTGATCGTCGCCATCGGTGAGCATCTGTAACAATTGACTTAATATACAGCACGGACATCTCATAGCCCCACACGTACCAATCTTGCGAGATCGACAACGGTGAACTCCAAAAGATGTGCTCTATCTTGCTCATGTCTACCTGGTGCGCTGTGAGATGTCGGAGCATTTGCGACCTCTTCCCTGCCTTTATCACACGACACCCCTGCTCGTATACAAGGTTGGCATGGACGAGCCTCGTCGCACTGGAAAAGGTTAGCATCAGTTCACTCACTAATAATCACCACTGACACCAAGCTTACGATGTCGGCATCTACGGCATGCGGCGGATACCCTTTGCCGTTTCATTCTCAGGAGGCAATGGGTCGCGAGGGCACAAAAGGTAGGTAGAGTGGGGCTTGTGAGGATTAGTAGATAAACGAGCCTCAGAAAGGCACTGGTGGAAAAGCTGACTAAATTCGAATTGGTTTAACGTCGAGGATCAGTTAGTAGGCCACCCCACTTAACCTGACGCGACTCTCTACACCCCAACAGCCATGCCACGACAAAAACGCTCAGCATCGCCTCAAAGGCAAGATAGGCTTTGTCTTGTATCTCAATCAATTCAAAAACATTACATATATAACCAACGTAAAGCTGCAAAGCTGTTTAATATCCCTTGTTTAACACCCTATGACCGCCTTCAAGGTAGCTGGCCCCAAGCTCTTGCTTGGCGTAGAGTAGTGTTAAGCACTTCAACCAGCATACAGTGGCTCGCACAGCTGGACTCTATCGGCTTCTTGTTCCAGACGGCCATATCAATTACGCTACGCCAGAGCTCGACCAGTACTGCGCCGAGAACAAGATTATTACCTTCTACATGCTACCTCACACGTCTCATCTTCTCCAGCCACTCGGTGCAAGTTATTTTTCTCTTCTCAAGCGCGGGTATAGACGTCAGATTGAGAAGCTCGCCCTCCAAGGTGTTCACGACGTTGACAGATACAATACTCTATTTTATCTAATTAAGACTATATTAGTTGGACACCAATGTAGACACAGACGCAGAGGTAGATAGCAATAGTAGTAGCGACGTAGTATTAAGGGTTAGGCTATGCTTACCCTTTAGAACCTAGGAAAGGGAAAATGATGTGTAGAATTCTATAAGTATTCTGTCTGAGTGAGAAAGAGTAGGTTTCAAACAATATAATAACTTTTGAAACCCTTCACTTCTCTGTCAGGGCATATCCCCTAACACCCTTAGTTGTCTAGAAGTTAGCAGCTTAGTCATCTATATATATTTTTTCAATGAACTATTTAGCTAGCTAGCTAACTATGCACCGCGTAAAAGCAAAGTGTATGACTAAAGGATACGATGTGGCGGACTTGGACTAGATAGGTTATAGCGAGCGATACGGCACGGCAATTAGTTTGGTGGGTGAAAAAGGTGGGGTAGGCTAGGGCTTGTAGTGGTTTTCTTTGTCTGGTTGAGGGCTGGTTGGGGAATGTGGAGAGAGAGGGGTGGAGAGGTGAGGTGATTGGGTGGGCGCAGGGAAGGAGAAGATGGGGATTACGAGGGGAAAACGAGTGCGGCTTGTGGAGTTAAATTTGCGTGCTAGTACGGCAGGGAAGGGCTGGGACTGGGGGGAAACAGTGGTCAAGGGTATATTGCGTGAAGAAGCGGAGGAAAGTTCGTAGAGCACTTCAATTGAATAGTGGCGTGATGCAGGCGGATGAATTGAAAGCGTTGTTTTGGTCCGAACAATATTTTCCCGACATGAAAACAACAGACAGAATAATGCCCATGCTATTTCGACACATTAACGAGGCTACAAAATCATCTGTTCTGTTGAGCTACCCGCTTTGCATTACTTTCAGCCACCGCGTCAGGGAAGTACCAGAGTTTGGAACTCATCTCAGACTGATGTCATTGGTCGTCGTGTCAGTAAGGTTAAATATAGAATCGCATTCCCATTGCCCCTAAAAAAGCCTTCTTCAAATCCATATCCATGGAATTCGATAGTTCCTGCTCTCGTCGTGTGGATTCACCAGCGGCCATTCGTCGATAGGTTTTACATGACACCGCCAGGTCCAGCGGCTGACTGGGCACTAGCACCGACACCGGGGCCCATGGTTGCGTGTGTGGCTTCCTTGTGAGCTCGCTCGCGTTGCTCGCGCTCCCTGGTCTCTGCTGCAATCTGGTCTTCGGTCTTCTTGTTGCCTCGCGCGATGAGCTTCTCGATCAAGCCACCTTTCTTGGGTGCGTCGTGCTTATCCGACTCTTCAAACTCCTTGAGGTAGGCGACGCGCTCTTCTGGAGGCATCTGTGCGAGCTCAGAGTCGATCGAATCACGGTTGTCTGCTCCATATGTTAGTGATGAGGCTAAGGCTGGAGGGTTGCATATGCTCAAGCGTAGGTCTTCGCAGATAAATGAGACGACATGCGATGAACACGCAGCTTGTGAGCATTATGCAAACCAAGCACTCACCCTCAATGGTACCAGTGCTGGCAGAAATGTCGTTCTCGGGCTGGGACTTGCGGCGGCTGCCAATGTGGAGCTTTTCCTTGAGCTTGTCCATTGCTGATTGGTTGGTTTAGGGTGTCGTCTGAGGGAATCTGTTGTAGGAGTGTATTATGGATGTGGATGTGTAAACAGGAAAAAGTATCGTGTCTGTCTGGTGTGTTGTCCAGGGAGAAGGGGGCGCGGGGATGAGGGGTGGTGGCTACCAGCTATGCGTGGCACCTACGTCATCGGGTCAAGGCAGTCCAGCTACCAGCTGCCTTGTTGTGAGTGGATCTAGTAAAGCACGGTTCATACCTTTGCTCTCGCGTGAACTAATAGTACTCTTGTGGCGGCTAAACGCTTGCGGTTCTTCTTGACTGTCTTCGTTGGGTAGTAGTGATATGGAGATCCGATGCAGCTTCACGTGCATAAGAGTGCCTGTATGCGACTAGTATCTACTTTGAACCAGAGGAAATGCGGACAGTAGTAATGGTTGATTCTATTTATGTAATATCTCTACCATTTCTGTCCACAGGTGACGCGCATGTTATGCACGGTGTGGAAGGCTTTGGCGCGACTAGAGCACTCTCGGGAGCCGGCACCACTACTTCACACTAGGACGAACGAAGTTGAGGGATGAGCCTTGCACATTTGCAAAGCCGCATATGCAGAGTGCCAACAGCGAGGTAAAGGCCGACAGTCCAGTGGAAGCTAGCTCGTGGTGTTTTACGTTTATGCACATGTTTGGCGTTCGAATACTCCCAAATGGAAAACAGCTGATCAGCACTGCCAGCCAATCAGCTCAGTAGAAGAATAGCATTGAATATTATCCGCATATACGAGATATTGACAAGTGGCCCACTTGCCTGTTCAAGTCTAGAAATAGGATATTAGATTTACGCTCGTGTCAGACATGCATACAGCCCAGCCTTTTCGTATGTTGCAGTGGTATCTCAATCAGGAAAAAAACGCCCAAACGCCCGTTACATGCTTGGTGGAAGATAGCCGGTCCGATCCTTAGTACTTATACTGAGGGACCCGTGGTGTGAGTGGCGAGACGGCAGCCTGTGTATTGTAGTCTCTGGCGGGGTATGTTTCATCACTGAGCATTGCGCTCACAGCCCTGCTACTACTGCTTTCTCCATCCGCGTCGCGTTGGTAAGGCGCTTGAGGTACTTGGACCTCACACCACTTGGGTGTCATGGGTATCATTGAATCACCGTGCAGCTCCTGTGGTTCGTCTGTTACCTGGATGACCGTCTTCTGATCTTGTGGATAGGCATGCCCGACAGGATGGTCGTTGGCAGGCGATGCAAGCTCAGTCAGGGGTGTACCGCTGAGTTCTTGTAAGGTAGGGGGGGCTTTTAATGGTAGGGCAGCTGTAGACAGGTTGTTCCCAGAGCCCACCTCGGATAGATTCTTGCCTGCGAGCTCGTATTGCTGGTTGCTCTGCGACTGCTTCTTAGCGCGTCGTTTGCGACAGAACATGAGGAAAAGTGCGAGTGCGGCAACAAGGATACCTGCAACAGCTCCAATTGCTATCCCGACAATTGCACCAGTACTAAGCCCTGAGGACGAGGAATGGTCCGCTGGTGATTCGCTCGGTGAGACGATGGTCATTACTTGTGCTGGAGGCAGAGGGTTGGGAAACACGGCCTGTGCGACTGTGAAGTTTGACCGCTCATAGTCGACTATCAAATATGCCTCTTGTAATAATGTTCGACCGAGTACGTACTGCGATTCGTTTGCGGCCCGGCGTATTGGAAAGTAGTTTGTGGCATTTTGGTAAATGGGATATGAGGCCTGCAGATCGAATGCAGCGTAGGGCAATTGGATATTAGTATAATTCTGTGCTGCGCTGTCTGGTGAGTTGGCAAGTTTGAGGGTAATTGTCGGGTTTTTGGAAAGGAGTTGTTCATGGATAGTGTCGTTGACGAGGTAGAGATCGGTCTGGGGATCGTATGTTAAGCCAAATGCAGTTTCGAATTCGGCGCAAACGCTTTCTGGTAACCACAAATGTGGCACAGTTGAATCGATGACAGAAAAATGGGAGCCAGAAGTGAGTGAGTAGGTGCCTTGCAGGGTGTTGGTGGCCATGATGGAGTCGACGCTCACGGTCAAAAGCCGAGACGAATCCTGAGAAAAGGTAAAGGACAAGCTGTTGGTGGTGTTGTCGAATCGAGTCGAATCGTAGCCCCCGAGGATCAAGCTCCCCAGGACGGATTTCAATCGGTATTTTGCGCCTGCGGTGTATGCATAGGAAAAACTGGGTATCTTTTTGCTGTCGCGCAGTTGGTAGAGCGTGGAATCAACAGGCTGGCTCCCACTGTCGAAGCTGGATTTGACCTGGCCGAGACCAAGCATGCCCAGGTAGTAATCGAGATCCGCTATGGCAGAGACAATGGAGCCTGTGAGCGACAGAGACGAACTGCGGTCTGCGGCAGCTCCCAGCGACACCACGTCAGTGCCGAAAAGGCCTCGTCCAGTGTAGTTGAGGGTCTGCTCCAGTTCGACTTGGAACTCGCCTATGGCTGACCATGTTGACGACGCGTTGGCTTGGAAGCCAGTGCTCTGCGCACTGTTGAAGATGCCGATTCCACGCAGCTGGGGACAGTTTGCCGGGTCGACTCCAGCCAAGCATCCCTCTGCAGCGATGACATAGGTGACACCTGCCTTTGTGCTCGGTATCACACGGAAATCCTGGCCTGGCGATCCGACGCTGACTTTGAAGGTGCTCCAACTCCCATCGGTGCCGTCAAACCTGCCCGAGGGAGGGACAGTGTAGGGCGTGGGCGACGCAGAGGGCTCGGCAGCCCGGGCAGCGAGACTCATGATGGGGTGAGGGGATGGGAGAGGGTAGAGTGGATGGCCATAAGGGAGCAGCAGATGCAGGGTGCATGAGTCGGCAGATGGACGGGCCCTTGACCGGGGAATTGTGCAACTCAGCCTCAGTTCCCAGCAAAACGGTGCAGAAGAAGCATTGCAGAGGTTTGGAAGCGATGAGGGCTGGGCAAGGTTTGAGGATGGGTCGCGGAGTGGCTCTAGGGCTATGCCGCGGCGGGCGAGAGATCGTCGGCAGGCGCAGGATGATGGCTAGCGCGCATATCTGGGGGCGTGGATACGAGATGGCATGGAGAATGGCGCAAGGGTTCGTAGTCGATGTTGAGGGATAGTGTTTGGCGTTGGCGAGGCAGACAGCCAATGGCGGTGCGCTGAGGCCGCGTCGCCGTTGGTCCTGTCAGCCTCCATCTGTGTGTATCTGGTACACGACCTGTCCTTGAATTACACATGGCTGCTCTGCTGAGCTGAAGACTCGGGCATGCCTGTTTCCAGTCAACGGTACTTGACAATCTGAGCCTCGACGCGGAATGGCCGTCTCAGGCCTTGTGCTGGAGGAGCCTGTCGAGTACAGGTGCAGACTGGACGCGACCATACAGATGGCTCGCCACAACACCCACACAGCCCGGAACCAGGGTCGCATAACATGGCTGCGGCCCAGACTAGCCTTTTGCGCGCCCTGCAGCGACAGTAAAACGCGGGCCAGGACTACTCCCACGGACTTGAGTACACATGTAGGCACAGCGTCTGCCTCGACTGCCTGATCTGTCTGCCGTCAGCGATGCGCATGCCGCGTCCAAGAGGCCGTGAGCAATGGATACAGCGCGACAAGGTTTGCCATGGCCTGGCCGTCAGCTTCGTCCAAATATCGGTTCAGGCCGGTGTCGAGCAGCAGAGTTCAGGGCGGGCAAATCAGCGTTGGCGAGCACGGCCCGGGTTCGATGTGTCTCTCCACGCGTCGACGGCCATGTCGCTCAGCCAAGGCGTGGCGTCTGCTAGGGGATGCGCTTGGACCGCCGTCAGCCAGTCCGGCATATGCCTCTGCGGCTGCCATCATCAAACCCGCCCTCTCTACAGTAAACCACACTCGCTTTTCTCTCCTCGTCGCTCCGCTGCTCTGCTCGACGGCCACGCCTTGGTGCTCCCTTTCACGCTCACTCGCTTGGTGCAGAGGGAACACGGCAAGATGCGCACATACCCTCGTTTACATGTGCCGGTCCTGTTGGCCCTGGGCTCGGCCGCCGCCGCCGACCAACAGCCTAGAGGTATGTAGTCTTGGCTAACCATGCTTTCCCTACTGCACTTGCTTCTCCATGTATAGCGAGTACGCTGCCATGTTTTTCGGTCTCCCATCTCTCCAGCACAAGAACTGATCAACCCAGACGGCATTGCTTGGCCCATCCCTCCGTCTGAGCCTGGAAACGGCCCCGAGGCCCCACAGGCTCCATCTCCCATCCTAATCAACACGAATAGTGTCCGTCCAGTTGGATCCGCTTCGACTCTTCCGCCGCACTTTGTCGCCAGTCCTGCACACGCACCAGTTGCCCCTGGCCCACGCCCTCCAGGACCAATCTACACAAACACCACGGCACCACCTGGCCCCACAGTCGTCACTTTCACCCCTCCGCCACAGCCCACGGAGATCACCTTTTACGACCTCACCAACTCATCCTCATCCGGGAACCGATCCTGCACCGGCTGTATCCTCGCAGCCCAGCATCCTCTGACCACGTGGTTTGATTCCTCGGCGTTTGACAACCAATGGACCAGCACCGTCGTAACCGAGACGGTGGTTACCGAGTTCATCACCTACTGGAATAACAACACCATTGACACAGTCGTTACTGAGGAGCACACTGTCAACCAGACAAAGACCGTTACAGCCGCAGACGATGAACTAATCACTCACACCACGCCCACATTCAGTGTACTAGTCACAGATGGAGTGTACCTCCAATTCGACGCAGGACCCACCTACGTCATCTACAACAATATCGTCGGTGGGCCAGACGAATACATTGATCGATACTTCCCCGAATACGATTGGACTCAACAGGAGTGTGCGCCTACGCGGACATCACTAACAGGCTGGCAGCCCGCCCAGACTGCTCTGCAGGACTGGAACTACTTTGTAGAAACGCACACGACACCACTTCCCAATATCACAAAAACACCTGATGCGTTCCCGCTGCCTACCCAAGCTGTACAATACCTGGGTCACGAGCCGGCTATCTACTCACAGTTCTTTGGCTTGAATTTATCTGAATGTTCCCTCCGTCCACCCTCCTTTAGCAAATCCTTTGAGCTCTCCCACGGCATTAATGCACCCAATGCACCTGCACCCACAATTCCACCCCAGGCTGCGCCGCCCTACATGTCACCATCGACATCGACTTACCTCTCGACAACATACGACACAACTTCTGTCCATAAGACAGTACGAGGTTGTCTGAGATGCCTCTCTGATGGTGAAGCGTCGGTCAAAGTCGTACAGCCTACGCCTGCACCTGGAGGTGACCACGACGCACACAACTTTGAGCCCCAGCCAGACGAGCCCGCTAAGCCTAACGCACCCGGCCAACCTAACGAACCTGGTCAACCTGGCCAACCTGGCACACCAATTGGCAACGGAGCCAATCCTGTCAACACACCGGGACCAGTACAGAATGAGCCTGGTACATCCGGTCAGCACGACCAGGACCATCAGAATCTGCCGCCCCCTGTTATCATCATTGGAGGTCAGACCCTCAAACCGGGGGAAACTCAGACCGTCGGCGGAGTTCCGGTTGTACGTCCTGTCCCTTCTGGGGACGGGGAAACGCCAAGGATTATCGTTGGTGGTAGCACATATGTCTACAAACCAGCACAGACACCACAGCCTCCCATACTCACGGTCGGTGGGGGCACAATTGCTGCAAACCCACAAGGCCAATTTGTCTTTGGTACAGAAACGTTGAAGCCAGGAGGCGCCCCAGTCATCGTCAATGGAAACACCGTTAGCCTAGGACCCGGTGGTATTGCTGTTGTCAATGGTGTTACATCAACCATCCCTGGTTTGGCCGCGCCTGCTCCCACTGCTGCTCCTCCGCTGGTGATAGGCGGTCAAACGGTGTATGCCACACAAGTTGGAGGCTCAGCGACCTACGTCATAGCGCCTGCTCCGGCCGTGGGCGCAGGCTATTGGGTTGTGAATGATGGCACTACAGCCTATGTACCGGCTCCAGGCCAGACTGTCACGCCTGATGGCACTCTTACTGTTTCAGGCACCGCATATTGGCGGCCCAACGACGTACCAGGTGGTATTGTTGTGATCAACGGCGTTACCTCGACCATGGGTCCTGGTGACGTTATCGTGGTCAATGGCGCTACGTCTACAGTTGCCTCTGGTGCTGCTATAACGCCTGCCCCAGCACTGACGATCAACGACCTTACATACAGACAGACAGTAAGAGATGGAACAACTGAGTACGTACTAGGTGATGGCACGACACTTGTGCCTGGCTCTACGGTTGAGATTGACGGAACAACCTATTCCTTGGATCAATCGGGTACTGCTCTGGTAATCAACGGACAGACGAGCACTATCCCCAACCTCCCCAAGAGCAACAGTGCGAGCGTTACAAGTTCGAGTGTGGCGTCTACAACAACGGCGGCGACGACGACGACAGGCCGCAATGCTGGCGATCTTATTGCGAGCGGGGTTGGCCAGACCAGCAAAGGTGCTGGCGCCTCTTTCCAGAATGCAGGCATCGACAAGTGGGTGGAGAGCTTCATCATTGGCGCCGCGGGCTGGCTGGTGATGTTGCTGTGAAGCAGTTTGAGTGGAGCATATTTTTATTGTTCATGACTTTACGCATAGAGCGTGGCGCTTGGGATCGGAAAAAAATGATACCTGGAGCCTGGGAGGCACATTATGACCTGGCATGGAATAACATTGGGCCAGGACACTTTCGTTATATTTGACATATAGTTAGGACGATACCGTATAAGAGGTGCACGTAATGGCTAGTTTGCTAATGGCCGCACACGAATAGAATAATCACATGTACCTGCGTGTTCAGTGTATTTTTGCTTGGCTTATGACTACTTGACAAAAAACTCCAAGATGCAGAATTGGATTTGAGTCGCTACGCGCTACATGGTAGCATGGTATGTCTTTAGTGACATTGGCCTTGGATTGTCTTGGCGTTATGATGAACTGAAGGTATTCACGGGCATCTGATCTGCTGGTGAAGCTAACATACTATAACAATCTATGCTAGAACCAGTTGAGGAATGCAAACTCAGTCAAATGGTCTGGCGCATCGATTGGCTGGTGTGATAAGAGCGATGAGATGAAAGCACTTGGCCAAGCCTTTGGCACGAGTTTCTGAACAAGCCCTCGTGACGCCAACAAAATACTTAACGAAAAGCAAATATTCTAGTTATGACCTACAAGCCTTTTTTTCATCCCTCCTAGCACATTTCCAAATTTACTCAATAACGAGTAGAGTATCAAAGGTGGGGTGTCGTCCTCCCATGATTTTCTCCCAATCAGGCTTAGCCGCTAGCCCAGTTGCCGAGCCCGCTCTCAGAAACCTCATCCGCATCCTCAACCAGCCCAGCACCCGCGATTCCGCAAAAGCTGCCCCATCCCGCAATTCATCACCCTCGTCTCCCCGCCATGTCTGCAGCTCGAGCCTTCAGCACCGCTTTCCGGGCCGGAGCGCCCCGCGCCCCAATTGCCGCCCGCTACGCCGCGACTCGAAGCTATGCGGCGGCCGCTGCCCCGTCTGGCGCTGCCATCAAGCCCCCGGTTGCCCTCTTCGGCGTCGATGGAACCTACGCGAGCGCTCTGGTACGATTTTCCCGGGTTCAATTGGGTGTTTGAGGATGAATTGGAGGATGGGACATGATCAATGGCTCTTGTAGAGCAAAGAGCAAGAGAGCATGAAACAGCATCAGCTAACGTATTCAATTGACAGTACACCGCTGCCGCAAAGACCAACGCCCTCGAGCCCACCGCCAAGTCCCTCTCGAACCTCCAGGGTGTCTTCCAAAAGGACGCCAAGCTCACCGAGATCCTTCACGCTCCTTCCCTAACGGCCGCGGACAAGCAGCAGATTGTCCAGGAGCTCCAGAAGCACCTTGGTGGCGCTGACAAGGACGGCATCGTCAAGAACCTGCTTGCTACGCTTGCTGAGAACAACCGGTTGGGTGCGCTCAAGGGCATTGTCGAGAAGTTTGGTGTGCTCATGGGTGCGCACCGGGGTGAGGTTGAACTTACGGTTACTAGTGCTGCGGTATGGAAACCTTGAAAAAAAAAACCCCCCTCGGGATTATGACGATAGAGTAACTGACGGAAATAAAACAGCCTCTCGACAACAAGACCATCAGCCGCCTTGAAACCGCCATCAAGAACTCACAATACGTCTCTACTGGCCAGACGCTCAAGGTCGTTCCCAAGGTCAACCCCGAGATCCGTGGTGGACTCATTGTCGAGATTGCCGACCGCACCATTGACCTGTCTGTGGCTAACAAGATGGCCAAGATGAACAAGCTCCTCACCGAGGCTTTGTAAGAAGCTATTGTTGGAGTGTGTTTGGTGATTGGAAGGGTTAAGGGACGGAGATAGATGTGTATTCTAGAAATGAATTTTCTCGGGGGGAAAAACCAAACGAAAGAGTAAATTTATTACCCTATCCGTCTTCTTAACATAGCTTTGCCCACTCTACCTTGATACCATGTGGATCCAGATATCACTTTTCCCCTATTGTCTCTTTCTCTCCTTGTCCTTCCTCATCCCCATTCCCACTCCCTTCTTTCTCGTTCTTCTTCTCCTGCTCCTGTTCTTCCTCTTCCTCCACCCCATCCCTTGTCTCTCGCTGCCTCAAACTCAAATCAACGTTCCACCCACCATCATATTCCTCCCTCTTCCTCGTCGGCTTCGTAACATCCAGCCTCGACGGCAGCCCCTCCATCTCACCCCGCCGGTACTCGCCGCTCTGGAACCGGTACCAGGTTATCAGAGCGGCCATGTGTTGCGGTGAATGTACGGTTACAGTGCCATGACGTTTAGTTTTCTAGAAAACGAGTGAGCTGATGATACGACGGGACGAGTACAATAATGAGTGAAAGCAGGAATGGGCCCAGGAAGGAAAAAAACCAGGGAGGAAGGAAAGAGACAAGTACATACCACGATTGTCGGATAAGCCCAAAAGAACGCGGGTGTTTTGTCCAACTCTGCAATGTTGATGGGGCGGTGCGAGGTAGGCATTAGACTGGGTGTTTGGTGAATCGACGCTGGGTATCTTATTTCGATTTGGGCGAGGGGTGGGAGGAGTGTTTGTTCTTGTGACTGCTGCGGAAGTTGGTGAGGTCGGTGCTGTAGTTGTAATTGTAGTTGCAGTTGTTGTGCCTGGGCCTGTTGTGGTTCCTGGGCAGGGGGAGGTGGAGGAGGTGGATGTGAAGAAGGTTCTTGAGTCCTTTTTGGTCGGAGTTTGTTGATGAGAGTCATCTTGGGTAGAAATGGGCGCGCAACGGATATAGGTTGTTACCGGAGTTGAGTGGAGTGAATAACTGATACCTGTTTTGAGGAGACGACTACTTGTCCAGTGCGTATGAGTTTTTCTGATTGCTGATTTCACCGCATTTGGTTCTACAGCTGCGGGGAAGGAACGAGAAGGCCAGCAACCATGGTACAGACAGGCAGTCGCAATGAGCAATCAAATAGCAAGAGAATCAGATAACATAACGATGTGAGCATCGAGCGGAACGGTGGATCTATATCGCAATTCTATTGTCGCTTGCAATAGTCTCTCCCGTGGTTTACTTGCCAACGACACAGGCTCACTTCCACAGCCATACCCAAAAAGCCGGCAATGCAGATACCTGCCGAGTCACTTACACTTGTTGCGCCCAGACTAAACTCCCTATCCTCTTTGGGCACATTGTCGGTGATTTCAGCAAACGTGCTGACATAGACCAAGCCGCCTAGCAAACCTTCCCAGAATATAATGACGCAGACAATGTAGTAGCTTGGGATGAATGCAAACATGGCGTGCAACGTGAGCAGAATCAGATTGCCAATTTGCAGGAACGAAGGAAAGTAGAGGTGGTGAATGCGGATAAAAGGCGTCGAAGAGCGCGAGATGAAGACACCGACCTGGTAGATTGCATTGTAGGTGCTGTAGAAGGAGCGGTATTCATCAAAGGGAGAGGATTCGAGCGGGAAGAGCAACGTCGGCGCAACACCTTGGTTGATTGTATACTCGGCAATGTAGACGAGGAGAAGGGGGAGCATGCTGTAGTTTGTTAGTTCCGCATACATGGATATCGTCGGACCAGCTTACTAGGGAAAGAACAAGCTCCTTGCACGGTTGAGATTGGCCTGGAAGCTACTCAGCGCACGGTTAGCGGGCTTAGTGTTGGCGGAACTGAAGGTACGGCCCGAGGCCGAGTGCATAGAGGACGACAGCAGATCGTCTTGCTCCCTGGGCTCGGCTGCCTCGTCATCATCTGGATCTTGGTCATTGATAGCTTCATACTCGTCATGCTTCTTGGCACCGGCGCGAAGAGGGCCCAGGGGAAGGACAAAGAAAAAGCTAAAGAGCATGACCAAGGGAAGGAAAGAAAAGACAAGCAGACTGGATCGAGGATCGATGCCAAGCGTATTTGTCGCAATGGCGTAGGCACCCGCACCGATCAGCCCTGCGCCTCCCGTGCCAGAACCCCAAGAAGCGAGGGCAAAATGGCCGTAGAAATGGGTGAGGCCCAGGAAGCTAAGCTCGCCGCCTCCGCTGCTGAGGCTGGCGAGCATGACGCCGCACATCTTGATGGCAATGGTAGCCGAGTCCTGCAGAGGCGGGGTCAGGGCGATGACGAGCATGCCGCCTGCCGACAGGGCGACAAAAGTCACGATGCGGACATGGTAGGGGATCTTGTGTATGAAGTAGGGGGCGCAGAGCTTGGTCAGGAACGAGGGGAGGACATCGGCGAGCAGCACGAGGCCCTTGGGGACGTTTGGGCCGACGAGATCGAGGGCAGCAGAGAGGATGATTACGTAGAGGACGTTGTTGATGAGGCCTGTAGTGTGTAAGTGGGGTGTCCCTAGGCGGGCGTCGATCTTGGGAGAGGCCTACCAAACAGCCAGAAGGCGGTACACACTCGCGGATCAGCACCATGGAAGACCGCACGCAGGCGGGCACGGTAGAGGGCCCAGGAGGAAGCGGGAGAGCCGGGCATGGGGAGGAGAGACATGCGTCGCAGAGGGAGGGGGGGGGGAGGGCCAGCAGCTTCACATATCAGCGCGATGAGGGATGTCTAGATGCACGTGTCGTGTGCGTGTGCCGGCGAGGATGACGCGGGTTGGTGGTTAGGGCGGCGGGCGGCGCGGACAAGGGCTGGGGCTTGGCATGGGGAACTATTCAGGAACGACATGCATGCCAGAATGCGCCTGTTTTGTTTTTGTGTGTTTTTTTGCCTGCATGTGCAACGCACTAGGACGCTGGCAGACGCTCCGCCCGTCCTTTGTTTCGGCGGATGCAGGCCCTCTTCCCCTTGGCTGCCGGCTCGCAGCGCATCATAGCGGCTGTGCCTATTGTTAGGGCCCATGGTAGTGTCCATGTAAAGTGTGCATATGCGGGGCGCTCGCTGTCGCTACAGGGATGCCCGCCTACGCCTGCGCTTGTGCCTTTCTCGTCTCCTCGCTTCCTCAAGCCTACCGCTGCTGCTCGTGCTACTACTACTGCTGCTACTGCTGGCTGCTCCCTTTTCCCCTCCTCCTCGCCCTCTTCTCCCACCATACCGTTGTTCGTATTCGAGCTCTTGTTCCCCCCCGCTCGCGACATCGCCCTCCATTGTCATCTATGAGCCTGACCCTAACATGAGTCGCCCGCCGCCCTTCCAACATCCTCCAGATCGTCCCATGAACCACCACACCCAGGCTCCTCAGGCCTATCCGGCCTATCCTCCCAAGTCGCCCTCGCAGCAACAGCAGCAGCAGCAGCCTCACCCCTCGCACGCCGCCGATCCAAACTCGACCTCTCGCCGCGACGCATTTTACCCTCCAGCGCCGCAACACGCTCGACACAGCAGTCAAGGACGACCGGGAGGAAACAATGCGCCCCAGGGCCAAACGGGCGAGGGCCCAGGGCAGGGCGCTTGGCCAAACACAGGTATGGATACCACTATTTTTTCAAGAGCACACGCGGGCGCATAGTCAGCCATTGCTCATGTATACCGGGCACCCGTCTTGCACAGGCCAGTGCTGTGTATACTGCGGCGCGGGGCGGCGGGCTGGCCGACACGAGACGACCTGTACAAAGGCATTGCCTGCATGCTGCATCCATGGACATGGTCCATGACACGTCGATTGAGAACAGAGCACCTCACCGCCTGTTGCTGGCCCTGTAGGTGGTGCAGACAGCCACAGACAGCGGCTGGCCGGCTAGTCGTTGCTTCTGCCGACCGTCGCAGCCCTCCGCCCCCGAGCCGCACGACAATGTGAGCAGCACACACTGGCACTGGCACTCGGCGTGGGCGCGCTATTTGTCGGTGCAGACGAGCATGGGTCTGGCGATTTTCCATGGCGCACTCCGCATATGGATCGGCGGGCCCTAGGCCTGTTTCGAAAAGTCGCGACTCAGTCCGAGCTTGTGCTGATCCTGGTCTCCAGCGCGACCGATACACTATGAAACCCATCACGCCCAGCCCGGCCCTTCGTCAGCCATGACCACTGCAAATAATCCTCCTCCCCCCGCCCCGTATGGCTTCGACGCTGCCCGCACACGCTCGCTGAACGGCGCCAGTCCTCCCCATCCCTACGGTACACCGCGCCCGCGCCCGTTTCCCCTCTCCTCCCGCTTGCCCGCATCTGGGCCAAAGTCTGACCTAGTCCACAGAGCTAACTCGCCCATAGGCCCATCTCACGATCACCCGCCTCCTCCATCCTATGCGCGACCGCAGATGCCTCCTCCATCCTCGCCCGCCCAGCAGCATCCCCATGCGTCGCAGCCCCAGCGCGCGCAATACCCTCCCAACTTTGCGCCTGCTAGGGAGCTCCCTGGCCTAGGCCAAGCTATGCGACCGGGCAGTAGCATGGCCATTTCGTCTCTGATCGGTGGCGGGGGTGACACAGGTGCCTCCATCCAAACAACACAGTCGCCCTCATCCCCCTCGGCAAACGCGCCTTCGTCCAACGGCCACAGCATGCAGCCGCCCTCGCCTCGTCGTGCGCCCCTCTCAGGCCCGCGATCAGACTTTGCTTCTTTTCGCCGCCAGCAGACACCCGAACGCGGTACCTACGGGGGGAGCGCCTCGCGACCTGAAGGACACGCTTTTTCGTCCGCATCGCCTGGCCAATCGTACAGCAACCAGGCATCGCCCGACCCTGCCCGCCAGTCGCTTCCCCCAAACAGTCAGTCTTACAAGCCCATGAACTATGCCGGCCAACGCCATTACGCCCAAGATCCGAATCGCCAGCCATCTGGAGGCATCCCACCGCGACCGAACAGCCAGCCAAATGGCCCACCAGGGAACAATGAGCAAGAGGAAAGGGTCGTCTACGACGCGTTTGGAGGCCGGCGCAATGCCTATGGCCCACACGAGGAACGCAGGCGCACGCTGGGCGAGTCGCATCACGCAAGACCAAATGCCGCTGAGCTTCTAGCAGGGAGCAACCAGAACGGATCGGAAAGGGACAGGGCTGCGACGGTTCATCCCGTGTCGCAGTCTGCGTTCAGCCCACCCCAACAGCACCGCAATACCTCTGGCTCCTCCGAGCCTCCGCGCAGTCTTTGGCGGCATTCGGCCCCCACAGGCCCTGGTCGCGAACTTAGCCACGACGGGCGACAAGAGGAGCCTCCACCGCTACACCGCACCTATGGCCCATATCCGCCCGCCATGCTGGGTGCGGGACGCTATGGTGCCCAAAGCTCAGAGGATATGCTTCGACGCAGCGTAGACCACCTCGGTCACCGAGTCGTAGAGCAGTACCATGCTCCTCCTACCTCAGACCCAAACACCATGGAGCGTCACAAGACAGAGCCACTTGCCCGCTCATTGTCTTCTGGGGGCAGGTCTCTGTACGACCAGCCTCAGAAAATGGGTGAGGCCATGCAACACTCCAAATCTCACATTGGCTTTGGGCTGGAAGCGAGCAGACGCACCGGCCGGGCTTCTCCAGTACCACAGGCGGTCCAAGGTGCCCAAGCACAGCCCTTGTCGATAGGAAAAGACCCAGGAATTAAGAGCGAGTTTGGACGAATGTTTTCAGGGCTGGGTAGCGGTCTGGGCTCCACTACACCATCGCGCGGAAGCCCACTACCGCAAGGGGGTTCTTTTGAGTCAGACAATGGTGAGATGATGAGAAGAATAGGTTCTCAGCAAGGAAAGAAGCCAAAGCGAGCAAAGGAAGAGGAGGGCATCCCTGACATGGATAGCCCTGATGGTAGGGGGACTCCGTTTGGCTCTCGTGGTGCCAAACGGAACAAGCACCACCACCACCATCATCATCATCACCCTCCTCCACCTCCTCCACCCCATCAGTAAGTTAAACGCTTTGTCATTGCAAGGTCCATGCTAACAATCCAGCCACCATCACCATCACCACCACCATCATCACCACAAGCCTGACGACGAAGGTCCACCCGCACCAACGTCAGCGATGATCAACGGGCGACCAGCTGGCCTGCCTCAACCAGGACCCGGCCAGTCAGTCCACCATCACCACCATATCCAGGGAAACCCGCCGCCGCACCACCACCATCACCACCATCATGCACCCCGTCCAAATCAGCAGGCACCTCTCCCTGTGGCGAAGATACCCATCAAGGTTCACGACATACAGCCCATCTTGGAAGAAGCCGCCAAGCGCCCTCGAAGGCATCTCGGATCGCAACTGTACCAGGCCAAGACGGAGCTGCCAAAGCCCAACTCATCGTTGGATGACCAGTTTGGCTATGCCTCGAAGCCTCAGCGGCTGCCGCGCTTTGACGTCAACCCTATCAATTGCACGTTTACCATCAGAGTACCTCGATACTACCTGAAGCCGCGCCAACGACAGCACATTGTGTTGGAGAGGCATCTCTGGGGTGCGCGTGTGTACCGTGACGATTCGGACCCTCTGGCCGCTGCTATTCACTCTGGGTGGATTCGTGGAGAGTGGGACGACACTGTCGACGTTGCCATGCTTGATCCACGCATCACTGCGCCCAATGACCCCTCGGATGCCCAAGACGTCCTCACCAAGCTCCCGGCTGCCCCTGTAACGCCGCCCGCCGACATGGACTTGCAGATTGAGATTGTTATTCTGCCGCAGCTTCAGGAGTACACGGGCTCAGTCGAGTATGGCATCTCGAGCAGGAAGAGCAAAGGACACGAGGGACTCAGCTTTATGATCAACAAGATACGCTGGGTGGAAGAAGGCATTGGCAGCAGGGGCCAGGATAGAACAGCAGCAGCGTTGAAACGCCGACTCGACGCCAGTGCGGCCCTGCTCGCTCTCAAGAGCGGTATTGTTGATACACATAGGGTCAACGGTATGGCAACACTACATGCTTGATAACTTGGTCAAGTTGGCGCAGCATCTTGACGTATAACGGCCGTCTCAGGATTTATGGCGTATGGCATTTTGTAGCATGCAGTTGAGTTTTTGCATTGCTAGATACCCGCATTTTGTTTCCAAGCTTCAGTTTGGCGAAGTATCTGTATATTGGCACATAGCGAAGGCGAAGTCTGCGTTTGTATTTTGACGACATGTAATGAGCTATTTTTGCTAGCATACTAGGAAGGTGAAACAAAAGCAAAAGCAAAAGTATCTGGTAGCTTGTGTAGTCATGATGAAATGTCTAGTGGTTTGTTTGGTTGTGTGCACGTGGTTTGAGCAGTGGAGGACACATCCCGCGGGATTACACATGCGCATACACACACATTAGCTGCAGGAGAGCGATAGCGGTGTGCGCTGTTCCTGGAGCACAGATAAGACTATCGGACCTTAAGACGTTCGGGCAAGCACGCTTGGCCATCTTGAGATACGCTGTCTCCATTCATCAACTCGGGCGTGCCTCAGCAAAGCAATTACCCACTGCGCGCACGACACTTTGTGCCAGCCAGACCCAAGCCTGCCCCGCCAAACCATCCCACCGCTTGCGCCACACCAGACCACGACTGGCAAACACGAATAGCCACAATGGGCCATACGAGAACCTATTCCATCTCAACGGTAAGCTCAATTCGCGTCTTTTTTTCTGGGCCTGGCCGATTTCCCACGACTGGCGTGTAAGAGAGCAAAAGAGATTTCACTTTCCTTTTGGCGACTTCTTCCGGCATTCGGCGGCTTAAGGCAGGCTTCTCGACTACCCTAGCTGGCTTACTGGAGCCCGTTGTCGTCATGGCGCAGACGACACGGATGGCATCATGACACACGACCAGCCCAGGCACCGCAGATGCGACGTCTTGGAGCCCATGGCTGACGGGCCAGACGGCTATGTACACACAAACACTGGGCGGTAGCATCGACTTGGCCGCCCTTCCGCCCGGCGAGACAGGTTCATCTGCAGCCCAGCGTCTGGCTTGTCGAATGACATCTCCCTGCAGCGTCTGCTCCACTGCGCCCACTAGCCTGGAGCCGCAATCCGCACGCCTGCTGGTGAGAAAAGAAGGACACGGTACCGAATGCGGGGAATCGCCGTCAATCGTTCAGTCCCATCGTCTTTTCGCTTCTTGACTTGCCCTGCCCGGACCACGCTCATGATTCTGCAACACAACTCCCCCCACGCCCTTACCGCTATTGCTTCAGCCCAAACCCACCACTCGTCGCCTCGCTTCTCGGAAGCCTCTCCCTTGACCGCCTAATCCTTTTTGCATTGCCGTTTCTGGTCTTAAAAGCCGCAATCTATCGCCGCGGCTTCGGAATCCCTTCGGCTGCATTCCGACATATTACTTTTCGCCAGCCCTCTCTTCCCTCGTGTCGCTCTCTCACCTTGACCCTTCTTCTCGTCACTGCATCTTAGGGAGCTGGACTCGCCGCGCACCATGACGGATACCAATGGATCTTATGCGCCAAACATGCGCGCCGTGCCTGCTGGCGACTTTGTAAGGCCGAGTAGAAAGACTAACGGTGCTGGTGTACAGGCCGAAGACACTCGAATATGCGTAGTCATGGTCGGCTTGCCTGCGCGGGGCAAGAGTTTGATTGCTCAGAAAGGTGTGCCCTTTTCTGCCTATACACGTTACTGCCACGGACTGACAGTTACACAGTTGTCCGCTACCTGCACTGGTTATCGATCAAATCAAAGACATTCAATGTTGGGCAGTATCGCCGGACCGCGACCCCTAATCCCTCGGCCGAATTTTTCGACACATCGAACCCTGAGGGCGAGCGCTTGCGAAAAGCTGCGGCTGAGGCAGCCGTCAATGACATGTGCAAGTGGTTTTCCGAGGGCAGGGGCCTGGTTGCGATTCTGGATGCCACAAACTCTACGAAGAGCCGGCGAAGGTGGATACAAGAACGATGCTCTGCGGACAACATTGAGACACTTTTCGTCGAGTCCAAATGCGACGACGAGGAGCTCATCATGAGTAACATTTTGGAAGTAAAGACGACGTCCCCAGACTACGTTGGTCAGGACCCTGAGGCAGCTGCGGCCGATTTCCGCAACCGTATTCGAAACTACGAAAAGGTTTACCAGACAATAGACGAGGATGAGCGGGACTTGACATATGTCAAGCTCATCAATGTCGGCAAGCAAGTCATTATCAACCAGATCCAGGACTACCTCCAGAGTCGAGTCGTGTACTACTTGATGAACCTGCACATCAAGCCTCGCTCCATCTGGTTATCGAGGGTGAGTTGATCAAACGATATTTTAGGTTCAATACTAACCAGGACAGCACGGCGAGTCACAATACAACCTCACGGGGCAAATCGGAGGAGATGCCAACCTCTCAGAACGCGGCGACGCCTATGCGCATGCGCTGCCCGGTCTCGTCGCAAAATCGGTTGGCGATGGTCGCAAACTCACCGTGTGGACATCGACACTAAAACGAACCATCCAAACAGCACGATTCCTGCCTTTTGAAAAGCTCGAGTGGAAAGCACTTGACGAACTCGATTCTGGTGTCTGCGATGGTCTCACATACGCGCAGATTGAACAAAAATACCCCGAGGATTTCAAACAGCGTGACGAGGACAAGTACAACTATCGCTATCTTGGCGGCGAGTCGTACCGCGATGTTGTCATTCGACTGGAACCCATCATTATGGAGCTGGAGCGCAGCGAGAATATCTTGATTGTCACTCATCAAGCCATTCTACGGTGCATTTACGCATACTTCATGAACGTACCCCAAGAACAGAGTCCCTGGATGGAGGTACCTCTACACACGCTGATAAAACTGACACCGAAAGCATACTCGACACAGGAAGAACGACTAAAGGCCGACATACCAGCTGTCAGCACGTGGCGAGGTAAGGGCACCAAGGCTGAACACCAGCAGGCGAACACCAGCGCATAGCTTATTTCGTCTAGCTCCCGGGGAACTCTGCAGTCCGGGGGCCCATGTTGAGAGAATTGTAACGAACTAGCGGAATGAATACCTTTCGGCAACACTATAGACGGACAAGGACGAATGGGGACTCAAACGACTGTATGTTGGTTATTGGCGTGTGCATGGGATAGATTGGCATTTCAGCGCAGTTTGGGCAACATATTATTAGACGGCATCACCATGAACGGGAGGGAGGGAGTCGATATTCGATGATAAATACCAATGAAGAACATTTTGACGTCTGTTAGTTGTGGAGTTTGAAACATGTGCGTTTTACAGTATGCTGGAAGAAGGGTTGGCTAAGACTACTAAAGGACGTCAGGATATTGCCCACCCACCTTCCCGTCTTAGCCTCTCCCGCGGACATGAGCAGCAACCACCCCCACCTCTATCTATTGACAGTACATACTTGCTACCAACACCACCAGCGCACAACCATCGCGCAAACCTCATTACTTGCCGCAATGCGACAATGCCACCCTCGCCCACTGCAACCCCGGAATCTCCTTTCCAACACCACCCCTCCCCACCACACAGTCTAAACACCCCGCCGCATCCTCCACCAGCGTCCCACTCTCCCAGCGGACCTCACTACCCAGCCCCAGCCTCAGCCTCAGCATCAGGATCCCCGCGCCCCAGGCTTGCGTTCCCACCCCCTTCGCGCCAAACCCACGACCGAGACGAAGAAGCGCGCCGCAGTTTGCAGGCACGAGGGAAGAATTACAACACCACTCCCGGTACATCGTCACGAGGTGGAAGGGGAGAGCAAGGAGGAAGTGGATGGACATGGGAGGCTCGACAAAAGCGCGATGAAGCAGCCAGGATACTAGAGAGTGAAGAGTTATTGATGTGGTTTGCGGGAACGAGGTGTGAAGTTAGTTGTCCCCTGTTCCCCCCATCTTTCTTCTACATTCTTTCTTTCTTGCTTCCCCATATCACATGTTTTGGGGAGTGGGGCATAAAGGTTAACGTGTAAGCAGAGTATACCGCAGACCCGCGCGCATTACAGAAATGTACTTCTTGGGCTCGAGGGAAGCCCAAGTGTGAGGGAGAATGTCGTGTGGAGGGAGGAGTGGGAAGGACCGGAGATGTTGGGGCAGCAGCAAGGGTTGGGCGTGGCGATGGGGATGGGGAGTCCAGGGAGAGGGAAGGGGAAGGAGAGGAGGGTGCGAGGGTGAGGGTGAAGAAGAGGAGGGATACGATGGCATGCCTTCGAACACACGTATGGGAATGTGGGTTGGTCTTTTTGAGAGGAGGGTTGCGAGAAGAGGTGCTTTATTCCTTTTATTTCTGTCAAAATTCCGCGTGTACGGAAGAGGCAAGATGGCGTTCTAACATGTATATACCTCACTCTTCTTCCTCTTTGCGAGCGAACATGATACCCCCGACTTGAGCAAATACAAGCTTTCACTACAATGTGCTGAGAATCCTCGATCGAGTCATGTCATCAAAGGAAAGACAACAGCAGGTCACTATCGCATTACCGTTGTCGAATTGATAACTTATTTATTTCCTCGCATCCTCCCTTGCCCCCTTCCATGCTAGGGGCGAGAGTGTGAATCCTATACCATACACGCACGCAACGAATGAATTTGCCCAAAAACGCCCGTATGCGGTTTCGCTCTTTGCCTACCCCTTCCATGCTCGAACGAACGCATTTCCTTTTGGGCGCTTCCCAGGCTCAGAAGCCTTGTTTACTCAGATACTTCTCCATGGCCGACGCAAAAGTCCAGAGGGGGATCCGCCTGCCTGCCTCCATCAACCTTATAATTTCACATTCCCTCCTCCATACCGACATTGCGCCACCATGGCTTCTCGCTCTCAGCCGCGCCCTTGTCCGCAAATAACTCCTCTGCATCGCCCACCTGTCTCCTCTCGCTAATTTCTCTGCTTACCTGTCCGCTCAATTTGAGCTTCATGGCCTTGCTGGCCAAAAAAGGATTGTACTTGCGCGAACCGTTACCCTGCGCCATTCCTCGGGATGATCGGATGAGTTCGCTCGATGTCCATCCGCCCCTCATGACGGGTAATTGCTATTGGAGGGGCTCCGAAGAGGAAGAGAGACGGTTGAGATGGAGGTAGACGTCGGTGCCGTAGCTGAGCGTAAGGGAAGGAGGGTCAGCCTTTTCTGGGAATGGATTTGGTGGATAGGAAAAAAGAGAAAAGATAGAAATAGACGCCTGGAAAAAAAGAGGCAACAGAAAACAGGAAAGCCGTGGCTGAAAATGAGCGAGGAAAGAAGGACAAGCCTGTTGAAAGAAAAGAGAATACGCCTAAAAGATACGTACCCTTCCATAGAGATCAACTTAAGATCGCCGCCAAAGTAACGTGCATAAAGCCTCGAGATGGGTAGTCCATAACCGAACCCAGCCATGGGTGCTTTAAAATCGTTCTTGTTGAAATCCGGGTCCAGGCTAGGCGTTTGGTCGACAGTCGTGTACATATACGTCCAGACGAGGGGAATTGCCGACCGAGGAATACCACCTCCTTCGTCCGAGATCTTGATGGTGATGTCCTCTTTGCCCTCTGCGACAATGACCTTTGTAACAGGAAAGGCCTCTTTATCCTGCCCGTGTCTCTCCACGACGGCACGCAGCGAGTTTTTGAGTGTCTCGAAGAGCATGTGCGACAAATGTCCAGGAACGTACATGAAGTTGATCTCTGGGTTGCACACGAGCTGCACCTTTGGGGCATCGAACAATCCGTAGTGGTCCTCGCAAACAAAGCGCGCGTTCTCGATGGCTTCCTGGGCTAGTTCCTGAACGTTGGTCTTGGTGCATATTATGCCGACGTAGTTTGGATCCCGCCGTGAGCGTTGGTCAGTAAGGGCAATGTGTTGGCCGATGAGCATACGGATACCGATACGGGACATGTAGAAGCGATCGAGGAAAGCCTGTATGTTGTGGTCAATGTGCATGCGTTGCCTCTTGCGCTTCCACTCGAGGATGCCCTGAGCGACGGTTGTAACAACGCTGTCGTGCCGCCGTTTGATCTTCTCTAGAGTCTCTGCAAATTTGGTGTTGTATGCGCTGAGCTCCGGAGGCCACTCGCGGCCATCGTCTGCAGCAGCATAGTATCGCCGACTCGCGCCCTTGACCTCTTTTGTGATTCCATGACCATTGCCGTTGCCATTTCCATTTGACGGCGCAGATCGGTATTGACCAGTCTTGATGCTCGGATTCTGGGTTGGTTTGCTCATCAAGTTCTTGTCGCCGTTGTTCTTGGCTGGCTTTAGCAGCCGCTCCTTGACTTCGCTGGAGAGGTTCGGTCGTGGTAGTTCAACAAGTTCCTAGCGCTGTAAGTCAAGTTTGGCGACAAATTATCACTGTACACACCTCGAACGACTGCGCATACCAGTCGCGCACGCGGCAGATGGAAGGCATCTCATTGAGGCCATCGGGGAGGTCGTTGAGCTCTTGGACGCGGTGTGCTAAGCGAATGGGAAGTTCTTCGGAGAGGAACTGTGACGCGCGGAAGAGGGTTCCTGTAGACGGCTTCTCTCCGAATTGCACCATCTGCCGTAGGGAGACGCCTGAAGAGGAATTAGACAGATACTAGACATGGACGGTCGAGGGTATGCACCAGTCGCCGGAAAGTTGCTGTAGTGCTGCGCGCGAGTTAGCAATAGATGCGTCGTGGCATGTTTGGCCGTACCTTGATGGTTTCCATCAGCCTCTCGCTCCGCTTCCACGACATGATGGCAGGTGTTCAAGGCCGTAAAGGCCTGTGTCGCTGTGTGTTCGCCAAAGTGGTGTTGTTGTCGGTGGTGGAGGTGGTGTCGCCTGTCGAGCTACCAAGCGCCCCCACTATGACGCTAATTGATAGCAATGGCGGCAGGCCGAGGTAACGACGCGTGCGAGGGCAGTCGAGGGGCCGTTTGCCTGGGGCCGTGGTGAATGATAGATGAGCAGGGAGGACAGGAGCACATGTATAGGGCCAAATGGTCAGACGTGTGTAAACGGAGTTGTCCGGCAATGGCACCACTGATTGGAGGGCAGCTGCACTTCCCCCACACTTTTGGACTTGGGCGTGGAGAAGCACGCGCAACAGCGTCACGGAAATTGGCGGCCAGGCCCGTGGCTGACGAGATAGAATGGCCCAAAGGCTTGACTATGTGCATTTTGTTTTCTGGCCGCAGCCCAGGCGCCGGTGAATGCAGTGCAGCCATGCACGCACTCACCACCACACTCAGTCTCCAGCCACATGATCCTCGGCTAGCCGTCGGTAGAGCGCATGTTCCTTGCGCCATGTTCCTCAGCTCCGAGGACGGCCAGGTGCTCGCGTGAGCCGCGCCCATGGAGCTAGCAAAGTAGCATGATGCAACTGCTCCTAAAAGGGTCTTTTTTGTCCGAATTCCCGCAACGTGTCAGAAAATTTGCGTCCTTTGCTATTGGCTGCCGGGCCAAGGGCAGATGTTTACACAGGCTTCGTCATTGTCAATTAACCTTTATGCAGGCTTCGTCACTAATCACAAGCAGCAGTCTAGGGGACAAACAGATTTCAAGTGGATAGAGGAGAATTGTGATTTCGAACGTGCCGCCAAGTTGCAAACCGCGTCTATGCTGCACCTGATCGAAAACGCCCGCAAATGATACACCAAACATATTCTACATGAAACAGTAATGCGCTCCAACTGCGCCCACTGCATCCATCTTTCGTCTATCATTCATGTTGGTACAATCCAAAGAGATTTTGGTCCAAGAGGTATTAGAGAAGGGTCATGGCGTGTCGGAGAAAGGTAACGTCAACGGTGTAGTGAGACGCTTATTTGGTCTCCTCCTCGAGGAAGGTGATGAGGTCGTTGCGGTCCTTGGGCTTCTTGAGACCACCAAAGGCCATCTTGGTGCCGGGAATGTACTTCTTGGGGTTCTCGAGGTACTCGAACTGTGTCGTGTTAGCGGACCATGCCCGTGACATTTCCGTCTTCTGGTGGCGTGACGTACAAGAGTGTCGTGGTTCCACTCGATACCCTTCTGCTTGTTGGCGTCGGTGTATGAGTAGCCAGCGACGGAACCAGTCTTGCGGCCGAAAAGACCGTGGAGCTCAGGGCCGATCTTGTTGCCCTCGCCGGCCTTCAGGGTGTGGCACTGAGCGCAGCGGGTCTATAAAGCGGTCAGAAAAGTTCTGCGGGATATAATGCGCCGTGAGAATTTTCAGCGGCATGTTGCTGTGTTCGTACCTTGAAGAGGTTGGCACCCTTCTTAGCATCGCCTGTGAGGGTATGTCAGCCACCTGCATGACGACAGATTTTGTTGTCCTCCCGAGCCAGCCACTGCTCCCTGTCCCTCTATCGCATCTTCGCACACCGCCTCCCGACCTGTTGAGAGAAGGCAGTCCAGTACCCGGAAAAAATGCTGCTTCTCACAAAGGCCAGGTTTGGATATACGCGCAAACTCAATGGCGTTGCGATGAGGGAGCTGAGGCAAGCAAGCCGGTGGGAGACGGCCGATGACGTCTGATCGGTGTCAGGAAAACGTACCCTTTTCGAAACCCATTGTGATGAAGTGGGGTGTGTGTAGGTTGGTTAGATGGTAGGAAAGTAGTGTTCAAGTGTATGAGAGAAGTGACAGCTGGTGTATGGTAAGAGGGAAGCAGCGATGGGAACTGGAACGAGCGACAAAAAAGCTGGCAGAGGCAATTGAAAAAGCCAAACACGTGACTGCGCTCGCGTCAGGGCCCGTCATCTCATCACGGTTAGCGCCAGATAGCGGACGAATCAGCGATGCAGTAAAAGTCAGGAGTAGAAGCGGTCGGGTGGAACCGGTCCGAGGACGCCTGACCAGAGCTGACCAGAGGCTCTGTGCCCTGCCTGTCTGGTCGCCCCATTTACCTCATACTACTCGGCAATCTTGCATCAAGTCATGAGTCGATGCCGTCATGACGTCGTCTGCCGACGACCAAAGTTTCAGCATACCGCCGTGCCTATGTCAAGGAATCGATCAAAAAGCAAATGCCGTCTCTGTACCGCACATCTTCGGTTTCCCAGCCAGCCGGTTCCTGTGGTTTTCCTGCAGGGCGCCTGCTTTTGAACCAGAGACGATGCTTGCGCAAGGGTCCGGAAAGCAATGTGACATACCCGCTAACCTGCCCATGTCCACGCCACTAGTTCCCCTCCCATTATACCTACCACTGTAGGTTCGTGAGTACTGATCTACTGTAGACAGCAGCACGTTGCTATTCCAGGCGCCGATCTTAGTACCCGTCCTGTCTTTTCCCAACTCGCCATCCCGCTTGGACCAGTCAGGCGCTTTAGCCTCAGTTCGTTGAGTTTGCCCCGCCACACCTCAACCGATCAGATGGACCAGATCCCGGGTATCTTGTACGCCGATGAGAACTTCACTACATGGTTGATCCTCGGTGCCAGCCGAGGCATTGGCCTGGAATTTGTCAAGCAGCTGTTGGCCAAGAACGAGCGCATCATAGCCACGGTGCGAGAACCTTGGGCCGGCCATGCCAGTGCCCTGTGGGGACAGGCCGGTGGTGATCATGGCCGATGTCAAATGTACACGTGCGATGTCTTATCCGAGCAGAGCATCCAAGTATGGCCCACTGTTCCATTGTCAATCGGCATGGGCTGATGCGGTCAGAAATTCGTAGCCCAACTGGCATCACAGCCGAACCTGAAGATCGACTATGTAGTACTAAACGCAGGTGTTTTAAGGTACCCCAACGTAAGTTCTATATTATGCAATATGCATGGGGCTTGCACTAACCGCTGTAGAGGGCAACCGAGCTGTACGTTCTTCATCGCCGTTACGCCTTTCTGGTTATGGCTAAAGCGTGCATCTTGATTAAACTCCAATACGCTTGAGTGATAGGGCTGTGGTCAAGGTCACAGGTACTGACTCTGGACAGATCCTTTGATGAATTCGCTTTCCACTTACACACGAACACCATCGGGCCCGTCATCGCAGCACAGAAACTCCTCCAAACAAACATTCCCATTGGCACAATCGTCTTCATGTCTAGTGACTCGGGTTCTCACGGAAACTTTCGTGAAATGGAAGACGGCTTCGCTGCATATGCCGCATCCAAGGCCGCACTGAATATGGCTGCAAGGCACATGGCTGCTGAGTTGAAGAGAAAGGATGACGATACCATCATTTTATGCATGCACCCAGGTGAAGTAGCAACTGACATGGCAAACATCCAACTACCATGGACAGTCGAGGGTATTATTTCGCCAGAAGAATCAGTCAGGAAGATGATTGAGGTGATAACAACCAAAGGCATACAGCACAGTGGTACCTTTTGGACCTATGAGAACAAGGTTAGTCTATCATTAATGTCCTAGCCGTATGCTAACTAAAGAGCTCCAACAGCCTTATGTTTGGTGACATGGATGTTCGTCAATATTAAGAGCGGAATATCAGCTAGCCTATGTCTATAACCGTTGGTCAGATTGCATAAGCACACCATTTCCTGGTTCTCACTGTATGCTATATGTACAAGTGAAGCACGAATTATACATCCTTCCCGAATCAGTCCTGCGATTTGTTACAGCTGCTTGATAAATAGGCTCGAACATCCAGTCCTGTCAGGTATAAAGTTCTGAAGACCAGCCAGAAGGAATCATCGTCCTAACTTTTTCGCTCATCACGTGCTTCTATCGTTGCAAACACGCATTGCAATATAGCGCTCAAGGGAAATTGTTGTTAACTGCTGGTTAAACTTCCTAAGACAAACACAGGGGCTCATTCTATCTGTCTGTCGGGACTTCGAGTATGCACGGTACTTGCGTGAATCCAAGCGGGACGTACCTAGTTACCGTCGAAAACAACACACGTAGACTGTAAATCAAAGTGTGCGCAGCTATCTTTTTCCTATTGAGGTATTTTTCTTTGACATTTTATGTATTGCAGGAGTCTTTGTTCATGAACAAAATCTGGTTGAGTGGCGTCGACCAACGTGACAGCTCCACAATGACTTCATCGGAAAGTTGTTTCTCCAACCCACCGACATGCGAAGTATCATCGCACCGTAACCGTCAACACAGCAACCTAACCCAGAGTCGAAAACAAGGAAGCTTAATATCAACTTACGATAGCCAATGGCAGCCCCTCCTACCGTTGCAGATCCGCTCACGGCACTTCCCCCCGAGATCGTCCTCCGCATCCTTGACTTTACACCTGTCTCAGCTCTGGGCTCCCTCACCTCCGCATCACGTGCCTGGCATCAGTTCATTGATGACACCCACCAGGACACTATCTACTCCTCTCCGTTGAAAACCTCGCAGCCACCCAAGAAATTGCAACCACCCAGCAATGCCCGCAACTTTTCTTTCGTTAAAAATTACACTAGCTTTTCCAAATACTTCGACAATGTCACGTCGTGGAAAGACTTATGTAAGCGCCAAACGCTACTTGAGCGTAACTGGAACACTCCACAGCCAGTGACTCGCGAGTCCGTCTTGCAGGTTGGCAATCACGCTATATGGCGGTTCAAAGTAGACTTTAAACGTCGCTTCTTCATCTCCACCTCGCATGCAGGCGGTCTATATGTTACGGACATGGACACGGGCAGTCTCCTGTGGCGGTTGCCTTCAGTACTAGACACTGCAGACGGGAATGCTGTTAGACCGTACGCACATCTTGAATATCAAGACGGCACGGCAGTTTTCGATATAATAGGCGATGCGCTAGAAGTATGGCGGATAGATGAAGAGGCAACCGAAAGAGGAGTCTTCAAGCGCGTGGCTATACTCGAACATAATTGCCAGACAAGAGGATTCCAGCTCTCATACTGGTCATTGGTAGTCGTCTCAGTGGAAGGCCAGGGTTTCGTCTACGACATGAAGCAGGACCCGCCGAAGCTCACTACGCATCTTACCATTGAGCAGGATGCAGTGGGCCATTTGGACCAGAGTGAGGATCTGGTCGTCTACTCCATGGGAACGCGTGGCTACCATGTGTATGACAAGAAATCAGGAGATTGCCTAGGCAAGCTGCAGCCATCGCATTGCAAAGAAAAGTATCATGTGCATCCACTACCACCTGTCGACGGCCCTGGCTTCGTAGAGCCAATGTCTGGGTTACGCCACGGCCCGACAAAACGCATTTTTCCTCCCACTGCACCGCGCAGAGATCGCCTCACTCCTATCCAGCTGGGCAACGGCCCTCTACCAAACACGTCTGAAGACTCAAATAATCCCAGGAATAGCGACGACGAATGGGGCGCCGGCATGCTAGACCGCGACAGCAACCTCTTCGTCGGTTTCTCCCGTCTCGGCAGCATCTTCATCTGCTCTGACATCCGCAAGGCACTTGCAGACGGGTCCGATAGTATATCTCGTCACAGTCAGATTCTTCAGTGCGAGTCCGATGGCTCGGATTTTGACCTCGGCGGATGGCTCTCCGTTAAAAACAACCGCATCATGTTTGCAATTCAAAACAGGATCTTGGTGGTTGCGCTCGATGCGGAGAACAGACTTAGTATTGGTGAGGGAGAGAAAGCGAGCCGGCCTTCATACTCGTTCTTCTCTAGTTCGACGCCAGAGTTGATGATTCCAGTTAGTTTCATGGGTTTGTATGACGATGCTATTATGACGACATATGCTGTAAGTTACCTCCCTCCTTTCAGTAGCATAAAATCCCCCATGCAATAGTCAGGCTAACGCACAGCAAAGACTATAGGCAAGTTGCGAGAGGAAGATGCGCCAGGTCGCATCTTCAGAACAAAAGCTATTCGTGTTCTTAGTCTGGCACCTTCGCTTGATAATAGCGATTCGAAGATTGTGGATGAAGAGGTTGATGCGAAGGAGGCGCAAAGACCGCAGAATGTGCTGCAGGCGTTGTGGATGATGTTTAATGATGACGATGACGATGACGATGACGATGACGATGACGATGACGAAGATGAGGATGAAGAAGGAGAGGATATGTGGGATGTGGTACAAGGACATCCTTTTGAGGATTATTAATTAGCAGATGGTAACTTCAGATGTGCAGTCATCTGGTTGCCCGGTTGAGAGCAGGAAAACGTTTCTTCTAGATATCGTGAGGAGAAAAGGAGTGAGCTCTTGTTCTGATTGCTTCGAAGGGCTAAAAGTTGTGCTTGTTTTTGGCATCATGTTTTCTATCGCTATGCCTTTTACAAGAGCTAGCCTTCTCGTGACAGTGGGCACATGTGCCACCAAAACACATCTGTAAATACTCGAAGACCCACATTATTGCCAAGTCACAAGTCACGTAACACCAACCCTTTTTTCCAATCCTTAAACATCAATTTCCAGAATGATGCTGACACGCTAGTAAGACTAGCAATAAAGCCTGCCGTGCGTGCCGAGCCTCGTCCCCGCAAGCCAGACACGAAGCCACAGGTGCCGCGTACATAAAATACGAGGTTACAAAACAACGGGCCTTGTGACGTGATTACTTTCGTTCTCTTTCTCTTAAGAACCCAGCACGCTAAAAGGTAACCAGAAAAGGAAGTTGGTTGGTATTGTCGGGTGCTTATTCATGCCCCGGATACGAGGTTTATAGCACCACTTTTCGTGAAAGCTAATATTTCAACGTCATATTCATCATGCGAAACAATTGCGCGGCTCAGTTAGAAGTGTAGAAGGTGCTTGGAAAGATTGGGTTAGGAGGTGCTATACATATGGGAATAGTCGTGTAAAAGCTTTACAAACGAATACTGACAGAAAGAAACTCTCATCAAGAGACTTCTCGTTCCAGATATCAATAACTACGTCATCCAAAACATCGTGTGGAATTTGAAAAATGTCGGGATCAAGAATCTGGTGCCACAAAATACAGGAATGCTGACGCCGATCAGTACTATAAATAGGGCCGGGGTGCCTGAATGTGGAGTAACTAATGCAACTTTCACCGGATACCTTTGAGTTGATGGAGTGATTGTTGATAGCTTCTGAGCCGGGTGTTTAGGGGTACGGTAGTAATGATGCTTGTGTTTTTCAGTACATAAGAAAGGGCGATGATGGACAGATGAAGACCGAATTCACAGACACATTCTTCAGCTCATACCTAAAACTCTACCAGCGAGTGTGCAAATTCACCACTTGCCATAAGCCCTCACGATGCATTTCACCGCTACTTATAGCATTGCTTTCTTTGCACTTGCAGTCTCGGCTGCTGCCTCTCCCGTTGTAGCCCGCCAAGACGCCCTGCAAGACTGGCAAGTATCCAGCGTCTCAGTATTTGTACCCTCGGGACGACCAGGAAGCTACCCGTGGGCTCGCATTCAGGCAAACGTTACCGACCCGAATGAGATCAACCTCGGTACTGCGCCCGACGATGGTCACCAAGTTATTATTCCTGGTGGAAGTCAGGGTCTGGTATGTTTCTTAATCTCTTTCTCTTCCTCTCCAATGCAATACTAATTCGACCAGAATTGCGAGGCCAAATGGTTCACAAAAGGCGAGTCACCACTCGACCGCACATGGCCTTGCGACCCGGTAGGAGATGGCTACTGGGTCATGAAGGTGGAGCCAGGCACAAATGGCTTCGGTACTGGCGACTTCAATCTCAAGTTTCTGCATGTGCCGGACACGATTTACCATGGTGCTGAATACACGGCGACCTATGCGGCGACGGGACATTTCGAGGTCGGAAAGAATATGGCTGGAACTTGCGGTGCAAGCGGTGTCTGCAACTGGGGACTCAAACCTGACAGCAAGCCTGTCAAGATCACTCCTTCGAAGGTCTGAATTAAGGGAGAAAGGGCTGCTTCATGATGGGCTGAGCTCGTGATAACTATGCCGAGGTCCAGTGGTGGACGTTGTCGAATGATGCAAAAACTGTCTGAGAGCCTAATATCATTATTTAGTATGAACAAAAGTATAGCAAAATATACCAATGAGAAGTATTGAGCAGCATAAAACTCCCTTTTCGGCTGTCAAGTCCCTTCGGTGGTGCTCACCCATGCATACACTAATGACGGTGGATTACGTCTTCCCTCGGCGATCAGCACAACCAGACTGCGGATAGACATCATGCCTAGTCATAAGAGTGTCTTGATGCCCTCAGCATGCTGAATTCCACGTGCCGCGGTGCAACGGCAATTGCTGAGCCATCGTGTGGTATCGGAACTGGCCGGCGAGGTGCCGGGAATGAGCTTCTTATCCCAGCCTCAGCATCACAACCTCCGTCAATTGCCGCGTCAGTCCGGCGGCAGCCTGCAACATCCTCGCTATCAGATGCAAATCACCAATAACAGTGACATTGCTTAGTATTTGTTGGTTGATAGCTGTTCCAGAATGCATGCTGTTCCAGGGGTTGTGGTGGTGATGGGACAGAGGAATGCCTGTGTGTTACCCTTATCCCCGCATTTCAGCTCCGGACTTGGCATCGTCACAAGCTTGAAGCTCCCCTCCGCCGAAGCAACGCCTTTAGCTCGCCATTCACGTTGCGCCCACTAGTCTGCATCAGTCGACCGACCAAGCAGATCCCTCGGCCCAGAGATTCAAGATGGGTGACGTCTGGATCATAAATATTGTTGACCAGCCGCCTGGCTTTCCCCGCACACTCTATCCTTGACTTTATTTCTCCTCTTCCTGGTCTCTTTCTGGACCTTGACGCTATATACAACCTTTCGTAAAAGTACACCTATCAAATTCACAATGGCCAATCCTGAACGCATTCTACGAGAGGTCAACATTCTCGGTGATCTCAATGACCAGAACCGTCACATTCTCAGCAAGGACGCCTGTGTCTTCCTTGCACTTCTCCACCGCACATTCAATGAGCGCAGAAAAGCGCTCCTTCAGCGACGAGTAATTCGACAGGCTGAGCTCGACAAGGGAAACCTTCTCGACTTCCTCCCAGAGACCAAGCACATTCGCGAAAACGATGCTTGGAAGGGCGCACCACCAGCGCCTGGTCTCGTCGACAGGCGTGTTGAGATCACTGGCCCAACTGATCGCAAGATGGTTGTCAACGCCCTGAACTCTGATGTCTGGACATATATGGCTGATTTTGAGGGTACTTCATCTACACCAAACCAGTAAAACGCTTCATCGCTGACTCTTGCAGATTCATCCGCACCAACATGGGACAACATGATCAACGGCCAACTGAACCTATACGATGCCATCCGCAGGCAAGTTGACTTCAAGCAAGGCGAGAAGGAGTACAAGCTCCGCACCGACCGAAAGCTCCCCACACTCATCGCTCGTGCACGAGGCTGGCACCTCGAGGAGAAGCACTTCACTGTTGACGGCGAGCCCATTTCTGGAGGCTTGTTCGACTTTGGACTGTACTTTTTCCACAACGCACATGAGCTAGTCAAGCGCGGAGCAGGACCATACTTCTACCTGCCCAAGATGGAGTCGCATTTGGAAGCCAGGCTCTGGAACGATGTCTTCAACCTGGCCCAAGACTACATTGGTATGCCGCGCGGAACTATCCGCGGAACGGTCTTGATTGAGACCATCACTGCTGCTTTCGAGATGGACGAGGTATGTCAGAAAGATTATTTATGCACGTGAATTGTCTGCTAATCATCATACAGATCATCTACGAGCTTCGCGACCACTCGTCTGGTCTCAACTGCGGCCGTTGGGATTACATCTTCAGCACCATCAAGCGCTTCCGTCAGAACCCCAACTTTGTCCTTCCCGACCGCGACTCGGTCACCATGACCTCCCCCTTCATGGATGCATATGTCAAGCTTCTCATTAAGACATGCCACAGGCGTGGTGTTCACGCTATGGGAGGCATGGCAGCCCAGATCCCTATCAAGAACGACCAGCAGGCCAACGACGCTGCCATGGCCAAGGTCCGCGCAGACAAGCTCCGCGAGGTCCGCGCTGGCCACGACGGCACATGGGTCGCCCATCCCGCTCTTGCATCTATTGCGAGTGAAATCTTCAACGAGCACATGCCCACCCCCAACCAGATGCACGTCCGTCGTGAGGATGTTCACATCACAGCTAACGACCTGCTCAACATGAATGTGCCCGGAAAGGTCACCGAGGCCGGCATCCGCAAGAACCTCGACATTGGTCTTGCCTACATGGAGGCCTGGATCCGTGGCGTTGGCTGCGTACCCATCAACTACCTCATGGAGGACGCCGCTACCGCTGAAGTCTCAAGAAGCCAGCTGTGGCAATGGACCAAGCACAATGTTCAAACCGCAGAGGGAAAGAAGGTCACAAAGGACTACGCTCTTAAGCTGCTGCGTGAGCAGGCCAAGGCATTGAGCGACAAGGCACCAAAGGGAAACAAGTACCATCTTGCAGCCAAGTACTTTGAGAGCCAAGTTACCGGAGAAGACTATGCTGAGTTCTTGACTTCGTAAGTCTTATTTACTTTCTAAGCTACAACGAAATAATTTGCTAACACAAACATCACAGTCTGCTCTACAACGAAATCACAAACGTAGGTCCACCCAAGGGCGCCTCCAAGTTGTAAAACGTGATTGCGAAGAATCTATCCGTTTCTCCTTGGTTTCATGTAATGAGCATATGAAAAAAGTGTTCTTTCTTTCGTCTGCTGTTTTGGTTGTTTTTGTCACTGCTTTTGTAACTGTATACCAAACCTACGGCCATATTGTTTTGAGCCAAGAATGCATAGCGTAAAGCACTTTATCGTTTCTTTGATTGTCTACTTGCCTGATAGTCCCAGCACTTCACATGCCAAAACAAAGCTGACAGTATTTCCCCGTCATGGATAGGCTGGCTCCCCCGTTGCGGCCTCGAAACTGTAAGAACGCGGCCGACGTACTGAACCTACATCTTGGCTGAGAAAGAGGGGGTGTATGATTGATAATGGCAATGACGACGACAAGCATGCACGAATGATTTGATGCAGATACGCTGACATGTGAAAAGAGTCCGAGGTGTTCGAGCTTGGTTTTTGGTGGCTGTTTGAATGCATGGCTTATGCTTAGTCTTACGCATGACGCTTGTACATACTATTACCTGTTTTGTTTAGTATATGTTTTGCCACAGTACACATTTTAGGATGAGAATATTAATGCGAAGTTTTTGCGACCGAGGCAGAGAAAAAAATGTGACGGTAGTGCACATTGTGAGCGGCATCGAGGCCTGAGGAGCACGAATGGCAGTGGGCCTAGTGACATTAACACAGTGCAAGGGTAGATCGATCCCATCAGCAATTTTCAGCCCTAGGTTAGACAAGACGCATAAGCAAACGATCAACAACATAGGCCTCAGAATGAAGACAGGAAACTAAATGAAAAACAGAAACTGCCTTCACATGAACATTGAAACCCATGATTCATAGTCTCGTGGTATCTAGAGAAGTGGCGTTATCATGCCGAGTGCATTCAGTGTCGCGCAACTATGCAGCAGACCAGATACAGACTAAACACCCATTTTGACCTGACCGATGCACCGAAGAAGCCCCAAATATCACCCTTACTTCCTGAGAAGACGCTGGTAGAAAGCAAGCTCCTCACCCTCGAGGACGTAACCGTCGCAGCGACCGCTCTGGCCGGGACGGGAAGAGACAGCGGCGTACAGACGACCGGCCTCGAACTGCTTCTCAACGGCGTTCTCAATCTTGCCGCCGGTCTTGAGGCGCTCGGCCTGCTTCTTGGTGACCGAGTTGGACTTCTTCTTGTCCTCCTCCTTCTCACCGGCCTTGGCCTGCCTCCTGCGGCCGAGCGAGGAGCCGTAGTGGGCCTCGTACCACTGCCTGAAGGGAGCGGCGTCGATCTGGACGATAGCGGAGCGGGTCAGGGTGTTGGTACGGACGAGCTCGTTGTTGGAGGGGTGGTAGACGACACCGATGACACGGGTCTTCTTGGCGATGCCCTCGGAGCCCCAGGAGAAGTTGCCGGACTCGAGGCGGAGAGCACGGAACTTGCGGTTGCCGCCACGGGTGCGGACAAGATGGATACGCTTAGTGCCAATACGGGTATTGGCAGGCTGGCGACCCTTCTCGAAAGCCCTGAAGCCATGTTAGACATGACTAGAGAAGCGATCGGGTTATGCATACCTCTTCTTGCGGTAGTATGCGCGCTTCGCACCGGACGCGGAACGCTTGTGGCGAGAGTCTCGTGAGATACTGGCAACGGTCAGCGTCTGCAAAGAATAGATGTGGAAAAAGATAAATACCCCATGATTGCGGTTGTTCAGAAGACGGCTGCCCACAATCAAGTTAGCTTGTGCTCTTTTTGTAAGTTGTTTTTGTATGCTCTTCGAGGCCGTAGCATTGCTCCACACTGCCTCAGTAGTCCTTGCTTTGTATAACCCAGGGCAGAAGTATCTCGGAGCGATTGGTGTCTTCGCGTGCGACAATGTCTTCCGTCGGTGTGGGCATGCAGCTGAGGCACGTTGGCAGGGCGGCGTCGATATCGCAATGCTGAACGGCCTCCAAGTCGAATACAAGGCGTCCTCTTTTGCGTACCTGTGTCTGGTCTTCCGGTGCAATCTGTGTTGTCGTGGGGTTAGTTGGCGCTTGTCAGAAGATGATGGGAAATTCAAGATGATTTTCGAATACTGAGCGTTGGTGCCAAGGCCACGCTAAACAATAAGCGAGCAGGTGCGCTGCGCTTGCTGCCCTTCACGCGATCATCACCTTCACCACACGTCCTCTGCATTGCCACCAGGAATTTTCTTTTCTTTTGCATTCTCTAAAATCCGAATACCGAGCCAGGTTCAGCAACTCAGGAATCCAGGATGGTAAATCTTTTTAGCATCAAAACAAATGAAGGGCGAGTAGCGGCGCTAGGTACTGCGGCTTGTTGGTGCACGTGTGCGGTCCAGCTATCATTGTGTCGACACTATCAATTCTGAATTGGCAAGTTTGTCCTTTGTTCATCTACCTGGCAATCTCATTCTACGGCGCCCATTGCGGGGCTGGTAATAGCCAGAAGTTTGTAAATATGTTCTGTGCGCCACAAGGCGCTCGTACCAAGCCCTGTACATATATACCCCTCAGCCCGGTTACGGAATTCTTTGAAGAAACATGCGCAACCACCATTCTCCCTTAACTGAGTTCTTCCGGATGCCCAGACAGCCAGGTATCGCACAGTGGCTGGAACTCGCTAAGGGATCTGGAATAGGCCGGCTTCTGGTAAACATCCAGCTGACGTATCACACGTCTTTCCCGGCCCGGGTAAAACCACTTCCAACGTCGGGTATTTCCAATCGACAGGTCACTGGTCTCAGATTCTGGGGTGTCTAATAAATGGCAATATAACTATATGCTTTGAACGACTCTGTCTAACCTTATCTCAATCTGTGGCTGCCGTGTCGGTAGCAACAGAAGGCGGAGGTTTTTGTGTCAGTATCCTTGATTGCTACGGCAGGCTATTAAATCCAAGGACCTGGATAGCTGTGTCACCTGAAGACGGTATAGGAACTTGCGGTACCTTTCTCCTCATTCTGAGTTACCAGCGTCATGCATTCTTGACATCATCATTTTCCAATGACCATGTTCTCCGCCCGCTTTCCCATTGGCGGGCAGGACAACATGCCTTCGTTCTATCATGGCTTGTGTTCATGTGTGACATGGATAGGGGTTACTCAGGCGGGTAGGCACCAGCCGTTGCAGTCCTTGATTCACAAAGGTTGATTGCGCTGACCCAATCTGAAACAGTATTCGGCTATAGGTCAGCGGCAGCAGTAGAAAGTCTTGGTGTAGTAGCGCCAGAATCAAGTGCGAGTGCCACAGTGGGCGCCATCGATCACCAGCTGACTTTATGTGCTGTTAGTGCCAGATGCGACCCTTGCCATACCTACGACAACCACATCCTCATCAAGGCCGATGTATCCATCAATGCCAGGACTCATTCGCACTACTTCACTCTCTCCTCAAGCCTCTATACATTCAGTGCCCACGGCTCCCAATTTTATCCCTACTGCGCCAATCCTAACCTCACATCTGGGAATCATTGATAGTAATCCAGTGCCTACTGGCGCGCCGACCACCTTGATTACATCTCAGGGCAATGCTACGAGAAGTGTATCCATGCAATCAGCAATTCAAGACCTCCGACCAATACCCCCAGCCGCAACACAGATTGGTGATCCAAACGGCCATCATGAGATCAGTGAACCTGATTTTAGCGCTACCAGACCATGTCGAGGATGTTCTCCAGTGATCGAGATAACAGCCACGGGCTGGTTGGACAAACCGGTTGAGCAACAACACGGCCCTACTCCATTGACTACTAAAGCGCTTCCGAAGGCTACGATACCGGCAGGGACAGCTAGTCTCGTTGTTGAGCAAGGACCAGACGGTGACAACTTTGTGATAGGAGGCTCATATACCATTGCCCCTGGCAAGACTTTTATGATGGATAGTACGCCTATTGAGATTCGTACTTCAGATGGTAAGACGGAAGCGGTTATCGGTACCACTGTAATCCCTCTCCAGCCAGACCATCCTCAAACGACGTACGGGCCGATGCGACCGCCTCCAATACTCAGCGTAGGCACTGCGACGATAACGCCAAACTCGCAATCGGAGTACATAATTGAAGGCCAAACGCTTATCCCAGGTGGAAAACCGCTCACCATCTCAGGGACAACGCTCTCCCTTGCGCCTTCAGCAACAGTACTTGTTGTTAACGGAGAGACATCTAGCATCGCACCCGAAACTGGTAGCGTATATACCACTGTGGTACCGGCTGCCTTTACCTTTCACGACCAAGTCTACACAGCCAACCGTGCGGGCTACATCATAATGGGTACAGGGACCACTCTTATCCCCGGGGGGAATGCAGTGACTATCGACGGGACGACGCTTAGCCTCGAGCCCAGTGGATCAGCAGTAGTAGTTCAGGGCTCGACAATCTCTCTGCAGCCTGCCACAACAGTCGCTACATTGACAAAGGACGCGAACACGCTTGAGACGAAGCCAGGCGGCCAGGATGGAAGTGATGCTACTATGCAGTCGACTGGACATACCTCCTCTTCTCCCACTGCAAACGCTACGAATTCTGGAGCTGTACGGTATGACAATGCTGCATTCGGTGGTTGGCTGGGAGGGGTGTTATTGTTAGTTTGGTGGAGTGTAGGTTGTTCTGCTTTACGCTTATGAAGAGATATCCAGGAGTATGTGGCGTCCTAGGAACTTGGGTGTTGGAAGTCTGTTTTGTACCAGTGGGCCGTAGACCTATACCATAGATTCTAGAAACCATAACCTCTGACTTCGTAAGTTCCGGGATTCAACGCGAAGACTGACGTGTCACACCGCATTGTGTCGATCCAGAAGCAAATAGGCATTTACAGTAAAGAGCAAGAAATTGCATCAATCTTGGCCAACAAGGCTGCGGACCTAGGGGCGGCCATCGAAGACGTCTCGTCATGGCCATGTGCCACGCAATTGTGCACACCGTCAGGAGACAAAGCAAAAATAGCCCTGGCGAAGATGCTGGAACACGGGGCTCAACAAGATCATGACGGCCACATCACAACCACATGGAGCCACAATTCGTCATTTGGTCGGTGACACAGACAAGTCAGCCATGGCCAAAAATTTGCATCACCAAACCTCCAAAGGCATTCGTCTAACAGTTAAGGGACATGGTAAAAATAAAATGCGCGACTTTACGTACAAGCATCCACTTGCAAAGGCACTGGCGGCGTCTAGACTATGAGGACAGGCGCAAACTTGGCATCCGACGGGCAACTCGGGGGCGGAAAAGGCCTTGCGCTGGCCAGGAACGCGGTCGTGCGACAGCCAATAACAGAGTTTTCCCCCGCCATGCCTCCAAGGGCAGTCTTCTAACAGCTAACGGCTATGAGGTGAAAAACTCGTGATCGTACCCTCTACCCTTGCATGCGCTCTGACATAATTAGCCGCCGACGGGAAACGATCCGACGGGCCCTCCGGAAAAGCGCAGTAGGGCGTGGATCATCTCTGTGTCATGTGGTGTGGGTCGCTGAGCCTACCACGCCCTGCGAAGGGGCTCGCTGACAAAATTATGTGGGTTTGTCAGCCTTGTGGCCAATGAGCATGCTGCATTGCTCGTGAAATCTCACGATCTTTTGACAAAGTGTGGAAGGGCGTGTGCAAGGCGTGCTGAGAAATTTTCTTTCCAACGGAAAGTTTGGTGTGCCAGGCCTGTGTCACGATCCTTGGCGGCCATCATGGCGAAGATTCTGGGGGAGTTTCTGGGGAGTATAAAGGGGAGGGTGGGTACGTGAAGATGGAGACCATCAACTCAGCAAAGCATACCAGAGCATCGAGTACAAAGCATCTACTACTATTACCACCACTATCACCACTACTCTTATCCATCTTGAGTCAATCAAACCAATAATCAAAATGACTGGCTTCCTCAACTCCATTGCTAGCCACGCAAAGGCCCACCACGAGAGCGTCAACGCTGCTTGCAACGCCTACTACACTGGCTCACTACCAGCCTCCCGAACCGCCTCACCTGAGACCTCCCGCAACTCCTCCATTGCCGGTCCATCATCACCAAAGAACCCCACCAATGCCTCCAAGGCCTGGAAGGCACTCAAGAGGCACCACCAGGAGATGAACGCCGCCTTCGCCGTCTACTACAGCCCCGGCAACTCTCCCTCAGCCTCAAGGAACTCGTCTACCGTCTCCAGCCCCAGGCACAGCGTCGAGGCACCAAGGCACTCTGCCGAGCACGATGTCAAGGAGTCAAGCCCCAGGAACTACCAGAAAGTCTGGAAGGCTATCAAGAACAGGGCTGTTGAGCACCACAAGAGTGTCTCCGCTGCCTACGACCAGACCTATGGCCTGCACATGCGCCAATAGGCGACTTTTAGAGAGAGAAAGTTGAGAGGAACTATGGATGGAACTAATAATTGGGAACCCCAAGGAATGGGGAACCGGCAACAAAAGTGCTTTTTTGGAACTGCGATATACCACTGTGGGATTTGGTACATTTGGCGTTATTAGAGCATTAAGAGAGAGAGAGAGAGAAGATCTCAGGTAGATCTAGTTAATGCAGATGAACTTGATACGGTGAACTGTTTGACAAAAATGAATTGTTCCAGACTTGGTGATGTCTTGTTGATGAAATCCCGATTTGGAAAAGCTTCGTATTGAGTCAGGGGTTGACTGGACAGTGTAGAACATGACAAAGTGTCGCCTTTTACTATATTATATGGGAATTGAAATGAGTCAAAACAAAGCTCGTCAGCGATGCAGTTTGTGGAGTGCGATGTATTGGTTCTGAATGACTCTAGAAATTACTCATATTGCAGAATATCAGCCTCCAGATTGACCTTTCGACCCGGCTGTATTCAACTCCAGGTCCATCGAAACATAGAGCACCAATTTCAAAAGAAAAAGAAAACAGCAGTTGGAGTGAGACAAGAATAACTTGTTGTTTTCCGGTCAGTCGCAGAAAGACAGGCGTGGATTTCCGAAGTTCCGAAGCCTCGGCGGGTATTGGCCAATCACTGACTTTTGCTTTCTAATGTTCGCTCTGTGTCGGACTTTGCCGTGGATGACATAGCCTTGAACGAATTTGGCCGACACTCACCTGTCAGTAGCAGTACCTTGCCATCACCTCACACGACACGCGTATCTCCTATTCTCAAGTCGCAGCGCTTTCCTGTACTCGGCCTCGCGATCATGTCACTCCCTCGCGCCACCGGAGCGCTTGCACGCTCAAGTTCGTCGTTCCTACGATTTGCCGCATCCTCCTTCGCTCCCCGCAGATGCCCTCAATGCTCACGAACCTTTGCCTCCTCGTTACCGTATCGCCAGTCGGCCAAGCGACAAATGCAGACAGCGACTGCTTATCATCCTTCATCGTTATACCCAGAACCGCCACCACGAAATGCCGGGGTACCGGACACTTCAATAGCAGGCGGAGCAACCGAGGCAAAGACTACTGCGTCATCTCAAATGCCACTGCAAGAGCGTAGTTCAACTTCACAGGCCGAGCAAACTGCCACGAGTATATCCGAAGCGGAAGCACAAAAGCCTCAGCAGGTCGCAAATCCTAGTAAACCACTTCGACCACGCCGGTATAACTTTGGACCTCGAAAGGCGACAATTAAGCTTACGCCATCCGCTGTGGCGCACCTGCGCGAACTTCTCGAATTACCAGAACCTAAGCTCATCCGGATAGGCACAAAAGCAAAGGGCTGCTCAGGGTTGGCATACCATCTGGAGTACGTAGACAAGCCAAGTCCATTGGATGAACAAGTTGAGCAAGACGGCGTCAAGGTGTTGATTGACAACAAGGCGCTGCTGAACATTATTGGAAGTGAGATGGACTGGTTGGAGGATAAGCTGAATGAGCGGTTTATCTTCAAAAACCCGAACATCAGTAAGTGACTTTGACCTTACTTGAAGCAAATACTAACAGTCTACAGCCGAACAGTGCGGATGTGGAGAGTCATTCAGTGTATCATGATACCCTTGCGAGTCGTTTGCCATACCATAGAAGCATCACGGGCGTTGCATATCCGGCGTTACATACAATCAACGATGCCAACACATTATACTTAGGCTACCTGTTTGAGCGACAATAATCACTGCTCTTCGTCTACTTACAATACGTTCCTACAACTTTCCGGGCTCATAGTCAAATACCTTGACGCCATTTGCCACTTCGCCAACAAATTTGACGAAGTCCTGATGTGCTGGGTCCTTGTAGACGTAGTAGTCACGATCCTCCTCATTCTCGAATTCTACAACAAATCCGTGGGTTGAGTTTCCCTAGTAAGACATAAGCAATTGAGATTGGAGTTGGACTTGTCTGGAGGGGCGGATGCACCGAATGCCCTTCGGGACTATTGTTCTTCCCTCCAGTAAAGGATTTGATGTACTGTTTTTGAGAGGTTGGATGGATACATTTATCTTTCAGCGCGAGCATCTGTTCGCATGCCTGTCGGTGTTAGCCATTTGGCCATCAAAGTTGCAATGAGACTAGTACTTCTGAGATTTGGTCTGAGGAAGCGGTGGGCTTCCACTCAAACAAAACGATGTGAACAATTGCCATCTTGAATGTAGTGTTGTCTTTGAAGCGTACAAGTGGGAGTTAGGAACGTACAAGCATGACATGAAATTACGACATAGAGGGGCGCTGTGCTGCCTCCGCAGCAGGTTCATGCTCGGAGGTAAAATGACCTCAGCGTTGCTAAGCTCCGGGGGCGGCCGCATCTCAGTCCACCAACTGCACAACCACTGCACCTCACCACCAGAAATGCGAAGTATACGATAGCAGCGCAAACGATGCCACGACCGCCATGAACTTTTGTAGACTTAATCCACACGAACAATCGTTTCCCTCGCTCCTCGCCGCCGATACCAAGCACAACCCAGCACTATGGCAGCCAACGGGCCCGTCCTCCCTGAACAGCTCATATACTTGATAATACGCTTCACGGCCTCCGTACCTGACCTACCGCTCTCCATCTACACTCCTCGTTTCATCGCGACACTTTCGCTCAAGCAAATCATCCGCCAACACCTGCCGCCTGAGCACGCCTCGTCGCGATTACGCCTAATCTATGCAGGCAAAGTCCTCGCAGACAATGACCCGCTATCTCGCTCGCTGAGGCTTCCGCCTCCGCCTCCGCCGCGTAATAGCGATGCTACAGCGGGAGGAAGTAGTAGTAGAGAAGAAAGCAAGAGCAAAGGCAAACAGCCCTTGCGAGAGACGCCCGCAATACAATACGGAACAACAGACATACCCTCCGAAGCGAAAAAATACTACATCCACTGTTCCCTCGGCGATGCCCTATCCCCCTCCGAGCTTGCCAGCGAAGCTACACTCGCACAAAACATAGAAATTAGTCTGAAATCGCACTATGAAGCCTCGTCGCCCGAGCACCGCCACAAGGGCAGCAGCGGGGTAGACTACAATACGCGACGACGCAGTTCTACAGCGACGACGGGCGTGGCAGGCAGTGGGACGGACGGAGCAGTGCCTCAAGCCCAGGGCTTCGATCGCTTGCTCAGTTCCGGTTTCACGCCGGCTGAAGTAGCTAGTTTGCGCTCGCACTTTACGACGAATCTCTCGTTTACGCACACGCCTGATACCATGCCCACGCCGGCTCAGATCCGTGTTTTGGAAGACCGATGGCTGGATTCGTCGGCGAACGATCCTTCGGCTTCGCTAGCGGCGCCTGGTGCGAATGGCGGCGGTGAGACGGGTTGGGGCGCAGGATTTGCGGTTGAAGAGGGTGGCCTGGATGATATGTTGTATGGGTATTTGACGGGCTTCTTTTTCCCACTAGGTAGTTTGGTCTGGGGTTTCCGTGAGGAAGGCGTCTGGACGAGACGGAGGCAGGTTGCTGTGGTCATGGGGGTCTTAATAAATGCGGTTTTTGGCTTCATGAGGTGGGGTGCATGAGGTTATAGACGTTGGATTTAGCAACTGGCTAAGTGAACTGGGCGTGGTTTTGTGCATTGTTACTACTACGTCTCGTTTATACATCACAACTAGAGTATTCCCAGCCCAAGACACCTCAGTTCGGTTGGGCTTGATTTCGTCCTCCACTCATCTCGTATGGTATAAGTCCTCTGCGTACCTCCAAAAACTGAACCTCCTACAGTTCGAGATTTTCCTTAGCTGGGGCACCCATGTAACTCAGAGGTCCCTTCTTAACCATCAAGGTCATGACCTCGTAAAGCGTGTCCTGCAGCAAGTCAGTCAACTGGTACAAACTATCACACGTATTGTAGCATCAGGTAATCTACTTACAGCAGCAGCCATAGTGGTCAGTTCAGCATTAGTGTCGTATGCGGGCGCCACCTCGACGATATCAGCAGCAATAAGATTGATACCTTCTAGCCCGCGGATGATCGTGCGCAGCTCACGGGTCGTCCATCCTCCAGTCTCGGGAGTACCGGTTGCAGGAGCGACTATTTAGAGTCAGTTTATCAACCAAAAGAGCGATGTTGTAGTTCTAGGCAGACTCACAAGCTGGATCCAGCGTATCGATATCGATGCTCAGGTACACAGGCTTCTCAGTACCCACCCTATCCTTGATCTTCTTGACGATACCGTCAATACCAACCTTGTCAATCTCGCGCGCCTCGACGATCTGGAAGCCGCAGTAGCCGTCGTTGTCGTAGTCAGAGGGGCCGGACAGCGTAGTGCGGATTCCGGCATGGATGTTTGAGTCGTTGGCGAGGAGACCTTCTTGGGCGGCGTGGAAAAAGTACGTGCCGTGGTTGATGCTGGCTTGTTCGCTGGGCGAGCCGCCGAAGACCTTGGGGCGCCATGTGTCGCTGTTGGGAGGGTTAGATTTTGCCATGCTCTATCTTATTAAGGGAAGAGGGGAAGCGTACAGATGGCTGTCAAAGTGGATGACAGTTATGGGACCGTACTCGCGGTTCACAGAGCGGAGAAGAGGAAGTGTGATGGTATGATCACCTCCGAGCGTGATCATGCGAGGAAGTGTCTTTCCATGTTTTGAGGGACCAGGCTTGTTGGCGTGGGTGTAGGGAGCCCGGCTCAGCAGAAGGTTGTGACCTTGCTCGATCTGCTGAAGCGCATACGCATTGTCGTACCTATGTATCATCTGTGAGTCCAGGACCTTCCCACAGAAATTGATAGAACTGAAAGAATACGTACGATGTAACAGGGATGTCACCGCAATCAATGATTTTAGCCCAGGAGTTGAAGGGGTTCGCCTCGAGTGGCACGTTGTAGCCGCCACTAAATCCAAGTTTCCGTGAGCCTTTGCACAATACAAAAGTAAGCTTGCGGTTGCCTAAAGGAGAACGTACTAGAGATTGAGGCGGCGAGAACCTTGTCTGATGCCACTGGGGCCAAAGCGAGCTCCTGGGCGGTATGATGTTCCAGTGTCGAATGGAGCGCCTGTGTATCATGATCAATGAATCGTTCTCTCTCGTACGAGTATGGCCATACCGATGAATGCAATATCATATTGCACATCGCTAGAAAGACACGGGTGGTACTTGAGACGGCCGAATGTGGATATGCCCGAGAAGACGGAGTCGGCCTGTTTCAAGATCAGCTTTGCCATAGGAATATCGTTCATGGCAATTCAGTTCCTTACCTGAGTTCCACCGTCACCGGGAAGGGTGTTGTACCAAAGACTCTCATGGGGACCAGCCAATGGCTCTTGGTCATGGTCGTGATCACCATGCGCTGCAACAGCAGCTACGAAGCTCAAGAGCGTCGGAGTAAACCTCATCTTGCAAAAAACTTTATCTGACAATGGAAGAAGAAACAACCAGTGACGGGAAAAAAAGTTTTGGGGTTCAAGGAGTGCGAGACTGCAGTAAATAGCCGTCAACGACTCATACGCATCACTATCAGTTACCTTCTGACGAGCTCGCGTTAGGTAAACAACCGGTAGGTAAATAGTCGCTGGAGCTACCCCTGTACATGACGACGGTGCTGTCTGCAAGTACAACAAGTTAATGCCTTCAATGGGTTAGCATCTCTTGGGGGTATCGGAAGGTTGTTATCCGCCAATGTAACAAGAAAGTGAAGTCATCTTTTGCTCATGTTTTGGGTCCATTGTAGCTTTAAAGTTGGCGAATTTGGTTACAGACAATTAGGAGCGGTCTCTGTCCCTTTTCAGAGCGATTGAAGAACACCTTGATGGATAGGTTGTATGCACTTCATTGTCTTCCTGCAGTTGTAGACTTCTGGTTATCTCGCATCCGGCTCAGTTGCTCAATATCGAGGCCAGCCCCGCCATGCTCGATGACGAATGTGATCATCCAGATACCAAAGATCGAGCCAGTAGTATCCTTCATACACAATTTCGTAACGGTGATACTCAATGGCATTGATCCGTATGCTCCGTCTTATCTGAAGCAAGACGGATATGATGTGCTGCACACTTATGCATGCGAAGCCGTTATGGTGAGGTCATTATGCACTTTCTGGGTTACCCCAATTCACGTAAAGCTCTTGCGTATTCACTACACGGTATGCGGATTGGCTCGATAAGAACTGGGATCTCCGGCACGGTCCTAAATTCGTGATATTGAGCATCCCCGTGGCGAATCGGACGCCCGAAGAAGGAAGCGGGGTTCCTGCTGTATCCCAGACTGCTTACTTGGATCTAGCTGTACAACGCACAGATGCACATTACCGAGAAGCGGTGCTACGTGGGGTGTGCAGCAAGCAGTGCGGAGGTAATGAGGAGTGAGGTTGAATCGTGGAGACAAGGGTCCAGATACCGGGCGCACTAAAGACACTCGCTTAATGTTTTTGGTAATTTTTCGTCAAGTCTTGCATTGGCGTCTTCAGCTTGCCTATCTAGCCCCATATGTTGCATGTCTAAGAAGTGTTGTTAATCCCATCGCCATTGGTAGTTACCGGTAATTTCAACCCCGCAAAGCAGTTATCTGTGTACTGGTGTTGCCTCTTCCGGCGGAACTCCCAGCTCGGCCCTATCATCCGCATCCATCCTTTCAAACGCCTTCTTGACCTGATGATCCCAATTGCTCCAAGCAACAATTGCCCATTCGGCGAAACCGACAAGGTATAGGGCAATGCATTGCCCAACCCATAAGCCTGAAAGACCCCAGCCGTGGAAAGCCAGCCAAATGCCTAGTGGCAAAGCACCACAGTAGTAGCTGACAATGTTCACCGTGGCTCCGATGTGTTGCCGGCCCATACCACGGAGTGCTCCACCGCAGCTGCCGTTCAATCCATCCGCGATCTGGAACAATGCAACATACGGCATAACCCTTGCTGTGAGATTAACCACATCCTGATCATCGTTGAAGATCTTAGCGTAGAAGTCCTTGACCCCCATCAAGACGGCTAATACCAGGGCGCCAAGTACCATGCTTAGAACAGCGGCAGTATTGGCAGCTCTGGCAGCGCCTTTCGCATTGCGTGCTCCAAGAAGATTGCCAACTCGTGACGAAGTAGCGACACCTACCCCAAACGGTATGGTGTTCATGACCTGATCTGTAGTCATGATGACGCTTTGTGCTGCCAGCGGTATCGTACCGAGCTTTCCTGCAACGAGTGCGACAATCTCGAAGGCCCACCATTCCGTACCAACGTGGATCACACCAAGGAAGGCTAGGCGTGCAAACACCCACATGTTCTGAAGGCATTTGCGGTCCCAACCACCCCAGCATTGCCATCCATCGATGAAGCGTGCATACGCAAGCAACAAGAAGAAAGATGCCCAGTATGCAATGCCAGTAGCTAGTGGTGCGCCAAGTAGACCCATATTGAAAGTGTATACGAACAGGTAGTTGAGACCAGCACTGAGAGGAGATGTGATCAAAAGAACGTATGTTCCAGGCCTCATTATTTCTGTACGAGTGAGAAAAGACTTTTTCCAATACTCATAGAAGACATACCTTGTGCTTGCATATACTTCTTAAGCGCCTCGAAATACACATAACCAACACCACCAGGTGCCAGTACGGAAAGAAACTTTGCCGAGTCGCGCGCAATGTAATCTTCCTGGCCAAGGGCTTTGAAGAGTGGTTCAGAGCAGAACCATATAATAGCAATAGGTATGTAGAACAGCAGTAATACTACGAAGGAGCGCTGAAGGATGATACCTAGATCATGGCGGTTCTTGCTTCCCGTAAAACTGGCGGATGCCAGGGTATCGATTGCTGTGGTGCCACCGAGAGCAACAAGCCAACCGGTAGCCATTGCGAACATGTATGAAAATGCAGCTGTGGCCAGTGCTTCCGGTGACAAGCGCCCGACAATGAGAACAGATATCGTTTGTAGAGAGTTTTGCAGCGCGTATGCTAAAACCACGGGCAGGGATCCTTTGAGTAGTATACAGAATTCCTGGAGAACAAGCTTGATTTCCGGTGTTGTTGCTTCATCGAGCTCATAGGCGTCGCCAGTAGACCATTCCTGATCTTGTGATTCTGGAAGAAGCGATGTCCGCTCGTTTGGGGTGCTATCCTCCTTGTCTGATGATCTCAAAAAACTTGGTATCCATGATAGGATCGTATCCGCTCCGTGACCCATGATGGGAGAATCAATCGAAATTAAAAGGGATTATTTTTCAGTGAGAGGGACTGTTGGAAGACGCCTGATTGTGAGTTATATATCGAAATCTCCAATCTCTTGGTTTCGATACAGAGGCCCTGTATGGCAAAAGACCAACATGCTGCACATACGGCCTGAAGCGAAAGTATTTGGTACTGTGGGGGGAGGGTAGGGGTGTGGTAAGCATGAAGCTAAGCCTGTTTTTGCAAAAAGCAGCTTTTTGACATCAAGTCGTAGCTACTGGAGAGCCAATGACGGACTGGCCTCTAGTGATCTTGGACGACTGGGGCCAGGATACAGCGATTTTGCTTCCAACAAAGCAAAAAGCCGATGAGTTGGCCCACATCGAATAATTTTGAATACGCGGTGTTCGCACGCCTGAGTGGATACTCTTCTAATCGACATGGGAAAAATCTTTGAAAGTGCAAAGATAGCCCTAATCCGGTGTAGTAGTGCAAAATTTACTCAATAAATAGAGGTAACGCGCGCAGTCGTCATGAACGGAGCGGCACACATGCAGCTCTATGCTTGACTGACGTTGATGCCTCGGGTCTACGTGCAAAGAGGACGGTGCGCTGCTGTAGCCTTATCGTCTTGCATTTTTGCAGCCTTGACTAAGGCTATTATTCGATAAGCTTTGACATGGAAAAGAGCCGGTACACGAATCCGGACAAGTGCAAGCTGTGGAGCTGGGGAAAAATCCGTAGATAAATACCGACGTTCTGAGCCAATTGAAAGTGCCGGACATCATGAATTATCCCTCTCTCCGTCTCCGCTGTCAGCAACATGCAATATGAGCTCGGCAGCGATAATACTGGTTTAGGGAAGCGTTATATGTGAGATGAGCGTAGTCTGAATGAGTGCGGAATGGCCCTGACGCGAAAGTTGCACTCTGTAGCCGAGATCGAGTTATATAGGGTCACGTGATGTAAATCACGTGCCCTACACATCGAGGAGAACTCCATCGAACGCGATCTGCAGACTCGCAATGCCTGAATCAGCTGCAGCATATACATAGGTTGGTGTGTGGTTACCCAAGAAAGCAATCCGTGGCGTCATAAGACGGAATACGTGACCAGGGCAGTATTAAGGGGCACGATACTGATATGCCGACAGCACCAGCCTGGCCTAGGTATCCTTGACCATAAGATGTTTGTGTACGAATAGTGTGGCGCAGCGTCCATGGCGACAGCTGAGGCAAACGACCTTTCGTGACGCGCGCATTGTCGAAGTTTGTTATTTTTGTTTGGTCGGACGGAAGACTGAAACAGCGACACGCTACCATTTGACCTTCGCACTGACACTTGTCAGAAGTCCATGTCCAGCTTGTGAACAAGAGAACGAGAGCATAACCTGCAGAATTATACTCGACTAGCAAATGAACACCTTTGATCAAATTCATAATAATTCAGCTTCGTTAAGGCTGCAAACCACGCTAGACAGTCATAATTACATTAAACAGAATGTGTTCCCTCTCTCCTTTTTTCTGAACACGGGACCCACAACTCCATAGCGCCAAACACCCGCTGAGATAAGAAGGAATGAGAATGGGGTATACAACGTTACAAACGACCACAAGGAGCTACAGTTTAATGCCTTTCGACATAAGCTGCAGCCACTAGAATGTCAATGCCGCTTGCTAACGTGCATGTATTCCCGTTCATACTATCTCCCTGCCAGCGGTCGGGAATAATAACGCCATCGACTTTGCGGGCACTCCGTGCAGCATTAGCATTTACCATGATGAATTGTTTGACTTCTTTTCGCGGCTTGTACTCGTACAGAGTTAGCAGTGCTCGTCCAAAGGCACCTTTGAACTGTGAGGCGACGGGGTCTAAAGGTCCAGATGCGGGTTCGGTAAGAATACCACTGGGGTCGACAAGGTGCTTCGTTACTGCATTAAAGATGTCGTACGCACGATCGACGAGGCTGTTGTCCGAAGTTGCCCGCGCAAGCTCAGACAGGCCAGCGAGGATGACACCTTGGTTGTAGGTGAAGGTTGTTCTGCCGTTGTTTTTGCAAGTAGTTGGATCAATTCCATCGTTGATTAGCCCGTCCGAGTTGATGAGGCCGGAGTTGCTGAACCATTCCCATTCTCTTTCAGCCCAGTTGATATAATCCTGTCTTTCTTGACCGCTCACGCGGTTCGCAAGGTGCGCGGCCACAGAAAGGAAGAGCTCATTTGAGATAGCGGCGATATAATCGCGGTCCTCAGACCACCAGATACCACCACCACACGGCGTATTCCAGCCGCTGGTCATGTCTTGGAAAATAGCTTTGGCGCTGTTGAGATACTTTTGGTCTCCAGTCAGGTCGTAAGAGGCTATCCAGGCCATTGCCCACCAGCCCATATCGTCGTAGAATTTGTTTGTCCACTGATTTGCACCGTGCTGGTTGGGCGACTTGGCATAAGTGTTTGCGACAATGTTTGCTGCAACAGGTTTGAAATCTGGATCTTGTACGCCAAATTGAGCTATGGCCTCAAGAATGTTACCAGATTGCCACCAAAAGTCGTCCCTGGATTCAGTCAGGAGTGAAAACGCAATGAAGAGTGGGAAAGCGCCTACCAAAGACCAGTGTTGAAGTTATACCATTTTGTCTGCAGTGTTTGGATGTTGTGAACAGCATCGTCTGTGAAGTCGGCAAGAGTAGAGCTGAAGAAAATGGTGGGTAGCAGGAATGCTGTGAGGTACCTCATTGTGATGGAGGAATGAGCAATAAGAATTAACGAATGTGATATAAAAGAATGTGATCCAAAGGAGTGTGGCTCAAACGAGTGTGGTCTTAGGGAATGTGGAAAGTTTGCTCAATCGCTCTAGCGGGTACCACAACTGATAAGTAGACGACAATGAGTGAAGACAAACTCCTAAGCGTTTGATGTTTCTAAACAAGGCAATGCCAAAAACAGAAGCAACCACAGTCTGCGACTGCTTGGCGATTATACTAAGTAAACGAATGTGTGAGGTGACTCCTTAGCCTGGCAGTCTATGTACAAGTCATATATGTATCTGGGCAAACTCCACTTGGAAAGCACTCGGGCTGACTATCGTCTCCATCGTAGCATAGTCATATCCTTGCGCTTGGCACAGTAAGGACTATTGTTAGAAGCCGTGGCACAGCTAGCATGGTGAAATGGCGGCCTGTGATGCATGGCGAGTCGATGGGCGTGTTTGACGGCATATGGAGAAATGCCACTGTGCAGCGGCAAGTAAGATTAGGGTTGTCGGAGCTTGGTTGACATGGACCCTATGGTAGGCGATGAAGCGATAGTTGTCTAGGAAAGGTCCGACGTGGGTCCTATCTGAAACACCAAGGGTAGCCGCTGAGTGGGATCAAGCGCGTTATAGCGATAGCTACAAAAATGTGATTGGCGACGTCTCTGAAGTTTTGTGCATCTGGTCAGCATAATAGGGAGACTCTGTGGTGGCTCGTGAGTTTGTGCAAGAATGATTGTCCGACTTGAACACTTATACGCGCGGGAGCACGCAGGGCGATTACTTCTTGTGCGCCTTTTGCAACTGTTGTTCTGCAAGTAATTTCTTAATTCTAGATATTCATGTGATGCGGTGTATGCTGACGAGAATATTTGAGTTTGCGCAGCGGTATAACGTTACGAGCTTGTGTTGGTGTTGGTGTTGGTCGTGAGCGAGGTTGCAGTCCAATTACGATAACACCCGCTCTTCATGCTTGATGCCAATGAACCTATGCGCTGGCACAAACAACAAGTTGAGGCCTCCTTTGCCGGCTGTTGTGAGAGATGAGTAGGGAACATTGGTGGGACTGGCAACTAGGTCCGACGGCGGGCTCAGGCTAGCCAGCCGACTAAAGGCTTTCCAAGCCACCTGTTGTTTGCAATTGATACCAAGCATCACATGGGGCCTGACACGATTCGCTGAACCGGAGGCTGTGCAGTGAACAAGAGCACCGAAATGAAAAGTGGATTTACCTCGACACAGGTCAAACTTGGTTGTGCAGAGTGCTATGGCATTAATAGCGAATTGCCACGAGGACGATGAGCGCACATTAAACCCAGGAAACTCAGAAAGAAGTGGGAAATCCCAAAGAAGTTGTCGAGGAACATTCGCATGTGCATACAGTAAGATTGGCGATGTGGACGTCTAGGATAACGATGACGACGGTCACGTGCCTCGCGACTCCTTCGTGACACTACAGCTACGTCAGTGGGTCTTCTCCCCCACCAAAGCGTTCAACGGGCTGTGTACCCCATTCTATTCTGTGGTGAACTGAGACATCTGGAGTCCGGGAATGTAGGGCTCATGACTACCACCTGAAGGGGGAAAAGAGATGGAGTGGTGTCGCAGAGTTGCCTGAGCTTTGTCGCATTGAATTTCTCTGCTTTGGCTCCTCCTTCTGCTTCATTCTGGCAGCAGTTACGAGAAAACGAGAGAACAAAGTTGCCATCTTACCCCTCCATCCATCCCACTGAAGGTTTCTCGCTAACAGCGGGGCGCCTGTTCCTCCCGTGGCAAAGAATCCAGAACTCGTGCCCTGAAAGCCGCGTGCCCGATGACGCGAATGCCATGGATTGGCGTGAAAATGCCATTAAACCAACCAAGCGGATGTGCTGATCTACCAACCGCGGCAGCATGTGGCGCCTGCAAACTGGTATGCATCCTGGTAAAGCATGTGCTGGGAGGACTCCATCAATCTCACCCACTCGCCCCTGCGCCCTGTAACGACTGCTGCTGCTCCTACTCCTGCTGCTGCTGCCGTTCCTTTACAAATGACGTACGCATGTCGTAGCCAGTCTGGATGCCTACCACGCAGGTATAAAGCAGTGTCCTTACTGCCTCAAACCTAACACTCATCACATATCCAACTCTTACTCTCAAACCAACTGCTACTACTTTCAAACAAACCTTTCCAAACAAACTACCAACCACAATCAACATGTCCGATTCCATGCGCAAGGGCCTCGGTGACCAGGTCTCCGAGAAGAGTGAGACCACCTCTTGGGATCTATCCTGAGTGTCATATACTGACAACCCACAGTCACTCCCGACTCCCAGAAGTCCACTGGCCAGAAGGCATCCGAAAACGTCAGCGGACTCGGAGACCGCGTTGCCGGCGCCGTTCAGCCTGGTATGTACTCAATCTTTCACTCATTCTTCTCTGGAATACATGCTGACAACTGCAACAGAGGGCCAGAAGTCCACTGGACAGAAGCTTGGTGACAGTGTCCGCTCCGGCGGCGACAACGCCTCTGAGCAGGGCTCCGGCATCATGAAGTCCGCCCAGGACACCCTCAGCTCTGCCGGTCAGAGCATCTCCGACACCCTCTCTGGTGGCCAGAAGAAGTAAATCACTTCTTGCCTACACTCTTCACGATACAGCACTGAGAATGATGATCGATGATGGATACCGATAGGTGGAACATGACTCTGGCTTGAAGCCACACATACTTATACCCTACCACCTCTTAAATGGAATGCTGTTCTGAATAAGCTTTGTCTGCTGTGCTGTTTGAGCGACTGCTTGGTTGTGATGTGTTCCTTTATAACAGGATTCATGAAGCCTTAACTCGACGACTTTGGTTGTACGGTACCATCAGGTTTGACAACGGGTTGCTCCACGATAAGCGTTTGAAGGGCTATAGAAGCCGAGGGTATAGTACAATCTACAAATCTTCATCGTCGACTTCCTCAATCTGCACGTGCCTGAGTGTGTTCTCTGCCGTGCGAGCCTCGTTGGCTATCCCCTCCATTTCTCCTTTGGCTTCAGCAACCATCATCTTGTGTTCCGCCTCTTGTACTGCTGCCTCTGCTGCCTTCTCCGCAATTTGTGCAGCACTCATAGACTGTAGCTTCATAAACTCCTCGAGTTCCTGATCCACCTCTGGTGCAACATTCCCGCTAGCCTCAGCTTCTCCCTGTTTCTTCTCGTTCATGTACCCTTCTTCTTTGAGCTTATCAAATTCTTCAGGCTCTAACAACCTTCCATCGCCTTTTGCCAGCTTCATCTTTTGAGCCACAGATGCAGGCATAAACTTTGTAGCTTCTTTCCGCAGATCGCGGATCTGAGGCGCAGCCTCGTAGACAATCGTTGGTTTCTTTGGCTCCTGTGGCGCTTCCTCCGCACGAGCTCGGTATTTCTGCGGAATGGGTGGTGGCGTGTCGCGAGGCATGGGAATGTGCTTTACGTCGTCATCGGTGTCGCTGCTGTCGTCTTCCTTTCGTTGCCCGTTTCGCGTTCGCTTGCCGAGGACGCCTCCGCCTCTGGAATTCTGCTCGCCGCCTCGTCCTCGGTCATCGTTGTCGGTTCGTCGCTCTGGCTTGAAGACGGGCGCTTTATCACCGAGCGCTGCGCGTGCCTTGTTTACGGCCGCAAGATCCTTTTCTAGTTCCTGAAGCCGCTGCTTTTCATGTGGTCGTAGCGTTCCGCTTTGTTCGAGCTCCTTGAGGTTGTCGATGTCCCTCTGTATGCGATGTGGGTTCCGGCGCGCGAGTTTCTCGTTGCGCTGTGCTTGGAGATTGGCTTTTTGCTTGCGGAGTTGCTTCTGCTTCTCTGCCTTTTTGGCTTCTTGAACGGGGTTGTAGTTCTTTTCTTTTGCCATTGCGACGAGTTCAAGAGTAGGATTTGGTGCAGAGTGTCGGGATGCTTTGTGGGTGTTCGCAGAGTCCAGGGAAATGTAGAACCTGGGGACTGACGTAAGGTCCGTGCTCGCCAGTCGCGCGGCGCGTCCTCCAAAAGCACCCCGAATCACTTTGACCACAATTCCACTTGTTTGAATTCGCACCACTTTAGCAGCTTGTTGGGAAAATGTTTGTTCCACGAGCGCTGCGGCTCAAGGGCGTCCGTGAGAAACCGAGGCCAAACACTTCTCTACCCCTAACAAGCAATACTGAGCCAAACCAAGATGAAGCCCTGGTCAAGGCTATGCAAAATACAAGTACAAACTCGCCTACCCCTCAACCAGAAGAACGCATTGAGCAAAAGGCTACCAAGACTGGTCCTAGTTTTACAATAAAACCAGTAAATCCAGAGTACGTTGCTCAACTTGCTGCTGGTATCGAACTGATCTTCACCGACTACGCGCACCAAGAAGAGGAGCGAGCGAACTGGCTTCGAGAGCGTTACCGGACGATAGATGGAGAAGAGAATTGTAAAGCGTTGCCGACTAAAAGGTCTGAACACAGCTAACCAGTACTCAGATATCCATCTTACAGCCATCCTCGAACACCCCAATATCTCTTCGCTCAAGCCCGAAGCTTCTCAAGTCCTCCTGCAGCAAGCTCTCCGTGAATATCCCTCAAAAATACTCCAGGTCTCAAGCATTGGTTACCATGTCCGTCGCCTGCCCTCTTCGTACCCTCCAAAATACCTACCCAATAATTCGTTTGAAGTAGTCAATGACGATGGCCTGGCATTCTGGGACCAGCGCACCATCTATGTTGAACCGCACATGCGCAACTTGTGTCAGACGCCCGCTAAAGTGGCTCGTTGGCTCACAGAGCATGGTGAGTTGCGGCCTAAATGGCTGCCTGTACAAGCAGTGCACATGTTATGGAACAGTTGCGCTTTTGTTGTCCTCAGTGGAAATGTAATGCACGAGGATGTCTGGAACAAGTGGAGAGAAGCAAAGAAGCCTGAGAATTGGAAGATTATGACAAAGGTTGAGCATACGAAGCGCACGGCAGAATATATCGCGTTACTCGAGAAGGAGAACCCCAGAGGAATGTCGAAGACTAAAATCGACAGTAGTGAGCTTCCTCCAATCGCGCGACCAGCAGTGCTCCCATCGGCAGCCCAGTCGGCTCCAGAGAATATGGGGAATGATGGCCACCAAGGCAAGAAGAAGCGGAAGAGGCGAAAGCCAAACAAGTCCAATCTCAACACAGGAGACGCAGATGCTGAAGATGCAGGTAATGAACCAAGCACCAAACGTAGGGGCTGAAGCAATCGCTATGACATGTTGTATCGAGAGAATATGCGCAAGTGTCGCGCCCAGGAGAAACTAGAAATTGATGCATCTGGTGCCTATACATGCTCCAGCGTAGTGTCGGAAATGGATAGCCTAAGTTCGGGTAGGCTATAACAGCCACTGTTGATCTTCTCAACGTACCCCGCTTACGCGCTTGGAGAGACCTCGGAGGCTAACCAAACCATTAAAGAAACTGGGTTGTACTCGATGAAGCATGGGATCACGGGTGGGTAGTTCTGCTGCTAGTGATCTAACCATAGCTTCAGAAGTACTTTTATACAATCAGCATTCTGTTATACTGCCTTGACCATACCGCTTTTCCTACCGTGTCTGGAGCCGTCACTCCCACTGAACCACCAGCTCTGATTTGACAAGTGATTGAACAAAATGACGACGATTGTAGAGAGAACAGCTAATGGCGTTGTATACCGATCACCTAAGACATACCCCATTCCAGATCTCGACGTCCTTACACTTCTGTTCGGTACGTCTTGGTCCCACGCAACAATAGCCATACCCGGTTCAAGCAACCCAGTGTCGACCCAAGGCATACTGCCATGAGAAATCAGCTACTGATACTAATATGGTACAGATTCAGAACATTGTCTGGCAACCTCGGATACACCCATTCACATTTCAGCCGCAGATCCAAGCCTTGTATTGACTACATCGCGCGCTCGCATACTAACAGAAACGACATCTGCTGCTCTACGCAAGCACTTCGACATCGGTTCGAATGGCACGGGAAAAGATGTGTGTTCTGTGATTTCAGCAGGGCACTACTTGCTTCCTGTTGTGGCATACGGTGTCATCGGTGCTGGAGGGGTCTTTTCTGCTGCGTCCGCATCTAGCACAGCTAGCGAGCTGAGCAAACAGATTCAGGGTGCTGGGTCCAAGATTCTTGTTACTTGTGAGGAGACGAGAGAGACTGCTGTCAGGGCTGCGGAGGCGGCCGGCTGGGGGAGTAATGGAGGGGGTAGGGTGCTTGTCATGAGCGAAGGGAGAGATTGGACAGTTAGGGTTGTTGAAGAGAATGGGGAGTTGGGACCGAGTCTCGTCAATGAGAAGGATAGGCTAGCCTGGCAGAAGATCACGGATCCGCATGAGCTAGAGAATAGCCTTATTGTGTTGATTTACAGCTCCGGAACTACAGGGCTGCCGAAAGGTAAGGGGGTGTGCGACTCCGAAAGTTCTGTTTGTGTGCTGATTCAGTCGTCAGGCGTAAAACTCTCCCATCGTAACATGGTAGCGCAGACCGTAACAACGGGCGACACAGTAAAGTCATGGGTAGCAGAAAAGCGCCCAGACTTCGCATACAGGACCCTCGCTCACTTGCCTTCCGCGCACATTGCCGGTATTCAGGGCTACTTCATCAATCCATTTTACCTCGGTGGACACGTGTACTGGATGCCAAAGTTTAACTTTGCTCAGTTCCTCGAATACAACAAGAAGTGCCGCATTACCTTCTTCTTTACCGTGCCACCGATATACCTTCTAATCGCCAAATCGGCCGAAGTGACCGACCAGTTCCAGACTCTGGAACTTGCAGTTAGTGGCGCTGCGCCACTGGGCAAGGACCTACAGCATGCGGCTAGTCAAAAGCTAGGTGGCCCAGATTGCTTCATCGACCAGACCTGGGGACTATCTGAGACCACTGGGAGCACCACAATTATGCCGACGGGTATGCACGACGATACTGGGTCTGTTGGCCCGCTCATGCCGAATATGCTGGCTCGCCTCGTTGATGACAATGGCCGAGATGTGGAGCCAGGAAAGCCAGGAGAAGTGCTTGTTAAAGGGCCAGTGGTGTGCAAAGGATACTACCAGAATGAAGCTGCTGACAAGGAGTCCTTTACTGGAAATTGGTTTCACACTGGCGATATTGCAGAATTTCGCAATGGCTTGTTTTATATTGTTGACCGCAAAAAGGAGTTGATCAAGTATAAAGGCTTGCAGGTTGCTCCTGCGGAGCTTGAGGCTCTCCTACTCAACCACCCAGACATCCTGGATGCAGCGGTCATAGGGGTTGAGACCGATGATGGGCATAATGAGGTTCCCAAGGCATACGTTGTTGCTGACGAGAAGAAGATTAGTGGACGTGATATTGCCGAGTATGTGAAGCGGAATGTGGCGAGTCACAAGCAATTGAGGGGCGGGGTAGTGTTCTTGGACGAGATACCTAAGAGTCCAAGTGGGAAGATTCTGAGGAAGGATTTGAGGGTTTTGGCGAAGCGTGAAAAGGGCGCGAGGTTGTAAGCTGCAAAGTGGCGGTCTCTTTTAGAAACCCGAGCTGCTTTCAACATTTGGTTACAGCATGTGTGCGAGTGGAGTGTTAGCCTTGTTGTACACAAGCACGGTAGTTCAGGTATCGCGAGCTCAGTAGGTACCCCGCCACTGTCGACTGGGGGGACACCTAAAGATAAGATTTAGGCGAACGGCGAACTGCGTGTGCCCCGGCTTCTCCTCGGAGTATGTTCAAGACTATCCGGCGCGTTTCCATTTCAGTGCTTTGTTGTTCCAAGGGAAACGTGTCTCATGGCGAAGTACTACTGCTTCGGCACACAGCTCCAGTCATTTCTCGAACATTTGCACGTGGCTTCGGCATCAACCGCGCAGGAGGGATTTATGACATCATCGCGAGGAGCCATAAACTAAAGCTGGGAGGTTTACCTGGCTTCAATCCTCCACATCTATCAGAACCATGTCTCGCATAGCGGTATTTGTTCAATGCTCTGTTGCGTAGGCTTGTCTAATTCCTCCTGTAGCAGCAAAACCAGAAGATCCAAGAGGCGCTCGCTTCTACAGACAATGGCGCCGAACGTATTGACGAGATCGCAAGAATAAGAGGATGGTTTCGCCCAAAAGACGGAAGCGAGTCATACTCTATCGTACAAAAGTATCTCAAAGAGACACTCGACCTGAGCGAGACAGCGTCGCGCTTGTTCCAGCCCATTGATGAGAAGATCAATGCCAAACGCCTCGACGATGTAGACTTCATGGATATGTGGTACAGCATTATCCACTCAGCAAGAAGATTGTCGTGCCGTGAAAATGCCGAATCTCATTACCACGACAAGCTTGTCGACTTGGTCAAAGCATTCAAGGAGCACTCGATACCAAACAACGAGATCTACAACTATCTCTATAACGACATGACTGACTTCGCAATGGCTTGCCGTGAAGCCTACAATGACGCTCCTGTTGCACACAAGGGCTTCTTGGACCAAGAGGTGGAAGCTTGGGCAAACATGAACTTCTTCTATGCTCGTGTGACCGAGAAGGGCTTGCAGGACCTCTCACTTTATGCCATCTTTTCCATGCGGACTGCCCTCGAGACCCCGCCTGTCGACGATCCAATGTCCACTGCCAACCAGCAATATGACGCATACGTCCCTGCTGCTGCTGCCTGGATCTTCGGCTGCGGACGTCAACTCGTCCGCCTAGAGAAAGATCTCACCCCTGCTGATCGGAAGCAGGGTAATCCGGCGCGAGGCGGGGAACTCTGGAAAGGAAGGGCCGAGTTCAGCAAGGAACGGTGGGCCCTGTGGAAAGAGAGGTTCGCCGAAATTGGGAAAATGGATGGCGTCAACGAAAGGACCAGGGTTGCTGCGAGAGATGCAGTTGAGAGCATGGAAAGGAGTGAAACCATTGAGCCAGTTTCACGATAGGACCTGGTTTCTGTGATTCCTGATGTGAATTTGGAATATTCAAGTCGCCATGAAAGGGGGAACCGCTCCAGACTGTGTTTTTGCGGAAACACCTATCCGCCGGCTTGATGACCATGGCGACAGAAAGGCGAATACACTGGCTCAGAATATGGTGTCTATCGAAAGTACGCGTACCTCAGTCATTGTATACTTTACACCGCTTTACGCCCCTTTCCTTCTTCAGTATCGTTTTACGCCTCCATGCGAATATTGTTGGAATGTCTCCACCGCATCGAGTTTCTAAAGTGCACAACCACCAAACATCTCAGAACCTCTGCGGGTCTCATTCCATTAGACCAATTTTTGCTATATGGGATTTCGCAACTACTCGAGTCAGCAATTGGGCTCACGGCTTCGTTGTCACAGCCACGGCGGGTGCATCGATCCGCATCTCAAACTAATGTCACCAACAGATGAGTGGCCCAAGCGCCCGTAGCTCCCAAACCCCAATTGGCATAACCGGGCGGAGTGGCAGCCATTTTTGAGCACATTGCCACACCCTACCGCCCTGCAATCTGTTTTTTCTTAGGTCTGTGATGAAGGTGGCGTGGACGACCCAGACCCTTGGGACTAACTGACGCCTTTGCCGAGGGCATTCTAGCTGCGGGCGGAAAATTCTGAGTCGGGATGATCATGATCCCTGAGACAGCGGCTGGCCTGAATGCAGCCTCACAGTGATGCGGCTTACACTGGGACTAGTTTTGATGGCAAGCAACGTGAGTTGGGTGGTGATATCGGATTGTGGTTCACGGTACACCTACTCCAGACTCCACGAGCTCAGAGGAGCAGCGCATAGTGGAGCCATCATGAGATGGACGTTGGTGGGTACCTAGATCGGCGCGGTCGCGGGTTAGAAAGGGACGGGTTGCAGTAGTCAGTGCTAATGTCCGCCGCTGATTAACCCCTATCGGCCATCCTACCGTCGGCCTGAGTCGAGACGGAATTCCTGACTTCCATGGTCGGCCCAGGCCTTTCGTCTTTTCATAGCATAAGTAGAGAGAGTGCAAAAAACTATAAAGATATCATCCAAGTAGCCGTCTACAGATCACCACAATTCTGCACATCACTTTGTCATTCAGGAAAACATACTTTCGTTCAGCAAACCTCACTACACCTGATTGACGAAACCTATTCTCTATTACGCCTAAAAAACACCATCTCTTCAAAATGCAGTTCTCCACCATCATTCTCGGCTTTGCCTCTGCTGTCGCCGCAGCACAGATGAACAACACCAACGGCATTGGCAGCACTCCTGCCCAGCGCAACTACATCTCCGCCAACCAGGCACAGACCGTCATCAAGGCCGCCATTGCCAACGCCACTGCCCAACAGATCCCAGAGAACATCGCTGTCGTTGATCCCTCCGGTATGCTCGTTGCCTTCCACCGCATGGACAACGCCTACCTCGGCTCCATCGACATTAGCCAGAAGAAGGCCCGCACTGCCGTTCTCTTCAACGGCCTCAGCAGCGGTGACCTGTACGCCGCCACCCAGCCCGGTGCTCCTCTCTACAGCGCCGAGAACAGCAACGGCGGTCTCATTGTCTTCGGTGGCGGTCTCCCCATCTATGTAGACGGAAAGCTCATCGGTGGTGTCGGTGTCAGTGGTGGAAGCGTTGACCAGGATCTTTTCGCTGCCCACGCTGGTGTCGAGTCCCTCGGTGCCTCGACCAAGCCGTGACTTCAAGATCCGAATCTTGTGGGTGAGGTAGTCGATGTGGTGGGCGATGTGGTTGATGGGGCCAAAGATGTGGTCAAGGATGTTTTGGATATTTTGAACCCGAAAACTTGGCATTAGAGAAGATAGAACTGTAGAATACCCCCTTCTTCTGATGTATTAGAGAATAATAGAGCAGATAGGCTGTAATGGCCTGTGTATAATTTATAATACCGAAAACATGATACTCGGCTTGAAACGAGCAGTGTCTTGGTGTTTTTGTTCTTGCTTGGTGTGTCTTTACCTGATGTGAACTTGACGAGGATGTAGTAGACCAACGTTCTGACATCTGTTTTCTCTTGCTTTGTGAACCAATTCATGCTCATTGGTACATCTTAGTTGTTTCTCTTGCCTTGCTCTCTCCGATCAACCATAACGTGTTTTACAAGCGAGCGGGCCATACAAGCGAGCGGGCCACCTCACCAACTTTGCGCACCTCTATAAGCATATAGCTCCACCACCATATAACTGTCTTGATATATATTGATATGGGAAATCAAGTTATATCTAGAGTATCTTTCTTACATGTACGCGCATTATGGCCAGTCTCTCTACACCTGCTACAGCGCGCTAAAGCCTGGCGGCTAACACCTGATCGCTCTCCTCCCTGGCGTTCTTCACAAGCAATCTGCTCATCAGCCTCACGTTGAGCAATTATATCCTCGCCAGCTCCCTTTGTAAGCACTCCTTGCTTCTGTATACGCTTTTTTTTACGTTGTTTACGCTTTGTAGCTGCCTTATTAGCCTGTTCAAGACTGGCGATTCGATCGCGCATTAGCTCAGCCGAAAGCATCATTATCTCTGCCCCCTTCTTAAGCTGGCTAATTGCCGCAATAATTGACGCTGGTGATGAGCTTTTATGCCGTCGAACGCGTTCACTTATTAGCGTTGATTGAGCTTTAAGCTCGCGTACGTTGCTTGGCGTACAGGCCTGCTAGAGAGCTTCTGCGAGAACAGCTGGAGGAGTAGGCGTACGCAGCTGTACGTCAAGCTTTGACAGAACAGCTTCTGGCTGGAGAGGAACAAGGCCTGCGCCTCGGAAAGCTGAGCAGATATTGGCTGGCGTGAAGGATCGATCGAACGCTGCTTTAAACGCTGGCAGAAACTCGAGCTTGGTGATGTGGTTGATATGGTTGCGTATCAGGCTCTCCACCTCACGGCTATACGCGCGCTTTAATGGCGAGAAGCAGCCAACGTTAAGAGGCTGAAGCAGGTGAGACGAGTGGGGTGGCATACAGAGCGTGTAGATATTGTTCTCTTTGTAGAGCTCTTGAAACGCAAGAGAGTTATGGCTCTCATGGCCGTCAAGGATAAGCAGACGGCGCGCGCCTACAACGCGAGTCTTTGTATAGGCGTCAAAGTGCTTTAGCCACTCAACTTCTAGCTCGTTAGTCGTCTAGCCGTTATCGCTAACTGCGATCGCCCAGTCGCGTGGGATCTCTGCCTCCTCGTACCAGGCAGATAGGTGATGCTTGCCAGTAAAGATTAGAAACGGTGGGATAGACCAGCCAGCTGCGTTAATCCCAGCGATAAATGTCACCCACTCGCGACCACCTGGCTGGATAGCCTTTGGTCGAGCTCTTCTTTCTGATGCTGTAATAATAAGCTGAGTAGTAATCTTGCCCATTATAAAGCTAGCTTCGTCGAAGTTGTAGACGTCCTCGTTATAGATGCCGTACTTGGCTTTTGTCTGCTCTACAAGCTTAAACTAGCTTTTAATTAAGACTGGATCTTCACATAGAGCTCTCTGCCTATCGTACGCTCGATTGAAACGCGTCGTAAGACTGTCTGTACGCTTGACAAAGTTGCGCGACCAGTGGATACCAACCGTGCCAGCTCCGCGCGCAGCTAGTAGTCTATCAGCTATATCGCGCATAGCTATATAGGTAGGCGAAAATCCACGTAGATCTAGATCAAGTATATGATCAACTATCACCTCCTTTTCTAGCTTGGTAAGCTTCTTTGAGTTGGGCTGGCAATCGCGTCGGGCAGGTATACCAGCGCGCCGGCGCTTAAGTGTAGTTTGGGGGACTTTATACATCAGCGCGGCATCTCTATAAGACTGAATTTGGTTTTGGCTAATAGCTGAGATTGCCAGCTGTATATCAGCTTCACGAGAAACGTTTTGGGCTTGATTTGATGGAGCCATAAATGATTGAAGTGTAAGAGGTGCGCAAAGTTGGTGAGGTGGCCCGCTCGCTTGTATGGCCCGCTCGCTTGTAAAACACGTTAGTAAAATACCAGTAACGTGTTTTACAAGCGAGCGGCGCGTACAAGCGAGCGGCGCGCCCTACCAACTTTGTCCACCTCTCTCATCTCACTATGCCATGGCTCCACGCAACGTTACCCAAATAGTTTCAAACGAAGCAGATGTACAGCTTGCTATCTCCTCTATAGCTAGTAAACAAATACAAAGTAATAAATATGCTGCAGCACTCTACAACGTAGCTGAGACGACACTCCGCCGCCGACGCGCTGGCAAGCCCGCCCGACGCGATTGCCAGCCCAATTCAAAAAAGCTTACCAAGCTAGAAGAGGAGGTGATAGTCAGCCATATACTTGATCTCGATTTACGTGGATTTTCGCCTACCTATACAGCTGTGCGCGATATGGCCGATAGACTCCTGGCTGCGCGCGGCGCTGGCCAGGTTGGCGTCCACTGGCCGCGCAACTTTGTCAAGCGTACAGACAGTCTTACGACGCGTTTTAATCGAGCGTACGATAGACAGAGAGCTCTATGTGAAGATTCAGCTTTAATTAAAGGCTGGTTTGAGCTTGTGGAGCAGACAAAGGCCAAGTATGGCATCTGTGACGAAGACGTCTATAACTTTGACGAAGCTGGCTTTTTAATGGGCAAAATTACCACTCAGCTTGTCGTTACAGCATCAGAGAGAAAAGGCCAGCCAAAAGCTATCCAGCCAGGTGGCCGCGAGTGGGTGACATTTATCGCTGGGATCAATGCAGCTGGCTGGTCTATCCCACCGTTTCTAATTTTACTGGCAAGTATCACCTATCTGCCTGGTACGAGGAGGCAGAGATCCCACGCGACTGGGCGATCGCAGTTAGCGATAACGGCTGGACGACCAACGAGCTAGGAGTTGAGTGGCTGAAGCACTTTGATGCCCATACGAAGACTCGCGTTGTGGGCGCGCGCCGTCTACTTATCCTTGACGGCCATGAGAGCCATAACTCTCTTGCGTTTCAAGAGCTCTGCAAGGAGAATAATATCTACACGCTCTGTATGCCGCCCCACTCGTCTCACCTGCTCCAGCCTCTTGACGTTGGCTGCTTCTCGCCATTAAAGCGCGCGTATAGCCGTGAGGTGGAGAGTCTAATACGCAACCATATCAACCATATCACTAAGCTCGAGTTTCTGCCAGCGTTTAAGACAGCTTTCGACCAATCATTTACGCCAGCCAATATCTGCTCAGCTTTCCGAGGCGCAGGCCTTGTTCCTCTCCAGCCAGACGCTGTTCTCTCAAAGCTTGACGTACAGCTGCGTACGCCTAGTCCTCCAGCTACTCTCTCACAGAAGCTCTCTGGCAGGCCTGTACGCCAGGCAACTTACGTGAGCTTGAAGCTCAATCAACGCTAATAAGTAATCGCGTCCGACAGCATAAAAGCTCGTCACCAGCGTCAATTATCGCGGCAATTAGCCAGCTTAAGAAGGGAGCTGAGATTATGATGCTCTCAGCTGAGCTAATGCGCGAGCGGATTACTAGTCTTGAAAGAGCTAACGAGGCAGCGTCAAAGCGTAGAGAGCGTAAAAGAAAGCGGATACAGAAGCAAGGAGTACTTACAAAGGGAGCTGGCGAGGATATAGTCGCTCAACGCGAGGCTGATGAGCAGATTGCCCATGAGGAGCGTCAGAGAGGAGAGCGATCAGGTGTTAGCCGCCAGGCTTTAGCGCGCTGTAGTAGATGTAGAGAGACTGGCCATAATTCGCGTACATGTAAGAAAGGTACTCTAGATACTACTTAATTTACTCTGTTAGTTTCTATATATAATAGTGTTGCGTTGTTGAGATACACGTCTATAGAGGTGGGCAAAGTTGGTAGGGCGCGCCGCTCGCTTGTACGCGCCGCTCGCTTGTAAAACACGTTATTCTTATTGATAGCATGGCACTATGATTCTCGTGGGGATCTGCCTTTACCTGCTGTGATGGATACGTGCCCATAAGATTGGGTTTGGAGCGACTAAATCTTTTGTATATGATAGTGGAGAAACAATGAGCACGCCTATCGGCATAGTTGATCAAGCGGAACAGCTGCTGCAACGCCATTTCCGGGACACGTCGGCGGTGGGCTAAACATCTTTGTTCTTGATGCACAAATACTTTGCGGTCGCAGCAAGTAAGAATTCACAGGAGATAAAAGTAGACGTGGAGAGTGCAGTGAGAGACCAGTATGGTGAGTGGGAAAGGCGGCCGTGATATATCTTTCTTATGATATCCAAACCGCCTGTGACGTAACTACAGCGCGCGTGTCTTCGCAGAAGATTAGCTATATCATGATCATGTAACGTGTGAGCAGGCAGCCATCAGGCGTTTGTTCATTGCCTACATAATACCTGCTGAGAGTGACCCTTAACACTGTCTGCTCTACCTCGCCACGCACATATATATTACAAAGCCCTGCATTCTACCATCAAGTAAGCCTCTCCTCTCAGCGCACATTGGGTGATGATATTTCTATGCCTATTAGCAGTCTTAATTTGGGGGGGGGGGGGGGGGGGGGAGCTCGTCTTTTGCCAGGAGGCCACCAGTGGCACAGCTAGGGGGTCCTCCATTTAAACTCTAGAAGAGACGCTGGGTGGGAGAGAAAGCTTGATTTTTGCTTTCTTGCTGTTTGTGTCTTTGATAGTGAAAGTAAAAGTGGGGTCAGCCTAGCACGGACTCGTCCAACTACAGCCGTCCTCGGAGCGACACTTGACGTATATGAGCCTAAAAGTTTTGTTGATAGGGTTAATTATATTGAGACTATGACTGTCCTGTTGCGACAACTGCCATTTTGCTCGCCAACCAGTGCTTCGCTCGGTCAGAGGAAGATGGCTGCATACAAACCATGACCCGCATCCAACGCATCAGAGCTGCAGATGTCATCAAGCTATTAGACGACGGCATTCGTACATCTCTTTTAAGTCCTCGGAATACGAGAGATGCAAAAAGTTACTGCTGCCAATACGATGTTCGTGTGACATTTCAGTGTGTATGGTTCACAATGAGGCTGTCACCATGGGTGAGAGGTGAGACTCACCATTCATTCTCTGTTCCGCACCTTCACCGTCTTGTCTCACACAATTTTCTCCAGATATTTTCGACGCGTGTGGTTGCTATAACCACATCACCAACACAATGTCAGAACTTCAGCTCCAAGGCCTAATTTCAATCAATAACTCAACCATGCGGCGGCAAACTGAAACGAGCTGTTCTTACAGCGAGCGAAAAACGACGATAACACGCAAGGGCAATGTCGTCAAGAATCGTATCAAAATGGCAAAGGCTGCTCTACCCGCAGCATGCGTCGTTGTAGCAGGGCCGGCTATATCGTGTCTCCCGCTTGGACCGCTCGCCTCTATGCTGGCCATACTCACCACTTCTTTGGCAAGCACGTACTTGGATAGGAAAGCTATTGGTATAGCAGTTGTCTTAGTTCAGGGGTGTGGCCTTCGTGGCTTCGAAGGTCGAGTGCTTGCATTGCTGAGCTTTCTCAGCTTCAGCTCTACGTTCGGTAAGCTTAGCTGCCAAACCAGTGTCATTGCTTATCGCGTCTTAACAGGAGAACAGAGAAGCTGGGCAAACCGCTGCGTTTCTCATACATGGACTTGCTGTTGGTCATCGGAATAGTTCAATCGGCATTTGCTGGCTCTATTCATTCAACGTACTCTGGATTACTTGGATTTCTTCAGGCTATGGCCTTAGCCATATACAAGTTGAGCTCGAATACACTCATGCTAGCCTCGCAGTATTTCAACACTTCCTGGATCAAGACGCCGCCATTTGAGACGTCCAAATCGCCCTTGGAATTGCTCGCCCAAACGCTACATGATTCGCACACCATCGAAAGCCACGAAGACTATGACGGTGACAGCTCAAACCCGAAGCACAAAATCACAAGCAACATGTCTGAGGAAGCAGAATCGAGATACCCACCCACTAAGTTGATCCACGAGGCTTCATCAGAGGACCCGCTGGCGAACCGCGAAAGTACAAAAGAACATGAAGCTGAGAAGGGTAGCTGCTCGAATGACATGGAACGTGGTGATCAGACACTAAGTGATGAAGTGATCCGCCTCATATATGAATGTGATGGCAACCTAAGCCCTGAAGAGTGGGACGAGATCATAGCAGGACTCGATTAACACCTACGGAAACACAATTGTAAGGCATCGGGTGAGTTTTTTGTAGAGTACATGAAGGGACCCACATGTCGAATTTTGGCGAAATAAAGCTGCTTCGTAGTATACTTTACACTTCAATGAGGCATATTGTATTATGTTGCGGCTGTACAAATGACGATAGTGTTGTGCACCAGCCACGGTGGCGGTGCGCCAAGGGTCTAGCCGTTTGTAGGCTAGCTCACTCGCTCGCCCACAGGAGCCGACTCCAATATTGCACACAATTCGCGACCGACGACAACCCCACGACTAACACACAGGTATCACGCCAACACCGCCAACATGCGTACCTACGACGATTCCTTCAGCGGTCAAAAGATCTACCCGGGCAAGGTGCGTTGAAATGCCGCTCCACGTCCCAACGCTCGCCGCCGCCGCCGCCAGAGGGTCGACATTTCGCCATCGCGACACACTAAAGCGAACACCTGGCGGAGGGGGATGACGGGATATCACAATGGGTCGGGCATTGGCTGATGGTATATACAGGGCAAGCTTTACATCCGTGGTGACAGCAAGATCTTCCGCTTCCAGAACGGCAAGAGCGAGTCCCTTTTCCTCCAGCGCAAGAACCCTCGCAAGATCCACTGGACCACTCTCTACCGAAGGGCGCACAAGAAGGGTATCTCTGAGGTTAGTCGCCCACTTGTTTCCATACGTATCAATGCTTCTGGGAAGTGTATTTTGGAAGGCAGTGAAGGATGACATCAGTCTACACTGCGGAAGAGATACAAAGGGGTTGATAGAGAGCATCACTAGTAGTGATGTTGTCGCTCCTATCCCATTGCAGCTCGGCACACCCTCGTAAAATGCCGAATTATGCTAACCACCATCACCACTACAGGAAGTCGCCAAGAAGCGTACCCGCCGCACAGTCAAGCACCAGCGTGCTATCGTCGGTGCCTCTCTCGATGTGATCAAGGAGCGCCGCAGCCAACGTCCCGAGGCCCGTGCCGCTGCCCGCAGCGCCGCCATCAAGGAGGGCAAGGAGAAGAAGGCCGCCGCCGAGTCAGCGAGGAAGGCTGAGAAGGCCAAGAACGCTGCCGCGTCCGCACGAGGCAACGCCGCTAAGGTCAGCAAGCAGGGTGCCAAGGGCGCCGCACCAAAGGTGCAGGCAAGGACTCGTTAAGCTTTAAGCGGGGACTTTTCTCTCTCTCGGTACAAGGGCGTGCATATAAGTCTGGGTTATGGCTGGCTTCTTTCGGAATGAACTCGGGGTGTTTCTCCAAAAACCTTTACTTCCTTCTGAAATCTCTATCTTCCGATAAACACACACACAATGCGGAAAAATGGAAATGAATGGAAATGAGCACACCTTTTTTTCTCATGGCTTATACTACAAACATGTTTCGGGATCGGTATTGACTGTCCGAACCTTGAAACTGTATGGCGGCCGTCAGGGCAAATGCAATACCCCATGTCCCTTTACGAAAAACGAAATGAATGCTGCCAACAATGAAGTCATGTCATGTGAGTGTGTCGATTGGTGCATGCGATACATGTTACTACTACACAACCTTGTCAACACATTACACGTTGCCCGCTGATCGTGAAGTAGACTTGGTAAAAGGACGATGGAACTAGGTGGTACGAGTGTGTGCTGAGGCACTAGAGATTCTACATCGGAGAAGGGAGAAGAGAGGGTCGATGTGAGAAAGCAATGAGGATGTCCATTTCATGCCCCGTCAAAGAAAGCCCTCTATGTTACACTAACTGGCGATCGTATCGTTCGTGTTCACCTGACAAAGGAAGGAGTCAGACCTCGATGCAATCGAATTATCCAAGTAAGCCTGTGTGTGTGTGTGTGTGTGTTTGACATTAGCCTTGACGTGTGATGTTCGTCTAACCATCGTGGTTGATGGACACATTACTCTACATCACATCACTGCGAGGTCGATGCACTTTTTTTTACATACTGTTACATTTTTTTCTCCTTCTACTCAATACATGTTGTTTTTCAAAGTTTTTCAAAACAGAAAAAGGAGAGAGGAGAGAAAAGAAAACAAGCAAGACACTATCGACCAAAGTTGTACATCTGAGAGTTGCTGGGGTATCATACAATGAAGGGGCAAGTACAAAAAGGACATGATTAGGGTAGGGTATTACTTCCCCGCTACTATACCGGGTGATGAGTATGAACAGAAACAAGGCAAGTATTAGAGAGCAGGAAACAAAGCAGGGACAATGGGGAAGGGTGAAATCTAGATCCAGTTACAATGTAGTGTAAGTGGGTGCATGTCGGTCGGATACGTCGTGATGTCGTTGTCGTCGTCATAAGTCCAACCCAGGTTACTACAGGCAAGTGACCAACATCGGGCATGGAACGTCCAGTGATGAGCGCTATATGCGCATTGAGGTCATCCGCGACGCTTCGATATCCAGAAGGCATGATGCGTATTGCTCAACAGACCCTAGAGTCGTAGAGAATCCAAACAACCTCTGTCACTTTGCCTCCGTATCCTGGTATCCTAGCCCAAGGCCCCCATCATCGACGCCTTCCTTTCCTCGTCTTCGACCAGCATGCCGCGAGCGCGACAAACGTCTTCGATGGTATCAAAGATCTTTTGGAAGCTGGAGGCAGCACCACGTGTCTGTGTGAAGCGTGCGAGACAAAGATTGGCGCGGCATCCATGTTCTAGTACGGTAAAGAGTTCGATGACGAAGAAAACGGGCTTGATGCTGAGGCCTATAAGAAGAATTGTTAGCATCGGGCTCCATGTGGCGAAAAGAAAGCAACATTACATCGTAACACAAACTTCGGCTTCAGAAGCTCAACCTCAAACTGCCAGTTTCGGAGGCGCCACTCGCTGAACACAAAACTTGCGTAGGATGTATGGATGTACTTACGGTTCTGCTTGTCGATGCGTGCATTGATGCTATTGCTGGCGCGGTTCACCGAGACATCCTCGACACCGAAACGCTGCCAGTCGCGCAGCAGACGAGCAAAGTCCTGTCGAACTTTGCCACGGCCAACTCGTAAGCACAGTACCGCACTGGCAGGCTTGATATGAAGGAAGCGAGATAGCCAGTTGACCTGCATCTCTGGCGGGCCGGCCCGAAGTCCATCGTTGATGTTCTCGGGCTCAAAATCAAAGTCTGACAAAAGGGATAGGACACTGTCGTTCAATTCTGCGAACATGTTAGCGAAGTTGTAAACACAACCAAGATTTTAGTACTCACGACCTAGCTTCATGACATTATTCGTTCGTTCCTCCCTGGGTTTCTTTCCAAACAAAGCAAGGAAACCTTTGCGAAACGCGTCGACACCCTTGGAAGGTCCCGGGTGGGCGTTGCGCATAGGGAATTCATCGTCACTGTTTTCGTCTGATTGCTCTGGGATGAATCTTGCATTGTTCGTCTCGACCAAGGGACGAGGGCCATTCGGGTCACCGCTGCCATGCCATCCCCCGGCAATTCGAAGGAGCCCGTTCGATTGTTTCTTCTTGACCTGCTTCTCTTTATCCTCATCCTTCTTCTTCTTCTCGTCGTCGGTATCTCGACGGAACCAGGACTTCTTCTTCTTGATCACATTATACTGCTTCTCGGGCGCCGAGACTTCGCGCTCAGTGCGTTCTACGAGCGAATCGTTTTGCACATGTATACGTGGAAGAGCTGTGAGTGTACCATCCAAAATAGGCCATGGCGCGATGCTAGGCTCTTCGATAGGTTTGGCTGGACCCGAGCTTGCTCCGCTGCGCTTGCGAATGTTCAGTGGCGCAATATAGGGGGATGAGTTATCAACGAGGCGAATGGTCTGCTGTGATTCGGGTGCCACACGATGGTCCAGAGACCTGACAGGGTCAGTGGGGATGCGATGACGAGGGAACGAATTTTCGAGCCCATCTCCATGTTCGCTCTTCCCCTCCTCTGGAATCACATGCAGTGGCTCATGACCAGGCGACTTGGCAGGTGCCGAGAAGATACGCCTATCTCCATTGTCCACGGGAGCCATCATGCGCTCAAGATTCTCGAGCATGTCATAGTAACGTTCGGCGCTACCGTCTTCCTTGAATCTTTGAGCAATCTCTGCGCGAGTCTCTGCTAGCCTTCGTTGAACAAAGCTGTTTGGTGTTTCGACTGGTATGGGAGGAAGGGGGCGTTCTGAACGCAATACGTTCGCCGCAGGAGGAGTAATGAAGGCACTACCGCCTGATTTATGCGTGTTTGAGAACGAAGTCTGCGGGGTATCATACTGAGAGGCATGAAGAGAGACATCTGCATCCTGTTGGATGCTTGGAGAGACGGAATACCGATTGAAGGCTTCCTCCATGACTTTACCCAGCTCCATGCTGACCTTCCGAGCCTCACCCTGAATGTACTTTGTTGGACTGTCGGACTTCTTCACATTCAGTTGTGGGATCTCCCTGCCAGCACGAGCACTTGACCTGGTATCAGATGAGTCAATGCCAACCCTTGTAGCGGACTCATGGGTTGCGATGGGCCTGTAGGAATTGTGGTCGTCGCAAGAGTCAACTTCGGTTTGCCAACTACTAGTTGTAGCAGCTGATGGCCGGTGCTTGTGTAGGTGCGCGAAGCTCACACCTCGTTTGTATGCACCACCAGAGCGTGCAATGACAGGCGGGCTGCTTGACCAATGCGAGCTTGCCAAAGATGATCGTGACACCAAGTGCCGCTGAAAAGATGTAGACCGCTGAGAATGGCTACTGCGAAGTGAAGAGCCATATGGCAATCCCGAACTGCGCTTAGAATGGTTTCGCAGAGCTTGGAGGCGTAATGAACTGCCTGTTCGGTGTCCCAGAGCTGTGATAGGACGCGGTCTGTCGCTGTTGCCGCGATATACTCTGACTTTTGGGTTGACAGGGGTGCCTTTTGGAGTAGGTATCATCGGCTGCCTTGAGGCCCGGTAGGGATCGTAACTTGCTTCGGAGGGAGGCGACTCATACAAGGTGTGCTTTGAGTGCAGATGCTCGTTGTTGAGGATCGAATAAGCAGACTCGGTGCGCTTCGGACGATCGGGTGGAAGCTCTTCAACATCCGAGTTTGCAAAAGCATAGCAGGTGGTATGATGATAGTCGCTATTTGAGTAAGTAACAGCATGATAAGAGCTTGGCTGGTAGTTCTCCAGCTGATCCGTGTGATGCTTGCGAATAGCAGCGTAGAAGAACTTTTCTTGATTCGGTCTGCCTCTGCGTTAGTATATGAAATGGAAACACTACAGGAGCTGCTTACTCTCGACAGATTAGCTTTTGAATCAGATCTTCTTCCCTCTCACTGTGCCAGAGCGTACGCAGACACCTCAAGATATCGCGGTCAATGGTCCCCCGGTTCAGTGGTGTCCAGTCGGCGATGACCGGTGAAGGGCCAGTCCAGTAATTCAGCTCTGCGCTTTCTCCCAGGAAGTTGAGCTCTTGCTGATACTTGCGTAAGAAAGGATGATCCCAGATTTCATAGAGTGATATGCGGTGCTCAGGGTCAGGTATCAAGATCCTTCGGATGAGATCTTTTGCTTCTCTAGAGATGGTATCAGGCATGATGTACCTGGCCTCTGTGATGTCGCGGAACAGATGCTTCAAATCACGGTCTTTGCCGGAGTAGTTGAAAGGGGGGGTACCGGTAAGCAGGACGAAAAGAACAACGCCGCAGCTCCAGACATCTGCCTTTGCGCCATCGTATGCTGTCGATTTGATGACTTCTGGGGCGGCATAGTGTGGGCTTCCACAAGGTGTGGTGAGCTGCGTACCAACTGGTTGCAGGGCTGCCATGCCGAAGTCTACCAACTTAACTGTCATATTGTCTCTGTCCAGCAGAATGTTCTCGGGTTTGAGATCGCGATGATGGATGTTGATTCGGTGGCAGTAAATCAAGGCTGCGACCATTTGACGGAAGATATGTACGGCATGGAGTTCGGCCAAGCCACCCTGTTTGTGGATGTAGCCGAAAAGCTCGCCACCTTCTACATGCTCCATGATGATATAGCTAGGAGTTGTCAGTAGGGAATGCCAAAATACAGAATGCTTGATACTTACATCTCATCGCGGTTCTCCCAAACATCATAGAGCCGGACGATGTTGGGATGGTCCAACAACTTCATGATGCAAATCTCACGCTCCAAGCCAAAAGGAATTGACTTGCCAAAATCTGGATCTTTCTCGGCACTCTTGATGAGATTTGCCAAGCTGAGAGCCCGTATTTTCTCAGCTGTGGCTTTGAGGATGATCTTGGCAGCACCGCGTTGTCCCGTTACTGAGTGCCTGACAAGTCGGACGCGCGAGCAGCCGCCTCGACCTATAGTCTGACCAAGTTGCCATGGACCAACGTATGTCTTGCGGCGACGACTTGAGTTTGAGTCATTGGTACTGACGTCTGAGATGGCCGAATCACGTTTGGAGTGAGGTGAAGGTTGCTCGCATCCTTGGACAACGGAGAGATGCTTGTTTTCTGGAGAAGGTAGCTCTTGACAGACGGCAGATGAGCCATTGGGAACTCTCGACTCGTTTTGGGGAAGTTGTTGGGGTCGAGGGTTTGGCATGTACCCATTGACTGGTTTTGTCTGATGCTGGGTATGTGGATCTCCGTTAGCTCGATTCGTGCGGTCCTCAAGAACTTGACGGCCAGAGGGCGGACGACCATGGTACAAGGAGTCCATGATGTTGGACTCTGCTCACGCAGTCGTCAAGGTGGGGTCCTCGAGGCAGCTATGATGCTATATGAGGAGAGAGGGCGTCAAGCCAAAATGTACAAGATGTGGGGAAAATGTGTGCGTGCGTATCAAAGCCTAAGTAAGGCAAGCCAGTAGTTGGTGTTTTGATAAACCAATTGAGTGCGGCTGGTGCCGCTACGCGGATGTCGTGGGTAGGATGCCTGTGTTTTGTTATTTGTCGCTGTTGATACTGACGGTTCTTGTTAGCTTTCGGCCTACAAGCCAATATCCAGTTGAGCAAAGGCAAGAGGTTCTGTCGGCAATGCGGGCGAGAGGTCCAGGTCCCAAAAGGTTAACAAGTAGTTTGATGCACGTAAAGAGTGGAGTAAAGAAGTATGAGTGAAAAGTGAGTGTGGGTGACAAAAGCTAAAAGGTATGGATGTGTGTAGAAGACGAGATTTGTGCACAGACGCGCTATACCCTGATGGATGGCGCGATCGCAAGCAAACGCTCAAGGAAGAGCCGTAGTCGCTGGGGGTAGGAGCAAACTCGACAGACAGGGAAGCGTGGCTCCGAGTTCGGCCAAGAAACAGTGAACTAGAAATACATAGGAAGCCAGGAATTGTTATTCCTAATCATACGTAGAACAATGGAAATATTCAAACTTGCTGAGATTGAAAAGAAAAATTGATCTGCAATATTTTGTGGCAGTGAATGAGAGTAGTTACCTCCAATCCTACCTGAGATAGCAGCATGTGGCTCCATGGAGTACCAACGGCGCCAGTTCTCGCCTTGGATATTTCCACAGTAAATATCTGTTGAGACATTTTGTATAAGCGCCGAAGTAGGTATATCTTCATTGCACATACCTGAGTTACTGTGAGAAAAGAAGACGCGTGCTGCACGCGAATATACCGCAAATTGCACACGTGACGTACCTATACACTGCCCTCTGAGCACGCGACGCGACTCTCTCCCTTTCCCTCCCTCCTCCAAAATCCTCGAACCTGTCCCCGGCCTTGGAATTCATGTATTCTCAGCATGGCCAACAAGACATGCAGTCAAGTTATGCCTCGACGCTCGACCCCACCGATCGCCCTTCCCTGGGCGTGCACGGAACAAGCCGAAACCATGGAACCCCCTACCTACCAAATCTCTGTCCCGGGTCCCTGGGCTCACGGGTGTGCACGCGCCTGATGCGAACCAGGTCCTGATTCTGTTCTACACAAGCCAAGCAAAGGAATTAGTAGAATGCGCGGGCACTGGTTTGGGGAATTATTACATGGGTGATGTAGGTACCATGCGTTGCGCAGCACGATGGTTTGGATGGGCGACGGCGCGTACGTAGTTTGAGGGCAATGTAAACAGAACATTGTGGCATTGGCTATCCAATGATTTGGAATAGTCTTCCTATACATATTACAGAAACACCATGCGATGCAGCTTGCGATGCGATTAAAGGCGGGGAGAGCATATATTGCTATCTCATTTTGAAATATTACACCCGCAGTGTAGTAACAAGCGCTGTCCTGCTCAACTGCACACTGCCCCTGGGCCAAGAACCCTTTTCTCTTCCCGCCTCCCAACAAAAACCAAACAGTGAGCGAACATGCACAGGGACAGAACAAGTAAAAATCGAGTAACGCACATAGACTCGCGTACATAGATCTCCGCCCTAGCTCACCGTTACATACATGGTATACCTAATAGATACAGAGTCCATCCCAAAACCAATAAGCAAGCAAGAGGTATACGCACTCCCGACAGAGACAGATTGAGACCAGAAGGAAAAAGAAATAGAGAAACTCATAGACATGATAATAGATGAGAGAGAACGCGCATGCAGATAAGACCCTGTGTGAAAAATCCCCTATATATCCAGGTTTGTTAAACCTATCCCGTAAAACCCATGAAAACCATGACAAGTCGTGAACCGGAATGCTTTGCGCAGCGAAGGTTGAAGAAAACCTGCAATAGTGCCCTGTTGAGCTCTTTTTACGCCCAAGCCCAGGGTGTTTAAAAAAAAAACAGTACATAGAAGAGGGTATAAATAATACAAGGGAAGTGAAGTAAGAAGACCGAAAAGGCTGCTTGTGGGAGAAGCGACGGAACGAATTACTGGTGGGATTTCATGTCGTCAGCCCTTGGGGAATGGCTTTCGCGCTTGGTTTCGTTGTCACCGGCGGCTTTTCCGCAGCCTTTGACTAGGATGTGCCTCTGTTTTGATGCGTTAGCATACTGTTGATGTAAACCATATTTCCTTGTCAAAACGTACCTTGAGGGCATCTTTCCTTGAGAAGCTCTTGTCGCAGTGGCTGCAAGGGAAGGGCTTGACAGCGAGATGTATCCTCTTGTGTCGCTTCAGATCGTGATTACGGTTGAAACTCTGAGGGCACTGGTCGCACTTGAACGGTCGGTCGTTGGCAGTCGGTGCTTGGTGCTGGGGGTGACCCATGAAGTGTGGCATAGCCGCGGCGTGTCCACTGTTGAAACCAGACATCATGGCAGGGTGTCCGCCAACCAACGCGAGGCCTCCGGCTGGATTTTGGACGTTGGAAAAGACAGGCGCTTGGCCTCCGCCATACTGTAGAGGGGGCCTTTGCTGGTACTGATATGGCGAATGGACTGGGTTGTTTGATGGTATCGATGGAATCGGGCCCTGCGACACAGCTGGCGACATTCGCTGCATCGATCCACCGGCGCTGATTGGGCTCTGCTGCTGGCTCAACGTTGGCGAGGGTCCAGTCGAGTATGGGAAGTTGGAGTGCTGAGGTGTTCCCGAGTTGTGATAGCTGTAAGTGGGGGTTGGAGGCTGAGGCGGCCTGAACGAGTCGTGGCTGAGAGCAGGCGATTGCTGTGGTCCCGAAGACGAGACAGGCGTTTGGGCACCCATCATTTGCTGGTGGTGATGCTGGGTGGATATCGAAGGCATGCTGGAACCGTTGGACGATGGCGTAAAAGGAGGGAGTTGCTGGGTCATCTCATATGGTGGCGGATTCAGCCCTTTGCCAAGTGAATCCTGTCGTCCGAGCTGGCCCTCGCCACGCGAAGGAGCGAACATGCCTCCTCGCGCTTGACCGTATTGGTTCTGCTGGTGTGTGGCAGGGTAGCCATATTGCGTGGCAGGTGCTTGCGCCGGGGGAGAGTAGATGTATTGTCCGTTGGAGTAGGACATTGCTGTAGAATACTGTGGTCCGGCTGTCGAAACTCCTGATGAGCTTATCACATCGCTGTGATTAGTGTTTGGAGGAGTCAAAAGGTTGCCAACGCTGGCAATAGTCACCGGAGCCTGTGACGACTGTGAAGCGGTAACCGTATTGCTGTAAGGATATTTGTGCATCGGTGGCGGTGGCAGCTCAAAACTGCCGAGTTGCTGGGCGTGAGGTCTCCGTGCTGCAAAGCTGGGAGGTGCACCCATTGGGTCAGACCCAGGATGCATGGAAGACGGATGAGCCACAGCAGCAGCCACGTTGGCGGTTGTGTTCCGGGTAGGTCTAGTTGACCTACCTACTTCAGATGAAGGAAAGATCCCAAGGAACTGTAGCGAAGATGCTACAAATGGCAGAGTAGTGTGGTCGTAGTAGATACTAGACCAAGACGATGCCTGTGAAGACTGAAGGCCTGCAGAGGACGTAGTGGGAAGGGCAAAGAGCCGTTACTTAAAAAGGGACCTCGTAGAAAGATGCCCTCCAAATAACCCGTCGGCCTATGGAATAGCACTAGTGCGTCGACTCTCGGTTCTCGTCGTGTCAGATGGCCAACGGCTGCTCCGAAATGTCTTGATGATGCTGCGACCTGTTAGTGCTGCTCGTTGTCGCAGGTCAAAGAGGCAAGGGCGTACAGACGAGCAAAAACAGATATTCGTGAAACTGTGGTTGATGTCTACCACGAAGCGTTGGGTAGGGCCCGATTTCCTGGTCGCGCAGACGTAGTGCCACTGAGGCTGTCGCACAGAAACTGTAGATGAGGGTTTTGAGTTTAACGACAGTGGCTCATGTGCTCTTGCCGTACTGGTGTTGTCGTCCGACGAGCGATGGAAATGGTCCGGATTGGCTGTGGGGTGTCGGTTGGTACTTCAATCCAGGGCTCTGGATAGCGGCGTGCAATTTCTGGTAAGGATACGAGACCACAGTGGCAATGACGATGAGTGGGCTTTTGCAGCGGCGTTGCAATGGAGAGTGTGTTGTACGTTGAAGACACGACCCACTGAACCTTGGAGATGGAAAGGAAGATGAGCCCTTGCAAGGTGCTTGTTGGTGGTGGTGGTGCTTGGTGGTGGTAGCTGGTAGCTGGTGGTGGAGGTGGAGGCGCGTGGAGCGGCGATCACTCCTTGTTAAGCTCAGGACCTGGGCGCCCTAGGAAGGAGCGATGGCGGAGAAGGCTGGAACCTGGGTAGACTAAAAGGCTTTGTTACCACGAGCAAGTGGAGAGTGCTGGGCCTTTACGTATATGTACGGCAGGCTAGGGTTGTCAGGGTTGGTGGGCTCGCGTGGCTGACTGGCGCGCTGGGGCTTTCGGATTACCAAGGGCTCAACCAGGCGATAGGGTCCGTCCAAGCCTTTTGAGGATGATCTGGATCGGGATGGGGGATGAAGAATCAGCCCAAAAGCCAGCCTCAGGTGAGGGTGCGGGAGCGCTACCCACAGACGCACTTTGTCACAATAAGGCAATGCAAACGAGCACGGCAGAAGCAATGCGACGAATGAATAATAAACCCACACCGTTCAGACTCAATCTAGAGAGCTAGACGAGCATGGGGCCGCAAAGCAATGCATGACCGGGGGGTGTGAAAGCACCTACCATACTAGCCAGACCCTGTCGGCAGACAATCTGTCGGAGCAAGTCTGGCTGGCGTGCGGGACGGCTTGGACCAGCAAAGTGGGCGAGGTCATGGCTTGCGCCGGACCGTGGAGCAAAAAAGACGTTCTCTCTGCACGTTCACGGAAATGCTGATGGTCATGATGTGTCAATGTGGCTCGACCCGCCGCCAAAGACAAAAGAGCTTTGATATTGGGCATGAGGATAGGACAGGACGAGGTGGCGCGAATGGACACGGATTGGATGGACATGCGGCTCTCCTGACCCAAGCTTGCGGCACGACAAGAGACAGACACACGGCGGAATGCTTTTGTCTTGCCCCCCCCCCCTCCCCCAAAAGTACCAAGGGTCGGTAGGCACCATGCCTCCCACACCCCCCAGAGAGCGAGTGTAATGTGCGTCGGGAATGGCGCTAAAGGGACCTGGGTGAGCCTGGCAGATGCACGGACACGGTCTGGCCCAAGGAGCGCCCGGAGGGGTGGTCAGAGAGACAAAGCCAAAACTCAAAGACGACCCTTTCCCCCCTTTGCTCAAGCCCACCGTTTGGGCAGAGGGCCAATCGCCGTTACTGCTAGTAGTAGCAAGTGGTGATCGTCGTGATGTGCGGGCGGCGGGCGGAAGCGCTACGAGGCAGGACAGGAGCGCCTTTCTGTAGCAGAAGGGCAGCCGTCACGCTGCATTGTCGCGAGGTTTGAGCGTCGAGCCGAGCGTGTTCAGAGACAGGCAAGAAACAGAGTGCAGCTGGTTGGAGTGTGGCCATCCCTGCGGCAGCTCCTGTTCGGCGACCAAAGTGGCGGCCGTGCTTTTACCGCTTGCTCATGTTAGCTGACGAAATGGCGCTGAGCAAAACGGGCCCAACGCTAGCCGACATGGCATGGCATGGCATGGCATGGAGCAGCACATGATGGAGTGACGGGCTGTATGTTTCGACGACGACAGGTGTGGGTATGGGTATGGGTATGGGTGTGTAAAAGGCGCCAAGCAGCCGATCGACGCGATACCCGTTCCCTGTAGGTTATAGGTAGGGATGAGGTAAAGAGACATGAAATGCGGAGCCAGTGCCCGTGGACAGGGCAGGGAGCGAGGTCGAAGCGTCATTACAGAAAGGCTGGTGATGGCATCGAGAGCGTGGCCATTGGCCGGGGGCTGTCGACGTCGGTCTAAAATTAGCCGACTTGGTATATTGCTTGGGGCACGTGTGCGTCTAAGAGGGGCAAGGTGGAATAAGCAGCACGCAGGCAGCCAGGCAGGCACGCACGAAGCAAACAGGAAGCCGCAATGACGAGTTTGATCCTTGCCCGCCGCAATCAATCAATCAATCAACCAGTCAATGAATTAATCAATCTTCCAGACACCGCTCGCGGCGCATTGCCATCGCATTGTCGCGACCCTGGGCGTCACTCCACGTGGAGGTGCATTGGCTATACGTTTCCGGCCCATTGTTTTTTGCGCGCGTCTGCTGCCGTCGCCTGGGCCTGTCGTGGGATGGGGCATTGGTGCGGGAGCAGCCAACCGCGAGCGGCCGCAGGGCACCACGGCGACGACGATGACAACCATGGCCAGGCACTCTAGAGCATCCTGTACGAGGACTGTACATACATACATGCCATGGCTGCCGGCTGCTCCCCCGGCATGTCGCGCGCGGAGCGTACATGAGCACATGGCGGGCTGCCTCGCCAAAGGGCCTTTTCCCGGCGGCCTGGTTTGGCCAGCTGGCGGAACGAGTGAGGAACAGGGAACCGGGGACGACTCCGCGGTCGATCCGAGTCTTGGTTCATCTGGGTGGACAGTGCTGGAAAAGGCTGATGCCACAGACCATTGTTTTGGGGCAGCCGCTGCGACATTTCGACTCCAGCTCAGGCGTCCTGCAGGGCCAAGCGCACACAGATCTCGTCGGCGGTACGCACGCCGCTCGGGTGGCCGTGGGCGTCGTCACAACGTGGGCAGCCCTGCCAGCACACCCGCCCCGCCTGCCATGGGCATGGGCATGGATGCTATGGGCCTTGACGTGTGCTGAGCAACCGAGCCTGCAGTTGCTGTGCAGTGCGGTGCAGCAAAAAAGAAACACTGCCCAAGGCAAGACAAGACAAGGCAAGGCAAGACAGGACAAGACAAGGCTGCGCATCGCGCCCGAGACGGCACGCTCCCTTTCATCTCTCAGCGTGTTTTGTCACGGTGATGGGGACGCGAGGTTGCGCCTGATCCTGGTCGTGTGCAGCCAATCACAGGCCCCAATAGCCGAGCCTTTACGAAGGGGCAGGCACGATCCGATGGTTGCCCGGAGGTGCCTTCCTGATTCGCCCGCACCACCACTCGCTCTCGCTCTCCCACACCCGCTTCGACACGTCCACGCTCGCGCCCTCAGCAGCTGCTGCCAGCTGCAACGCTTTTTGCAGACAAAAAGTCCGGCACCCAATCTCCATCGTCTGCCGGCGGCCCTGGAGCGCGCTTGTTTGCCCATCCATCCCCCTCCACTCGAGGCGGGCAGTGCGTGCGCAACAGAACCCCACTACATCGTCATCTCGTCATCTGTCAGTCACCCAGCCTTGCCTGCTCTCTGCTCCTACACTAGCCCCCTCGACCATGCCCTCGCAAATCCTGCGCTTTGGCAAAGACGGCGCCGCCAGCCCGTCACGCTCCAACGCCATCCACCTCCTCTCCCGACTTGACGGCCTTCCCCCTCCCCCTAATCCACCACCCGTCAAGCCAGATCAACGGCCTCACCCCGCCGAGCTGGCTACGCTAAAGGTCCCGCCCGTTCTACCCTACAGATCTTTCTGCACAAGCGTCTCAGGCGTTCGGGGTGTCCGTGTCCCCACATTTGTCGCCCTTGATAGCACACGGCCTGCAAGGCCCCAACTCAGCACAAACTGGCCCGCGCGTCGCCAGCTGCCCCTCTTCCCCGTCCCACACGTCCCAGGACCTGAGTCTTGTTCGCCTAGCCGACGACGCTTGCTGCGCCCGCCTTTCCCAGCGCCCATGACGCCCATACGCCCTAACCGCCCCCCTGGAACTCCGTTGACCCACTGCCTTTTGCTGCTCGCGAGCAAGACCGCTCTCGCTCTCGCTTCCCTTGAGGTCCGCATCCGAAAGCGGCGCTGGCGGCGGCGGCCACGTTGTGAGCCGCACCTCCTCACCCATTGCCCGCAAGCCCACCCGCCGCAGTACGCACGCACAGTCATCACGCCTTCATCCACTGCGTCTTGTTTTTCAAGCCATTCGTCTTACAGCCTCGAACAGAACCATTTCAGGGCCCCGTTGCTCATACACGGACCCGCCATCTTGACATCGCCCACCCTCTTCCCTCCCTTCGTCCTTTACCACTCTATTGTCTTCGGGCGTTTGCAGCCAGCCAGCCAGCCAGCCATGGACTCGTCATGGGTCCATTAAAGGTTGCACCAAAAGCAAAGGGGCTAAGGTATACCGCACCAGTCATTTTGCCGACAATTTGACGGCTACTGCTTTGCGCGACTGAGTCGCTGTGAAATGACGTCTCTGTACATCAGCCCATACTACCAGAGTCTGTAGCTCTGGACTCAATAGCTTCGTCTCCTGCGTGATGCAGCCGAAAGAAAACAACCCAAAGTTTGGGCCTTGAGATTCCAGTACCCAGACTCGACGGGGGGTTCGCCTCGCCAACCCCTGCCCTTTTGCACCCGACCCAACTCGACTTGTGTCAAACTACGTTTAGGCCTGCCCCCATCTGCTTGTTTTGTCGCTTCTAACCGCTCTGGAACGCTTCCAACACGGCCATGTTATGATTAGTCTTGGGTCAGGCCGCTCAGATGCGCTAGCCCACTCCCTTTCTCATCCTGGGCCTCATGGCAGCATGCTTCCTCTGCCGCGCAGGCCGCCTGGCTCATCCCAGCCCTTTTTTTTTTGACTCCCTTTGCCGGCCAATACTCGCCGTCGGCCTGCTGATTTGCCCGAGAAAAGCTGCGTATGCGTATTTGTGCCAGATCACATTCACGTCGGAGTCAAGGCCATACGGCCGATACACGTCCAAGCTTGCACGCCCACATTGACCCTCGTCCTGCTAAGCCTGTACCTGCAGCAGGAGACCTACACTCAACAACCATACGTCTGTGTGGCGGACGCCATCATCTCAACTCCGCATCCAGGATCTCGCTGATCTCTCCCAGCCACAGTGTCCTTTGCTGGAACCACGACGCACCACTTATTTTTGCCCGCTAAGCTAAACGCCCGCAAAAGCCTTCCCGTCTGGCAAGTGCGCCACTGATCGATGATGTACACAGGGTACACCGTTGTACAATATCATACTGTCGGAGGATAATCCGCTTTGGTCACCAGTTGACTGCCGTTGCCGAGTCTTTTACCAAACTTGTGGATGGTCCAGCCAGAGTAAGGCCATGCATGATTCGCCTATGCTAGTTTCGCTCCATCGTGACCGGAAGAACACATGATAAGCTGCATCTAGATGGATGCCTTGATGCTTAGTCGATGGGCGTTGACACAATAACCGTCAACCAGATAGCACGCGTTCGTGAAACGCTATAATTCGCCCGGCGGTGCAGTAGTCGCTTGGCTGTCGGTCAATGAAGCGACTGCCAAATCCTTCTCGGTTGTTTATGCGTCCACATTGGTGGACAAGCGCGCACTCTTGCAAAATCTCCGCCAATGGTCCGGGTCGGCATTCATAAGGCCGACAAGCATCCACACATCGCTAGGCTGTGCGGGCCAATCATCATGAACCTGCCTCTCTCCTGTTGGTTTCATCCATCCCCTCTTGTAAAAACATGCATGTCTCAACACTACATTCTCGCTTCTATGTTGAAGGCGCTCAGCGATTCGGATGCGCGCGCAACTCCATCGCGCTGCAAAGGAGTTGGACGCTTATGGCGGGGCGAAAACAATAAAAAAAAAGGATTTGCAAAGCCTTGTCCTAGAGCCTTCTTTGCATATGCAAGAATTGCCTGACATGTTCAACCAGCGAGAGAACAAAAATAACTTGCTTTTTTTCGTCTCTGCCTCTGTCCTGCAATCTTCAGGGTCTTTTCTCAACAAATGGTACCCCAGTCTGCAAATCCACCATCCGCTCAGCTGCCTTCGAGAATGCACACGCGTACACCAGATGTCTGAGCTCAATATCACTAGAAGCTCCAAGGAAACCTACCGGAATGCGATCATGACACATCTCTACACAGAGTGACATTCCCTGGCAGGTCATCAGTCCCACGTACCAGTATTTCAGGACGGCCGGTTGTGCTTACTGCGGCTTACACCTGACGTGCAGCAAAACTAATCCTAAGCATCACGGCTACGCCCAGGACTCGCCGCCTGACCTTCATTTAGATCTTGGCGCTGTTGGTTGCGGCTATTTGGGGGCTGTTCTGGCACCGCTTTCGCCTAGTATGGCCATTTGTGAGAGCGGTTGGCGTCTGTTGCTGCTGCTGCAATGCAGCCATCGTCCGGCGTCAAGCAGGAGGATCGCCAAGGCACGATACACAACAATTCAGTGGGCTTGCGGCGGCGGCGGGCGCGTGGAATGCGCAAGACTGGCGCTTCTGAAGTGTCCCTGCCCAATGTAAGTGCTTCTGCTCCTTCACTATCAGGTTGATGACTTTTTTCTTTGGATTATCGCTGGATTATCGCTATTGCGGATACCAATAGATACGAATTTCTATAGTCGGGACATGCAAAGCAACAGGGTGGTCTTTGCCGGCGTTACCTCGTATAGAGGCGAGCTGATGACCCACTGCCTGGAAAGACCAATAGAAGAAAGCTCCCACAGGCATTTTGTCACCTGCAGGCTCCATCATTTTTATGCTGATGAGGGGCTAGACCGACGACGCTCCTTTCGGGTCTCCCTCAAGCCGGAGCAGTATCCCTTTGCAGCAACATGGAAGTGTCAAGAGACCGTTGTACTCTTTCCAAATGATGTCCGTATCGACCACGTCTTCCAAACTCAGAGTCGATACCCATGCCAACTGTGTAATCAGCTTACATCCATGTTGTTTCGGACTTTGCAAAGAGACACATCAGTTGGTGCTCTTGTTGGCAGGACAGAGTACCTGACCAAGCAGGGGTCGTGTTCCTTTCTTTTTCCTCTCCAATCCCGCAGCTGCCTCACTTCGCTAAGAATACGCATTCTCGTAGTGACGATCTGCACTCATGTCTTGAGAAGGCATGATGAGGGGGTACTTGACTGTTTTGAGGCGACGGGCTCACCTAAGTGGAGTGGCAGTGTTACAGTCACACATACTATAGCGAAACCAAACACCAACACCACGGGGGACAGTCTCACATCCGTTCGTGAGTTGAACCCGTACTCGGTTTGAATGGGAGTTGCAGACATGTACCATTACGACTGCTAGCCGCTGGCTCGTTGAACATCCTCGGACCATCACCATCCCGGTCAAGTATGCAAGCGCTGGAGCAAGCACCCTAGGCTGAACAGAGACGAGCTGGATTGTTCTCTCTGCAAAGGCCTGTTAGAAACGTCGGGCATGGCAGGTTTCATCTCAAGACCGATCAGCTACGTCAGATTTGATTCAACCTGTCTTGCTATGCGATCCATCGTGACACACACAGAAACACACAGACATGCAGGGCGGTTGTCACTTGTAAGCTTCAAGGGGTGCTGACCATCAGGCCCCCTCCAAATTAACACATGCCTTGCATCGGTTACCCTCTCCCAATCAAGTGAACAATGCGAGGTGACCCAGGCCGACACGTCACATATGCTGCAAGCGCTCGTCGGGATTCATGTACGATATTCGGTCTTCAGATCATGGTCACAACCATCGGACATGTTCTAGAACCGGGCTTTTTCTGGTTGGTTGTCTCTCACAGATAGATGTGTATGGAACCGTACACAAGTTTCTACCCTCAGCTGAGTCCTCCTCTAACAGGCAATAACTGCGCTGTAATTTTGAGAGAATCAACAGAGTGAGAGTCAGGACAAGTGATACCCATGCAGAATAGAGTTGTGATGTCATTTTTACAGCGCGTTACAGTTACAGCAAGTGATGCTTTTGACATGCTGCAACAACACTGCTACCGGCAGCCTTGTTGAGAAGGTCTTGACTGATCTACCGAGCTGATAGGAAACTCTCATGTGTCCAGAAGCAACACGGCAACTAATGCCGGTCTTCATACGTCATACAGCCTAACCCGATGCCTTGACAGAGCTTGAAGCAATTCACAACAGTGAGAAATGCAAGCATTACAGCAACGTGCAGATACAATGACGTAGGGTCCAGGGCTTCAGCGTCCGATTGATAGGTTGAGTTGAAGAAAATCAAAGTACAACAAAAACAAAACATCTAATATTGCGACCTCGGACTGGCTAATCAGAGAGCACACCTCCGCCTCTTGCGTAGTGTATGAAAGTTAGCAGCACACTGATAGTGGTGTGTTGCTGCTGCAGCAACAGCCAAACATTCACATACTGCTCCACGGCATCGGAATCCAATTTCCCAATCCCGGGCATTGTTTTCGCTTAACTGTGCTTTTATCATCAAACTAGTGTATCTCGTCGCTATACGAAGCGAATCTATACACGATGTGCCCCACTCGTACCTTTTCTTCTTATTTCCTCTCTTGGTCCTATTGCATGCTAGCCTTGCGTATGTATGACTGAGCGAAAGAAAGCTAGTAGAGTGGGGAGCCTATACACTTTTTTCTTTTGTGTATACGTACGTATGTACATGTATATTAGAGAAAAAAAAAGGGCAAACGAAAAAACAGGGGTTCTCTTTACATGACGAGTTCCGCGGACGTTTGTCTTCTTGCTCTCTACGCATGTCCAATCTGAGTCTTGCCGGGGCTATGGTATGGATCTCGGGAATTTGAGAATTCCCATGTTTCGGGGCTTCCAAGGGACTTTGCTTGCCACCGATCACGCGCATCCGATTGAAGAAAACACTTTGTGGAGGCGAGGCTCGATCAACGGTATCCGTTCTTTCCGTCTTTCCCGTCCCAGAACCAGATTCAGAACCAAGATCTAGTTCTGGGAAGAGCCACGGAGGCTCCAAAGCTTTACCTCTTTTCTTTTTCTTTTTTCCCTTTCGCTATGCTATGATACTTTTGAAACGTCGTGCCCACCCTCTCTCTCACACACATACACGTCAATTGTCTGTGCATCAATTTGTCTGTGCATGGGTGTCTGTGTGGACTGCGTCTTCTAGCGCTGAAAAGCTGATACCACAGCCGAGAAAAAAGCATGCTCACATGTGCATGCATGTGCAAAAGGAACAGGGAAAAAGGAAAGTAGGACGAGGGAGCTAGGGTTACCATAGCGTATTTCCCGTCCTCACCATGAACGAAGGAACGGAACGGGTCTAATTTTACTTTTGGGGGGAATACGGCTTTGCGTTTGCCATCCCCTCCCCCTCCCCCTCGAGTACCCTGAATGAAGGCCCCGTAAGAACAAGGGTCCAAAGGGCCTTTTTTTTTGCTTCTGCATGCATCTCTCGTATTGGCCTTCGTTTTTCTTAGTAAACTATCTGTTTTGCGTTGCGTTGCGTTGCTTTGTTTGTGGAATCAAGGGAACAGAGGCGAACTGCCCGTCGATAACCTCTCCAGCATCTGCGCGTCATGCAGGAGGAATCAAAAATCGCCATTATGGAAAGGGCTTGCTTTTTCCTTTCTTTCCTTCGGTCTCTCGTCTGCGGAAGCTTTTTGGCTCCCGCTCTCGCTACCACTATCTGTGGACTATTGTAAGGAGGTTTAGTGCATAAGCGCGCGGAATAGTCAAGAGGCGAAGCGAGGCGAGGAGCGAAAATGTGGGTAATGAGGCTGGGTGAGGCGAGATAGAAGTGAGTGGTGGCGAGTTTGGAATGCCGATATGGTACGGTGTGATATGCTGTTTTTAGGTATGGGCTTGTGAATTGGCATGCATGGGACGAAATTTGAGGGCTTCTGGATTGCTTGAGTTGGTGGGTCTGGCGAGAGGTTGGGGTGGGAGTGTGATGTGGAATTTGGGGATTTTCGGTTGAATTTAATGAGAAGGGGGTGATGGGTAGATGGTGGCCTTTTGGAGTAGTGAGTGTGGAAGAAAGGTACTGTTTGCCGGCTCTGAAAGCATGATGAAGCTGTTGTGTTGACATAATTGTTGCTTTCGACACGGTCACAGATTAGGCAGTGTTCCTGATTCAGTGGCTTCGTTGCGCTATCGACTCCCCTTCTCGTAGGAGACCAAGTCTGGACCTGAAGAAAGCAGCATGGATGAAATAGAAAGGCGTTGTGTATTCACAAGAAAATCAGGTGAGGAAGTTGCATGTCCTGATTGTCATCATGTTCCCGATGACCAGCGGGAATGAAAAACCCTTGTAGCGGTGCGTGGTGATCCAGTTCTACGATTTGTAAAAGTTGAAGATGTTGTTCTACATAATCATCTCATTCGAATTCTCAACCCCTCATCGTGTGTTTTCGACTTGTAATCTTTGCCATTGCAACACTGTAAATATGTTCATAATGAGAGTCCCAAAAATAATGATTATGACTTCCAGGATATCACGTTGAAGCTCACTGCCGTGAAATAGCACATATCGTGCTTGTAAAAATGCTATTTGGTCTTTAATTTTATCAACCCCCCGTTGTGAGTGGGAAGGTATGAATCAGTGAGAAGTAACATGAAGAATTGTGCCGAAATTGCCCATGAGGCCATAAAAATCTCTTTCAATTGTATTAAAGGTGTCGAACGGAAAGATGTGAGCATGTGCAATGAGCAGTTTTCTTATACAGCCACCTGCCAGATTGTTTCAAGGGTTTCCTTCACTGATAACGGCCGTATTTTTCTTTGCAAGCTGGTCACATTATCAGCCAGAGAGAACTGATGATTTTGCTACGACCCTCCAACTGCAGTATCTTAGTCACAGATCGTATGACCCAATTTCTTTTCTTGCACACAATCTACCTCAGATCCGTCTGATGAGAGATGAGAGTTTCAAAATCGCCAAAGCAATCCTACCTCCGTTCCCAACTAGCCGAACAAAACTTACACCAACACACCTCTCTCCGTCCCACCCACCGACACCAAGTCCTCGGAGCTTACCGTTCACCAAGTATAGCGTCTCCGATGTAAGACACGAATCGGAGTTCACGGCCTACACCTTACACAAGCTCAGCACTCCATTCAAGCCTCTTCTCGGCCGTACCACCGCGCCTAACAGCTCCACTAGCGTCTATAACACAGGTCCAATAGAGAAATAAAGGAAGAAACGCCTCATGAATCAATTGAGATGGCGGCAGAGACCACGTAGCACGGGGTCAATATGTAAGACTGGGATTCAAAATCGCTGAGAAATGAGGCAACGACAGGCGGTGGGCTGATTATTCTACTGGAAGTAGTGAAACTTGCGGCCTTTACCTTCGCTTTAGGCAGTGCGGGTAGTACAGAGTACTTCGTGTTGGGTTGGGGGTCGGTTGCACAAGGTATAATAGGTGATGGAATTGCGGAGGAGGCCGATACGCTGGGTTGATTGTGTGTAAACACGGAACCTGAGAATGAGAAAAGGAAGAGGAGTTGATTTCTTTGTTTGTAAGAGCGCGACTGATGTGAAGTGGGTAGTATCGAGGCACTGACCTAATTTAATACTCCTATTAGGTGGATACTGTTGGCGCCTTCGAGCGACCATGACAAATTTCACACGGCATCTTGTCTATGTGCATCTAGTTTGTAAGTGTACAGAACAACATCTTTGTAAAGTTCGTACTGACTACACATGTACGATGGGGACTAAGTATCTATCGCATGTTGGCCACTGATCACGTGAGGTTCAAGTACGTCTATTCCTCGTGCTGCATAAAAGTTGACTAAATGATGTACGAGCCAATCGTAAAGCTACCAACGGTACCATAGAATGTCGCCTCTTGTTTACACACCCTGCATTATCAACACCTTTAATGACCTCGGAGACATTTCATCGCCGGATATCGGGACCGGAGACTTTTAGAAGCAAGGCCACCACAATTCGGTACCAATCACAAACGATGCTGAAATGAGCTTCCATCTAGGGATAACGCTATTCGTACCAGGAATCTTCTCGTGCCTATATCGAAGCCAGTATATGTAGCATACGCTTCACTCCAGCAGAGACTCACTGGCTATACTTTCAACTACCCGCCCAACCCCACCTTTGCATCACCCAGACCCATCGTCATGACCGACTCGCAACGCACCAAGCCCTCTTTACCCAATTTTGATCCAGAAAATTGTCAAACCTATGCAGCAAGTTGCCACTGCGGTATCGTACAGTACTCTGTTATTCTCTCACCACCGCTGCCCCAATGGAAGGTCGTATCGTGCAACTGCAGCATCTGCACACGCCACGGCTACCTGCTAGTGTATCCCAATCGGTCGCAGCTACACATTAAGAGCGGTGAAGACATGTTAAGGGAATATTCCTTCGGACCCAAGAGGAACTTACACAAGTTTTGCGGGAAATGTGGAAGTGCCGTCTTCTTTGACCCGAGGATGCGGGAGTTTGGAGAGACGGAGCTTGACTTGTTGGGCATGAATGTAGGCCATTTGTTTGTTGAATTGGGTATCAGAGTATAGGTGCTAAAATTTCACAGGTTCGCATGTTCCATGATGTCAACACGAGGGAATTAGAAATTGTGTTCGTGGATAATAAATAGTAGATGGAAGGTTGAAACGTCAAGCTGACGAGAAGGGAATTGAATCGCAGTCATTTTGAGACATAGAGGACCTAAAAAATTATTCCCGTACACGTTGTGTGTTGACTTTTTAATGCCATAGATTCAGATATGTAGTTGTTGGGGATGGCGTCGCCCACGAAGTCGAGGTGTGCATGAGCGCCAAGCCTCTAAAGTTGAGCCTCGGTGAACTAATCCCTGTCAGCAGGTCCAGATATGTCGAAACCATCCCCAACTAACGTCGCAATTGCGAATATCGAAATGTCTCGAGCGCGTATTCTCCTCAATCGCACTCCCTTCACGGCATCATGCCGCGCCTCCCGCCAATTCACTCGCTCCTCTCGCAATGCCCCAGCCCTTGAGCTTCCCCTCCAATCCCGCATCCGCTGGTCCTACCTCTGGTATGCCAGCATTCTCGCCCTAGGAATAACAACCGGCCTAGGTGCCCGCCACTTTGCCGCGCCCCTTGGACTGCCTGAGCCCGGCACGCCAGACGACGATCTAATTCTTGATTCCCTCAGCCACGACGCTGATGCTCTCGAGATTGTGCAGTCGCTCCGCTCTCAATCATACAACCTCCATACCGACACTGCACTGCGGTCCGGCCCAGGATTGACATCTAAACCTGTCCCTGGAAGCCGGAAGATATCCGCGTACAAAGGATGGCTGGAGCTGGATTTGGACTTTGGGCGAGAACAAGAAGGAAAGAAGGGAATTCTGGGGGTCATGAGCGGGGCAAGGGGACTAGGGGTCCAAAGGGCATTTTGGAACGCAGAGACAAGAGAGATGGTGGCAGTGGTATGGATTGGAGGTGGCCTAAGTGGTTGGCCGGGGGTTGCGCACGGAGGTGCTATTGCGACTATCTTCGAGGAGATCTTTGCAAGGATGGTAAGCGGGCCGGATGGGGTTGTTGGTAAGTACATCAATGCAATTGCACACATACCAGCATCATCCACTAACAAGGATATATAGAGCCAGTTCACCGCCCTGACTCGCTCTCGTTAACCTACGCGAAACCTACGCACAGCCTCGATTTCTATGTCCTTCGCGCGGCTTTCTCGAAACCAAATCTCTCGCAGACTGAACCGCCGCCCGAGCCTGAGTCCGAACCTACAAAGAGCTGGTTGGCGTGGCTGTCGCCGAAGAAAGATCTTACTAAGAAGCCACAGGCTTCTAAGGAAGAAATTATCGGGACGCTAGAAAGCATGAGGGGAGATTTGTGTGTCAAGGCCAAAGGCACGTTCGGGAGCTGATGAGTCGATTGAAGGGGATGGTAGAACAAGTACGAGTGCAGAGTCGGTCGGTTTGATGTGCATGATAAGATACCCATGAGCTAAAGGCGAGTTTCGAAATGCACTTGCCTCGTATTCCACTCTGTGTGTTGGACTTTTGAGTCCGATCTTTGGGTTTCATGCGGCATCACATTGCATCTCGCATGCGTTCTTTGAGGCTTTCATTCGCGTACCTTTGCCGGGTGACTCTAGCACAGTGGTCGCCTCGAGAGCAATCTGAAGAAGTGTCTCCCCAGCAACAAAAGGCTATTACTCTCGTAGACCTTCTTTCATCTAAGACCGCCCTAGTCTACGTTTAACGCCGTCCCCCAGCATACCACTTCAGTCTGCGTCTAGTCTGCTAGCTTTCCAATGTTACTCACTGAGCCTCATCAACATACCAAAGCGCTTCGGTATACGACCACTCTGTCAAACAACGACGACGGAATCCGTATATCTTCGCACGTAGATCGCTCTTAGCCTAGGACCTCTCAAAGATTCCGTACTCGGTTCAGCAAATTGGAAAGTCTGCGAAGAGAGAAACAGTCAAGTCCCCTGTGGGTCTCCCACCCACCGATCGGGATGGTCGCCGCTCCTGTGCGGTATAAGGGGTTTCGACAACGAAGACCAGATCGGATGGAAGGAGGCGAGTAGCAGAGCAATGAGTAGAACAGAGATCAAACTCTGGGGAAGAGGAATTGGAGACGTGGAGTCGAGACTGGGATAGGACGGAGTAACATCATAATTTTGTGAAAGATGGGGGAGAATGATGGGACGTGATAGTTGTATAGTAGAAATGTCAGAAGTCGTGGTCTGATCAATAGCCATTGTAAGATGTTTGATTGGGTGAGCGAAGTAGCGATAGGGTGAGGGACGAAGAAGCTGCATAGCAGTTGAGTTTTCTCCGATTTTTACTTTATTTGGACCCGATGCTGCACGGTATGAAGCCCATATATTTCATGTTTTGAGCGTGTTCATAGCCAAAGAAACATGATATCTGGGTTCGTTTTCTTCAACATGATCGTGGTCATATTGGGGACGACTCTGTCTTTGGTTGAACCGACTGAACATGTTATGCCAGCAAGATACACGAGCAATGGGTGCAGTTGACAGCTGTGGACCCATGCTGTGTCGAAAGTACGCATTTTTTCAAAGACGCCATCAGCCACATCGAGGCATACAAACATCGCTGCAACATCATAATGAGTACTCGTTCCATATATTACAGGCAATGGCATTCTATGCTCAATGCTTCTTCGCTTCCTTCGCTCTCCTTTTCTCCTCAATCAATGCATCCAGCCGCCAGAACGCTGTGATGCCCTCTACAAAGCAAGTACCCACCCATTTCCACCAAACCGCGTCCAAAAACGTACAGCCATGTTTCGCCATCTTCTTTACCATAATGACAGTTTCGATCGAATGAATTGCTATCATCATCATAAAGATAAGTAATCCATACTTTGCCGCGAAGTTCGCGAGCCAAGGCACCATAAACAGCACATGATCATACAGCAGGGAGCCAGGCCGCCAATTCGCTGCTCTGGGTAGCAATACAAACGCCAGCAGAGCCTGGGTGAAATTCCACAAGTGACCAGGGCGCGCCGACGCAGGCACGAACTTGGTGATTGTAATGTCGCTGCGGCCCAGCGTCTGCAGCGCGTCGCTATCCATTTTAACTAGTCGCTCGCGTGCCTCTCGCAGCGTCTTCATGGGCGGATCTAGCCCGATGACGGCTTGTTGGCCACCACAGCTAAAAACCATTTTGTCGAGATCAATGTCGACCATTTGCGCGTCGCGGCTTTGGAACATGGAGCGTGCGGCGTAGGCTTCGACGTATCGGCGGATCTGCGGTCGGATATCAGAAACGTTATTCGAATATGACCATGTTCAGTACGCTCACGTACAGAGTCGTGGTGATCTGCGTTCATGTGCTTGATGATTCGCTGCTTAGTAGCTCCATCGGTGGCTTCTTTGGTCGCCATTGTGACGTTAGTACTGGTGTTAGCAGGACTCTGGGCTTGAGAATTGCCAATTGAGCACTCTCGTGGTGTTGAGCAGAGAGTACCAGGACTGCGGTGTACCGGCGCTCATCGGCCCGGCCATAGCGGAATGAGCGTGCCGCGCCCGCGGGTGGGAACTGGGGGACGTCCGACGTTCTCACTAGCATCTAGCACAACGCCTCCCGCCTACACCTAGGAATTATCATTTGTCTGTCTGCTCTAGATGTTACATGCTCTCGTGTGCACGCTGTTCGAACGGGAAAACGCTGCATGACCGTGCAACCTTGGCGCTTGTATGTACGAGACGGACGGAACGGTAAACGCCGCCTCCTGTCAGTCGATGGCAAGGTGTGCCGATCGATCGCATTAGACTGACGCGTTGGTTGACTTCATAGACATTTGGTCCCAGAATGTGCAATACAGGGCGGCGGAGGTTGGAACGCGCATTGGACTGGCCACGCTGGCCGGATACATTCTAGGCCCAGGATCCGGACGGCAAAAAGTCCTTTCAGCTGTTCCAACCAGGCAGGGATAGCGTCCGGTTTTTGGCTGGGTTACAAGTCGCCTAGGCTGTGATGGTGGGGTGACCGTAGACAGCGCCACATAGTGCGTCAGAGTGCATGCGAGGTGGGTCGGGCGCAGCAAGGGTAGCAAGTACCTGGGAGCTTCAAACCGGTTCCAGTTGCTATGCTGGCTTTCTCTTATTAACGAATTGCTTCCGTGGTCCTGGATTTCTGACTGATATTTTTTTTCCAAGAGGCTACTACTCAGCGCGTGACGATTGATTGATTTCCGCGCGCATACATCACCAACAGTTCAAACCAGGCCCACTACATTTTCCTCTGAGACGTATACCAGCATACACACACCATGGCGGACACAGTTGAGGAGAGCAAGCAATCCATCTCTGGAGAGGGACAGGCTGATGCCAACGCTTCGCTAGGAGCAAAGGGCAGTGCGGAATCATCGAGTAAGAAAACCGAAAGGAAGACGCCGAAGAAGTTGGGCGGAAAGAAGCCTCAACAGCAGCCCACTCCTGACGCCACTCCTGCCCCTGATAGCGATGGCGAAGGGAACGCTGAGCAAGAGGACGCAGGATCAAAGAAACAAACCAACGGCGATGCCGACAATGACTCCGACGAACCCCAGCCAGAAAAGTCAAAGTCGCAATCCCGGCGCCGCCAGTCTCGTGGCCGCGGCCGACGAGGCGCAGACTCTGGCGCCGAGTCTGATGCCCGATCAGACGTCTCGCAATCCGGAGGCCGTCGCAACCGCCAGCGCCAGAAGAAGGGCGGAAAGGGAGGCCCGCTCGACGACATTTCCGAGAACATCCCTGGCGGAGAGCTTGTCAGCGGAGCTGGCGACATGGTCCAGAACACTGCTGGCAAGGCCGTTGGCTCCGTTGGCGACACAGCTGGCAAGGCTCTTGGAGGCCTGACTGGCGGCTCAAAGGATGACGACGGCGGAAAGGATGGCGGCGAGCAGCTGCGACTGCGACTGGAACTCAACCTCGACATTGAGATTCAGCTCAAGGCTAAGATTCACGGTGATCTTACGCTTGGATTGCTGTATGTTGCAATCATATTTAGTCTCGTGAACTCTGATACTGACGTTTGCTCAACAGTAACTAAACTTGTCACGACGACTAATGCACGGCATGTATCGACTGTTGTTAATTGGACATTTGGAAGGCGTTTGACTGGGAGTTTCGCATACAGTGCCCCCCCTTGTACCTATTCTCGGTGTATACGAGCATCCTATACAATGAATTGCATATTGAATATTTCTTCCTTTTCATGTTTGCTCGTTGCTGGTAGTAATTTTACAGTAGTGCAGCTATGTCCTGTTGTTGCTCTCGTGAGTGAAGCCTAATCAAAGCCTTGCATTGACTTCTCCCGAGCTATGCATAATCCCTTTCTGAATGAAGCTGTAACGCCGTACTCGACAAAAGGAATACAGTGCGACCAAGACGGGACGCGCTGTACAATGACGTCATAGGTCGTAAAGACAGAAATCAAAAAAGGACGCGCGGAGATGCAGGACACACCCCAGTTGGATTGCATCATCCAGACCTGGAATCATGACAATCCTACAGGGAAGCGTCCTGAAGCTCTGGATCCAGCAAAGGTTGTCCGTCAAATGTTGGCAAGGCTCTTGCGTGTGTTGTCGTCAGCTGCGTGAGGGATAGAAGAAGAAGCAACGATTTGCAGGCGCGATACACGTAAAACCGTACTATGGGGAACAACGTTTGGCGTGCGGCCGTCATGACCCGGGGCGATGACAGGAGCTGAGGCTGATGTGGAGACATGCACTTGGCCTGATCCGACATTGACGTCAGATGGTGTGGGCTGGGGCGACGGAAACGGACACACGGACTAGGATGCAAGCTTGGTTACGGCGTCGCCTAGGCGGTGGCCACGGGCTGCTGGCATGTCCCAGAGTGGCTGGTTGTAATAATCTTGTTTTTTGGGAAGCGAATGTAGCTTTTTTTGCTGCAGCGTCCGGCCGTGGCTGGGGCGTGGGCAGGGCCATGCGTTGGTGTGGATGCATGCATGGGGCGGGGCGGGAATTGTCTCTCTCCACTTGTTACCTTGGACCATAGAGATGCGAGACCTTGATTCTCGACTTGCAAGCTGTGCTGGAGCCCTTTTGCCCCCCCCCCCCCCCCCCCGTTCCTTGAATCATCTGACATAGCTATCCTTTGCTCTTTTGTGTTTTTCCCTCCATTCTTCGATTGCAAACACCTACACCTAGCCCTCTCCCCCTACTCCCCCTCTTTCTTACATCCCTTGCATGATTGCAAGGATACCCGACGACATGGCGGACAAGAACCAAAGCGACAATGACGACTACGAGAACCAGCCGCACGAGCGGTCGACCATGGCCCAGCAGAAAGCCATCAACAAGCAGAAACAAGAGCGACGCGAGGCTGGCCTACAATCCGCACGCTCTCGCTCATCGTCGCGCCGCGCCCGCCGCGCCCGGCTCGAGGAAGACAAGAAGAACGGAAAGTACATGTTCACGACGCCGCTAGAGGTACTCGAGGAAGCCGATGCCAACGGTGATCTTCAGAAGATGGGCATGTTTGAGCGTATTGGCCCCGATAGCACATCCATGGACGGACCCGTCACGTATGCTCGTGCCATGCGAGGCGAAATTCCTATGCGCGGCACCAACCCCAACGAGCCCTTCCGCATGGAGCCGCAGAAGGGCGGCAGCGAGCTGAGAGATCAGGACGGATTAAAGTTGACGCTCGAGGCCAACCTGGAGATTGAGATTGAGCTCAAAGCGAGTATTCGCGGTGACTTGACCTTGAGTTTGTAGTAAGTTCCTTCTCTTTTCCTTCCTTTTTCGTCTCCTCACTTGCCATGTCCCTCTCCCTCCTGCAACCCTTCACCCCACCTTTTCGCTTACACGAGAGCCTTGTACACCGCATGTACACGACTACCCGCAAGCAAAAGCCGCAGAAACGTCTCGTTACGACCCACCAAAGCATTTGGCGAAGAAAATGCTAATTGGCCTTGTCAACAGCCAATAACACACACTTGCCCTTTTTGTATTGTCATTCCTGTATCCTTGCGAATCGTTCAAGAGACACATTGTACTTTACTGTCTGTGTGCAGTATGAGCTCCGTGACGCCAGAGGGGCGGTTGCTCCTTTTCCCCTCCTCTTCCCCCTCCCTTTGTTTTTCATTTTCCAAGGCGCCAGCGTTTCTGGCCTGTAATAGTAACTGAACTTAACAGTGAATAGTGCTTGAATTCGATACATCGGCATTCATTTGGGAGTTTTTGCTTCTTCGTCGACGAACATTTACAACGACTTGGGGAGAAGAAGGCGAAGAAGCGGAATGCAGAAACCAATCATCTGAGCGTTTAGGAGTTTGACCAGGGCTATTATTTGGGTTAGCATTACGGCAAGATCAGAGAATTTGATTTAATGATGACATGATTGTTGGTGCTGCTGTTGTTCCCTAAGTGTAAGAACCAACACTAAGCCAGGCTTTGCATCCGTTTGGCATCGAGGATACATGTATACTCTAGTGATGATGCTTACAGCCTCCTGATATCGATAACAGGGTGCGACGCACGGTTTGGAGAGAGCGGTACATGTACCGCGAACACGACAAAGCGTCAAAGTTCAACTCGGAGTCTCTCGTGACCAAATCGACGCAAGTAACAGACTCGAGGAGGATACATTCAGCAAACTTTCAGGTTGCCCGAGTTTGAGCATGATGCAAACGTTGTAATTCATTTCCGAATTTTGTCCTAGTTTTGCTCAAAAAAAAAGAAGAGTTAGGTTCCTGGGTCATCCAAATGAGCATTTGCAGCTCGCTATAAGAGACAGGGGAATTTCTTCACGTCCGTGCAGCGTTCTTGGAGCCCAAACAAGGAACATGCCGACGTGGGACGAGCGTGGAAAGATGAAAAGGGAAGCCAAAAAAGTTGTCTGTCCGAAAAGGGCTAAGGTATACGAGGACCAGGGTTAGGGTCTCGTTGTGAAGACGGCAATGTGCGTATAAGAAGCGCAAGCACAGAACATGTGATCTACACTATCCAACGACCAGGCGGTGCAAACACTCTTTCCCTTGAGTGCAGCGGGATAGACGGAACAGGGAAATATAGGAAAAGGTCAAGTACACGTATGCATTCGATTGTTCGTTTCCAAGATAGCATGCAGCTGAATTGGATCCTATTCTTGACACTCGGCCGCCAATCCCACGCCAGGGCCAGCCCCTCGAACCAGAGTTCTCTCTTCAGAGGTGGGTTGGTATCAGCAACTGCTTGGCAGCGTCCTGGGCAATTTAAGCTTGGACTTTGGAACGGCGTGGGGGTTTTGGATGATTGTGGAAGGTGTGGCGTTTGTGGTGAAGTCACGAATACGTTCTGTATCAGCAACGATAGGGAGTAGCAAGGCAAGGGGTAGACGAACGACGAAGGGATTGGTTGTGTGATTGTGCAATTGTATGCATGCAAGGCATGACACGGTTCGGGGAGAGCAGGTAGGTTCCGAAGTGACAGGGCAGACGGGGGGCAATGCGGAAGACTGAGTCTCGGTGCAGCTTCGGTGGTGTCAAGGGGACGTTTACAGCATTCATACGAGAATTTGGGGGGTTGCGATATGTAGCTAAACAGCCATCGGAGGACATGGGGCCGAGTCAGGTGTCAGCGGCTTTGCCCAGCCATATGCGAGGGCTTAGTCGATGACGGAAAGGCGAGGTCGACGTTGTGAGAGTAGGCCTGAAGGAGACGGGCCAGTACGTAGGTACATAGCCATAGGCCTAATGTGTGTAGCGTCTGGCTGAGAGGGGGGGCATCGGAGGGTGGAGGGACGCCGATCGTTCGGAAATATAAGTGCAGATCAGTGCAGCAGATGAGACGATTCGATGCGGAGGGTAGCAACAGGCACTCGAGGCGGCAGCAGGGCTGTTTGTTCCGACGGCAGGCTGGTGGTGCATGTGTACAGGGCGCGATGGCCCATTCGCTCAAGGTGGAGGCTTATCGAGCATCAGGTTGCAGGCGAATGGATACTTGTCATGCACCCCGCCCGCGGGCGGCTCGACTCGACTCAACGGGGCTGACTCGGGTGACCAAGTTTGAGATGTTCACAGGTGGTGGAAGCTTGTTATCTAATACGCGTTGGAGGTGTTGGAGTCGGTCGGACATAGTGGCCAATCGGAAGCGGCAACAGAGAGGGCTCGGAGCCGGTGATTGGCGGGGATGTGGTGCCGGAGCTGAGGCGTTGAGAGTTGGACAGGCAGCGTGTATGTAGACGTGTGAGGCAGGCATGCGGGCCGCAAGGGCCGACAACAGCACACACACAGGGTTACAAGTAGTCGTGATGTGAGGATGCGCGGATGTGGTAGTAATGCGTGCGTATACGTGTAGCGTAGCCATGGGAGGCCTAATGTGGAGAGGCAGCGCGCGCTCGGGGGGCGGAAGCTAAGCACTCTGGGTACGCGCATCTGTGGACGGACTGAGCGAGACCCTGCCTGGGCTGCTGCACTGCACTGCACTGACTGCGACTTTCTCTCCCCGCTGAATCCACACCCACACACACACGCCCACACCCATCGTCCGCCCACACACGCACCCCCACGGGCGCCCTCAACTACGCGCGCGCGACTCAGCATCCATACGTACATACTGCACGTACACACGCTCTCTCCCAGGCACTCTCGCCCTCGTCCTCCTGCTGCTCCCCCGTCCTCTGCCCGGCACATTCGCGCCTCCAATGTCCCAACTGCGCCTGGGGCTTGTCGTTACGCCCGCAACCACGTCGTACAGGCCACTGTCTGCACCCTCCGCAAAAGTCGACAGAGCCTCTTCCATCGGGTGGTAGGCCCAGCACACAATGCCTGCCACGGGAGGAGGAAGGGCAGCCCATGCCCCGCCCTCCAAGATGCATCCCTCGCGCCGAGAGAGCAGTGCTACCGCTGCTGCCATCCAGCGCCCCGGCATCAAGACTCGCGCCTATTCAGCCCCTAACGTCCCCAAGTGCGACAGCGACACCAGCAACGGCTCCAACCGCACAGACGACGACCATGAAGGCGAGGAGATCGCCGACGATGCCTTTTTCCAGCGATATCACTTCCCCCAACCCGTCCCCATTGCCCAGGAGGAAGAGGCCGGCGGCAGCAGCGCCGAATCCTCTTCAGACACCGAAGGCCCACTGTCACCCACTTATGTCAAGGACCACAGCCAGGCGGGCGACTCCGTCTCCGAGCCATCTACAGGGGTGAGTCTTGATGCTATCCCCCCATCCCACTGCTATTTCCACGGCCCAAGTGCTACAAGAGGAGGATCAAGACGGCCATGACGACGACGACGACGCGAATGTGAACGAGGAGCAGGTAGACCAAGTGAGACAAGAAGATGGTGAAAAAGGAGTAAGCACAAGGGTGTGGGAAGGACAAGATGAGATAACAACACAAAATCTCACACTTCGCAATGCTGACATTTTATTCATCCAGTCTGCCAATAGTGATTCGGCATCAACCAGCATGCCAGACCTGAATATCGCCGTGGTTGGAGTGCGGGGTTCGGGCAAATCGACCTTTTCACGACGCGCTCTTGGGCTGCCCGACTCCGCCACGTTGGGCAATTGCTCGCGCACAATGGCAATCGACGGCACCTCGTATCTGGTCCGCTTCATCGAGATGGCCCTCGCCGATGTGCACGTGGGAGAGCGCGGTACCATCAAATGGCCAGAATCCGTAGCCGACTCTGCAACCCCTCGTATACATGCTGCCGTTATTCTCTTCGATGTGACAAACCAGGAAAGCCTGGTTAATGTTCCTGAAATGCTCAGTTAGTGCCCGTTTAACCGGCCCACGAGGCGCCTCCACCTACGCGCCCCTTGCTGACCATGTTCGCAGACACGTTCAACAAGGCCCAACTGCCGTTTGTTTTGGTGGCCTGCAAGTGCGATCAACACCCCGCTCATCGCGAGGTCGATCCGTCGGATGTGGAGCACAGAGCAAAGTCCCTCATTGGAGACGTGACCGTGTTTCAGACGTCCGAATCGTCGCCGGAGGCGCACCGAGCATGCCTGTCGGTCATCACCCGCGCAGCCATTGCAGCCAAGCGACGTGAGTAATTCATTTCCTTTTTTTTCCTTGACAAGCCCATCCCGCCCAAAAAGTGACGTGTCGAGCGTGTCACCCCCCCATGGCCAGGCTTCGTGTACCTGCGCACTAGGATGCAAGTCATTAACGTGCTTCAGCACCCTCCCAAGCCTCCACAGCTCGGCGCCGGGCCAACTCTTCCGCTGTCCAGTCCAAGACCCAAAAGGACCTTTGGGGCCGCAAACACGAGCGAGCTAGCTCGGAAATCTCCCTCAGGTTTCAACGCAGGCCTAGTGAGGCCAAGGGCCACCGTTATAAGCCCAGCGACGTCAACAAAACGTTCTTCAACGCCGACGAGTCGCCCGGCTACGACTCGCAGGATTCCGATGATCAAGACTCGGATGCCGGGCAAAGCATCATGTCAGTGAAGCCTTCCGATGAAAATGGATACACCTTCGAGCAGCTCGTTGACCGCCTGCTGGCCCAACCAATGTCCAAGAATGACACAAAGTTCGTCTCCGTCTTTTTGGCCTTGTACCGGAGGTTCGCTACACCGGGCCAGCTGCTCGAGGCCATTATCAAGCGCTTCGAGGCCTTGAACAAGGACAAGGAGCCGCGCATGCTCCGCATCATTGCTCAACTCCGCTACCTTTCCATTCTGCACCAATGGGTCGCCTACTACCCTGGTGATTTCGCCTACCCCACGACCCGCCGCTTGGTCCGAAGGTTTGCATCCTCGCTGGCCTCGAACCGTGAGTTTTCCGTCGCAGCAACCGAAATCCTACGCGATCTCGAGATGGTTACCGAAGACGACGATACCGACTGGGCCTGCAGCGACCGTCAACGGGCGCAAAACGAAAATGTGCCTGCCTTCCACAACAACGTACTTGATGAGGATTCAGACGAAGACGAATTTTCGAGGGCGTTGGGCCACATGTCCATGGACGATTCCTCACGAAACTCAATTGCCCAGAGCAGCATGACTGGCGGGGCGCCATCTACAAGCGAGTCCATGGGCTCATCACAGACGCTGCTCACCCAAGTTGAGAAGAATGAACGGCTTGCCCGACAGCTCGAGCCTAACCCTATCAAACCACTATCCAAAATCCAGTGGCATCAGTTCATGAGTGAACCCGAAGAAGCGATTGCCAGAGAACTGACCCGCATCGACTGGATCATGTTCTCCTCGGTCCGACCACGAGACCTTGTCCGCCATGTCAGCCTCAACCCAGACGAAAAGAAAAGATGCAAAAATCTGGAGAATGTCACACGCATGACGGAACATTTCAACTACATTGCACTACTCGTCACCAACTACATCCTCCTCCGAGACAAGCCCAAGCATAGGGCACTAATGATGGAAAAGTGGATGAAGATTGCGAGGCAGCTTCGCAAGCTGAACAACTACAACATGTTGGGTGCTGTCATGGCGGGCATCAAGGGCACAGCCATCATCCGCTTACATGCAACCAAGGACTTGGTCCCACAAGCCACGACTCAAGACTTTTGGAAATTGGATATTCTGATGAGCCATACCAAGTCGCATGCCGCATACCGATTAGCCTGGGAAAACAGCTCAGGACAACGCATCCCATACATACCCTTACTTCGCCGCGATCTCGTCTCCGCTTCAGAAGGCAATTCCACCTTTATCAGCGACAGCAAAAAGACAGACTCGGCATTGGCACCGCATCCTGGTGTCAGCGTATTCGAGGCTGCTGCAGGCAAGCGTGACAGTCGAGAGCCATTACCGGGAGGAGTTGTTGGCAAAGAGAGGATCAATTGGCGCAAATTTGAGATTATGGGCGAAGTGGTTGTTGGAGTGCAACGCGCCCAGGGCACACCTTATCCCAACTGGCAAAAATGCGAAGAGATTCGGACGCTTATCCTTGATGTTAAGATCAACAAGGACGACGAGGTAACTGCTGCAAGATTCCTTTCATGTGTTTTCAGACAGCTAACATTGGACCAGGAACTCTGGGAGCGAAGCGCTCATCTCGAAGCCCAAGGAGCGAATGAAAAGGGGAGAATTGCTCGATGGTTTCGAGAGCGTTAGTGCCACCATTTCTTACTAGTCTGCCCTTTTGAGGTTGGCTTTTGTCTTTTTTTCCTTTCGTTCGTAGAAGCTTAAAGAGGAGAGGAACTAAGCCGAAGACTATAGCTGGGCGTATCTCTTTGCCCTCGATGCCTTTGGCATTAACGTTAACCCATCCGGCTATTGCGGCAGCGACAGCATCAGGCACCTAACACACACTCACAACACATACACAACCTCCACAAGTGTCTTCGCGATCAAAAGAGACACAGCAGCAGCAACTCGACTGGGCTTCTCTGCTCCTCCACAGCAACGTCCGTGCAAAAAAGCTACGCAACGTGCGCATCTTGTTCTTTTCCACATTTTACAACCTTGCCTCCCCTGTTGCGCCCTCGCCATATATACCCATCTTTGTTCCTCCCTCCCTCCGACTCTGGCTGAATGTGGTAGTGGGGGAGGAACTGCATCTGTAACGACATGTTCTGTTTTGGCCTTTTTCTTGTGGCACACATTACGAATCATCTCATTACTTATTCGCTTGTCTATCCTTTTATATACTTGGCCCCCTTTTTTTTACATCTTTTTGAATCGCACGATACCTCTTTCTATATATTTTCTACTTTTAGTTTTCTTCTCTCTCGCTGGGTGGCTTTGCCTTTGTGGGGGGTGGGGGTGGGGGTTTGTTTGTGGATGGTGCTTGGTTGTGTGGCTTGGTCGTGGTAGTGAAGGATCTCGATGTTGTCGTTGGATCATACATATTTTCCGTATCTTCAGAGAGAGAGAGACAGTCCCAACAAAACAAAAAAATAATTGGAAAAATGGTTGGTTTTCGTTGTCATTTTGCTGCTCGTTGGTATAAACCAGGTCTTGGCCCTGTTCTAGAGCTCGTCACTTGAGTTTTACAGCCTTCTTGGGTGAGGGTTTTGGCTTCTGTTTTTTGCCTCGCTCGAGTGTGTTGGGAATTAGATACGACAGTACTAGTTATGGAATTTAATATTCTTCATCAAGCTCTTTGCTCTGTGATTCTGCTTAGAATAGGGTATGAGTGTTGCTAGTAAGATGGCATAGCACAATAGGGTAGAATGTATATCAACTTGAAGGGAGAGAGAGAGAGAAAGGGCAGTGCACAGCAAGTATATGTATGATTGATCTTTCATATATATATATGATCACATAACCCTTTCAGGACGCGAATCTGTACTCATGCCGTAGTGATTATTCCCTTCTATTTGTTCAGCTCCTCAGCCCTCTTCTTGAGCTCTTCCTTGCTCGCAGCCTCGGGGAGCTTGTCCGCCATGACAGGACCCTAGAACAACGGTTAGTAATTATGAAGGTCTCCCACTCTTATCAATTGCAGTATCTTACCTTTGAATTGTGAGCCGCCGCGGTCATGTGGCCCCCAGAGTTGTCGTGCATCTGATGGGTGGAAGCGGTCGAGTCGGAGGAGTCCTTTGCGATCTTGTCGGTGATGCCTGTGCGAAGTGAGGTTAGATTGGCTTGATGTTGGGAGTAGAGTGAGGGGGCATGGCATTTGAGTAAGAAAGGAAGAGGGAAAGAGAGACACTTACTGCCAGGAGCAGACTCTTGGACTGGGTGAACGGGCATATTGTACGGATGCTAGTTTTGCTCTTTGTTCTTCTCTGGACGAGATATCTTCGGGGCAGGACCACCGATGTAGAGAAATTCTTTGCAGTAGGTGTCTACTTTTTCGTCAAGAGTTGTCGGCTGCTCGTCGTTGACGTTGAGCTTCTGGGTGTCAGTGGTTAGGGAGGCGGTGGTGGTATCTGTTGCGTCGGCTTGCTGCAGATACTCGAGAATGGAGGTGAATGCTTCTTGGTTGAGTTTAGAATGTTTAGAGAGGGACGTCATGATGGAAGCAGCAGTTTATGTAGGCGGATAAGGGCACGTAGTGGATGCGTGATCGGTGACGTAGGTGTGTGTGAGATTGTATGGTAGGAGCTGCGAGTGCGTGGAGCGGGTTGTGCTAGTGCGGGGTAGGAATGGTAGGTAATTCACATGTCTGCTACCTACGTAGTATGTACAAACGGTGTCTAGAGTATATGACGAGACGAAAAGTTCAAGGCACGGTAAATTGCCAGGCGTACGTGATGAGCATGACGGTTCCCGTGTCATGGTGTTAGATGCATCGGCGTTGAGTGATAACGTTGAGACGTGCTTCTCAACAATTTCTGGGTCCTCAATATGCTTGAATCCGTCCAATTTGGTGGTAAGAAGTTGTTCCTATGCTTGTTGATGCACTTTGGCTTCCGTGGAGGTCGTCTTCAGACTGATCACTCGCAAGGATACGCAGCACGCAAGAAAGACCTCAAAAAGCATGTATATCTCGAGTAGGCATCGAGTCTAGAACATGTCCAGGTTTAGCTAGTTTATTTGTGCTACCTTCATAGTACACGCTAAAGGTATCTCTGTTGTCGTCTAACCATGCGCGGTGGCTGTATGGCGGACTAGTCACCTGCATTGTACCAATGGCTACGCTAGAAGAGCAGGTATACCGTACCTTGTATAAGCAAAAACAAAGATGCAAGTTTGAAGATAAAACCAAATGGCGTTGCATAGCACATCCACATTTGCCCCATGAGGCGAAAACGCATACTATACACCAGGTCCGCCATGGCCCCTTGCTATTAATACACTTGAAGCCGGCTAGTTGCTTGACGTTTGGCACCCTTCGCTCTGCCGGATAGCGGGGACGGTTGACACTGCTTGGAGGCTGGTGGTTTCCCCCACCTGGTCACATTACCGCCAGTGCCAAAGACCAAGACGCACCGCGCATCCAAGACCCAAGCCTTACTCGCACGCGATCAAGACGCCGTCATTCGATGATTAACGTTTGTGGAAAATGACGCGGGGAGCAAGTGGCCCACAGCCCGCCGAACTCTGTGAGCCGGTGCTCAGCCACCGAAACGCGTCGCAAGGGTGCTGGGCCTTCCCCTTCCGAGCCCCCCAGGCATGTTTCGCCTTAAGCAGCGCCTTCATTCAGGGAGAGCGGCACACTCAACAACCGCCTCTCTGCTCAGGTCTCCCCAGGCTCTTCTCTTTTCTGGTGCCATGTACCCGGAAGCCATGTGAGGAACGGAACGTCGTCTGCCGTCGATCGTCATAACCCTAGCCTCCTCACCAGCGTCGCATCGCAATTCACCATTTGACCTTATACCCGCTGGCCGGAACTCGTCTTCCTGACGCTTTCGTTCCCGCCTGCACTGCGACTTGCCGTCGCACCTCAGGCTTCGCGATGCCTTCGTTACTCGCGACCTCACTGTTCGCGCGCCAGAACCCCCTGGACGACGCGAGGAACACCTTCTCATCATGGGACAATTGCATGGCCAAGGCCTACTGCAAGTGCGTAGTATCGCCACTCGTTGGGGGGCTTCCCCTTGCTCACATTCCACAGGTGGCCAGTCATTGCTGCGATCATTATCGGCGGTCTCATTCTTTTCTCTGTAATCGCCTGCGTTGCGCGATGCATATGTTGCGGTGCTGAATGCGCCTGCTGTTGCTTTAGGTGCTGCACTTCATGCTGCGGCGGCGGCGGTGGGAGGAGATCACACAAGCGTATCAATAGTGAATCGGCTCGCCCATATCCTCAATCTTACGCTCCACCGCCTCCTGCGAATCCCTATGCGCAAGCACATGCAGCTGCACCGCCTGCACCAGTCTTCGCCCCGCAACCGGTGAACCAGCAGTATCGCTCCAATCCCATGCCCACCTTTACTCCGGCCGCGCAGCCAGAAAGACCGCAATTCGCTACGTTTGATTCGTCCAAGGCTGTTGTCAACGAGGACTCCCTTCCGGCTATGCCAACTTGGAAGGAGGGGCGGGATGTTCACGTCGAAGTCGAGGAACCGCCTATGCCACAAAAGAAGGGAGATATGGAGATGGACAGGCTGGACCACAACGGAAGTGTGACGAGTGGATCTATGGCGGCGGCGGCAGTACCTGGAGCGAGGCGGTCTCCTGGCCCGGGCAGGTCCCCGGTTTCACCAAATCATGGTTATCCGCCAAATGGTTCCTTTGTGAGCGATTCCACACACTACAACAACAACAATAACCACGAGCAATATGGCCAACCGTATGGCCAGCAAGACGGATACCGCCAGGGCCCTGCACAGAACCAATCTCCAGTCTATGGTGCGGGTGGAGGCTATGCCCCACAGCAGCAACAGCCATACGGTCGAGGTTCACCGGGTCCATCCCAAGCATACGGGTCCCATGACCAACTGAGTCAGCATCACGAGCAGCATGCACCATACCAGCAGCCGCAGGCAGCATACAACCAACAGCCGCAGACATCGTACAACCAGTCAGCGCCTTACAACAACCGTCACGATCCCTACGATCAACGAGACTACCCCGATGAGCCGAGTGACTACTCAGCTCCTCCACCAGCCTCTAACCCGTACGGTTACAACGCGAGCGTAGCCCCATCATACCACACCTACGACCCCGCTCCGGTGCAGCAACAACCGTCGCCACCACCACCGGCGGAGGGACCCCCTCCTTCACTCACTCCCGGCCGTCCTGCTCAGGCGACCTCGCCAGTATCTGCATACCCGGGGCAACGCTCGTACACTCCCGCGGCGGACACTACAGCACAAGCACCGCAGCAGACATACCGAGCGTTTACTCCGGGAGCAGAAAGGCAACAGCAGCAACAGCAGCAGCCGCCGCTACCACAGCAGTATAATGGAGTGAGCCGAAAGCCAATTGATGGATCGTACAGGGAAATATAAGCAACGCAACACTGAAGGGACGCGTGGTTTCTTTTTTTCATCTTCGCTTCACCTTTTTTTCAGAATTGATGTAAATGTCTGATACCCATATCACCTCTAGTCTCAACAAGGGTTATTAGCAGGGAGCGTAGTCGTAACACACACTCGAGACTTGATTTATTCAACCATTAACCTTGAAATGCTGCACTTGGCGGCATTCTTCATTTCTTTTGTTCTTCTTCTGAACTGTCGAGTAAACGTATTTATCTTTTGCTTCATTCGTGTTTTGGACCAAGTCACGGTATAGAAGTGATGTTGGTTCAGACAAGGTAGAGAGAGTAGACAAGCAACAATGCATAAAGTAAGGTCCATTACTACAAAGCTAGCGGGGGTATCAATCTATGCGCAGGTTCGTGTGTTATTAAGAAGAGAAGAGAAAAAAACGTCTTCGACTTCCCCCACATCCCCTTTGCATCCGTCTCTCTCTGCCAACAGACCATACGATAAAAAGGTTTACAGGAGAAAATAGACCAGCCTGCTCGTTCGCACGCCAGCGCTTTCCATGCCATAATCATTACCACTTCCTTCGTCTTCGTTTCTCTGCTCCGTGGGTATAACCGCTCTCGTTCTCAACAGGCGAAAAACAAATGAAAAAAAGAAGGAGAAAAGTCGTTCGGCCGCTCATCGCAATCGTCGATCTCGGTAATCGTTGTATCGACAAGTCGCCCTCGCAGCCTCAATCGTACCCGTACCTCACGCGCACATCTAGCCCAACAGAGAAACGCGTCACGTCAGTCACGACTGAACGCGGGAGGTAACGGGTTCAGACTAGACTCTACTCGTATGCGTGGTCCTCCTTCGGCCGCCGCCGCCACGGCCGCAAGTCAGGCAGCTGATGATGATGCCGAAGAGGGAGACGATGGCGTTGATGATTGCCTTAAGACCAGCAGCGATGGCGTTGACAATGGCCATGATGCAGTTGCCGATGGTGCGGAACTAGCAATGTGTTAGCGGATATGTGTGTGCGGGAGGGCTAACAAGCGCAAGGCTGACGATGGACGTACAATGGACTTGATGCAGGATACGACGGCACCCATGGTTGCGGTGTTGTTGTTTTTTGTTTACTGAATGGGTGTGTTTGTATGAGACGGAAGGGCGCCGATTGGCAAAGATGATTTTGTTGGATAGGTGATGTGATGTGTGTGTGTCTGTGAGGAGGAATGTAGAACAAAGCAATGAAAAAGGCTTCCAGGGCTTTTATTCTAGCAGACCGCCAGCTCAGCGCGCCTTACCTTACACAAACGCTACGTCACTGGCGTCCGTGCCTGCTGCTGGCCGTTTCTCCCCCCCTCTCTGCTCATCTCCGTTTCTGCCATTGCAGAAAGCAGCACCGTACAGCACAGCAGCCCGCAGCCCGCAGGCTCTCGCGCCCCACTTGTCTGGCGCCGCAATATGGGCAAATTTGCGGGATCTAGGTCATATGCTGCAGCTGACCTTTCCTGAATCGGCCGTGCAAAAGCCAGCCAGGCCCAAAAAACACCATCATTTCATGGGAAAGGCAGGTTTTCCATGGCCCAGCCTGTGACGCAAGGCCATGGAGCATCCCCACCAGGTGGGGCAGTAATTCGTTGTGCATCTTGTGATGAGTAATCCACCCCAACACTCCGCAGTGTCGCACCTACCCACCACCATCTTCACAGCCACACAACGCAGCCAATACTAGTCCAAATGAATCAATTCAAAGTGCAATGGACAGGCCTTCTACTCCAGAAAACTTTTGCGTGCTAAAAGTACCAGATACTGAAGAGCGTGCGCACTTTTTTGACCATTACGATCGGCGGGGCAAAGGGGACACACTCAGGGGCATTGCAGAACAACATGGTATCCACCGCAACACAGCAAGTAAATGGCTCAAAGATCGCAAGGAGTTTGGAGACGAGAGGCGCGTAAGGAAGAGGAAAGCAGAAAAACAAGGAAATAAACTTGGACGGCCATTCAAAGTGCCTTTGGAAACTATTGAATCTCTCCTCGATGACAGTCAGAATCCTTACCGCGATGCACCTTACTTCCTTCAAGCCCGCGCCAACCAAATCCCTCTTAGTGAGCGTGCATTAAGGTATAATCTATCAAGTAGACTTGATGCCCATTTATATGTGGCGTCTTACTCAAAAGACATTCTTCCAGCCAACAAAGTATACCGTATTCAGTATGGTGAAGAGCACAAGAATAAGCCATTATATGGCTACTGGGATGGTGTCTGGTTTACCGACGAAGAGCATTTTAACCCTCGTACTTCATTTCAAAAGCCTCGGATACTCCGGCGTCGTGGTGATCCTCGGACAAAAGGGAGTAACTTGCGCACCCGTAGTGAAATGGGGAAGGATTCTAGGACAGTACATATGTACGCAGCAGTTAACTGGTACTATAAAAGTGCTTTAAACTTCTACAACGACGACTCTGAGATGCTTACACCTCCTAAGCCTCCAAGAAAGCCAAGAAAATCAAAGTACCAGACTGAGAAACAGTACGCCGAAGAGATCAAAGAATGGGAGGCAAAGAAGCCCCCTCCTTTGCAGGTTGTCAGTACCGGCCACCATATGACTCAAGAGTATTACACTGAAACTATACTACCGTATTACTGCAAGTTAGTGCAGGAATCTCGGGCTGTAGATACTTTAGGTATCACCACCTGGAGATTACAGGAGGACAACGACCCATCCCATGGCACAAAAAGTCAGAACAACATTGCAAGAGACTACAAAACAGCTAACTGGATTGACGTTATTATACACCCACCACAGAGTCCTGATCTAAACCCACAAGAAGGTGTGTGGTTGATTCTTAACCAGCGCATGAAGAAGAGACTTTGGTGGCCTTTACCACCCCAAAAAAGATGGGATGGGACAAAGAAACATCTCAAATTACTTCTCCAAGAGTGCTGGGACACTATTACTATCCAAGAAATAAGAGAGAGAATCATGGAGATGAAGGAGCGGTGCGAGGAATTGACCCGTAATAGTGGTGAGAGAATTCGCGGCAGAAAGTGGTAAAACACCAAGTAAAACTCTAAAAAATCAGTATATACAGAGTTTGTTACATAGTTTCATAACTACATTACTTAAAAAGCATATAAGATAGATGCGCAGTTCATTATTTTGTATGGGGGGTTGGGTGTGTTGGGGTGGATTACTCATCACAAGATGCACAACGAATTACTGCCCCACCTGGTGTCCCTGCTGCGAAAAAAGAGTGGGGCGCGCGCCACAACCTTAAACCAAAGCGCCGACGTCACTTGCAGTCCCCTAAACGGCAGCGATCTGTACAAACACACCATGGCGCCATCACTCACCGCTCCAAACAGAGTAAAGCTCGAATAAGAGACACCCAACCGCTGCCAGTAGCTCCCCTCCTTCTTAACCCTCGCTTGTTCCGCATCCAGCACATCGTTGCCTATCTCATCTTCCAAGTCTTATCCGGCTCCTTGTGCCGTTACCACTCTGGTTTCATTTCCCCCCAAATGAACGGCGATGAACGGTCATCGTGGGGGAGAGCACAGAGTCACGCTGACGTCAAAGCTGTGGCGCCCGAACACATTTCCAAACACATGGGCTCTCGTCTGACACGGTGACGCCACAGATTGTACGAGGTGGGAGAGGCATGGGATTCTCGACCCCAGAAAAAAAACAAGGTCGGACGTTTTCGTCATTTAGCGTGAACATGGGATTGCCTTTCGAGGGTCTGCTCACACCACTCCATGATGTTGTGACGGGGGCTGGCTTATCGTACTATGTTCTGCTACTATGCGGTCATGATTCGATATGCGGATGCGTTGAAGCCCCCTGCGAATCTGAACTGGTTTTTTCTCACTCTCTTGGTTTGGGCTAGAATGCTGATTGCGATTGATTATGCATGTTGCTATTCGTAATTGTAATTGTAATTTTAATTTTCCCGTCATCACATTTTGCCAGTCTGAGCACGGGCGGCTGCGGAGAATTAAGAGCATGGTTTTCGTACTACCTGCATGGTGTGTTACGCTCCGTACATAGGGTATTAGCGCTGGTGCGCTCTGAGTACCTATCATGGGAGGCTCTCTTCGAGCACGTGATCAAACATGATACTATTTGTATCACGTCCATTGTACTAAGACTAGGTGCGGAGAAGCGTGCTTTGCACGAAGAAGAGCGCTTGTATGTATGACAACTCAGAGCCCTATCTAGGTGGGCGTCGGGGACGCAATCGAAGGCTGGACTGAGCCACTCGAGCTCAGATTATCTGCATCTTCCTCGTTCTGTTTCTGCGCCAGACACTTCTGGCCCTTTGCACTCTTCCAATGTCGACTCAGCATATCTCCGCGTTTGAAAACACGCCCACAGCCCCAGTGCGAGCCATCGTTGAGCTCGCCCTCACAAATAAACTTCTTGGCATCTTTGTGTGCAGTCGTTTCATGCCGGGTGAGAGCCCCCTTTCTTGTAAAGCTCTTGCTACATATTGCACAAACAAAGGCTGGCTTGTTTCCGCTCTCTGCGTGGCGACTCCGCATATGAATTTGCAGGTTGTGATTCCGAGTGAATTTAGCGTCACAATCATTGCAGTCATAGGAAGACGGGAGTTCAGGATACTCTGCTTCATCGTCGTCGTATTCAAACGTTCCGTGGTACATGGTCTCGTGCTTGTGCAGTTCTTTCAGCGTACCACAACCTATTGTGGCCATTGCGCAGCCTGAGAATGAGCAGAAGAATGACCTTTCGTGCTTCTTAATGTGGTCATCTCGTTCTTGTTTCGTTTTGAAGCCGCTATGGAATCGTATGCAATTGGCTCTGGGACATTTGAAAATATCGGCCCCATACATGGACGCAAGCCTTCCCTTGCTCGGCGCTGAACGAATCGCTGGTTCGAGACGCTCCCGTACTTTGAGTAATGCATCGTGAAGTTTGAGTGCTTGAGCATCTGGCAAGTGTGCCGTGGAGGCAAGGAGCTGTCTCTGTGCAAGATGACCAGCAACGACGAGTTTGTCAAAGTTGCGGTTGTTCGAGAGCGCCTGCCATCGGGCTGAAAACGTCTTTGGAGGCACTGTCTTCGTCTTTGGTTGCGTCCAGTACATGTCGATGAAAACTTCCGCTGCCTCGGATATCTCTTTCGTGGCATCTTCGGACTCTTGTACACGCAAAAAGGCATCCAGATGACGAGCCCAGTAGGCGTAGGCGTAGTCGACAAAACCGTAGTACCCCGAGGGTATGTATCCTGAAATATTCAGGCTATCGTCTTCAACATCAAAGCCTTCAAAACACAAGTATGAAATGCACAGTAGAGCTAGAGTGCCTTCGCCTGATTCGAGGCTGACAAGACTCTTGTCGAGTAGATATCTGCGAAACTTAGTATATTAGGATCGATGATATCACCACGCTTACTGGAAACAATCAATTTTTACAAACCGGGGATAGGACCGACCTTTTAGCAGAGTGATGGACAAGCACAACAGTGCCGTCGGTTTGGACATCCACCAACGATCCACACAAGTCTTTCGAATCTACACGGAATCTGTTGCGCCCCCAATTTACAGTCTGGTCCTCCAGGTTGATTGAGACAGCGCACTGAATCTCTCGCCACAGAAGAGGGCGTTTTGCACATACAAGCCACGTCAGCAGCTGGAGGGTATTTTTACTTGGAGACCCTCGATCATTAGATAATCGTTGCATGATGCGGGTGTAGCTGCTCATGTTAGCCATATTTCGTAGGTTATCCCAAAATACACATACATCGCTTCTAGCCTCGTACCCCCTTGAGGAAAGTTCTCTGGCAACAGTTCCTTATCGAGTTCTGCTCTTGAGTCTTGATCGATGAGGTAGGAAGTCATGAGGTGCGCGAATAGGAACATGCCTGTACAATTCAGAACCAACATCTTCAATGGGTTGGCATTGCATTTGCACTCACCATCAGCACTCTTCGTTACCTGGTCTTGAATCCATTGTTTCCGATCTTCAGTTAGGTCAAATTTTTGTTTGATGATCATACTTCTTGCTGCTACGAAATGAGTTATATCTTTCCTTGTGTGGCTCTCTGTAATCTTTATCGACGACATAGCAGCAAAATCTTTCCTCGAGATATCGTCATCTTGGCTAATGAACATGCAGCGCAGTGAGTCCTTGTCAGCCGAGGGGACCGACTCCCATGTATCTTTGAAGAAAGATACAATCTGTTGTCGTTGCTCACGTTCACACTCGTCAAGTCCGTCGATAACAATATAAAGCTTTTCGAAGGCCTTCAACGATATTTCAAGCAATTCTCGTGCAGTGCTTTCGAGGGAGAGCGTGACCTGTCCACTTGTGGATAGCTTTTCGTAGAGATATGATAGCAGTGAGGCATCCTTGAAGAGTAATTGGGATAGAATACCGCGTGCAACAGCGAGGAATGTATTACGTGCACTGTCCAGGTAACGGCAGTAGAAAAACGCAACTTGCACGTCCTGTAGCTTCCCAACTTCTTCAATTTGCTCAACTACTAGTGAAGTTAGAATTGTTTTTCCTGTCTACTTCGTGAGAAAAAGGCTCTATTCAAGGATTATGCGAGCTGACCTGCACCAGGAATACCGGTCATCCAAAGTAAATGTGCTGAACATAAGTCTGGCTCAAACCAGGAAGAAAATTGGCGCTCTTGCAAAAGCCAATGTCCACTCCCTGGAAACTCTTGACGCACTTTGGCATATGCTTCTTGGTCAGCACGACAGTTGGCTGCGGCAAGCCATTGATATACAACCATGCGACGCTTATATACTTCATCCTTGCTCTGTTGATCAAGTTCTTTTTCTATATGACGGCGTAATCGAAGAATCTCAGAGAATTGAGCGACAGAAGCTTGGGATTTGATCAACTCCATGTGTGCGTGTAAATTGCGGAGTATAGCGGCGAACTCTGTGTCGAAATTTTTCCAAAGGGCCTGGGAGAGCTGTCGCCAAACTGTCTTTCATTAACCCTATTGTTTCTTTTCGAAAGGTGAAGTACCAGATAGACCCACTGCGATTTTTGAAATATTTCATCGCTTTGAAGTGAAATTTGAGTATATCTTCGTATATCAGGCTCAGCAGCCGAGCCATTTGCGGATGTTTCCGAAAATAATCTTCGTACTGGGCCAAGAGAGGTATATGCTCGCCCATGCGCTGATAGGCATCTAGCAGGGCATCAAAAGCCTCGTGAAATGTACATGCTACCTTCTTTGTAATTAGAACTTTGGATCTCGCCAGTGTCGGTCCGAGTACGTATTGTGTATCTAAGTAGCACATAACCAAGTCGGTTTGAAGAATAGCGAACCTGATTCGAATCGAGTGAAAAGACAGGCAGGAAAGACATGTACCTGTAAAAGAAATTTCATTGGACCCTAAGCGCCTTGAATTTAGCCTGTGGTGTATTGTTTCGAGGTCAACGACTCGTACCCAAACAAACGCCAGAATTGGACCTGTGTTGAGAAATACGGATACGACCTTGTCGTACTCCTTCATGCCCTCGAGAAATAGCTCTAGTTTGCTCATGGCACGCAGCCTTTTATCGGATTGCTGCTTGCGCTGAATTGTCTCTATAGCCATGTGAAGATCATCGAGAGTCGTTACCGTGAATTGTCGCTTCTCTTCCTCACTCAAGCTTAGCTTGAACTCTTCCAACACTCGTTGAAACGTCGTGAGTTGTGCTGCCATGTGAACATGCGTGCGACAAAGTTGATCATACTGTTATCAAGGGGAGAGTAGAAAGAACGATATCGTGCTGAGGAAGGAAGGCTGAATATGGCGGGCTGGTCTGTGCACAGATTGCGCATCTCCACATCCGCCCCCAAGGCTGCGCCTTGCTCGCCAAAGACACTCGCACAGTCTGCCTTGTGTGATCTTGCCGCTCACACGAATTTATAGACGTAGGCAGTGTTTAAATTGGAGCTTCCATGCGTGAAGGACTTTGGCGAACAAAGGGTTTCTTCAGCGCTACCGTCACTGCTCTACCGTTACGGTCCAAAGCAGACCCACATCATATCACGGCCTAACAATGAAGAGACCATTATCTCCGGTTGGAGAAAGAGATTCATCCAAGCGGAACACGAGAAGTCTGATTGCTGGGTCAGGTAATAAGCTGTAACATAATCGGAGGCTGTAGACTGACAATCACTTGAGATGATACTGAACCGCAATCTTGTGCTACTCGCGTGTTCGTTGATACTACGAGGAAAGCAAGTTCAAATAATATCCCGAAATCTCTGAGTATAGTACATACTCGTAATTCGGACGAACGAGACAACTTGAAGGAAATTTGTTACGGTTCGGTAACGATCACAACCGAAACCTGATAATACCGTACGAGTCACTAACGCCTCTAGCTACTTGAACTGGCTCTTCAGATAAGAGAAGACCCGCTCATCTACAGAGAGTATGTGGTTCAGGATGTCAAAGGCAATTTTGTTCAACTCAAACCTGACTTTGCCGGCGGCTACTGCTGGATGAGCCTCCATGATGCTGTCAACTTCGGATGCTTAAATCAAAAGACTTCACAAGCCTTGAAACGTCTAACAGCTCTTCCTAACGTCGATTTTGAGGGCATTGCCTCATGGCACAGTCTAGAGAAGGCTAGAGCTTCATGGAAGAAATCAGGAAGCTCTACACATTTGCTTGTTGACATGAATATATACGGCCCAAGTACCGTCGAAGTCGCTAAGGAGGCTGGCAGAATCCTCAGTAAGGCGAGGCTATTTCTGCAAACTCCCAGTTCTATCACGAGACCGGTCATTCATGATAACCCTCAGTATCTCAAACTACCTGATGTCTCGCACCTAAAGATCACCCACACACCAAACCCAAATTTAGTGGAGCCAGTATTACACAGCGAAAACGAAATTTCGCATTCGGATATCGAATCTGTACTGGACAATATGCCACAGTCGAAAGTTTTGAGGGAAGTATCTACAAGCTGGCAAATACGGACAGTTTTGAAGAAGTACGTTCTCAGCACACTTAAACATCGTTGACTAACCCTAGAAAGTTACCAGAGAGAGGCCGTTGACTTTATTAACAGAAGGGAGATGGGGGATTTGCTTCCTTCGCTAAACCTTTGGGAACCTTGCTCTCTTCCTGAGGGCCGTTTCTGGTAAGTCTGTCATGCCGAAATCGTCGCCTCCCGACTAAGACTCCAGTTATAAACATGTCATTACTGGTGCGAAAAGTAGCACAATGGAGGATACTTTAGGAGGCATCTTTGCCGATGAGATGGGTCTCGGAAAGACGTTGACAATGTTAGCTGTGATCGTAGGGTCTCGCGAGCGAGCGATCAACTACAATGTAGGGCTTACAGCAGGCTCAACAAGCTCATGGAAAGATCTTCCTCCTTGCAAGACTACCCTTGTCATCGTGCCATCTTCCTGTAAGTGATGCATAAACAATCCATCATTCTGATCTAATATATTTAGTGTTGCTAGAAAGCTGGGAAGAAGAGATTACGAAGTCAGTTTAGAACCATATCATTGGTTTGTTATCTGATGTATTTTAGGCACATAGAGCCTGGTACGCTCCAGGTCTATCGCTACCATGGTTTGGGAAAACGCATCGATCTCCCTGATCTTCTTCGCATGGATATTGTCCTCACAACATACGCGACAGTCGCTGCGGAATTTTGTCGCGGAAAAAGCACATTAAACCGCATTTCCTGGTAATACCGTTTGGTTCTAGATGAGGGTAATGCAGGCCTCTCATCTGTAGCGCTTGTGGTAAATGCTGACATTCTTAGCTCACTACATCCGCAATCCCTCACGGCAGCAGTTTCGGGCAATTCATACCATACCTGCTCGTATTCGATGGTGTATGACGGGTACTCCCATACAGAACTCCTTAGAAGATTTAGGTGCCCTTGTAAAATTTTTGCGTATACCAGTGTTCGACGACTTGGCGTCGTTTCGCCGGCACATCAGCACACCAATCCTGTCGAACACTAACAACCGTTTTGGTAATTTAACCAGACTCCTGGAAGCGATATGCTTACGTCGCACCAAAGCGGTCTTAAAACAACCTGAGCCGGTTGTCGAAACAAAGCTGGTCCAGTTTTCTGCCGAAGAACGGATACAGTATCGCGATTATGCAGAGCGCTGTAAACGTGCTATCGATTTGGCTGTTTCAGGGCGGAGCTTCCAAAAAGCTAACCAGCAAGTCATTCAGACTATTCTAGGCCTAAGGCTATTTTGTAACGACGGAGAAAGATCACTCGCCCAAAGAAACTCACCATATGGTCTCTCAGGATCGCCGGAAGAAGTTCTAAGCTTCCTACAGACTTCTTCTGAGGCGGTGTGTTAATTGTGGCTGCGAAATCACAGCAATGTACCAAAGCGACGATAAGAGCTCGGGCGTACTTACTATCTGTCATCATCTCATATGTGGTGAGTGCCTTCCCGATTTTGAGTCGGACCTTGACGACAATTGCGAAGACGGACGCAGCAGCTGCCCGTCCTGCGGACTGAGTGCAGAGAGGTCTTCTTTTATTATCGCCACTTGCTCGGATTCAGAAATCTCTGCAGATATCCAAAATAAAACATGGCCCACAAAGCTGCACGCAGTACTTGGCAGCGTTCGGGAACAAGGATTGAATGACAAATGGTAGGTTTCGCGGTCATTACCATTTATCGTTGACCCTTAATGTTCCACGACAGCGGACTTACCTGATGCCTAGTATTATATTTTCCGCCTGGAAAACAACGCTCGACATCATGGCCGGTATATTCGATCAAAGTTCCATCTCATATTTTCGTATACACGGTAGCATACCAGCCAATAAGAGGAGCAAGATTCTCGCGGACTTCGAACACTCCATGACGACTAGGATCTTATTAATAACCTTGGGCACCGGAGCGGTCGGGTATGTCTAACTCGCTGCGATAACCACCCTGGCTGATGATACCCAGCTTGAACAAAATGAAGACTGCCAATATTGTTCATATTATAGAACCACAATGGAATCCTTCGGTTGAGCACCAAGCAATTGGGCGCATCATACGGCTCGGACAGGAAAAAACGGTAAAGATTGTGCGCTATATTATGGAAGGAAGCGTCGAGAAGGTATAGTACGGCCCTGGGATCTTTGGAGGATAACATTTGACGTTCATCAGGCCGTACAATCCCGCCAACTGCGCAAACTCCAACTCGCACGGGGAGGATTTGGTCTCTCCAAGGACGATCATAGTGAGCAGCGAATCAATGGGATTATGGTAAGCCACAAAACTCATCTCCTCTACTAAATGCTAAGGACATATTAGAGTTTAATTTGCCCCTCTGTCTCGTAAAAAAAGCGCGTCGACCTCCCACTCTCTACTCTAGAAGGATAGTTTAGTCCTCTCCGAGCCCAACTTGTCTGTGTATGACGAGATCTCTTTCTCATTAAACGTAGTCATGCAGAGAATTTACATTCGTGTACTCAGAATCAGTCTAGCCTTGCACACTCAAAGGTATCCTCTATAAGACTAGCTAAATATGGTATTAGCGTCAAATCGCCTGTCTATCTCAGCTCTCCTCACTTTGCATCACCGCAATTCTCCCAGGCAGCAACTTAAAGGCACCGGTGAGGTCGCCTAACCCTGTATTTCAGAACAAACGACCCAATAGCAGACTAGAATAGAGATTGGGGGCTGAATAAGCCGTGTCCAGGATTCAATCTCATTGGTAACATCTTAAGCGCGACCCCACCTGAAGGAGCAGGAAGAGATGCACGCATTCGGATATCATGTATTGGCTTTGGCAGCGCGAAGTCCTGGAGCCCTCGTCCAATGAGAGAGCGATGACCGCGGCCCCTGCAGTCTGGTGGTGCTCACACCATTGCCAGATGGGCGCGAAGGGTAACACACTATTAGTATTACTACAAACAGCATTAAAAATCGTGAATGATCGCATAATGTCATGTGCCACTGAGAGAAGTGAATTGCACTATCTTAAAGTCGGCGAAAGCCTGCTGTCATGGCAAGGAGTGTTTTTCTTGCCCTACTTTGGCATATAGTCGTAGACATAGTGAGCAGGCCATAAGCATAAGGCCACTGGAAGAAATGCAATTCTCTCATGTGCTTATGAAAACCACGAGTCAACTATACTTGAACTGTGCTTTGGCACGGTCATATGTATCATAAGTATATGTTTCCCCAATCACAGCCAGTGTGACTCGCGTGATAAGTAATGCACACCATTTCATAACAACACGGTTCGTAAGAACCATGCATCAACAACAATCATCGAAAACATTTCCCCTGAATATTTCGCCATTTTGTATTGATTTACACCCTGTTCACTACACAGTCATCATATACACCTACATCAAGCATAGCCATATAAGAAATCACTCCAGTCTAGTCCAAGCAAGTTCCAACCATACAGATGCTCTCCTTCCCTACTCCCAAAAAGCCACAACCCTCACCTCAACACTCTCCCTCGGCTCCTCCATCTCACTCCCTGGCAACCTAAACGCCGTATGCGGACACCTCCATCCAGGCGTCTCCCTCTTCGTATCCAACCCCTTAAAAATAACCATTTCCCACGGCTGCATGCCACTCATACACCACCATTCATGTACCTGCTTTTCCTTCTCCCCATGACTCATGACGTAATTCTCACTCTTATTCCCCGTGCGACTAAACTCTCTTTCGCGGATCTGATAGTCGCTGTTTGGCACGCTGGCGGCATCGCATACGGCTAGCGGGTCTTTTCGTACAGTCTTTAGGGGACGCCAGGCGCCAAGGAAGGCGAAGCGCTGGCTGCGTGGGAAAAGGGAGGAGATGTGCGGTGGTAGGTCGAGTTCGAGTTGCGTGCCGGCGAGGGCAGAGGGTGAACCAGCGTAGTCGACGTGAGGATGGCCGGATGGCACGTCTTGCCAGCGTCCTTGGGCGTCGAGGATGCCTTTTTCGCTGGGAGACGAGTGCGCGCGGATTACGTGGTTGAATACATAGGCGGCGGTTGCGCCGGTCCTATTTGGTCGCGTGTGTTAATAGGTAATGGTCCTTTTTTTGTAGCTTTCTTGAGGATTACTTGTATCTAGGCAGGATAGCAGGTTATGAAGAAGGGACTATACAGTTTCTTGACTAGTTCTTCCACTTCAGGATAGTATTCGCGTTTTACTTCTTCATCGGTACTTTCGCGGGTTACTCTATCTTTCTGTGGAAGCGTGATGAAGGTGAATCCGTTGGTGTCGAGATCGAAGTTCTTATCACTCTTTCGCACATCTCGAATAAGCATGGAGCGAGTGTGTTCGTTGTGGTCATCTAGGAATGGTGTTTTCCAGGCTGATCTGGGAATCGGGATACCAGTTGCAGGGAAGTAGTTGATGGGAGCAACGACGTCGCCGCCATGCTGGTCCTGTTTGGTTTCCTGCATTTTTGAAAAGGCATCCAAATCCAAAAATGCGAACCTGCGTTGTCAAGTAGCTATGCTGAAATTGGCTGATCTTCTATACGATCGCATCACCATGTTCGCGGACCCGCGGGCAATGAAGTGGGGTAGACGCATGTGCAGGGTAATACTGAACATTGAGCCGCAAGATTCATTACTATTTCTCATATCTCATTCATGGTGACGCTGGAATCGCTCCAGCTCTTGTCTATTTTTTTCTTTTCTTACATGAAGATAATCTCGTCTAGAGAAGTTGCTTCATAATGTCTATCTGCTCCATGACAGCACTCTTGCTTGTACCGCCAGTAGCATTCTTTAGCTCGACTGCGCGCTCGTAGTCTAAGCACTCTACGACATCATCACCAAGTCTGGAGTCGATGCCCTTGAGCTGCTCCAGACTCAGCTTATCCATGGGCACATTCTCCTTCTCTGCGAGAGCTACCACACGGCCGGAGATGTGGTGGCCCTCACGGAATGGCACGCCCTTCCGGACGAGGTAGTCTGCGAACTCTGTAGCCAGCATTTCAGGAGCCAGCGCAGCGTGCATCTTATCGGCGTTGATGGTAAGAGTTGACAGAACGCCAGTGGCAATCTGAATGGAGTCGCTGACGGTCTTGATGTGGTCGATAAGAGGCTCGACAGATTCTTGAAGATCCTTGTTGTAGGTTGTTGGAAGACCCTTGATCGTGACGTACAGACCTGCCATGTGTCCGAATGCACGACCACTCTTGCCACGGATCAACTCGAGCGAATCTGCGTTCTTCTTCTGGGGCATGAGGGAGCTTCCGGTCGAGTACGCATCAGCCAGGCGTACGAAGCCAAACTCCAGACTTGAGTAAATGATCAGATCCTCTGCCCAACGAGACATCTTGAGCATGAGGCTGGATCCCCACTGTAATGTCTCGAAGACGAAGTCACGATCTCCGACCGCATTCAATGAGTTTGGAAGGAGACCCTCAAATCCGAGCTCCTTAGCCATAGCATGACGGTCGATGTTGAACGGGTTGCCCGCAAGCGCACCACAGCCGAGTGGGGACCTGTTGACACGCTTGATAACTTCACGGAGGCGCTCAAGCTCAGATGCGAAAGCGGTCGCGTGTGAAAGGATCCAGTGTGACCATCGCACTGGCTGAGCTTTCTGAAGATGAGTGTAACCGGGCATGAGGACGTCGATCTCGGCCTCTGCTCGCTGAACTGACGTCTTGATCAAGAGCTTCAGGTTACTCTCCAGTGTCCTGAGCTGCTCCCGCAGCCATAATCGCATGTCGGTTGCGACTTGCTCGTTCCTGCTGCGCCCTGTGTGTAGCTTTCCGCCAATTTCTTTGCCAATAATCTCGCTCAACCTCCTTTCGTTGGCAGTGTGAATGTCCTCATCGTTTGCCTTGACTTCAAATGTGTTGGAGGCCCACTCTTGCTTGATCTGTGCCATTCCCTTTTCAATGGCAGCAAATTCATCCTCGGTAAGGATGCCATTGTTCTTGTTGGCGCGTGCAAAAGCAATTGAGCCAGCGATATCCTCGGCGTAGAACAGGCGGTCGTAAGGCAGCGAGGCGTTGTACTGCTCCATGACGGGGTCAAGGCCCTCTACACACGTCTTAGTACCATCCTCTCACGCCAAACGAGTCGCGCTCTTTGTAGGCCAATTGAGGCACTGGAGGCACTTACCTGTGAAACGACCACCCCAGAGCATGTTTTCTGCTACTTTCTTTTCTGAAGCCATTTTGTGTATGAGTGAATTGAATGTGTGTTGAACTGTGTTGTGACTGTTTTGCGCGTTCAAATAGAAAAAAGATATGACGCTCCTGCATCGGCGGCAGGGGTGTGCGATAAGCGCTAGTGGCTGCGGGGAACTCTGCCCCACGCCCGCAGTGTGACTGTACAGTTAGCGCAGGAATTATGAGTTACGATCGGGACAGTATCTTGCTTATAATCTACTATTCAATTGGAGACATCTAAAAAGAATACAGGGATAATAGAGTATTAATCATCATGTCAAGACTAACTGGTTCTCTTTTTCTGGTCTCGGTGGTAGAAGTCATCATATTGCCCTTAAGATCTACACAATCTAGCACCAGCTTTTGCAAAACAAACGTTTCCAATTTGATCCCCATGGCCCCATATTTTTTTCCCTCTAATAAATTTGCTGCCGCTTCTGAGTCTTACCACCGAACCCAAGGCATTTCAATCCGGCTCCCAGCTTTGCAAAGAAGCCCGCAATCTGTTTGCGCGTGTCAGTACCACATTCCTCATCTTCGATCATTTTGTCGACCGGTTCAAAATCTTCGCTGTTCTGAGAGAACCTAGCAGGGCGAAGAGGGCTGTTGGTACGCTCTGCTGGCAAAGATGCAGCATCATTATCTTTGAAATCTACAGTCTCCGCACCTGCTTCCAAAAATTTGACATCAGTAGACAGCTCACGCTCGGGCTTTGGATGTACCAATGGTGCCTGACAGGATCGGACGAATAGCGGTTCTTCTGCCATTTTGATCAGTGGTAAATCTCCAAAGTTTGGTTTATTCTCTTCTTGACTAGAAACTTTTCAGTGCGTTTAAGTATTAGATTCCAACTACTGTAGTGTGAGTTCACAACCAGGCTGATTTCACAATATCCCCAACAACGCGATAAGGTCTATACAAGTGAAACTATTGTGTGCAGTAGACAGAGACTCACACCACGAGAACAGTGAATGGACGATTTGTAATGTCATTATTCATTGTATTTGAGCCTGAACGCCGATAGATGCAACAACTTGGTATCTGATGCCGTCGCCAATGCTAACCCCATGCTATGCAATGCCCATACTGCTGTGTTATGTTCATCTCCTCAATTCTTTAAGCCAGCGCACCAATAACACTCAGCGCCATCAAGATGGAAAGAGCCCAGCTCCCACTTCCACTGATTCTCAATGCGGCGTTCGTACACGGCGCATCGTTGCCAGCTCCGTTGGCTTTCCTCGGTCCAACGGCCTTGTCAGTGTTGAAGCATCCGAACATGCCTATTCCAGTGGTACCCTCTTTGTCGAATGCTTGCATCTTCTCGGCAAGACAGCTTCTGACAATGTCCGGTGTAGTGGTTATGCAATATTGGAAGCAGTCATCACCATCCTCAGAGTTGACAATTACAGGCGCCGACGAAGACGAATCTGTGGAGAGTGTAGTTTCTGGGGCCGAGTATGTCGCTATGGCGTTGATGTGACCGTTGCAGCAAGCATCTAGGATTGAGCTATTTGACCCGCCAATTGGCACGGCACAAGCAGGGTGGGTGGTTGGTGGTGGTGGGATTGCAGTCACAGGCTGGCAGGACATTTCGGCAATCTGGTATCTTCGTAGAAGGGTCGTGGTTTTGTAGTAAAGAACGGACTATCGAAGTTGTGATAGTTGGTTGCAGTGTCGTACCAGGATTTGGTATTTCGGGAGTACGGTTGAACACGGCTAGCGTGTAATCAAACAAACTTTTAGAAAGAGAATGTAGAGATTGGTTGAATGAGATGAGAACTCGACGCCGAGGCAATGCTAATATGTGATGGGAAAAGAGAATGCGAGTCTTTGAAGAAAATGATTTGTTGAGTTGTTCGCAGAACACTCAGAAGGATAAGGAAAGAACCCAAAGAAGATGACTGAAGGAAAGAAAAATCTCGAGGCTGTTGGATACCTCCATCATCGGGCGCAGAGCCTCATTCATATGCATCGAACGGCTTCTAAGAATATCCGAGTGGAGAGACGGGTGGATGGGCGGGTAGCTGGGCCAGCTGGAGACCCAGCGTTACGCGCCGACCGCTCGGCTGTGGGACATCGTTGGTTGGCCAGCGGTGGTCGATGGAATTACGCGCTAGACCCACTTACGCCCAAAACAACCTGCTCTGTTACGTTTGAAACATTATCGTGCTGCTTCTGTCGGTCTCCCAGCTCTGTTTGACCCAATGAACTGTGCAAATGGCGCAGCAGAGGCATATCACGTGTAAGGCAAGCCACCACAGCCAAGTCCATGCGTTTGCTCCAAGAGATGGCGGGCGGCTTTCGAGTCCAACAAATGTCCTGCAAGGCTGTCAAACGGAAGGAGTGTTTTGTATCCCAACCGGGTCCGGCACATCGAGCAATGAGCAGTTCTTGGCGTGGGCCTGAATGAACGGCGCCACGCTTCATTGACCGTCTGTGGACATCTCTACTAAAATATGGATGCCATACGATTCATTCATCGGGATGTGTCATGAGTGCCCGATCGAGCCGTTGCTCTTGCAACATCCACCACCCACCAGTTCTGTGACTTTTGTGTGCTGGAGGATGAAGCATGAAAATGGAGTTAGAGAGGGACTGGAGACTTGAGATGGCATGTCGAATCTCACTCGTCTTAGTTTTCATCCTCATGTGCGGCGGCCCAAGGACTTCTCTTCCGCAATGATACTCCTCGCACCTCAAGTATAAAAGGTATAGGCGCTAAGAGAATGGCGATAGCCATCAATACCAAGGTTGTGTTTCTAGTGCCAATGCTGAGAAAAAGATGCCTGCCAACGAGTGGAAAGCCGGCGCCAGCCAGATTTCGGATGAGTCCAATGCCAGCAAGTGCTGATGCCGAATACGTTTTGTAAGCGTCTTCTGTGTATGTGAGGGTCATGAGTACTGTGCAAATTTGTTAGAACGAAGCCCTCAGTACTATCAAGAAAACATACTCAGGGTGTAGAAAGACCATCCCCAAAAGGCGCTGGCAAGCACTGCAAAGAACGGATGTATCTCCGGCGTAGCTGTGAGTGCAAAAGCCAAAAGCGAGACCGGCAGTATTAGAGCAGCTGACTTCGCATAATGTACCCGTGCTTCTGGAACGTCGTGACCACCGGCTTGGGCGACACGTTTCTGATAGTATCTTTCTTGGAAAGTATTCGTGATGAGACCAAGTGTGATACCGACGACTATCCCGAGAAACGAGATGCCAACACCAATAGTATCGAAACCGTAGCCATTTGGTCCAAAGATCATGTGAAAAGCACCATTGAACAAAAAGGACAGGCCATATAGGAAGCCATTGTAAAGAGCGCTGAACTGGACAATAGCTTCCGTGGTGAGGAACCTGAAAGGTCTAGCAAGTGCAGTGCCGAATAATTGCTTCGGTCCTCGTTGCTTCAGCTCATCCGGTATCTCCAGGCTGTCGTCTCCCGTTGCGTTGCGCAGAGCTTTTGCTTTCTTCAACAATATCACACTATGTCGTGTCTCTCCCAAGGTGCAAAGAGCTGTAACCATGATGATCCAGAACGCGAAACAGATCACTAGCATGAAGCGGAATACGCTGTGCCATGATTTGCCCTGTGCAATGAAGGAAAAGAGCACAAACCCTGTCGGACTACCTCCTGTCGCAGCCCAGAGAAACCAAGACATTGCCGGCCCAGTGTCATTATGATGGAAAAGGTCTGCTATGGTTCCTCCGAAGTTCGATATCGTAGTCGAAGAGAAATACCCAGAGAAGAATCTGAGGACAATGAACAATCCCAAGGTCTCAACGTATGTCGTTCCCAGAAGAAGAAGCAGGAATATCCCATACGAAACAATGTAAACAGGTCTGCGTCCAAAATACTCTGACAGGGGTGCTAGAGTCATGGGTCCAAACGCCAGCCCAAGCACATACATGCTCAGTCCCAGCAAGGCGACACTTGGTGATACACCCATGTCTTTCGCAAAGTCACTTGCGACAGGACTGAACCCACTAGCTCCCCAGGAAACGCTGAGATCTATAGGTACTATTGCAGCGATCATAAGCCATTTTCGTGCTGCTGGCCAGTTGCGCGGGTCTTCCGGATCGTTTGGCTCAAATGTTATAATTTTGGATGGTGCTCTGGCGAGTAACGGCGCATTTTCAGTTTGTGAGAAGCTCATGTTTGCAGGGATGAGGCTGGGAGAGGGTCTTCTTTGCGCCTTGCCGTTGATGCGCTTGGAATCTACTGTACGTGGGAGATGGAGGACTAGTGCAGCTCGTGGAGGATGACGTAGACGTGACTTCATTGGACAATCTCAGCATGTGCCTTAGGCCTCTTACATGTCCACAATTCAATGCTCGTGTGTCGTTTTCGAACAACTTCAACGTGGAGTAAATGTTTACCTAGGGAAACGTATTTATATTTTTGTATGCCGTCCACCGGCAACTCAGCTTGCCAATTTCCAATGTTGTCGCGCCACTTCGTACGACGCGACCACTTCACTTCCCAGGTCAACAGAGTATAGTGGTCGTATTCCACAGAAATAGGGTCATTGTAAATCCTTTCACAGCACCCGGATACTTGTTGATCAGACCGCAGATGAACCTCGCGTTCTATGGTATCAGGCACCCGTGTCACGCATTCATTTCCTTAGCGCGTCTCTCCATTCAGCTGCTCGATCCTGATTGCTGCATGTATTATACGACACGGTCCAGCCACCTCAGCACTAGGGAACTGTGCATGATCCGGCGTGGACGCTGTTCTGGTGCGTGATTTTCTCAGACTCTCTGAACAATGTACAAAGAGACATAAAAATATAGGTGTTTAATCTTAGCATGCACTGGAATGCGCTTATGCCCCTGCCAAGGCTCAAGCTCCGGCTCTAGCAAAGCCATCTAGAATATTTCAAGATGACACAAGGAGATATTGTATACGATCAGTTGCCTGAGATGCTAGGAACAGAGCCCCTACTTGTTCTATACAACAAGAGCAAGCGAACTTAATGGTGGCCCGCTTCGGTATACATCCCTCCGAAGGCCCGACTAGCGTATTTACCCCATATCTCCGATTATTTCTCTACCCCGGATTTGACTAGTCTATCCGGTGGTCATTTAATTAATTTTCCCGGATGTTTGGATTATAAACATGTAGATGAAGGTACCCTTGAAGCTAAGCCGTGCCTCATAGCATTAAACTCTCATCATGCGCATCATCTCAGCTACCGTGACGCTTACACTGTGTATTGAGACATGGGCCTTTTTGAATGCCAGCCAGAACAATCGGAGTCTCACCATTGCTAATGACCGATTGGTTGCATCGGTGAGCAAAACGAAAGGATATGTCAATGTTCTAACACTCGACGGCCAAAATCTCCTTGGGACGGAAGGTGATAATACTGGTGTTGGACCATATCTTGACTGCTACTGGTGAGTGAGATAATGCTCAAGACGCATACAACCATGAGCTGATTTCCTTTTCCTCACGCATAGCACTCCGAGCGGCTTCTGGACTCCGGGTCGCGGCAAGAATGTTCAATACCAACTGTTCAACGGCACCGACTCAACAGGCACCCCCTATGGCGGTATCAGCATGGGAGAGACCTACGCGCCTACAGGCCAACGACTTGAACAATACTGGTTTCTGAGAGAAGGAGAGACTGGACTTCATACCTTCAGCCGAGTCGTGTACAATAACAAGACGACGCCTTTTTTGCGGAACCTACAGGAGTTCCGTACCCTGTTTAGGCCTAACCATGACCCTCCACTCTTCACACACTTCATCACGAACGACAAGTTTTCTGCGCCTCGCCCAGACCTCGACGGACAGATCACGGTTCAAGACGCGACTTGGCAGCTTGCTAATGATGAAGATCCCTACGTGAAAGGTGTGGGAGATTACTTTACCAAGTACACCTTCCAGGATACCTGGCGTGATCATCTCGCGCATGGTATGTATGCGGATGGGACGGGTAGCTCAAACGGCTCTACATATGGCGCTTGGCTTGTCCACAACAACGTTGAGACCTATTTCAATGGTCCAGTGCATTCGGACCTCGTCGTTGACGGTATCGTCTACAACTACATGGTCTCCAACCACCACGGCGACCAGACACCAAATATCACTGACGGCTTCGACCGCACCTTTGGCCCGCAATACTTTCACTTCAACGCTGGTGGTTCTCTCGAGGAACTACGCAAAGACGCAGAGCAATATGGCCAGCGCCCAGAATGGAACGCCGAATTCTACGACTCAATCTCCAAGCACGTTCCCAACCTCGTTCCCACCTCAGGCCGCGGAACTTTCAAAGCGAAAGTCGCCCTGCCCAAAGGCGCCAAGAACCCTATTGCTATCCTGACTGAAAACGGCCGCAACTTCCAAGACAACGTCTTCGATACAAAAGCATACCAGTACTGGGAAAATGTCTCTCCCAACGGCGACGTCACCATTCCGCGGGTAAAAGCAGGAAAATACCGCCTTACAATCTACGCCGACGGTATCTTTGGCGACTACACCCAAGACGATGTTTCAGTAACAGCCTCCAAAACGACATCCCTCGCCGTCAAATGGGTCCCCGAGTCCGCAGGCAAAGAGCTCTTCCGCATCGGCGTGCCCGACAAATCCTCTGGCGAATTCCGCCACGGCTACACCCCTTCGCCCACACACCCCTTACTCACAGAAGAATACCGTCTCTACTGGGCTGCATACGACTTCATCACCGAGTTTCCCCAGGGCGTCTCGTTCAAAGTTGGTCGTGACGATATCGCTTCAGCCCTCAACTACGTGCACTGGGCGGTTTTCGGCGGAAAGGCGAATTCCAAGCGGCCAGTTCCTGTCCCCGATCACCAGTACAATTGGACAATATTGTTTGATGCCAAACGCGAGGAGTTGCAGGGGAAGAAGAAAGCGACTTTTACAGTGCAGCTGGCGGGTGCAAAAACGGCTGCGGGAAACACCGATGTGTATAATGCGAGTGAGCCGTATTCGAATCTGCCATATACGGTTAATGTGAATGGGAAAGATCTGGAGCCGTGGGTGATTCCGTAAGTGCTATTGTTGTCATCATGTTCCTCTGCTGCTACTGTTTCTAACACCTGCACAATTAGATACTACCAATCGTCCTCCTGTGCCGTCCGTTCAGCAGTCATATGCTATTCTCTGGCGCACAAATTCGAGTTCTCGGCTGAGATGCTGAAGCAAGGTGAGAACAAGTTTGTGCTCAGTCTGCCGTACAACGGCACAAACTACGAAAGTGCGCTCTTACCCGAGTCGGTATATGTGCAGTATGATGCATTGAGATTGGAGGTGGCGTAGTTAGAAGGGTAGCTGTAATACAGAAACACGTCTCTACAAGCTACAGATGAAAACAGTTCAAAGGATCTAAATGGTATTCAAGATATAACTCCGTGATATGCAACCGCTAAAAATATACCATCAAACCCTCTTCCAGACTATGCCACCTCTTCAACCATCTTGCCACTGAAAGGCTTCTGTGCCCCCTTTTGCATATCACCAGAAAAGAGGCTGCCAACGGGGGCCTGTAGCCATTCTTCTGGCACAGCAAGTTGAGTGCCATTTGCATTTTGGATATAGCGTACAAAAAGTGGGTTCGCATGCTCGGGTTCTGGCTCCTCTGTAGCGTCTTCTGTGGCCTCTTGCACAGCCTTGCGACCACGTTTAGGGGGCTGTTTCTTTAGGAGGCGATTGATGGTGTCAAGCTAGAGACATAATCAGTGAATGCACGTAGAAAACAGTGGATAAATGCTGATTGGACAAACCTTTTCTTCCTCGTTCCTCTTCTCGCTCAAATTCTTTCTTCGCCTGGCCATCTCTGCTCTACGCATAGCGTGCTCTTCAGCTGTGAGATGCTTCTTCTTCTGCGCTTCGTTGGAGAGCGCCAGAAGGCCTCCGTCGGTATCATCATTGACCAGGGCGCGTTGTCGTTTTGTCATCTTGGTCACATCAGGTGTCTGGTCGCGACTGAGTTCCTCATCGCTGTCCATGTCCTCGTCCATGTCTCCGCTAGGTGTTACGCCCATGTCATCATCCTCTTCACCTTCAGCGTCCTCGTCTTCGCCCTCGGCATCCTCATCTTCTAGATCAGAGTCCGGGTCGCTGAGCTCCTCGTCATCGTCATCATCCATGGCCATTTCCTTGGCTTCGACCTTGTCCTGAGCCTTGGCACTGCTGGTTCCTGGAGTTGGCTTGACGGGAATGCTTCGATTGCTGTTCACGACAATACGCGGAGCTGGCGTGTCTTCCATGTCGTCATCCTCGTCTCCCTCGGCATCCATATCTTCGTCATCGTCATCGTCGCCTTGGGCATCTTCATTGTCCTCCGAGTCGTCGTCCACGTCCATGGCATCCGCCTCTTCAATGTCTTCGTCGTCATCGTCGTCGTCTTCATCGCTGTCGACCTCCTTGACCACGCGAGTGTTTCGTGACGCGCGCTTCCCCGCGACTATGTTCTGCCGGCTGACGCCCGCCTTGGGCGCGGCTCCACCCGTTGCTTGTCTCAGTTTGTTGGGGGATGACTTGACTGTGAGGTGTATCGACTGGCGCGTCTCTTCGGGCGAGGAGCGCTGTATGGTAGCAGCAGCAGCGGGCGACTGATTTGTGATGCTGCGTCGTGGCCGGGTCGAAGAGGCAGTCGGAGTAGCACTGTGAGCTGTCAGAGGAGCCGCAGCTGCGCGAGACCGTAGTCGAGGCATGAGGAAGGCGAGGATGGAGCAAGGCGGGCAATCAGAGAAGTGGAGTAGAGTTCAGTAGGCAAATGAGAAGGATTGCGACGGCGTAAGATAGTACCCCCGTCCGTACCGGTGGCCCAGCGCAGGGGTGGGTGTATATGGACAGGCCGGTGGGACAAAGAGGGTGGAGAGAGGCAAAAAGAGAGGGCCCTGTGTGGCCGTGAGTGTTCTCTACGGCTGCTGTCCTCCCCGCGCTGCCCTTGGCAATGGGTGCAAGCTATGCGTCGCGCCGTCAGCCACATACCTGCTGTTTCCTCGACCGTCCCATCCATCTCCTTCGGATTCGTCATACTCGGTGCTTATGCGTCGCGTCCGTTTAGCCGCGCGTTCTGCCATTGCTACAGTCGAACAAACGGTGGGATAATGTCTCGCAAGTGTCCCAATTGGTCGTTGCGACCCGTTAACGCGTGATGTGACTTTGCTCTGTCTCAACCTTGAGATGGAGATTCGCCGGGATCTTCCCCAGGACCGGATGGCGCTAGCCACCTTTGGCTAGCTCGCAGCATCGACCCGTTATCAGCCTTTGTGCTAGACTTGGTTCAGGTGATGCCACATCAATCACATCCACTTCAGCCTTTCGATTCACTCGTAGCATGCGGACTCATTTCCGAATCCCAATTAGATTAACTACGCAACATATCATTTATCAGCGCTAATCGACTAAGCAAGGGCCGCCCGGACACTCTCCTCGAAATCCTCCTTCGGGATGCCGAGCTTATCATTCCAAAGGCCATGAGGCGACAAATCCCCCAGCTGCTCCTTTGAAAATGTTACACCCTGGAGCAGTGCTGGAATGCCTGAAAAGTCTCCCTTTGAGAGCGCCGCATGCCCTTTCTCGATATGATCCTTGACATCGACATTCTTAACAGTCCACTTTGTACCAGTCACCTTCTCCGCGACAGCCAATATCTCCTTTTGAGTCGTCTGGAATCCACTAATGTAGACATACTGGTTCTTTGTCTCCTCCGCATGCTCAAGAACTTTTACCGTTGCAACGCCAATCTGGTGGAGGTTGGCGGCGGAGAATGTGGCCTCGCCATTATCGTAAAGGGTAGCTGTCTTGGACGACTTGTCGAATCCGAGGAAGCCGACCTTCAGGCCCCAGTCAAAGAAAGGACCCTGGATGATAGATGTCCAGCTAATCTCCTTCTCTTTGCTCTTGAGATAGTTGACAGTCGCAAACTTGGCCTCGAATATGGGCACAATCTCGCGAGCACGCTTACTCGGTGTGTCGCTGCCGTACTCTGAGGGAATGAAGCGCTTCACCCCTGCCGCAATGGCGGCGTCGATTAGCTTGTTTTGGTCGCCGAGCGCCATACCACCAACAAGAGAAACAACAGCATCTTGTCCTTGAAAAGCTGCCTTGAGGCTGTCTTGCGAATCATAGTCTGCTCGGATCACATTGACATTGGGAGGGAATTTGGATTGTGAGCTTTGGCGCGAGAGGACGCTGGTATTGAAGGAAGACTCCTTGAGGAAGGCGTCCAAAACGGAGGGTCCCAGGTTACCACCCGCCTATGTTGTCAGCGATTATCAACTGAAAGTGTTTGAGAAACTTACCCCAATGATGATAACGTTCTTAATAGACATTGTCAAGGGTGAAGCAACAGAGAAAGAATTCGAGTATTGAGTCGGCTAGAAGTATGCGTGTGGAATAATAGTGTTGAGTAAAAGGAACTGGTTTGATGAGAGGTACTTCACGCAAGGTTCCTCAGCCTTATATATCTAGGTGGTCATAACATATTTTGACGAAGGCGTGATTGAGCATTGCAATGGTGCGTATACAGGGCCCCACTTCCGCAACCCTCCGCAAGCTTCTCTCAATCGCGCTTTACACCCGCACTCATTACTAAGAAGTCCAAAAACCCTTGTCGCGGTGACATTCCCATTGGCGCTTTCCAAAATAGTACCATTATCAAATGGAAACCAATGGGACGTTGTCGCAGCTAGAGTAAATGTCTGACAATCCCAACTACACTATCTCGAGCTTTCAGCGGACGAATCCACAGTCAGCCTCAGATCCCCATGGCCGATGGTTTCGCCGCCATGGCGCCGAAATATTGAATTGCCGCGCAACAGGCGTGATGGCTTGATAATGATATACTGCCAAGGTGGGGCTGCTTAACAAAGCATGCGGAATGAAATCCGGGGAAAACCTACCACGATTTGTATTCCTTCAAGCTATCTGCTTCCACAACACTCGTCGTATGCATTCAGAAAGGATTGGAATTCACGTAGCAACCGAACTGATTTATCCTGGCAGGATTTCACTGGATATTTGAACGTTCTTCCAACAAATCACATGCCTTAGCATCTATGAGAAATTATTGAGTTGCATGATCTTGACTAGTGATAGATTATATAAAACATCCAGCACAAATGCTCAATATTGGTTAGGTAGTGAAGAGACAGCTTTACAAGACCTGCTCGGGATATTTCAAGACATTGTTAAGATAAAAAGGCGCGTAGTAAGCTCGTTTTCATTCCGTCTTAGTATATCGCATTGCAAAGAGAAGCAAGTTTTTAACAACATAAACTAGGGAATACCTTCACAACTACAACCTGCCTGTCATACACGGACTTATTGTAGAACTTATGACAATATCTTACACTATTTTGGATATAGATTTCAAGCAAAAAGGGGTTGGAGCTGTATTCTTTGCAATCAGCGACACTAAACTGGCTTTGCCGAAACACCAGTTTCTTTCTGTAGCTTGGTGTTGCGTGTTTTTGATAATTTCACAATGTGTCTGGATTCGAGGTAGCTATTTTCTGCTTTGTCAAACTTCAACATTGAGTGATGGTACACAGAGTTAGCCAACTCCGGACATGATGTTCAATGCGACATTTCACAATGTTCACACGCCCACATAAAAGGGTAAACAAGTACCTCCCAGGTACTGAAAACAGTCACTACTAGAACAACAACTATATATCCAACTATCTCCAATCTACTCAAAGACCATCTATCTTAGAAACATCCAAGTGCGGTAAGTACTCCCACTCCCAACATGCCTACCAGCCGTCGAACCGCATTTGATGACTACATCGAGCCTCCTCGTCAGAGCAGTAGGACTAGCCGGACTTCCTCCCCTCGCAGCAATGCCCTTTTTGGAGAAGAAGTGCCCCGTAGGCGGCACGTCCCAGCATCCCCATCATCGCCACCCCCTAGTTTTTACGAAAGCGATGAGCCGGAGCCTCGTTACTCTAGTCGCACGTACACTACCGAAGAGCGTTTCCCATTCTCTTCCCGTTCCGCGACCTATAGGCGCACTGTTACTGACCTGGGCAATGGCCGGTTACGTGTGAGTGAGTATCTTACAGAGGAGCGAGTTCCTGATAGCCACACTTCGCACCGCCGGGCACCGCGGGCAGAGTCCTCTCGCACCTACCGCTATGCTGAACCTGATCCCTACCGCTACGATGCGCCTGAAGAATATAGTTACGCTGAGGCAGACACCTACGAGTATGCTGAGCCTGAGTTTGAGCCTCGCCGCCGACGAGCAACCTGTGGAACTACTGGTGGTTCTTCACGCCAGTCATACTATACTGAAGAGCGCCGACCTGGTGCTGATTTCTATGATGTTCCACCAGAGTATACTTCGTCTCGTTCCCACCGTGCGCATGCCTCTTCTTCTCATATTCCCCGCACTCCTCCGTTTTCCTCTTCTCGTTCTTCTCGTTCCTCTAAGCCTTCCGGCTCGTCTAAGCCTTCCGGCTCATCTAAGCGGCCTGGGCCTATTGGTGTCACGCCCACCACTGATCTTTACACTGTGCTTAACGTCTCGCGTGACGCTACTAGCGCCGACATCAAGAAGGCGTATCGTGCTCTGAGCCTGCGTTGGCATCCTGATCGCCACAGCGGTGAAGATAAGGATGTAGCTACGGAGAAGATGTCTGAGATTAACCAGGCCAACGATGTTTTGAGCGACAGCGAGAAGCGAGCTTACTATGATTGCCACGGAATTTTGCCTAATGGTATGTAGATGTGTGTGGTTGAGACTTTCTCTAAGACGCTCCTTAAGACTTTCCTTTGTTGGTTCTGGTGGTTGGGAGTATGTTTCTTTTGTTACTATGATAGGATGGTCTAAACTGGAGACTATAGAAAATAAATAAAGAGTCGTAACATCAAACCATTTCTTCTGCCAAACTTTATATCTAGGCTTTACAATAGGGCCTGGCGTGAAATAACACCTTAAGTTGACTTACAAATAGTACCTTGATATCATACTTCTATGCACTCTTTATTAGAATGCGTGCAACACCTCCTGAAATGAACTTGAATACGCCAAACCAGCTACCAAAATCTTGTCTTACTGCCCAGTCAGATTAATGATGGCGAGGAAGTAGAGAGATAGCAGCCATATTCACCCTTGACAGGAGCTGCGTAACCATATATTCTGCGATGTGGGGATAGCGGCTACTGCGGATAGTATGACTGTGGTGGATAGGTTGGTTTCTGTGAGCGATCTGGCTGTTCCGAATACGATGATTGTTGTTGTGGTAGGACCGAAAACTGTGTAGGTCCAATTTAATAACACCTGTCAACTTCATATTCTTACTAGAGATTATAGAATTACGCACTCAATTTTGAAAGTCCAAATTGCATGATCATTTCATCTCAGGATGCGTTCTGGGTCCCAGGGACTGACACTAGTTGGTCTTTGTCATTGTTATAAATACGGTGTACAAATACATATCATACAGTGTTATTCAACCCTTAGGTGCCCATCGTCCTTATGCCATGGGCACAGGCCTCAAGTGACCGTCCTTGTCGTATTTTGCCTTGAAGAATGTATAGCTCAATGTCACTGTCTCAATGCCCTTCATATTTGGATCCGTCACAAATTCTGGATCAATGTAGAAGAAGACAGGCATATCCACCGTCTCTCCAGCATTCAACCGCTGCTCCTCAAAGCAGAAGCATTGGATCTTGCTAAAATAAGGGGCCACTTGCCCCGGAGTGACAGAGTAGGTGGCTACACCGATGATGTCCTCGGGGGACTTGTTGGTCGCAGTGTAGAAGGCCAAGGCGGTTTCGCCAGGAAGAACGCGTACCTCGCGTTGTTGAGGAACAAATTTCCACGGAAGCACATCAGAAACAGAGCCATTGAACGTTATGCGAATGCGCGGGTGGTCGGTTACGGGCTTTAGACGTTCGGCGGGGTCGACACTGGAATCGCCGCCATGGGCAGCCGACTTGATAGGCTGGCCTCCCCATCCAGTTTGTTGGCAAATCTGTAGATGAAGTTCAGAAACCGGTTTACATGCTCAGAGCAAGACTGAAGCATACCATCTTGTACATGGGCACTGAGCCATACGTTATTGCTACAAAGCCCACTATCACACTAAAAACGTAGTTCCTGCTCATGTTCAGCATTTGCGCACTGCCTGGGTTGCCCCGCGCTTACATGACCGTCCTGTTCTTCATTTTGTATTGTGCATGCATCTGGTCCATCCTCGGTACGGTGCCATGTTGCGTCGACTTCGTAGTGTTCAAGTATCTTTGCGCATTGAATACGGGATTGCGGGCGCGTGGTATTTTGGCAAGTGAGCGGGAGCATGCGACACATGTCCAAGACCCGAGTGGCCGCGAGGACAGCTGTCGCAAGGGTGACGTGAAGGACATTGTGCGTGCGTGGGTGGAGATGCAGTGGCCATCGAAACCTCAGTAGAGTGATGAACAGTGGAAGTCCACCGCGGGATTTAGCCGTTTTGGGAACCCGAGAGGACATAATTCTGGCGCAGCTATAATTCTACTCCACATCACTCACATCACACATTCTGTATTCCAGCTTAGCTCAGCTTCATTCCGTACCCTACTGTTTTGCTGAAAAATACCGAAACCCTTGCTCGACTGACTGCCAACGCCATGGCAGACATTCTCTGCGGTGTCTGCGCGACGGAGCCAAAGAAGTACAAGTGCCCGACTTGCGCGCTTCCATAGTACGACGCCCGGAGCCTCGTTGCGAAGAAGAAACTGACATAGAAAGCTGCTCATTGGCTTGTTTTAAAACCCACAAGGCTACCCACCCAGAAGGCGCCACCGCGCCTACTCGAGAAGCCGCTGCGCCAGTCGTCCCCCAGCCACCACCACCCGCTCCTGTACCGCGCTACCTAAAGAGCCGCATCGACTTCTCTGTCCTAGCCACCAATCCTAAATACCAAGCCCTTCTCAAAAGTCACCCCACGTTACTCTCCTCCCTCCAACGCGTCTACGCCAAGACTATACAGCCAGACCCAGAAGACGAGAGCCGACGGCGCATGCTTGAGAGAAATGCGTCTAGAGGACGCGGGAGACGAGGAAGGGGCAGGGGTAGAAGAGGAGGCTGGAACGGAGGTGATAGAGAAGAGCGGTGGACACCCAAGAAGGGCGATAAAGATGCGATGGCGGAATTGAAGGGAATCCGCGATGGAGAGGGCAATGAGAACGAGAAGGACGCCATGGCCCAGTTTGTGGGACTGGTCGACGAGCTCTTTGGAAAGAAAGACGAGACAAGCGGCGTTACGGGATGAACTTTGTTCAAAAAGAGAAGCATAAGACGGGCGTGTGGTTCTATGCCCAACTCGTCAAGTCAAAATCGTTCTTGTGGGACATACAACATTCGTGAGTTGGCGGTCCGAAAAACTCGAAGTTTCAGACACACGATTCCATGTGTGCCAGTCACGTCGGGCTGGGATAGACGTATGGGGAGTGTCACCGAGAGAACCTTAACGCCCTATTGTGCGTACCGCTGTCTGGAACCTTACCGAGGATACGAAGGAGTTCGGCGCATCATATATCGGCCAGAAAGGCATTGCGAGGCGACATAATGTATAGACTCGATCACCGTCGTCTTTTGACACACTGGCCTAACGAGCGCAGGGCTGCCAGCGTACCTACATATCCCATGCAATCCTAGCCGCTATACCTATTCGCTCAAGCCTACGGAACAGATCAGCAGAGATGTAGCTGTTCGGGCCAGATTATCCGTAGGACTTCTGGGCAACTTCTGGGCAACTAACCTGTTGCGCTATAGTACAAACGAATCTATACTGTACCTTTCTAGCTCAGTTGGCCACCTTCTGTACAAGACTAGCTTATGACGAGCCGGACTTGAGCATTGCATAGTGCTTCTCGGTTTGCAATGCGCCGAGATCAGCTATACAGACAAGATTGCCGTGGCTGATGCGGAGAATCTTGCTTGGGAGGCCATTAGCCGACGGCTCGACTTAGGCTAGTCATGTATAGCATATAAAGTAGGAAGATGCAACAACTAGCGTTATGTTGCACTGCATGGTCCTTCTATTCAAGATTCCGCTATGAGGATTGCTAGGGTTTTGCTGACGTTTCTCGCTGCGCACACTAGTGCACGAACGACGAGACGTCCTAACTCAAGTGCTTTGTCTCCGAGTAGGCCTGTGGATCGCTTTGCACAAAGCTGTTGTTAACCGCAAGATACAGATGCGCAAGACCTGTTCCACTGGTCTATGCACATTCAAGACAACCGCTACGATGCGTCGTATAATTTTATTCAGTATTCGGACAAAGGAATATGGTCAGTGCGATTCACAGCGTGGTACTTGGCTGGCTTGCTGTACCGTAATGAAGGGGATGATGTTAAGCACGCGGAAGCATCAATTAGGAACATGTACGTACTGATGTACATTAGGTTGGAAGAACAGAAAGGACTGATACATTAATAAACCAGATTGGCTTGTCAGATGACGGCCGATTTTGATGCTCCATGGTATGGGACATTCAAGCTGTCACCAGATCAACCAGATCCTACACCAGATTCTATGTTATACCCCCCAAAGATATACGTACGTGTTTTGTAAACAACGCCATTTTCATTGTCCTGACCAAAGAGGATAGACGTCATACGATCCTAATTGGCGTGAGTTCATTGGATCCCAACTCATTCAAATCGTGGAAGAATTCGAACATCTCCTCCCCGCCACTCTTGTCGCCTCCATTGAAGACTCACTTGAAATAGCCGCGATAGGCGGTATGAGACGAAACGGGACTTTTCCACAAGACGACAACCTTACTACAGGCTACAGCAATCCCGCCATGATGCGTGCCCTGGTCGTAGGCTGGATTGGGGCCCGGCGAAATAACAGTACATTTATTGACTTTGCAAACGACCAAGGTACTAAAATCCTTGAGCTATTCCAGCACAACGGCGCAGACACGCTTTCCGAGTACAACGCCCCAACCTACTACGGTATTGACATGTGGGCTCTGGGCGCGCAAATCAAGTACGGTCCCAAGAACTCGAGCATGACGACCGCCGCACACTACATACTACCTGTATTATGGCAAGATCTCGCAGACCATTTCAACGGGTACTTGGGAAATACCGTGGGACCCTACGACCGCGCATACACAAGAGATGCTACACTGCATTCCACCGTCCTCTCTCTCTTCCTCTGGGGTCTCTGGGGCCAAACCACAACACCGCAACCCCCGAAAACCGAAGGCGATCTCCTCTTCGACGTTGCCCAAGGCGCGTCCATAGCCCTCATCATCGACACCATCGCGCCCTTGATCCCCACCAATGTACCCCAAGCATTCCTCCCTTCGTCCCCTTCCCTCTCGGAGCCGCGCCTCCTGACGAAATCCATCTACGACGATATATCGCACGCGCCGCGCATCGCCACGAGCTGGATTAGCAAACATCTCATGATCGGGGGCATGTCGCTCAACGAGACAAAAAACAGAGGCGATCAATTTGTCCCCGCAATCGTGCACTGGGCTGGCGATCAACGTCGGAAACCTCACCCGCTGAATACTTTCTTCTCGCTGTATCCGTCCGCTAGCGCCATTCACGCTGTTGTGTCCCCGAATCACATGTCGATCAGCTATCCCAATCGCACACAGCAAGGCGCTGATATCTTTACTTTTGCGGTGTCGAATGTGCCGCCGAGTTGGATGTTGGGGACAGGAAGGCGTATTGAAGGGTTGGAAGACTTGCCGTGTGTGGCGATCAGTGTTGAGGCTGAGGGCTTGCAGAAACAGAACGTGACGTATGGTGAGGCTTTGAGAAATCACTTGTTTTATAACATTTCGTATGTGGTACCGGAGGAGTTTAAGGGAGTGCCGAGGATAGAGTTGGATATTAGGTATACGTGTTAGATCTTTTTTTTGGCTGGAGCAAGTAAGGAGCAGAAATATGTCGTTGACAAAGAGTCACTCATAATCCCTGCCTACATTCCCAAAACACCCTTGAGTCCTCGGACCTTGCCTCTGAGATTTCCATAGCCCAGCCATACGATGCCCTGCGCCATGTTCCATGCTTTGAGTCCTGCACCCTCGCCCTGCAGTGGGATGTCCATGGGCGGTGGGATTCCTGTCTTGATACCTGCCCATGCCCACCGATCCCGAGTAATACTCTTCTGATTACACAAACTCCTCAACCCTTCTTTGCCTGCAAAACGGCCATATCCGCTGCCCTTAGTGCCGCCGAACGGCATTTGCACCATGTAGTAGACGGCAAAGTCGTTTACAGCTACCATGCCAGCATGCAGGGAGCGCACAACAAGCTCCAGATCGCGAGTGGAAGAGCCAAATACTGAAGATCCCAGGGCGTATGTGGTGCTGTTTGCAATTGAGATAGCGTCGTTGACGGATTCAGCCCGCATGAGTAGGAAGACAGGTGCGAAGAGCTCAGTCTGAGCAATCTTCATGCTAGGTGTGATGTCAACTATGAAGGTGGGTGTGAAGTAATGACCTTTAGGGAAGTCGGGATGATTGTATCGCTTTCCGCCTGCTAGAACACGAGCACCGTTGTTGACAGCGTCTTGGATAAGATCTTCGAGCTTCGAGTAACCTGCGTCGGAAATGGAGGCGCCGATATCGATGGGAACATCAGAGGGGCTATTCAGTATGGAGCCAGGACGGAGAGCGCGAATCTTTGGTGTGAGGTACTCGATGAGACGGTCGTAGACTTTTGGAAGTGCAATGACACGCTCGATTCCGATACAGTTTTGGCCTGCAGACTGGAAGGTGCCGCGCATCAGGATGCTGGCAATGCGCTTGAAGTCGCTGTTTGATATATCGTCAAGCACTATGGCTGGGTCTTTTCCTCCGAGCTCCACGCATACTGGTGTCAGTGCCTTTGCAGCCGAGGCGCAGACATGGTGGGCTACGGGACGTGAGCCAATGAAGGTTATGTGCGAGATGGACGGATGCGAAGTGAGATAGTCGGCGACGTCAGGCCAGCAGACCACTGATTGTACGATATCAGGCGAGTGGCCGCATGCTTCGAGAGCGCGGGTAGCGATTGACGCAAAGTACGACGACGACCAGGCGGTAGCTTCGGAGCCTTTGACTATGATGGCGTTCCCGGCGAAGATGGAGGCTATTACAGGGCTGATGAGATTGTGGAAAGGGTAGCTAAAACAGGTCAGCCAGAGTCATTCTTGGTTCGCGGCCATGCAATACTCACTTCCAGCTCACACAGGCCGCCACTACACCCAATGGCTCCCAGACAACCTCGTTCCACTTGTACATCATGAGGAGGTTTGTGTCTCTCCTCTCGGCCTTCAGGCTCTTCTCTCCGTGCTTGATTGTCCACCTCAGCTTCTCTACCGTGACGAGTATCTCACCCAAACTTGCATCCACCATGGTTTTGCCCGAGTCCAAGCACGCAACTCGTGCAATTGCCTCTTGATTTTCGAGGATGAACTTGAGCATGGTACGCAGAACCTTTCGACGCTGTAGGAAGCTTGTTTGGGCCCATTTCACCTGAGCAGCTTTGGCTTTGGCGATTGCGCGATCGATACCGTCTGGAGTGGAGGGGTTGATGCGCCCGAGGGCTTCACCAGTCGCGGGAGCGTAGCATTGGATCAATGCAGAGCCAGATACCTGTATCATGTCAATTGATTTGCTTGAGTCTCAGATAGTAGCCGTACCTTCAATCCAGGCTCCTGGAGTACTTCGCCCTTCCATCCTTTCTCAGCTTCCTTGGGCGTTTCTATCGTGTACGGGACCGGCTCTTCAGGGTCGGCACGGCATGTGAGCCAGATAAAAGAAAGGGCAGCTATCCAGAGCGTGCCGTACAAAACAACGTTGAAATCATTTTCACTATGTGTGGTAATTCGGTCCATGGCGGAATACTGGCGCGCATGCGGCCAGTTGTCGCGTGTGTCGCTTTAGGGAAATGCAACGCTGGACCCTGACCTGACACGAAGGTCGAATCGGAAATGGCGCTAAAACGCGTGGTCATCTGCAAGCGAGTTCAAGACATGAACTTCACACGTGGTCGGTGTCAGACACTTGGGGTCACTAGGTGCATATTCAGAGGTATCATTTGATCATCATTATGTGTCTGCTATACATTTTCCTCCCATCGTTCCTCCGCCGGCCCTGCACTTAGCGTGCGTTGTTCTTGGGCGCCTCTAGGGGTGGTCCGGTAGGCGTAGTGTAGCACTTGGTCATACCACCATCAATGACAAAGTCGGTTCCGTTGACAAAGCTGGCCTCGTCGCTGGCAAGAAATAGAACACCCTGGGCCTGCTCAACAGCCTCACCAAAACGGCCTGTAGGGAAGTGAACTTCGCGGCGGTGGCGCTTCTCCTTGTCATCGCCGAGCCAGTCCTGAAGGAGAGGTGTGCTGTGGTCGTTAGCTTTGTATAGGTCAAATCCCACGCTATCGAAAAGCTTACTTTAGCGGTGCCGGGCACAGCGAGTTGAATCTGAAGCCCTCACGTGCGTGAACCATGGCCAACTCCCTTGTCATGGCCAGAACAGCGCCCTTGCTTGCGGTGTATGCAAGCTGTGGTGTGGCGCTACCAACCAATGCAACCACACTGGCGGTGTTGATGACGCTCGTCTTCTTCTTTCCGTGCTTCCTGAAGCTGTTGACTGCGTGTTTGCAGCCGAACCAAACACCCTTGACGTTGATGGCCTGTGTCAAGTCCCAGATCTTCTCGGGCGTGTTGACGGCATCGTCGTCGTTGGCATGCATGATGCCTGCATTGTTGAATAGGACATCTACACCACCCCAGGAATCCACGTGTTCAATCATAGCCTGAACATCGGCTTCCTTGGATACATCGGTAACCTTGGTTTCAACCTTCTTGGCCTCTGGAACCACCTCTTTCAGCTTGGCAGCAGCCTTCTCCAAGGCTGGGCCAGAAATATCAGAGAGAAGGACATTGGCACCTTCCCGAGCAAAGAGAATGCCGGTCTCAAGACCGATTCCACTATACATTGTTAGTAAGCGATTGTAGGTGCAGGAGGGCTGTAGGTGCCATGACAATCAACCAACATGCCGACAACGAATGCAGCTTCAAACTTGAAGGAAATCAAGTAGAGCAGCTTTCGCCATGTTGGCACTGTCAAACCGACATAGTTTTTCAAGATGCTTGGTGGATGTATGATGTTATAGAGAGAGATCCGTGCTTACCCAGCTCCTCCGGTAATGATACAGTTCTTGTTCTCTAGACGGCCCATGTTGAATATCTGGTCTTGAAGTTGCTTCTGGTACAGGTGGAGTAAAGAAACTGCAATGGTGTCAAACGTTGCTGTGGGCAAGGCAAAGTTTTGTGTCAAGCCATGGAAATATGACTAATATAAACTAGACAGAAGCGTCATGAGGGCAGGAGGCTGGGCCGTAGACAGGGAAGGTATGCCAAATAGGTAGCAATATGGACAAGGACTCCACACTTACCGTTGAGTCGGCTGTCCGAGTGTGTGCTGGCGTATGGAAACGTGGACGGCTTCAGAAAGGCAAAGGAGGGGAGATGGCGGACGGGTAATCACGGGCAGCGAACCGATCATTCAGACGGTCATGGCTCCGCAAATCGGCCCATTGCATTGATAGACGACGATAAGGTCACCGAGATCGCGTTTGGTGCTGTCATACTTGGGCGGGTTGCAATAAAGCGGTGGATTGGTTCACGATAGCAGCCGTGCTTGAATGGCTGTCGCATGGTGCACCCATGCTACCAACGGCGATTCTACGAAGTGCGTGATACTACAGTGAGCCGTACCCCGCCATTCCGTTGCTCTCTGTGGTAAGTCTGGCGGCTGGCGGCTCATCACGGAATTTTTGCATAGGGGTTATCTTGTCGCGTTGGATAGGGTTGCATAGGGCGGCCGCATGAGAGGATGGCAGATAGCAGGTGGGCGAGAAATGTAATATATAGGCTGTACGCGCCTGCATGTCGAATCCTATGATGTCGCTTCGTGCATACCAGCCCGCGTTCCCGTCACCCCTCATTGGCCCGAGCTCTATCGCATCCAGACTGCCTTTGGCTGCGTCTCCTCCACAGTCGCGTGTCTGCTTGAAAACCTGATTGCGCCGAAGAAAGCATTTTCTTTTGCTGGTCATTCTCCAGCCTTCTTGTCTTCATCAGCACACCCTAATCGCCCCTGCCCATCATGCCCGCCGAGTTCGACCCCTCCACTCTGACGGCCGAGCAGCTGCCGGAGCTTCTCAAAGATGACCTGTCAGTCAAGGTTGCAGGCATCGACGTCGACGGCATACTGCGCGGAAAGCTCATGGCCAAGAAGAAGTTCCTCAGCATTGCCAACGAAGGCTTCGGCTTCTGCAGTGTCATTTTCGGCTGGGATATGCACGACCAGACATACTTCAAAGAGCTGGCCATATCGAACAAGGAGAATGGCTACCGCGACTTGATCGCCATACCAGATCTCTCTTCTTTCCGAAGGATACCATGGGAGGACAATGTGCCCTTCTTCCTTGTCAGCTTTCACGATCCCGACACCAAAGGCACTCTGAGCGCATGCCCAAGAAGCCTATTGAAACGAGCCGTAGACAAGCTCAAGGAGAACGGTTACGGCGCTATGGCTGGAGGTGAGTCGAGCGTTTGTGAGAGATCGGATACTGCGCGTCGTCAATGAAGCTGATGTGTGTTTCCCAAGCCGAGTACGAGTTCTACCAGTTCCGCGCACCCCAGACTCACGACGGATCGGAGAAGAACACTTCGAGCACAGCGTCCTTTTTGCGCGAAAACCCAGTTACTGCTCTGCCCAGTCTAACAGAAGGCATGTTTGGATACAGCATTACGCGACCGGTCCACAACCAGGAGTACTACTATAGTATCTTCAACACATGCGCCCAGTTTGGCTGTGGTATTGAAGGATGGCACACCGAGTCTGGTCCAGGAGTCTTTGAGGCTGTAAGTCGTCCATGCTGCACCACGCCATAGGAACTTTAGGACTGACATGTTACAGGCCCTCGAGTTTGGTGAAATCCAGCAAATGGCTGATAAGGCTTCGCTCTTCAAGCTCGTTGTCAAATCGCTCGGATCCAAGTACGGCATAACACCATGCTTCATGGCGAAACCGCGCGAAGGTCTCCCAGGTAACAGTGGGCATATGCATGTGTCGATTGTCGACAAAGAGGGAAAGAACTTGTTCTACCGCGGCGAAGAGGACAAGAACGCGCCTTACTCAGATATCCGGTACCTTTCGGATCTGGGTCGACATTTCCTTGCCGGCCTCATCGACGGTCTCCCAGACATTATGCCTATTCTGGCACCCAACGTGAACAGCTACAAGAGGTTAGTAGAAAACTTCTGGGCGCCCGTCACCGTATCATGGGGCCTAGAGCACCGCGCTGCCTCTATCCGCCTCATCTCTCCCCCTACTTCTTCGCCCAAAGCCACTCGTTTCGAAGTGCGCGTCCCTGGCGCAGACACAAACCCTCACTTTGTGCTCGCCGCTATCCTGGCACTTGGATGGCGGGGCATCGAGAAGAAGATGGAAATCGCCATACCACCTCTCGGCAAGGGCGAGGATGTTGGCAGCGAAGCCGACAAAGGCGAACGGCTGGCGAAGAGCTTGAAGGAAGCAACAGAGCGCTTCATGCGCAAGGAAAGCGTCGCGAGAGAAGTGTTTGGAGATCAATTTGTCGACCACTTTGGCGGCACAAGGCAGCATGAGATTAGACTTTGGGACGAGGCAGTTACGGATTGGGAAGTTCGAAGATATATCGAGACGGTGTAAGAGATTTAGAAAAGAGAAGAATTTGTCTAGGGCGAAGCACAGTGTCTTCGTTTGAATTATTAGATTCTTGAGATACCACAATGACATTAGTTGTCTTGCTGTGTAGTCTTTGTTTTGAACTTTAGATTGGTGCCACGAAGCACTAGAAGTTCTTGTTTCTCTCTTACAACTGATAGTTGCGTTATTCCTCAATATTGATACGAGACGATAGTGCGGCAAGTGTTGCGCAACGTGAAGTAGCCACACAGTCGATGGCTGTGTCATCTTGTACTGTTGCTTGCTCCCAAGACTTGATCGGCTACGCACCATCCTTTTGCGCACTCTTTAGGCTGGATCTTTGCTCACCAGGACATGTTCAAATGCCCAGTGATCTTGAAGTGCTGGTCGTCGGACACAACCCTACGTCCGTCTGTATGAGTAAAGAACAGTGTCGCACTTCATTTGAGACGCCTGTTGACCAAAGCGGCTGTTTGTAGGCCTAGTTCATCGTACCAGGCCAAAATCTCATCCAGGACAAAGTTGTGGAAAGAATATGTTGAACCATCTTCACACTATACTCAGCCGGCGTAGATCACTCCGTCCCTGTATGAGGCGTGGCATCCGAGCCCTTTCCTTCCTCTTCAACCTTCGTGGGCGTCTCCCCCATTACCCCCAGCACTCTTTTCCTCTCCTTTTTCTTCTCTCTCGGCGCCGCACCCACCGGAAACCTCTTCTTGCCACCGCAAACCCCACACGTGACGACCAACACGTCTGCCCACGGTTTGCTGCCGCCTTTACTAGGATTTTCGATGGCGTGCGTTGCAGTGCGTCCCGGGACAAGAATCGTGTTGCAGCTTTTGCACAGGGAGCGCTTTAGGTCGATGGCGAGGCGCAGCTGACCTTTGCGAGAGACTTGCTGTAGGTCGGATCCTAGGGCGAGCGCGATGGAGGATCGCGAGTGAGAGTTGGGTGGTGCATTCGACTCAGGTTGGTTGTCTTGAGTTGTGACTGAGTAAGGTGGTGTAGTTTGTAAGGTCAGGTATGTGGCAGCCTGGTAGAGAAAGGAAGAGCGCGCGTGCAAATGCTTGTTCGGAATGCCCTTGGTTTTGGGGGCTTTGACTTTGCTCATGATGGTATCTTGACTCCCTGACAAGAAATTACGATGGATATGCTGGCTTCTTGGGGGGACTGTGGCAGGTGTGCTTGTATTTGACGACCCTCTCATATACAAATCGTTCACCTGGGCGCACGTGCTCGTTTGCACCTCACTGGCGAACGTGCAAAAGGCATCAAAGCCGTTTGGCGTATTGTGGTTCAAAGCCGTCCGTTTGCGGCCTAGCGCAACGCCCAGCCAGGTGTCCCAAGCTTTTTACCTAGACATCACCGCCCAGCGACCGCTCTTCTCCACCGTCAACACCATCACGAACCTCTCCCGCCGCCGAACCTCTCCAGCAGCAGTCGACTCGTGTGCCTGTGAGCCCGCAGCTCAGTTGCTAATTTCTTCTCCTCCTAGTTCTTTCATATAATACTCGCTTCTCCTCTACACTTGCGACACGGCTTTGTTAGCAGCCTTGCTTGCGACACACGCAACCACCAACTCCTTATTATAGCCACACGCATTTAGGACATATAATCCATCATGTCTCACGAGGAGGATCTCATTGACTACTCCGATGAGGAGATCCAGACCGAGGCGCCCGCCAACGGCGGCGCGTCAAAGGGCGGTCTTGCCGCGGACGCTGCTGGCGACAAGAAGGGCAGCTACGTCGGCATCCACTCTACCGGTTTCCGCGACTTTTTGCTCAAGGACGAGCTTGTGCGAGCGATTACGGACTGTGGCTTCGAACATCCTTCCGAGGGTTAGTCTAATTATTTCCCCTCAGCCTTCTCAACCTACAAGCGTCCGTCCATCAACGAAACGAGCCATGTCTGTAAAAAAAAGAAAGCGGCCATGGTCTGTCTATACACGAGAGAGTGGCGAGGGACCCAGTGCCTTCCGCTACGTACCAACCTCGACGCACATTGCAAATGTCGTTGCACCGATACATCCATCAAGAAACCTAGCGGTGCCTGACGGGCCCGCTCAAATGGTCCTAAGGACTGGTTTCAGCGGAGGAGCGCATGCTGTGGATGCGTAAGAGGAGGCGCTGATGGGAGACGGGGAGGATAGACAGACTGGCACGCACGCTAGATGGAGGATCTCGGCTGCGCAAGATGGACGGACGCTTCGATTCCCACGCTTCGTTTCGACCGCTTAAGACATATTCTGACATACTTTGTGCCCTACAGTCCAGCAAGTTACCATTCCCCAGGCCATTCTCGGAAACGATGTCCTCTGCCAGGCCAAGTCCGGTCTCGGAAAGACTGCTGTCTTCGTTCTTGCCACACTCCAACAGATGGAGGAGAAGCCCGAGCCCGGTGTTGCGACCATCCTCGTCATGTGCCACACTCGTGAGCTGGCGTACCAGATCCGTAACGAATACAACCGATTCGCCAAGTTCCTTCCCGACGTCAAGGTTGGCGTCTTCTACGGAGGAACGCCTGTGCAGAAGGACATTGAGCTCCTCAGCAACAAGGATACTCACCCTCACGTCATTGTAGGAACACCTGGCCGTATCAACGCTCTGGTTCGCGACAAGCACCTCCGTCTCGCCAACCTGAAGCACTTTGTCCTCGACGAGTGCGACAAGATGCTTGACCAGCCCGGTGCGTATCAAACTTGAAGTTATCACAACACCCGCTGACATGCTGCAGATATGCGCAACGATGTCCAGTCCATCTTCCGTGCCACTCCTCAGCACAAGCAGGTCATGATGTTTTCAGCTACCCTTAACAAGGACGTTCGCGTCATTTGCAAGAAGTTCATGCAGAACCCACTTGAGATCTACGTCGACGACGAGAAGAAGCTGACGCTGCACGGTCTGCAGCAATACTACATCAAGCTGGACGAGAAGGAGAAGAACCGCAAGCTTAACGATCTGCTTGATAACCTCGAGTTCAACCAGGTCATTATCTTTGTGCGCTCGACGCTGCGCTGCTCGGAGCTCGACAAGCTCCTCCGCGAGTGCAACTTCCCCAGCACTGCTGTCCACTCTGGTATCAGCCAAGAAGAGCGGTATGTTTGGAGTAACCCATAGCCAAGAGGCTCAATACTAACAACAGCACAGTATCAAGCGCTACAAGGAGTTCAAGGAGTTCCAAACACGTATCTGTGTCTCAACCGACATTTTCGGACGTGGTATCGATGTTGAGCGCATCAACGTAGCCATCAACTACGACATGCCCGACGCAGCCGACGCCTACCTCCACCGTGTCGGTCGTGCCGGTCGTTTCGGAACAAAGGGTCTCAGTATCTCGTTTGTCAGCAGCCCTGAAGACGAGACTGTCCTCAAGTCCATCGAGGAGCGCTTCCAGGTCTCGCTCCCCGAGTTCCCAGAGGACGGCGTCAACTCTGCCTCGTACATGGACAACTAAATCATGGGCAATTGGCGGATGGGGGATTTTTTTTTTCTTTCTTCTCTTCAAGCTTGCGAGACAATGGAAAAAACAAAAAGGAAGATATTTCTTGTCTGAACCCCTAAATAAAAAAACGAAGATGCCGTCATGTATGAATGTGTCTTGGAGTCGAAAAGCAGAAATCAAGGCGAGAGAATATGTAACGGCCCCCATGCGTGTGCACTGGCTTGGTATGAGTCTTTTTTTTCAAACGAAGAATAGTTATGTGGAGGGGAGCATTCTAGGGACTTTTTTGTCTCATTTGCAGAGAGGAGTGAAAGAAATTGAAATAACATCTCCTCGTATTCCGCGGCCAGTGGGCTGACGTCATGGTGGTGCTTGTTTTGGTGATTTATCTTGGCGGTTTTTGTGCATGTGTTGTGAATTGTTTTATGGGGAGTAGGGAGAGAAAGCGCGTGTCTTTTCTGCGTATGAGTGTAGCTTGTTTGTTGTTATGCGGCGCCCTTTGTGGGAGTTTTTTTTCCCTCTAAAATAAAAAGACTGTAACTATTTTCTGCTCTGTTTTTGGAACCATTTTATCGCTCTTTTTTAACCATGATTGCTGTTTGGCATTTCACCTTCCAAAAGAGTATCACGTCCAACATTGGACGTTATGCGCCATAGCCGTATGGCGAGTGATAAGCTCCAAGTCGACTGCCGTGCCTCGTGGGCGCATGGATAGATGCAAATGAGACAGACTTCTTATCTTTGGCGCTCCATCAAAGCTAAGCCACTGGTTCATGGAGATAGGACCCCTCACGCGTTCTATAACAACGGCATTTATAGCTTACCAATTCATCCCCAATGTGAAGACAGGGTACTGCTGTGTAGAGCTTATTGGCATGCAGGGCAGAAAAACCAAATAGTTGTTTCGGCGTGCCAATAAGCGCGTGTAAGAAAAGGACATTACAAGGGGGCAGTGCTAACAGCAAGAAAGTTGGCGGGATGCCTGCTAGCAACTCATTTCGCTTCTGCACGCGCATTTCTTGTGTGAAGGAGAGTGCTACGTCGTGCGTCTGGGCCTGTCAGCACACAATGGCAGAGTTGACATTGCGATATAGTTTCGGAGGAGCGCGGAGGGCGAGAAGATGGCGACTATGGTAAGCGAAAGCGGAACATCCGCGGAAGCCGTGTGTAAAGCCTGAGTGGTGAGTGCGGCAATGTTAGAGTTCATGTAGGCAAGGACTTGTTGGAATGGGAGTTTTTGTCCATATTGCAAATATTTAACCGGAGAGAGACCGCACATGAGGATTCGGACGCAAGCGCAAGGGGAGGTGTGATGAGGCGAAAGACACTCCCTCCGTCTTTGTGTGTGTTTGACGATATTTCTTGTGGACGGTTCCCACGCCCACGCTCACGCCCACGCCGACCCAAAAGCTCGGGGCTGAGGAGTCGGGTTGCGAAGCATGTAATCTCCACCAAGTGCCGATTACATGTCGATGACTTCTTCGCAAGGCGGGCGCCATGATGTGAATGATGTGAAGATCGACGACGGCAAGCCCACCTCCCTGGTCCGGCAGCCACACACGTTGCCGGTTGCTGGTTGCGGCGGCGCCACCTGTCAGGAACCAGACTGAGGTGACTCGCTTGGTAGTGGGGGCAGCCGTCCGCCGAGGAGCATGAGGTAAGGAGCCGGAAGGGGCTTAGCGAGGTACCAAAGGAGAAAGCATGGGCATCCAAGTAGGCTCAGGACAAGGCCATGCGTGTTTTGTGATTCGAAGGCGCATCGAAGAAGTGGCACCGCTTGTATGCTTTGGAGAGTCCAAGGCGAGCAGAATGCTTGGCAGGCCGACGTGGCAGTCATGCGGCGTTGCCCTGTAGACGCGAGATTCAGAAGCGGATGCGCAGTGATGGGCAATGTGCAGGTTTCTATTCCGAGATTGCAATGCTCATTTCCTCTGCCATGCTGTGCGATGGCGTTGGCGTTAGCGTGCGAAAGTGTAATTGCTGTGGGGGCAATGGCACCCGAAAACCTCCTTGTTCCCTGTGCATATCGCGTGTGCTATGGGAGCGGGCAAACAGCCGTTTGATGCTAGACGCTGGCGCTGGTGCCTGGAGGAGCGGCTTGAGGGCGGCTTTTGAGACGGCTAGCAAAACTTGTTTGACGGGATCAAAGAACATGTTTGTTGGTCCATTGGCCCGGCTCCCGGCTGCACGTACACCTGGTACATGTAGTATGTACATACATACACATGGATGGTAGATACGAATACGAGAGGCGTTACCCCATGTCGACGCGCGGATAGCCGTTGTTTAAGGCTTGCGCTTCCTGGCCGTCGTCCGACACGGTTTGGCCGAGCAGTGTATTGGCAGGTCACGCAAGATTCGGAGTAGAGGCTAGAGCTGTCCAAAGACCTCTTCTGCCTCGCCACTAGCAGGCAAGCGAGATCTCGATGGTAGTGGGCCTAAGGCCGGACGATATGGACAGGGGGTGCGAGGAAGTGGACTTGCAGACAGGCGACATTTGCAGCCAGAGGCAGCGGTGTCGGGAGTTGTCGAGAGAGTGGGTAATTGATAGTCTACTAGGGCTGCGCGTCGGGAGCCTTTGAGGGGTGCCCAAGGCGGTGCGTGGTTGAGGGAGCTGTGCGCGCCCGTCTTGGCAACATGTCCTATCAGGGGACGATCGCTGCACCTCACCCAAGGCGGACCCGACAAGCCAGACACGGCGGCAGCCATGTAAATACAGACAGCGACGTGTGCTGGCACATTGGCCCGACCGTCGTGCTGGCTGCCATGGGATGATTTTGTAGTAGTAGGTGCAGAAGCGGCTCGGATGCGGGAAGGCATCGGAGCCGTGCGTTGTGTGCTGGCCATGGGCGTGGCCAGGAATCAAGCAAGGCCATGGCCTGCCATGGCCGCCAAAGTCGGGGCGGCGTGCGGCCGTTATGAAGGTCCGCAGCGGGCATGTAAGCGGCAGACAAGAGACTGATTGAGAAGAAAAGCAATCTGCAGGGCTACTTATGGGCAGTGTGCGTGGGAGGCAGCGCAGAGCGCCCTTTTTGGGAAGCTCTTGTTTTTTTAACAGCGTCGAGGGGATCCAGGCAACCGTTGGGAGAGGACGGGCAGGCAGGCAGGCGGGCGGGCGTGACAGCGGTTGCACGGGTCGCAGTTGGACGGACTTGGTGGGCGTTGGGACGGAAGGGCTTGGCCGACGCAGATGCGAACGTCGACGTCAGACGCACGAGCCATGGGCGCGCGCTAGCTGGCTTGGGCCTAGGGCGCTGCCCGCCTGGTGCTGACGCCTTGGGGGGAGGGGGCAGATAGGATAAGATGCCATGGCCTGCAATGAAACGGACGGCGGCCACGAGTCGCTCGTGCTCGGCGCTGCGGCATTGCGAGCGCAGGCCAGATAAATAAATGTACGTCCGGCGGCAGGGCGGTCGGGAGCACAGCAGCCAGGGCGGCGGTGCAGGCGCAAGCGGGCGCCTCAAATGTGCGTGTCGCAAGTGGGCCGGCGAGCAGCTTGGAGCAGAGCAAGACCAAGTCCAAGGAGAAGCGGATCTCCATTGCTTGGAGCGGTCGTGGTCGGGGTGCCGCGCAAGCGTAGGGAATAGACTGTTCGGCGCCGATCCAATCCAGTCCAATCCAGTGAGAGGGAGCTGCGCTGCCTGTGGCGCCATGCCATGGTCGACGAATGCATGTGCATCTGCGACTGCTAACTGCGACTGCTAACTGCTACTGCTGATGCGCCTGCGTATGCCTGCAGACGCGTGCGCATCCTGTATCCCTCTCTCTCTGTAGAGTATTGCGGCACCAGAGAGACAAGACGACGCGTCGTCGCTGCTGTTACCGCCGCCGTCGCAAGACATGGCGCCACGGCAGCGCATGTGCCTCTTTTTTTATCAAGCAAAAACAATGACGATACACAGCACGGCCCCGCCCATAATAAATCAGCCAGGCCATGCACCTCGCGGCCACTGCGAGCGATAAGTCCAAAAGCATGCTAGCGCCTCCCAGTCGAGCCTGTGGGCGGAATATCAAGCAATGCTCGCGGGCCTGGCAGTGCAGAGCCCTTGCTGACCTCAAGCTCGCTGTGCGCTTCTTCGTCCGCCCACCAGCCTGCCCCCGTCCTACAAACACCCTCCCTTGCTCGTCCTCTTTGCTTTAACCTTTGCGCTGCCCGCTCCCGCTCGCTTTTGCCTGCCGCGGATCCCGAGTGAAGCATCTCCTCGATTGATTGCTCGCTCCATTGCAACCACCAGCGGTTCCTTCCCACGCCGCTGCCGCACTCACCTTCGCCCTCGCCCTCGCCATCTCCGACCCTCACGACCCCAGCGTCCGTCCTGCCTACCCTCTCTTCCTCTCCATTCCTCTCTTATGACCCGGCCCGAGTCCTCTTCGTGATTCGCCTCACCCTCTCTTGCGCGCTCCTCTGCACACTCGTTTCCCTTAGCCTATCTTAATCGATAATTCCCTCCGCTGCCACTGTCTGGCTCTGCTCTGCAATCGCCATCCAACCAAGCGCCACCAACTTTTGGCTCCTCTCCCACAGCACCTCTCGCTGTTCTCCTCACACCCTATCCACCCGCCACTCGCAGCCACCTCGATATGCCTCCAGCTGTCCCACGGTTACGCATTCTCTCAGGTGCGTCATCATCCCACGGCCCTTGGCCTTGTACCTATTCGCTCCCTCACCGGCGATTTGTGCATCGCCTGCGTCCTTCAATTGACTCTTACTGACACTCGGCAGTTGGCGGCAACGCCGTTTCAGCTTTCTTGTCGTGGCGTCTCCAAGCCACCAATGCCTGCGACGTCACCCTTGTATGGAAATCGGGATTCGACAGCGTCGCCCAATACGGCATCACATTCAAGTCCGTACTACCATCTCGAATCTGCCACTATTCGATTACTGACATGTTTTGCTCTAGATCTGCACTTTACGGCAATGAGCGGTTCAAGCCTCATGCTGGTATGTATCCTACACAGTCTCTGCAGCTCGGGCTTGCGAACTAACGCCCACCACAGTCGTCCGCACACCCGAAGATGCCGCACATTCTTCCAAGCAGCCTTTCGACTACGTGCTCCTCTGCGTAAAGGCCCTCCCCGATGTATACGATATCGCCAATATCATCGAATCAGTCGTTTCTCCTCAGCACACCTGCATCCTTATGAACACAACACACAGCCTGGGTGTCGAATCATATCTCGAGCAGCGTTTCCCAACAAACGTTGTGCTTTCATTGGTGTCCGGAGCAGAGATTTCACAGCTGGGTCCCAGCGAGTTTGAGCACAAGGGCGCAACAGACATTTGGGTCGGTCCCGCCAACAAAAATGCAAACATTCCACCACAGATCCAATCGGATATGGCCGAGGCCCTTGCCATGACTTTGAGCTCCGGCCAGGTCAACTGCAAGGTCTCCCAGAACATTCGGCAGCAGCAATACGAGCGAATGATTGGGTAAACCCCTCGTCTCTCCTACTACATTACATGCACTAACTAACATGATACAGCCCAATCGCGTTCCACCCCGCCAGCGTGTTATTCGAGACACCTAGCCATGCAGAGTTGATAGAAAAGGTTGGCGTCCGACCTCTGGTAAATGGCGTCATGGACGAGATGCTTGCACTCGCACAGGCGTCAGAGTGCTCTTTCCCCGCCGATTTTCGAGAAAAGACATTCCAAGAAATGCTCCGTCCTCAGGAGCACAACAGCACAATGTGGCTCGATTTTGAGGCCAGGCGGCCCATGGAGATTGAGAACTACCTCGGTGCCCCCCTGAAGCTTGCCCAAGAAGCCGGTGTCGCAGTCCCGCGAATCGAGACGCTGTACGCGACCCTCCATCATATCAACATTGCAAACCGAAACCGTCCAGCAGCAGGCGCTGTTCCCCCCATGCAGCCACCCCAAAACGGTACCCAACCGCCACCAAGGATGTCTTCCGCCCCATTGCCGCGAGGACCTCCTTCTCAAGGCTCAATGATGAATGGAAACGGCCCAATGAAGGGTGGTCCTCGTCCAGGCAGTCGTGCTCCATCTGTCAATGGTGGACCTCCCCCTATGATGCGTCGTGGGCCCCCTCCAGGCCCCAACGGCTATCCTCCAAGGATGAATGGTCCCCCAAACGGACAGCGCCGTCCTTCGCTTGAAGGCGACGGAAATCTGGAAGAATTCTCTCACCTCATGCTTTACGACGACATGGTCCCCGATGGCCCCAGCGGCGGACCTTATGAAAGCGCTGGCAGCTCATCCAACAATCTGTCCCTTCGAGAACGAGAGCTGATGCTGAGACAGCGGGAATTGCAAATCCGGGAGCAGGAGATGAATATGCGACGTGGACCTGGCGGTCCCATGGGTCGTAATGGTCCCCCGGGTCCAATGGGTCGAGGAAGGCCCCCGCCAGCTCCTTCAATGGCCGGGTTCGACGAAGATGACGAAGATGGCGAAGACTTCTTTGACCCCATGGGAGGCCGACCGATGATCGACCCCGACAACTTTGATATGATGAGCGTTACATCGCGCCGCAACCGCTCAGCACCCAACGCCAAGCAGATTCGCCAAAACCCAGAAGGCGCAGGCTACGGTCCTCCAGCTAGGGGACCGCGGAATCCCTTCTCGCGCCCAGGCATGAACAAGAATCGGAGTAGTGCTCGGCTAATGGCAGATGTCCCAGGTCTTCATGACTCGATAATGAACAACCCGCTCATGGGCTACTCGTCAGACCGCTACGGACAGGTCGATCGCAGTGCTATTGGTGCACAGTCGAGAACCAACTCACTGACATCTGCCCGTCTAGACGACCTCTCAGGTGGCGCCGGCTACGGTGCTTATCCCGCCCCCAACGGTCGTCGAGTGAGCCAGTCACCAGGCAACGCTCTGAGCCCTGGGCCCAGGCCCGGCGGCCGACCGTCACCTCCCAATGGGTATGCTCCCAACGGCATGCCACCCAATGGAAGACCGTCGCCTCCCGGTATGAACCAGCCAGGAGTGCCGCAACATGTTGAGCAGCACGCTGGGGTGAGCAATCTCTACCCGCCCAAGTCCCGTCCCCAAGTTCGCAGTCTGACTGGAAGCGCTTCCAACAGTAGCGCGGCTCTAGATTCTGAAAACTCTGCGCACAGCAGCCAAAGTAGCCTAGGACCCCGTCCTCCGGTTGGTGTTCGGTGAAGGAGGCAACGTGCCGACTTTGATGCGGTGGTCGTTGGCTTTGAGCATGTTGGGATTGGGCACCGTTTGGCTGCTTTGGCGAAACCATGCACAGCGTTGGCGACCGCCACTTCCTCATTGGACCACCCCCGTTGCGCAGCACTCTAGGCGGCGGCATCTTCTTTTCTTTCCTTGTCCATGGATTTTTTCTTCAAACACATTGGCACAGCAAAATGGTTACTAAAGGACCGAGCGAGCCCAATGAGCCCGTTGGGGTCCGAGCAGCATTATGAACCGAGCCAGGGCTTTGGCAAAAACGCGGATATTTAATGACGAATAGAAATGGGTGGGAAAGGGGCACACTTTGACGCAAACAGACGGGCTGGTTATGGCCACTCTCAAGACTGCTGTCTTTGGGAATTTTCTCTTTTGTCGCTACCGTACATACTTGTAGATGGTTTTCTTTCTTGCAGCGTCAGTACCAGCCTTTCCTTGTCGTTTTTCTCCCTTTCTACATATGGGTCAGCAGCCGGGGCAGCCCTCTAATCATGTTTTCCTTGTCTTGCATGGGTTTTATGGTCAGCGGAGGGTCGGTGTTTACTCGTGCCACTTGTTTGCTATACTACGGAGTTTTCGATACATTGCACATGGATTTAGCTGCTTGTAATTCCGTGGCAGTCATGTTTACCTTTGTGCCTGGAGGGCCTTGATCTATTCCCGAACAGCGAGTACATGGTTACTGTGGTGGTGGTGGTGGTGGTAGTAGTTGGCCTGATGGCATACACAAGGTGTCTCTTTTGTCTTGCTTTCTTCTTCTTCTTGTTCCCTTCTCTACAGCGGCGGGATTGGAGGGGCATTATCATAGCGCAGTACAAAAAAGCTAACGAAGCGTTTTCCTTGTCTGAGGGATGAGCCTGTGGCGTGAAAAGCAAAGTATTCGCATGTTGGTTGAGGCCGGAGCACTCGAGCATCACGTGTTGCTCGGAGGTGCAGAGCATACATGGCACCGACATGCAGCAGCCGCTTGCCCCAAAACGCGCGCTGGGTGCTGGGCTTCACAAATGCCATCGGCTGCATGTCCCGTCTCTGTCGCTAGCGTAACGTGGCATGCAGAGGTCTGCCCGCAAGGCCGCGGCGCGGATGACCCTGCTACCACAGTTCCGTCTTTCGACCAATGACCTGATACTGAAGTGATGTTGTCCTGTCTCTCATAGTATGCAAGGTAGGAGGTACATGCATGCTCATTGAACGCCCAAGCTCGCCTGCCCCTCGTTCTCCGTCATAGCCGCAAAAAGGCGGGGCTGCCGGAATGAGCACCAGCAGCAATAGCACCACCTCCAGCTGGAGCAGCAGCCCAACTAAAGGCACGCGCCCATCCCAGCCCCCAAGCCAGCGTCAGCAGCCTGCTCGGCCAGAAAATACTTCAAGACCTCTGGTGACCCACACGGTAGCCGCTGTCCTTGTTCTCCTACTAGCGCTTGGTACCGGTTTCTTTGCACCCCACCTGCCATACGCCATAGTGCGCTTCCTCAGCAGAGAACAAGTACCTGGCATAACCCTCCGGAGCCCCATTGTCTTCCAAGATCCTCCCGTCTGCCCCAAGCCCGAGCAGCACGTCGAATTCGTTGGCACCTTCAACAGAAACCACAAGCGCAGCATGACTCTCGCAGACCAGGCCAAGAAGGTGGCCGCCGAGTTTGACTTTAGCGACGATGCCGTCAACAAGGCTGTCAAGGAGTTCATAAGGGAAATGGGTAGGAACAGACACGGCGCCTGTTGGGAACAATCGCTGACACACGCCCGCAGACGAGGGCCTGGAGAAGAAGGGCACCGAATTGAGCCAGATCCCAACCTACGTCACTGCCGTTCCCAATGGCACCGAGAAGGTACACCACCATGACCATGCGACAAAACTACGACTAACATGGCCAGGGTCTCTACATGGCTGTCGACTTGGGCGGCACCAACTTTCGCGTCTGCTCCATCAAGCTGCACGGCAACACCACCTTCTCCATTACCCAGAGCAAGGTCGCTATCCCTCGCGAGCTCATGGTCGCTAAGACGTCCAAGGAGCTCTTTTCCTTCCTAGCAAAACAAATCGAAGCCTTCCTCAAAACGCACCACGAAGACCATTATGCCGGGACCCTTCGACGCAGAGAAGGAAAGGCTGGTGAGCCGGAAGAGGAGGAGATCTTCAACCTGGGCTTCACCTTTTCTTTCCCGGTGCAGCAGATTGGTATCAACAAGGGTATGCTGATGCGCTGGACAAAGGGCTTCGACATTGAGGATGCTGTTGGCAAGGACGTCTGCGCTCTGCTTCAGAACGAAATTGACGAGCTGCATCTTCCCGTCAGGGTGGCTGCCTTGGTCAACGACACTGTTGGAACCCTCATGGCACGCTCGTACACTTCTCCTGGAAAGACTGGCACCCTGCTCGGCGCCATCTTTGGAACAGGCACCAACGGAGCGTATGTTGAGAAGCTTTCGAAGATCTCGAAGCTCACACAGGACAAGGATGCCGGCGAGTACGACCAGTCCACAGGAGAGATGATTGTCAACAGCGAATGGGGCTCGTTCGATAACTCGCTCCGCACTCTGCCCAACAGCCCTTACGATATTGAGCTCGACAAGAACTCGGTAAACCCCGGCATCCAGATGTTCGAGAAGCGCATATCAGGCATGTTCTTGGGTGAGCTTCTGCGCCTTGCTCTGCTCAAGCTCATCAAGGACCCTGCTGTCCCACTCTTCACTGATGACAACTCGTCCTCCAACGACGTCCACAGCACCACGCAAATCCACGACGGCAGCCCAATATGGAAGCAGTGGGGTATCGACACGAGCTTCCTCAGCGTATGCGCGGGTGACCACAGCCCCGGTCTGCGCATGTTGAGACAAACTCTCGACAAGGAATACGACATTTCCGCCGTGAGCGCTGAAGACGCAGAGGCCGTCCGCGAAATCGCCGGTGCCATTGGCCGCCGTGCAGCCCGCCTCGCCGCCGTCGCCATCGCCGGTGTCGTCATCAACACCGGGCGTCTGAACCAACCCGCTGCTGCCACCACGGAAGCCAAGGCCGGCGTCGAGCCCCCTCGCGGCGACGTCAGCGCCGACCAGGGCGATGAAATCGATGTTGGTGTCGATGGCTCGCTCGTCGAGTTTTACCCCAACTTTGAAGAGTACATCCGTGAGGCGCTGCGCGCAGTCCCGGAAATCGGGGCCAAAGGTGAAAAGAGGATTAGAATCGGTATTGCAAAGGATGGGTCCGGTGTTGGTGCTGCGCTGATTGCGCTCGTGGCGGGTAAAGTTGCGGCGCCGCAATGAAGCAATTTTACAAAGTAGAGAGAATAGAAAAAGTAGGGGAAAAGAAGCTCTCTGCCACACGGGTATCGACGGGCTTGGGGGTTTATTTTGGAAATGACATGATTGCGTATATATAGGAATTGAACGAGATGTCGGCTTCTTCTGCTATCATCGTTGTATCTAGAGAATCGTACGTATGCGTATTCCTATTCCTATCCCTATTCCTCATGCATCTGTGTTCTATTCTCCCCCTAGTGCTTATCGCTCAAAAACGAACAAAGACATCGAAGATGTTTTAAAATAAAAATAAAGGAAAAGTAAAACGAAAAAATTCATCGTTCCATTTCCTTCATGCTTTTCCCGAGTCCCGACCCGACATGTTCGAAAATCTATCGCTGTTTCTTTCTTTTTTGCCGCTGCTTCACCGTCTTCTGCTTATCAGTAAGGGTCCTTTTCATCATCCTTGTTTTTTTCTTTTCTCTGTATAGTTGTGCTTTTCGCGCTTTGGTATTGATTTTGCACGAGTTCAACAAATTCCACGTGCAAATTTGCTTTTACTGCTTTTTTGGTCCATTGGAGCTTGGGCTGTATGGGGGCGCAGGAAGATACCGCATTAAGCATATTGATGAATGGGGCGAGAGAAGTATGCGAAGATGGGATGGTGGAATGGGGTTGTGGTGTCGATGGGATGTAGCAGAGGCTGGAATGGAAGGAAATGCGAGATGTTGGGATGAAAGAAAAGGAGAGAGTTGAGCAGCGGTGCACAGCGTCTTGTTCTTACGAGGCTGCATACTGTAGAATATTGATCAAAAATAGAAGGTGTTGCAGGTATACTTGCAAGAATTGGCGCGATGCTGATATTGACGGGGGAAGAAAGAGAAGAATAAAAAAATAGAACAAAGGGAGAGAGAGCCAGATTGCTGTCTCAGTATCAAAAAAAGACAACTCTTTGAAAAAAGGTTCGACTTTGGGTGATGCATAGGAGAGCCATTAGGGTCGGTCTCTCTCGAAAAAAGAGGTCTAACAAAGGCTTCTTGACGACTTTGAATATAGCGCACAGTGTTAAGCATACCACAAATGATCTGGACAAACATCAGACGAAAACTCGCCTCAATCTTTGAAAAAAAAAAATTCAACACCACAACAAGCAACAGCATTCCTTAGAACTGCAAAAAGAAGACGCCCGACCAGGGACTCGAACCCTGAGCCTTGAGATTAAAAGTCTCACGCGCTAACCAATTGTGCCAGCCGGGCTTTCTGATTTGATAGCAATCTTTAATATTATTATAAATATAATGAGCAAAAGAATTACGGAGATACAAGATCTGTCTGCGATGTTGGGGGCGGAATCGTGGGGACCGGACTGGGAAGCGCTAAGCGAGGCGAGACTTGGAGAAAACCGGACTAGGCGATCGTATGGCTGATACGTTCGGCATGGGGCTGACAAGATTGACTGGGGCAAATACAGCTCCACTTGAAGTTGTGGAATGCGGATTTTTGGAATCTTCAGTGTGTGACAGAAATTGACGTTTGTGGGCCTACCATGGCATTTTGCAAACAGCTCTTGAGCGTGGTAATACGACTACAAAAGGTCATGCACGGCCCTCAACTTTATCAGGTGATTGCGCGAGCATACTCTCATTAACGAAATGCGTATGGTGGACAATACATTAATACAATTTGGATCGTCTGCCTCTTGTCAGCCTCGCCATGGCAAAATCCTGGATATCTAGCTGATTTATCGCAGAAAACGAAATCAAACGAGCTTTCGTGGAGTTTCTTAAGCAGGATACAATTTGGGTTCGGTGCGAACTTAGCCCAATATGAGCGATTCATCCAAACTAAGTTGTCAAAAGGGTCATTTATTCTTCGTTCATCGTTTGGGATGACCCGGCGAGGCGTCTAGGAATTCAGCTCGGCGGGTTACGAAAAGCAGACAACCAACCGGATGAAGTCTGGATTAAAAAGGGCGGAGATGTTCACAACTGGTTAGCAAAGATGAATTTCCTTGATGACTGGCTGGAGGGCCGTAGTCTGACTGAGCTCCGGCCTCGGCGATAGTATCCCGGGGCTGAGGGAAGCAGAGGTCAGGGAAGTTTCACGCGTCACCCAATTGACTTCTTCACGGACCCGGGAGAAGACGAGCTGTTTGATGACTGGGACATTTCAGTTGACCAGAAGACATTCAAGGCTTGGTACGAAGCTCGCCAGATTTAGCGACTAATCATGACATTTGCGCATTCTAGCAGACGGAAGAGCTGAAACGAGTTTTAGTGGACAATCATAGCGATGTTGTAGGCAAATGTAACACAGCTTTTTGTTGAAAAAAGTGAATTCATGCCAAATGCTCATGAAACTATCTCCCAGGTGTATACATTCGGCTACCAGAAATTAGGGTAAGGGTGACAGTTATCTCATACAGACTTTGCCCATCTTCTACAGTTGCTGCTAGATGTGCTCATTTGACGTTGTCGAGCGAAGACGATCAGACAATGCACTGTAGCGTATATTCCTAGGTCACCAAGCTCCCAGAAATAACCGGTCAGCTGCTTGTAGTAAACAATGACATTTTGTAAGATAGGTGGCCTATCAAACTACAATCTCTGTCAGATATACCAGGGCGTTAACGGCCTGGCCGATGGAGCGTTGATTACTTTTCCGTTTTTGTATAAGTAATCACCACCGTTTGCTCTGCTTTCTTCCTCTGCCAACCGATCATACTTTAACTCCAGGTCCATCAATCTCATTTCTTCACCTATTTTGGGGTCGATAAACGACACGTTTTCCGGCCCACAAGGCCAGTAGTAGTCTTCTGAGGCTCCATGCCAGTCCTGAAACGCGTCCGTTTCATTGACGACAACATGTATTTCTAATGCGTTGACAAATTTTCGAAGCTCTCGACATGGGGTAAAGAAAAACCACGGATCTTCACCACTTTTGGAAATGAATCTCAGTCGTTTGATTCTATGAGCAATGGGCCAGAGAACCTCAAAGCGGCCATGGATGAAGATTGTGTCGACGTCTAGGTTCAACCAGATGTAGCGCTGATCTGACTCGTTTTTCTTGCCTTCGAGAACAGTTATATCGGAGATAGAACGCTCATATAGTCCAGCCTTTCGCGATTCTTGACATGTGTGTAATTGTGCTGGTAGTGGTGTAGATGAAGATGCAGCGCGAAGCCGAGTGTGAGGTCGTTCTATGAAGCGAGTGCGGACGTCAACAAGGCGAGGCTCTACAGTCAGCTCCCAAATCAAGAGTCGGAGTTCTTTGGGAAGTCGACAGAATGGGTGGAATGTCGCCATGCTGTACTGCAGCCTTTTGGAGATGTCGGGAGAGTTGTGTACATACAGGAAATGAGACAAATAGACAGCGTAGGCAACGGTGAGAGAGGGGTTGTGACACCACGCAAGCGAGATGCAGTTAACTGCAGGGCAATTGGACAGACTAGCGCGAGTAATTTACCTGGGTAGGACAGCCCTCACCCAAAGGGCAAACCATAGGTTGAATGATTTTTCTCTTCTACTACAATCATCAAAAGTGTATATTAGTTCTTTGTAGTAGCGGCCTAGTAAGTGGGTGGAAAATGTGAGCTGCTTAACAACCTGTCCAATTGCCTATTTCAGTAAAAAAAGTCTTTGATTATTGTTTCTACCATTCTATTCCTGATTTTATACTGGCAACACGTACATACAGTTATGTCTCGAACATTGCTGCCTGTCGCTTGGTATAAAAAAACCATGAAACGGTGAAGAACGCAGTGACCATAAACAACAACCATTCAAACGCCCCAAAGACCGTCGCTGCCTTGAGCGCCCCACAGGAAACATAGCTGTCTGCACATGCTCCAGTTCCAATGTTCACAGCCACAGCAATCCATCCAGCGAACCAGGAAAGAAGAGCTATCGCCTCCACAGCGATTCGAATGTACCCAACCCAAAGATGGCGCGTGAGTGCTTTTTCAGCAACATAGTAGAAAATGACGACCAAAACTGTCCAACCAGCGCAGAAGATCAGGAAGCCCCAGGCATTCGGGACACCGAAATAGCCTTCATACCCACCCCAGGGTGTATCGACGAAAGAAGTATGGCCACGGTACACGTTGATAGCTAGATGAGAGTAAGACACATGCATGCACTGGAAGAATTGTTTTCAGTAATTGGACATACCATAGCCGTCAGTTCCCATGATGATAATCGCAAAAATGACTTGCAACGCTCGGAGTGCCAGATTAAGCATTGAGTTTTCCGCAATGTGTGTCGCCATGGTCCAATTTGAGACTTGTAGTTGAAAAGAGAATGTGGTTGTATCGAGTCTCCAGTAAAAGTGAAAGAGATGTAGTGCGAAAATAAGAAGGAGAATGCTGCAATTCAATCAAAAGATAGCTTCAACGAAACATCAAAATCGAGGGTCGAGCATGCATAGAAGATGAATTGACTGCTAGATGTACACACCAAGACTCTCACTCGTAGCAAAGTGCGAGTTACATTATATAGAACATACAGTGAATTTACAGAGACGACTACATCGCATAGTATGCGTCCCAACTAGGCAATCCTTTTTCGCAAGCTTCACCGTAACCGGTTAATCCTCGCAACTCACACCACATCCGGCAATGCTTGCGAGACGGCCTTAGGCCACCCATACCAGGAAACCAATCACAATGACTGTTGCAGTTAAAGTAATAGCAGCACGTACAACGACCTACTACACAGCCACGCATCGTCGTAACGATAGTGGTAGGTAAAATTGTTTACACAGTGATGTTAAAAAAAAAGATATTCGTCTTGTGGTTTCAGACAGAGATTGAATGTACTTTAATCTTGAAACGTATTGTAGAGAATATCTAGTCCTTTGAATCTTCCTGCCTCATATTATGCTGTGATTCTTCAATCTCTTCCATATCCTCTTCCGGGTCGCCCTTCTTCTTCAGGTTCTTCTGCATCAAGGTCCACTTGTCAATGACTTGTTGCTTTTCCTCATCCGAACTCTGCATCCACTCCTCATACCCCTGGGCTGCCCTGGATGCAATAATATAACTCTGCACATTGCTGCCAAACAGATTCTGGACCTCTTTGTTGACTCCCTGCAGCGTGTGACTGAGAATACCCAAAGCGGCTGCACCTGGCTTGACCAGAAGTCCAGCGATGCCTTTACCCACTCCCTTGAAGAAGCCGCCGGCGCCTTCTTTGCGGGCGCCGTTCAAAGGCTGAGTCACCAAGCCCGTTATGCCATCATAGAAGCCAAAATGGAATTCTCTTCCCACTGCCTTCATGCCCGACCTGAAATCGCTTACCCTCTCTTGAGGGCGCACGGTATCGTCTCCCCAGAGCTTAGGGAGATTGTGCACCCCTCTAGTCAGGTTTACCGAGATGTCCACAGGACCTTGGACGAGCGCTCTTGCGAAACGACCAGCCCCTTTGGTCATGTGGACGCCGACGGGGCGAAGCATATCCGGATCTTTACTAGGGCCAGGTGCATCGCGACTGCGAACCTGACTGAGGTTGAGGTCTTCTTGCTTAGCACTCGGCTGGCCTAGTAGTGAATCATGTGCAGAATTTTGATCAGCCAGTGATGTAGGAGTTGACAGATTGGTGACTTCTTGGTGATTTTCGGTACGATCAAGACAGTCTTTTGTGATCGAGCCTGTTTCAGTGCGTCCAGCCAGATCCACTGGGTTTGAGCTTTCTCCCACACGTGAGGCTTCGTCTTGGCTTGAAACCTTAGACAACGATACCTGGGACCGTTGTCGGCTGCGTTCAGCTGGAATCTGCACAGCTTTCCATGTCTCTGAAGGAACACGGGCTAGCCCCATCATCATACCGCCGGTTGCCCTCGCAAAAGCAACGAAGCCTCCCGTTATGGGGTCTACAGGGCCTTCGTCAGTATAATGTTCTTGAGGTCTGAAAAGCTTCAGATCTTGGAAATCTAAAAGATTTGCATTCGCCAAAGTACAGGCAGCAAAAGCGCTCAACCTGACCTTAGTCCGCTTGATACGCCATACACCAACTCGAGATGGTGCAAGAGAGCAGCGGAGTCTGTCAGGCTCAAGAAATCGATGCATCGACTGAGCACCCATCTCACAGCCTTGCTCCGCCGCGATCTTGCTTGCAAGCTCTCGAGCACGCTCCAGAGTCTCGGGCCTCAGACAGAATTTGATGGCTTCTGCTAGCTTGTCTGCCGTTAGTTGTTTGTGAGGAATTGGTTCTGGGCCTGCACCTGCTCGCGCGATCATACTTCCCCAGAAAGGCTGGTCTCCAAAGAATGGGACAATCGTGGTTGGTCGGCCTGCAGAAATTCCTGCTGCTGTAGTTCCTGCACCGCCATGATGAATGACACAAGAAACATGTTTAAAGAGCCAGTCGTGTGGCACATTTCCGAGTATGAAGACTCCATCGGGAATATCAAGCTCATCTGCACCTATACCACCCCAGCCTTTGGAGAGGAGAACACGCTGGCCAGTCTTCCTTACAGCCTCAAATATGAGTTTTGTCATCGCATCAGGGTCGTCTAGAACAATACTCCCGAACCCTATGTAGAGAGGGGGTGAACCGTTGTTAAGGAATGCCATCAAGTCAGCATTGGGGGCGTAGTCGGAGGTCAAATCGAGAAAGTAAAATCCAGAGATAGATATATGTGAACCCCAGTCGCTTGGCTTGGGTATTAGGGCGGGAGACCAGCAGTAGGTGTGAGGTATTTTCAAACGATGGAGCATTCCTGGGCCTCGAATCGTACTAATGGGATCCAGACCGAGACACTTGGCACGAAATCGGTTGATGATATCACCCAGAGCCTGCCACGAGAGCAATTCGACCATGGAATAGCTGATATAGTTTGTCAGATGAGGGTCGGCATTAGATGATTGAATATTTGTCAGGGGATGAGGAAAGGCCTGTGTGGGCGAGTATGGCATAGTGAACATAATGTGCAGCGGTATTCCCAGCTTCTCTGCGCAGTGAATATGGGCAAAGCTTGGAGGATTAGCAATGATGCAATCTGCAACGAAGTGTTTTAATGTAGGTTCGGAGCCGGTGTCGTTCATAGAGAGCTCGTCGTGATCACTGCTGATTCCATCGCCAGCTTGGTAACACGATCGCCAGCAGCCTTGAATGTACTCAGCAACGTCTTTTCTTCGCTGGCCGACGTCTCCATCTGTCAAACTGCGCAGGCCGGGCCTCAGACTGGGATTTTTGACCATGAATGCCATTAAACGAGCGGGGTCACCGCCAATGCTGAAGAACTCTAGGCCATTTTCCCGGACAAAGTCTTTAAAAACGGGATGGGTCGCAAGACGTACACGATGGCCATAGACACCTTTCAAGACTTTTCCCAAGGCGACAAAGGGCTGAACATCTCCGCGAGAGCCAACGACCTGGATGACAATGTTCAAGCGTGGAATTGGATGTTTGGATGATGGCGAAATGGAAGGACCATCTTGAGCATCTTGGATGTTTTTGTTTGGGTCAGGAGTAAAGATTTGTGACAATCGGCGGTTCAACTGATTGATGCGGATGTTGACACGACCATCGTCAGTGACAACGGCACTTGAGCCTGTACCGTTCGTCTCGTCGTCATGGATCTCGCCATACGTGTCACCGTAGGGAGGAGGGACGTCGTCTTCAGCCAGAGGCTGATTGGTGACCAGGTCTAGGAGGTGGGGATCAGGTGTCGTGGGGCTGGTGGGGTCGGCTTCGGTGACAGCTTGAGCCTGCTGTGCCACAACATCAGGAACAGGTTGACCCATGTTTTTGAAGGGCTGGTGATGGAGGAAAGAAGACAGGAAATGCCATGTTTAGGACATGAGACTAAGAGCCGAAGGTTTCGCCTAGCCGCCGAACTGGCGGCCTAAAGGAGTGTAGGAACGCAGGAGGCGCAGTAGGTTAATTGTAGCCGTGAAGTCTGCCAAGCCACTGACCACTTTACGCGTCGACGCGTCTACCCCATGCACGCTCCCCCAACTTTTACGTTCCTACAACGACGTCCACAAGCAACACCACCCAATGGCGCTTTTAGTAGACAAACACCGGCCGCGCAACCTGGAAGCGCTCAGCTACCATTCTGAACTCTCGGACCGCTTGCGAGCTCTAGTAAGGGATTCAGCGAGAGCACCTGGGACACATCTGACAATTGCACTACAGGCACAAAGCGGTGACTTTCCACATCTCCTCGTATACGGCCCTTCTGGAGCAGGCAAGAAGACGCGAATTGTTGCGACACTCAAAGAACTCTATGGGCCTGGTGTTGAGAAAATCAAGATCGACGCGCGTGTCTTCCAGACGACTACGAACCGTAAACTCGAGTTCAACATCGTTGCTTCCGTATACCACCTCGAGATCACGCCCTCAGATGTCGGAAACTACGACAGAGTAGTAGTGCAGGACTTGCTCAAGGAAGTCGCGCAGACACAGCAAGTCGACTTGGGCGCAAAGCAGCGATTCAAGGTCGTCGTTATCAATGAGGCTGACCACCTGACACGAGATGCGCAGGCAGCGTTGAGGCGGACAATGGAGAAGTACAGCCCGAACCTGCGATTGATCTTACTAGCAAACTCGACGAGTAATATCATTGCCCCCATCAGGAGCAGAACGCTGCTTGTGCGAGTAGCGGCACCTACGGAAACTGAGATCTGCGATGTGCTGAGCAAGGTGGGCAAAAAGGAAGGATGGAAGGAGGTTGAGAGCCTAAACCAGAGGATCGCAAAAGAGAGTGGCCGCAACCTCCGAAAGGCACTTTTGATGTTTGAAGCAGTGCACGCCCAGAAGTAGGCATTTCTTTCAATTATGCATGCCCGAAATCTTTGCTAATACTCGATTAGTGAGAAGATTACAGATCAAACACACATCCCACCACCTGATTGGGAGGCTCTGATCGAGCAGATAGCCCGCCAAATCGTCGAAGAGCGATCTCCTCAACGGCTCCTTCAGGTTCGCGCTTCCCTCTACGATCTATTGTCACATTGTATCGACCCGACAACCATCATAAAAACACTCACGTGGAAACTCATACCCAAAACGGACGACGCACTGAAGCCCGAGGTTATCAAATGGGCGGCTTTCTACGAACATAGGTGCAAAATGGGTGCCAAACACATATTCCACCTAGAGGCATTTGTTGCCAAATATATGAGACTATACGAGAGGTATGTGAAGTTGTAAAAAGATCTGAGATTTGTGTGTCAAACTGACACTCCTTGCAGCTACTCCATGGGCCTGGATTTCGATTCCGCATAAAAGGAAGCGTTGATATCGCCGAACGGCACCACAAAAAGCATGAAGATTGCGAATCGGGCATGGGTAGATTTAGCGTGAGGTGTTCTGGCGTTGTTGAACGCGTTTCGCGTACCGGAGTTTACGAGTAGTTACGTCATAAGTTGTTCTCAACATACCCAGCTACCTCGAGCTCTCGGGCTTCAGCTCCATTCCATCTATCCATTGCACAAACACCTCAAAAGTCCCTTCTCAACCCCTCTTCTCATTTGTGCCTTTTACCTCAATTCGATTACACTTAGTCAACATGTCAGACAAACTCATGGATACCGAAGTTGGCGGCGAACAAACCCAATACGAAGGCATTCACACATACGTCGAGCCGCACGACAAGAAATACGGTCAACTAGGCAGTATGCTCTACTGTCCCATTCATAATTCATCCTTTTCTTAATTCACCCCGCTTACACCACCTTTTGCACAGACTCCTCAGAAGGCACATCGGTCCACGCAAAGACCGCGGACCCTGGTGCCCCAAACACGCATGGCATCACACCTGCGGACAAGATCCGCTATGGCCAAAGTATCCAAGAAGGCGGCATGGGAGGCAAGACTACAACGTCAGTTGGTGAGGCGAAAGCTGAGTCTGGATTTGGAGGGACCGAGGCGTTAGGCGATGATGAGAATGCTGCGAAGCAGAGGCGGGAGCAGGGTTATGGCGGAAGCAAGGATATGGATAGAAGCATTGGTGCGTAGACTAACGCCGCAATTACGTATGTTGAAGACAGAACAAAGGCTGGCTTCGTATAGGCGTGAGTAGGAAGTGCGGATATATACATATACTGCTTGTACATTGATGATATGAACACAAGTCTCTAGTCTAAAACATCTTCCGCCTCGTATTTGTACCGAAACGCCAACGCTATGCAGTGAAATCTATCCATGAAGTAATCGTACACATGACGTAACAAATGAGGAGGGGGATATCTGAGCAGAGATCTAAACCGACACAGAAATTTTCAAAACAGAAAGTCCTCCGCAGACCTGAGGAAAAGACCTGTTGAAGAAAAAGCCAGTCTTAGCCTTTCCTGGTCTCATCTCCTCTAAGTTCACCCCTCGCCATCTTCCTTGCCATAGCTCTCTCCCTTTCCATAGCACCAGCAAGCGTATCCATTCTCTTAGCCATGCCTCCCATCTCAGGCGCTCCAGGAGGCATAAAACTATCCCCTCTGCTAATTCCGTTTCTGCTGCCTCCGCCCCAGGCTCCGAGTCCCCAACCTCCTCCTGAGGCTACTGCTGGCCGTGTTGGCTCCCGAGTGACGAGCGCGCCAGGACCATGTCCGTACATACTGACTCTCTGGACTTTGCGCAGTCTAAGCAGTCCGTATACCGCAACAATAGCGCCGAAGACTGTGCACCAGGCGCTGATGCCGTAGAATCCATAGTCTGACTCTTCGATGAAGTTCTTAAGGTTCATACCGTAGAGGGCGGCGACAAACGTTCCGGCTGTTATCGCGAGCGTGAGAATAGAAAACCTAAGATCGAGAAGCATGAGTGAATTGCGGTTGGCGTCGAGAATGGCTTTGACACTATAGCAGGTCAGTGACTCTGGGGAGTGACTCCGAGGGGAAGGAGACAGCATACATTTCCTCGGTGTTCCTAATACTCGACACCAAGCCCTCAGCGGCTTGTACGATTTCATCGGCCACCTTGTGGTAAGACTCAAGGAGCATCTCGACTTCGGTGTGATCGTCGTCCTTGCGCACTTTGCCCTCGGCCTTTTCGGTCAAGTACATGGCGCTCAAATCGTCGTCCGCCTCAAGCAACTCTTCCAATGCATTCCTCACCAATCTTGCCTTTTGTGCGAAACTACCCAGTTTCTTGCTGTAAATCAGCAGGTACCTGAGCTTGTCCCGATCGATATCTTCCTCAAGTTCTCTCAGAACTCTTACAACGGGCTCACTGACTCCTTCGAATTCTTTCTCCAAACTCAGCGTCACACTAATCAAGACTGCTTCCAACGCCCTGAATTCGTATGGAAGGGCACCGTTGAGGGCTGATTCCTTCTGGCGGAGTCTGAGATCGAGATCGTACATGAAAACAGACTGCGATTTCGAATCTGTAGTACCATACGCGTCGAATACGAGGACACGGTTGTGTTTTAACAATACGCGTAGATTGAGAAGGTTTATAAGAATCGCAGAGGGTCGAACAAGGATATGCGGCAGGAGCGAGGAATCGATTTTGCGAAGATCACGGGGAAGAAGGCCATACTATTCTGGAGCGTTAGTTACGATGTGGTGGTGGTCACTCGCTTTGCGTACCTTTGCGATCAATTCGCTCTTCTTGAACTCTCCGCTGACAAGCGTCACATTGCCATGCTCGTCCAATTCCGTGCAGCGCATCTTCAGTTCGTTTGTCGGTCGCATTATACGTCCCAGACTACTACCAAATCCCGATGAGCCGGCGGAATCATCCGGTGGTGGGGGTGGGGGTTGCAATTGCGCCAGCTTCCGCATCTTCCGAGCATTGAAGAGGTTCCATCCATTGTTGGTGCGTGTTGTAGAAAACGTGCGATGATTGAAGCGGTCGGAACGCTGTAGCGAAGTCTGCGGGGCGTGTCCCAGGGCAAGCGCTCGATCAAGAGCTGGTTGGGGGACTTGGTGCTCGACTAGACATCTCGAGGTCATGAATCTTCTACCATCATAGTGTCCTCCTTTTGCTAAATGAGTTGTAACTCTCCCAAACGAGCATTTTCCTGGGCTCCGTCCTATCTGACTGCCGATACCATATGCACGGCATTGCCGGGTGGTGTAGGCGCATTGCGCGATAGGCGATGCGAAAACATTGCTGACCTGAGCCCTCAGGAAGCTCAAAACCGACGGTGATGGGGTAACAACTCTCTGTACCAGAATCGTCTTCATAACTTTCCGGTGGAGTCGATACGTATGCGGAACCGATCCATAAGGTCGTTAATCAAATCTTTGCTTGAGCCCTGTCTGCACGTCATTGCGTTTCCGCGTTCTTGGAAAATCATTTACCGCTAGTGACGTCACGTGCACCCCCTTACCACTGTTCCTCACTGCAATCCAATCTCGTGTCCACAAATTCTCTAATCTTCAGTCATTCAAATCCAATGGCATGTCTCATCAGTTTTATAATGCGCTGATTCGAACGCATCACATCACGTCGCGTAAAAAGGTTGCCAAACTCAAAGCAGCAGCGTCAAATTGCCATGTATACGCTCTGCTGCGTAGCGGAGGCTGTCCGGGCATCATGTACTGTCAAGGTTCAGAGTCTGGCGTAAGGGAATGGGTTGCCAACGTTCAGAGATTGCGCTACAAAGATTTTCAGCTGGTGAGAAAGCCTGCTGAAAACGAGGTTGCCGGGAAGGAAGTAGAGAACGGGATCGAATATGGAAAACTAGAAGAGGTCGATACTGTGAAAGAATTTGGAGAGAGAATGGAGAGAATCGGCGTTTGGAGATGGTGGAGGAAAGGCATGGGTTATGTAGGCAGCGACTAGAGTGCTCTTGCTACGTAAAAATGGGTATGATGTGTCGTTTGGCTGCAAGCGTCTAGGCGAGATTCTGGATACTGTTGACATAACTTAGCTGAAGACAGCTTACAGTGACGTCCAACAACAATGTGAAATGTTTGATACTGACAGTATCCTTCTTCTAATCTTCTGCGGACCAAATCCAGCACTGTTTTCTGAGACGGGTCAGGAGCCCAGGCCTTACTCATTTCCCATGTTCTCTGCAACCTCTATTTGTCCACACCGAGATCTCTTTTGGCGTCTTTTTTCACTAACCAAGCCGAATCTTCTGGCGGGCCTTCTCCGCATGATCAAGGAGATGATGGTGATCGTAGATAAGGCCTATGCGCTCCCAGTGGTTGCCCATGTTGCCAACAATGAGCACGTAGTTGCTATAACCACGAATACTGTTTACTAGATGGATCGCTAGTACGGGGCCAGGTAAGACTGGAACCGATCCTGGGCTCCTCCAGATATAAAAGGTTATTGGTTCGCCCGTTATTAATCTTATAAAAACTTTGTTTTTATCGCCGTCGGCTTCGATATTGATTACAGGAGATACAAAGGCTTCTACATGAATGAATCGACTGGGGCGGTCTTTGGAGAGCAGACCTTCGCTATAATTGTTCAGTTCATCATAGCGTAGCTGATATTCTGACAAGCTGCACAAGTCGCCGGACATAAGCTCCACTTCAAATTTTGGTAGACTTTCTGGTTCTGAGGGCTCATCATCGAGAGCTCGGGATATAACTAGGGGCCAGTAAACGGCACCGTCATTGTGAGTCCAGGACCAAGTAGGAAATCCCTCGCGGCGTGCTGGCTTGCTAGCACTCCAACATAAGCTTTCCGCAAATACCAATTCATGGGAGACATCCTGGCCTTTTGTCATTTCGTATCCGCTACCTCTGAATGGCAGACCCCACAAATGGAGAACTCCTCGGTCTTTCTGCAGTTGTGACAAGATGCCGAGGAAAGCATTGAGAATATCTACGGGATATGAAAGATGCCTTTCAGAGTAATCTTCAATACATTCATAAGTTGTCAAATCACCCAATGACTGGTAACTTGGAACCGCTTTTGATACTGCTTTTGACAACCCATCGTCCGATTCGCATTCGATTTCGTTGTTATGCCCAAGGAACAATTGTTTGTCGGTAAAGTATAACTGATGTTTCGACAGCAAAGCCTCTTGAAAAGTCCAACCTCTTGTCGCCCAGACGCTGTTCTCGATCTCTTTTGTCGCAGGAGCTCCCAATAAGTAGCCGAGGTCTTGGAATTTAAGGGATGGATACGGTGTGCGCGGACGAGAGACTCCCGGTAGGCCATAGGTAGAGTCTGCCCCTGCACAGGCAATGACAGTCAATGCAGATTGCGAATAAACATTGTCCATTTGTTGAATTTGCTGCGCGCGCACATCATGGCTTCCATAGATGCAATAGCGGTCGACCCACAAGTAACGGAAGCCTAGTTTTAAACAAACAGTGATGCAATCTTCAATGGTAGAGGGTAGCTGCAATGGGAGTGATTCAGGCTCATCTTTTCCAGAGCCTGGTGCAATTTTACCAGAGTCTACAGAGCCCCAAACATAGCTGAGAGTGACGTATGGCTCCTTCTCTGGGAGGATAATAAGCTTTCGCATAGTGCAGTCAATGACCTTTAATGGTACAGTCGATTGCAGATTTTCAGCCAGCTCATTTCGAGGTTCTGGATAGGGGATTTTTCGATTCATCCATTCGGTTATTGTCGCGTATGAAATCAGCGGGGGTACCATTTTTGGCTGACCTAATGTCCGTTGCCCTTTGCTAGTAATGGAGACTATTGTGTCAAGAAAAAATGTCATTGATGAACCTGAATCAGGGGATAGAGACAGGTGCAAAGTTTTGATGTCTGGATTCTCCAAGGGTTGTGTCCAGAGCTCCAGGTAAGTTCGTACGCGCTGTCCAGTGCACTGAAGCTGAACTCTATTCTTGATTAGCCAAGACATGACAGAGAGGTGTTCGTACCTCATTGGCAAGCTCTTGAGCAAAAAGCTGCACAGTGAACATGCTTCGGTCCATTCATCGGGAGATGGGATTTCCCATACGTGAGAATTCTCACTTTCTTCCCCTGAGAAACACAGATCAAATGGGATTTTACTACAGATGGAACATAATTGAAATCCTGGGGCTTCATCCATCGTGTAATTTTAAGCAACATAGAATCGAGAAGTAAGCCAAAGGATAAAAAACAAAAACAACAGGATAGCAAATGTGTTGCAGCCAAGTGTTGAAAAAATGTTGCCTAGAGCTGACTCGATATGGAAGTGGGGCTAGTTAGGTAACCCAACAAGTAGTGCCTACGTAAGTGATATCCTATTACTGCATGACACTCTCCAACCTAACAAAAAATACAGCACGCTTTGTTATTTGCTTTAGAACTTCAACCACTGAATAAATGCTTAGGATCACTTAAAGCATAACCAGAGGCACCTTAGGTCGAGCTTTGACTGAAACTGACCGTGCGTGCATATCCGTCCATGTTAAACGCGAGCTTTAGAAAATTAAGCAATAGTAATTAGATTCGATACTAGACAAACCTAATATGCTATCTGTTCTCTTCCAACATCACCACCGTATTTTAATACTCTTTCGCAAGCTTGCTCCTCGCACGCAACAAATGTCCGTACTTGAACATGACGAACGGAATCAAACTCAACACCGTTCCAAATAGCGCAAGAATCAAACCAGCGTACTGACTGCCTACGTTGTGGAAGAAGGCGCTCGCAAAAAGTGGTGTCACCGCGCCAAGTGTATTTCTCATAAGTCCTTGACCAGCAATAGCCGACGAAGACGTATCGCCGTAGCAGTCGGCCGTGTACGAGTACGTGCTTTCGAAGACGAAGTAGATACCAAAAGCGATAGGGGCGAGACCGATGACAGGTCCGACCCAGCTGAGGTGTTGGTATTGCGTGAAGGAGTAGATAAACAGGCCGATAGGAAGCCAAACCGCACCAAACATGGCACCATAAAGACGATGCTCGGGGACGACGCGCACGTTGGGATCTGCTTGCAGTTTATTGTATTTCATCATTTGGAGGTGGTGAGCGGCCCAGCCGAGGACCGTGCCGACAGCGAGAGAGATGTAGGGCAGGCCGCTAACTCCTTCGTTCCAGCCGCGCTTCTCGGTGAAGGTAATTGGGATGACCGATAAAAACAGGAAGACCACAGCCCAGCAGAAAGCAATCCAGAGGCCGAAGGCGAACACGACGGGTTCAGTGACCAACATACGGATGGCCTTGACGGAGGATGCTTTGAGCATAGACTTGACGTCAGGGGTGTAGATATCATCTTCAGCGACGTAGCGCTCGTCACCAGTTGCCTTTTGAAGCTGTTTCGCGCGCTTGTGGAGTTTAGCACCGCCACGAGTCTCCGGGAAGAAGACGAAGATGAGAATTAGCAGAGGAATGTTGGCCAGTCCCTGGACACCCTCCACCCAACGCCAGCCGAGAGCTTGGTCGATAAAGCCGGCGTAGATTGGCGCGGCGACTGTACCGAAGATAGCTACAAAACTGAACATGGCCATGGGTCGACCTCGCTTGTGGGGTTCGTACATATCATCAAACGTTCCGCCGACAAGGATGGTACCCACACATCCAAAAAGACCGAGGAGCAAGCGGAGACCGATGATGGTCGAGATACTTTGTGCCAATGCGAGTCCAATGAAGATGAGCGAGAAGCACAAGAAGGCACTGGCGTATACGATTTTGCGACCAACAAGTTCACAAAATGGGGCCAGCACCATGGGAGCAATGGCGCAGGAGATGTTGAAAGTGAACAGTCCAAGCTGTCCGTATATGGTGTCGACACCAAACTCCTCACACATTTTGTTGATACCCGAGCTGTAAGCTGTCGTCGCGAGACCAATGAACAGGGTCATCAAGTTCAGCATCGTGGTGATGCTGCGCTTGTACCATGGGTTCCAGTTGAAAGGATTCTCCTTGTCGCCTGTCGCGAAGCTGATGACAATGTACTCCTTGCCTTCGTGGTTGACCATCTCGGTCAAGGTAAGAGGCATGTCGCAGTCCACACGCTTGATAGGTCCACAAGCCGGGTCGATGTCCTCGATATCATCTGTAAGATATTTTCCACCAGCGATCCTTCCAATCAGAAGCTCGCCCTTCTCGTTGCGGAGAATCTCCGAGTTCATGGACGCGTTATCTTCATTTGCGAGCTTACTGTTCACCCTGGACAGAAAAGCGGGTGTGGAGGCACCGGTATGAGGCGCAGTATTGGCGGCAGTGTTCGCAGCAGTTTGAGCGGCAGTTGAGCCGTCGATAGTATACGGAATAGAGCCGTTTCGGGGCGTTGTTATCGATCCGTTTCGAGGTGTGACTGGCGCGCTTTGAGCCACTCGGTAGGACGAATTTGCTCTTGACGCTGCAAGAGACGGAGGCCGCGAGGACTTGGTGTAAAAGGATGGCCCGTAGTAACCAGACATATTGGTCAAAGCTTGAGGGAAATTGTGCTTGAGGAAGCAAACGGCGAGTGCGGGTGGGACACAATGATAAAGGATGGCTATGGCTTCTTCCCCAGGACTAACAAGGACATAGAAGGATCTAACTCATCGACACCGGTGAGGTACCGGCGTCATAGAGAAGCAGGGGCGGTGTGGATTGATAGCCATTTAGTCCATCTCTCGACCGTAAACGCCCGACAAACCGGACTCAAGCAGGATGCCAAAGTAAAAGGCACCCATGTGGTCTCACCTTCAACGTCATAATGTCTGTGCGCAAGAGCTCACAGCATCGCTTTGGTGGCCTTCAGGAGAACAATCGGACAAAAATTTGATATCTGTAACGTGTACCGCCACTATGCGGTCTAGCGTTCAGTATCGGGGGAAGAGTTTGGTGTTGAGGCTCTGCGGGACTCCACTTAGCGTGCGGATCAGTCGGTAGATTCGCGGCATGACGTCGTGCGTGGGTATCGTGAGCCCAGAATTTGCATATGCTTCGACGAGACCTAGATCGCAGGATATGCATGGCAGCCGTAAAGGCCCGAGCACGCGGCTGTCAGCAGCATCTGTGTGGTCCGATCTAGGAGTTTTGATAAACCCTCCGGCCGTGATAGTGATTCTCAGGCCCCTGCTGAGAACGACATCTTTGCCCTGTTCAATACCAGGATGGTTTACCGAACTCAAACCTAGTTGCTTCATGATCTCTATATGTAAGCGATGAGTGGCAACACCGTACGCGGTTCTTTCGTCATACACAGTGAAGCCGTTTCCAAACACATGGAGACAGGATGGCTTTCGGGTGGACTGGAAAACGTTACATCGATAGCTGCTTTCCGTCAGCACACAATAGTTTGTCAGTACACTCAAAGTAGAATGCAGGGCAGAGCATACTCCTAGAACAGTCAACGGTTAGTTACTATGAGTCGAAGTCATAGCAGGCTAACTTTTTTGACATGGCAAGGTCGACACTGCGATCTTAGGTAATCAGTCCAATTGATGCGAACGAATTTGAGCGCCATTCTAGGTATCAAGTAGCAGGGGTGCACATGCGTGCCTAGGTTCCTGTGTTATGCTGCTACTGTGAGATCATATCACTACTAATGTAGCATCCAGGGTGCAACACGGAAATGTAAAGCTGGCGAGACCACAACACGTATTGAAACCGCTGGGCAATTTTTTCTTGTTCCAAGAACGGTCTTGATCGGTGCTTTGGGCATACAAAGAACACGAACATGAAGTCGTTTGTCTCACATGAATGTTAGGAGATACTAGCAGACACCGGGTAGCGTCAGTGCAATTATTGCGCGTATTCCCTTGTCGAGCAGCGGTCTGCTTGGTCATGAAGGTGCCATTGTTTTGTATGAATTCCTGATAAACCCATGATCGTTATGAGACCGGCATCCGAATGCTGCATTGAGCGATGTTATCGGAGCATGATTGCCGATGCAGAGAAAACGCTCTAAGAACTCCACCCCAGTGCCCAATGTTCCCTTAAACCTCAGCAATCTCACGGAGACGGCGGATTGTTGACCTTGTGGCGGCGGCGGCGGGAGTACTGATATCCTTGTTAGTAATGTTCTGATATAATTTGCGACTCTGCTCCTCGGGTCACGCTGCGCTCGGGGTGTCCAGGGGTGTCTTACGAGACGGTGTAGGCTCCTCCGGCGGTCGTCTTGCGGCAGGATCGGCAGTTCCAGATACCAACGGCCTCGCGCTTGACAGAGTTCTTTCCGCAGAACTGGCAGACGTAGCGGGCGTGCTGTGTGATCTATCGTGGTCGTGAGCGACTGGTTCTGTGGGCAACGCGTAATTACTGGGTAATGCGCACCTCCATCTTCTTGACCTGCTTTCGGAGCGAGGCACCGTAACGGGTACCGTACTTTCCGGTGATGCCGACCTTCTTTGTGCCTACATGGCCGTCAATAATTATCTTCTCCGCACTCGTAGGGCATACGCACGCTTCGTCATTTTGGCGGTTGTGTTTGATAGACGATGAGGAGTGGTCGAGGCTGGTAAGTGCGAGTAGGAGATGGTGGGCGGCTCGAAATTCTAAGCGAGCCGTCACGTGATGCGGCCCTGGAAGAACTAGTGTCCGGCCATTTTAGAGAACCACAACAGAGCACCAACACCGACTACTTTTTCGCTAGCAGTGCAATGGGTGAGTGCCTGCGTTTGATGCGTCGACTAGACTGTTCAGTAACCCTTTATTATGGCGGCGCCGCCTGTTGTTGACCTTCCACAACGTATCCGGTTGTGTTATGGGCGCCAAGCACTTTGCAGCATCGGATCATCACTACTCGACGGTCTTTGTTCAGTTTCACCACACAATGTCACCACAAGGTAGTGCCCGCGTATAGCATCGGAAAGTCTGGGTGGAAATATGCTCCACTTTCAGGTCATGCCTAGGCGTCGACGTGTACATCGAGGCTGGACATCCCGGCAATATACATTCCGTTACAATTAACAGGATTCGTCGAACGTTTTTCACGTCACAAGCGCCCTTGGGGCTTGGCCGTTGGAACATAGAAGGCGCAGCTATGTAAATATTTTGGAACTAGGCTACCGACATTGTTGAGCGCGTGGCAGCCAGTGGCTGAAACAACATTGAAACCGAAACGGCTGACAAGCACCCAAGGCGCCGATAGACCACGGAGAATACACCTACCGAGACTCCATGCGCTTATTGTCTGAAGACGAATGGATCTGCAATGCTGAGGTCTATTTTGATCTGGTTTTAGTGGGATCCTGCGACTTTCCTGGGGTGGCCATGCCTTGGATAACCTGGGGCGGAAAATTTAGCGTAGATCTCGGTCTCTCTATACCTCAATGCATCCAAATATGACTGAGGATGTATATAACCTAGGGCTGCAAGTTACCTGGGAACTAAAGGCAAGCCTCGTCTCGACTCTAAGCAGCGCTTAAGTCATATTGACTTTTCTTTGAATATTTCTCATAACCTTTGCGTATTTTTAATTCGATAACCATGAGTTCCCGCTACTACTGGCCAGTAGCAATCTTAGCAGCTCTCGCATCGCAGGTAGCAGCACAAGGCCGAAGTATCATACCTCAAGATCTCCAGGCCGGATTCACTGCGGGCGGCGACGAAGTCCAAGTCAGCTTTACTGGCAAAGCAGTTGACGGCTTCCAGGATGGAACAGTGTTTGAAAAAGATGGTGAGTGACTTGTAGCAGTCTCTAAGAAGTTAGTCACTGATATCTATCAGCCGTAGCAAAAGAACCGACATTTGCGCTGGGTGATAGTAACGGCATTTCTCCAACAACTTTATATACCATTATCATGGTAGACACAACATGTCCAAACGCTCGCAGGTTACACTATGCTCGCGCAAATTTCAAGAATAACTTTGATATTACGAACATTGCCACCGACTCTCCACCTATCGTCGATTACGTTGCCCCCGGTTCTGTGGGCGAGAAGGGTGACAACAGGCAATACAGTTTCTTGATGTACCTCAATCCTGGAAGAAAAGAAATCACCAATCTGCAATTACCAGGAAACAACGAGGCGTTCGATGTCAAGAAATTCCAAGATGACAATGGGCTTCAAGACGCGTTGGCAGGTGTGGGTATGGTAGTGAAGCTTGGAGGCGAAGCAAATTGCGAGGGCGGAGGAGCGATTGAGCCACCCAGTAATTCTCCGACAGCCACTTCGGCAAGTAGTGCGACCAGGCCTGCATCGAGGACAAGTGCAGCAGCGAGTTCTAGTGAAGCAGCTAGTACTACGCGGTCCGCGGTCCCAGAGGTGCCTCAAAGCACTGTTACGACTTCACCGACCGCGAGTGGTCCTGGTGGACAGAGGAACAGCACATCCGCATCGCCGCCAAGGCCTTCACGGAGCCCAGCAAATCCGGCGGTCTCTTCACCGGTCGCCCTTCCATCTGAGACACCTGAATCACCGGAGTCACCTGAGACGCCAGTGCCATCTGGTATCTCTACCGTCCCTGTGCCAAACTCAAGTGGTGCAGGTACCCCGACATCGAGTGCTAATCCGGCCCAGCAAACTGCAAATGCTGCTCCTGGAGGCTACCGAAACTATAACTGCGAGATTTTTGCATTGGCCATGGCGCTTGGTGTTCTGGTTGTTTGAGCAAAAGTCCTTGAACTTGTTTTCAAGCATCGCGTTTCTCTATCATGGATAGCCCAATGTCTAGACGTATAGCATATGTAGTTGATGATATCTTACAATGTAATGTACAATGAACTATCACCCACTAAACACGAGCAGAGGAACTTGCGAACAAGTCGCTATTGTATTGATAATTGCACCCTTTGTTCTGCCAACTTCCTGTTTATCGGGGCGTGCAACTCCATGGCCTTTCAAATATTCATGCTTCCATCTGCTGTACGTAATGCACATAGTAACTACTCCTTGACAGCTTCGGCATAGCTCTTATCCAGGTCGCCGTGCTTTTTGATCAGCTCACCAACGACGAATGGAATGCAATCTTTAGGACCGTAGTATTGCAAGTCAAATTTGTCCCACTCGCCTGCATCTCTCAGGTACTCTAGTGTATGCCGCTGGAGTTCGCATCCGCCCATGAAGAAAGGCCAGCCCAAAATGGTGTACACAAGTTGCATGAACCGCGCTGGGACGCTGCCCTCGGTTCTCCACGGATTTGCTACGTGCTCGCACACGACCATTCGGCCACCAGGTTTCAGAAGGCTGTAGAGACTCTTGATGGTTTGCTCTGGATGTGGCACACCGCAAAGCACGCGAGTGCAGCAAATCTCGTCAAAGATCCCCTCGGAAGCCAAGCCACCCTTTCCACTAACGTTTAGAATCCCACTCTTGTGCAGTGCCGGAATTAGACTCTCAGGCTCAGCTCCACACACCATTGGATGAAACCTGCTCCCGAAACCTCTCTTCTCTGCATTCTTCATCAATCCGGGGTGCAGGTCTTCAGCAGGCTCAGCGGCGTAAAATGCGACAATCAGGTCTGGATCAAACCGAGACAGCAATTCTCCTGACCCGGGGCCAACATCGAGGATTACGCCCTTGCATTGGGCCAACATGTCAAAAGTAGGGCCCGGCATTTCGGTGGACATTGCCGCACCATTGTTTTTCCAGAGACGAGCAAAGGCTTTGAATCGCAGTTTGGTAATGTTGAAAAGGGTAAAGGGGCTCCACTCGTAGAAAACAACCTCAAACATTGTCATGACAAAATCTTTATCACTGTCAGTACAGGCCGTTTAAGGTCATAATGAGGTAGTATGCCTTACGATATGCTGCTATACTGAGAAGTATCGTGGGACGAAGCAAGGTCGGGACCACGCCTGCCAGCCAGTCCGCAGACGTCATGATGGCTTTTGATAGAACGATGAGCCAGAGGCAAACGTAGAATAGAGAGTAGTACAGTAGACTGGGAAGCGTAGAGAGTTTGAACCCCTCAGAGCTAATAACGAGTATGGATGTATTGTTGGCCAAGGTTGTGTCAAGTATACGAAGTTGGTACGGAGTACAAGGAAGAGAATATAAGCTTCCACGAATTTTACGCGAAGATGGATAGTGACGATTAGTCAGGCATATCTATCAGAAGACGCCATGGCAGGGCCCCGAGGAGACGCTTCAGTCGAGGCTTGCCGGAAAGAGACCGCGCACGGATGTGCGGACTGTGACGTCGACGCGCTACTAGTACTACTGTATCGACTGGAAGTGGGACCCGCCCACAAGCTCTCCGCTCCAGCACGTGAAAATCATAGTAAAGCTGCCACGGCCCGATCTCTCTACCAAACCAATCAACCTACACAAAACATGGCTCCACAAGCAAAGCCACAGTATGCGCTCATCACGGGGTCAGTAGTGCTGCAATATGCATTGCGGAGGCGATGTGGAGAATGGAGTAGTAAAGCTGACTGCAGTAGATGCACTCCCGGCGGCATTGGACACTTCCTCGCCCTAGAATTCGCGAAGAGGGGTAAGCCAGCCATGTTGAATATATCCATGGTCCAGACTCACCAAGAAAAGGCTTCCAGGTCCTGGGAACCGTTCGTAATCCTGCCAAATACCCCTCACCTGACCCCAGGATAACCTATCTTCCCCTGGAGCTCACTAGCAACGAGTCCATCAAGGAACTCCACCAACGCGTGACTGAAATTACCGGAGGAAAGCTCGATATCCTATACAACAATGCAGGACGCAACTATGTTGTCCCCGCGCTCGACTATGACGAGAAGGAGTTGCACGAGCTTTTCCAGGCAGACCTTTTCTCCGTGATGAAGATGTGCAGCACCTTTGCACCGCTCTTGATCGAGGCCAAGGGCACCATTGTGCAGACGGGTTCGCTGGCAGGTATCATGCCATATGTTTGGGGTGCACCCTACAATGCAGTCAAAGCCGCCCTGCACGCCTATTCCGATACTCTTCGTGTGGAGCTTGCACCACTAGGCGTTCGCGTAATTACCGTTGTTACTGGCGGCGTCAAATCGAACATTGCGCGAGAGGAACGTCAGCTCCCACCTGGCTCATACATGCAACCGCTTGCAGCTGAATACCAGCGAAGACTCAAACACAGCCAGGAGTTGGGAATGGACACCCAGCAATATGCACGCAGCTGTGTGGACAAGGTGCTCGCTGGCGACGGCTTGATCCGCAAAACCAGATGGATTTGGGAAGGTAAAATGAGCTGGATCGTATGGTTTGTCTGGACTTACATGCCGACTGCGGCTCTGGATTTCTATTTCACAACGACATTCAACCTGAACAAGCTCCGAGGGACTGCTGGGCCCGATAAAAAGACAAACTAAAGAAACAATCAGTTTTATACTCCATGCTCTCTGTCGAATCTTGCGCTACGAGTGAGCGATAGGCAGTTACTACACTGAACTCTAGTACAGGTACTCTTCAGCCCCATAATTTAGGTGGCAAATCTGGGAGGGATTTTGAACCTTTTGTATGTTTGTTAGTCGCGCAAAATAAGATGAGTGGTTTGAAGTAGTACCGCCGCGGTTACACAATCATACATTAATGAATGTGACTGAACGGGAACTAACAAAACTGCGTTTTGATAAAAGGACATGTGCCAGGAAAACTCAGAAAAAAAGGAGATGAAGTGGGACAAAGGAAGAACATCCATGGCGTAGATCGGATGAATTACCTAATCTGACAATGGCATATTAGGCCTCCATTAACCACGCAGTCATTTGTACCTGGCCGCCAAGTAAGAGGATTGGAAAGCAGACGATCCCAAAATCTTGGCGAGGTTCAACGTCGTCATACTCTCTGCTGTACGCGGTAAGTGGAAGTAGCATGTCTCGACAAATACATGCCACTGCTGCTGTGTCACCCTCTACTGTGAACAAGAGACTAAGTCATCATAGGAATGGACAAATGATTGCCAGACAGAACTTCTAAAATAGGCATGCCTTTACCCGTACGCTTGGCTGAAGTAGGCTGTGCCGTAATGGTGCATACCCAGCAGCAGCGGGCCTAATGGAGCAGGCCGGCTGTAGACATCCCTAAGGCAGACAGTTACGTCGCTACCAAAGGCTCCAATGGTCTTGTCTATATTCGTTTCGATAAATCCCTCTGGGTCTCATCGGTTTCTCTCTTTGGCCCTCTGTCAAACGACACAATGTGTCACTTTTTCTCGTTACCGCCATGTCTAAACTCATTATTTTTCGGCCGTCAAGACATCCGCTCCGTACATTATTTCGTGCACTGTCTTCCCACTGGAAGTTGATCCTCGTAGTCGCCATCTTAATGATCATCGAAGTTATCGTCCACGTCCTCAGTTTTACCATCACGCCTCCTACTACTCCCCTCGACGCGCCCTTCCACACCGGTTGCCAGGACCCTATCCTTAACACCACTGCGCGCGAAAATGCTGTAATCCTCATGCTCGCTCGCAACTCAGAAGCTAAGGGCGCAGCAGCCAGCATACGCAGTGTCCAGGAGAAATTTAACGACAACTTCGGATACCCATGGGTATTTCTGAACGACGAGGCTTGGGACAAAGAGTTCATAGAACAAGTAACTACCGCTGTCCAGCGAACATCCGCCACTGGCAACATCAGCGTTACATTCGACGTGATACCCAAAACAATGTGGGGCTTTCCATCCTGGATCGATCAAAACCGCGCAAGACAAAGCATGCGCGCCATGGAAGAAAACAAGATCCAATACGCCGGACAAGAAAGCTATCACCACATGTGCCGATTTCAATCTGGGTACGTCCTTTTTCCCACTCCCCCCCTCGCTTTCCTAACCCCTCTTCCAACACTTATAGTTTCTTCTACGACCACCCCTCCCTCCTCCCCTACAAATACTACTGGCGCGTCGAGCCCAGCATCTCCTTCACTTGCTCCATAACCTACGACCCCTTCGCCGCCATGTCGCGCACGTCCAAACGCTACGCCTACACCATCGCCCTCTGGGAACGCGGACAAACTGTGCCTTCGCTCTTCCGCAAACTCTCGGATTACAAGGCCTCTCGCAACATCCACACGTCTCCCTTGTGGACTGCGATGCTGGATCCCAGCTACGTCCCCTGGCCCTTGCGTCGCGGTATGGCGTGGCTGCGGAACCGGGATGCGAATGGTGATCTGTGGAATATGTGTCATTTTTGGTCAAATTTTGAGATTGGGGATATGGAGTTTTTTAGAGGTGAGGACTATCGTGCATTGTTTGAGTATTTGGATAAGGAGGGTGGGTTTTATTACGAGAGATGGGGGGATGCGGCAGTGCATTCGTTGGCGGTGGCGATGTTGCTGGAGCCGGGGGAGATACATCGTTTTAGTGATTGGGGGTATGTGCATGATGGGTTGCAGGTTTGTCCGGAGGCGAGGGGGGAGCTGGGGTGTAGGTGTGTATGTGATGGGAAGAGTAAGATTGTGGAGCCGGTGTGTATGGATAGAATAGGGTTGACAATGGGTGAGGATAAGTCATGGATTTTTTCCTAGACAACGACGCTTTGAGTGGTTTCTACAGATACAGGTCTATCTTAGTTCAGAATCTTGGTGCTCGTCCTTCTCTGAATGCGCCAGGGTCTCGCATGAACAAGTCTCGCACGTCGCCTGTAGTAAATCCGCGATTCTTCTCCACACAGGCTTCCATGCACCTTGCTATTTTCCTTGGCCATTCAATGTACTGCGCCCACTTCTTGCTCTCGTCGTTGTCGTCGATAGTAGCAATGATGTTGGCTAGCCATTGCACCACCGCCTTTGTCGGAGTCTGGAGCGATTTTCTCGGTGCAGCTAGCGGCGAGAGAATGAAACGAATTGCGCTGAAGTGCGCCATGACGATATTACCGACGTGATTCTTTGGACCGAAAATGTGGAGAATCGCCTCATGAGGCCAGGTTGCGAATATACTTAGAATTGCCGTCATAGCTTGGAATGATGTGAAGGGTAAAGGGAAGCTGGCAGACGGGGTGATTATGTTCTCCCAATCAATGTTCTGGAGGTTATCTTCCAATTTTGCTGGGAGCAAAGGATTTTTTGGAAGAATGGAATCAGAAAATTCCGTCGATATCGAGGTTGTGTCTGTGAGATCTGGTACTGCTGATTCTCCGCTTTCCGACTGGGTATCAGAGTGAAGCAGACATCGAAGTGCTACTACGAGCTGTCCGACGACAGCCCTTTCAATAGCATGCGTATCTGGGCGAGACACCAAATGTGAAAACCCTTTGAGAGCCAACAAAGCTTCGCGAATGAGACCTTGGTCTACTTTGATAAAGTTGTCGAAGGTCATGTTAATAGGTATCAAGTTCAAACCACTCTGCTCCACAAAAGGGCCTTTGAAGTTCTCAGTAAGGATGAGCTGAGACAATAAGGAGCATCCTCTCAGAGAAAGAAAATGCTCCAGGAAGCCGTCGCCTATGAAACTACATTGGATAGATAGCAAAAAGGACGTTGCAAACATTACGTGGGATTCGTCAGCAGACGGAGGCCATCGAGCAAAAGCATCCTCTAATCCTACAATGGCTCTCTGGCGGTGACGAAGGGCTAGGCTATTATTGGGCCTTTCGACTTGAACAGCAAGATGGGAGCCTGCCAAAGCGAGCATAGCGTCCATGAGGTATGGGTACTGGGCCAGTCAGTTATAAATCTTGAGCAGCTGTGGCGTATCTAGGTATACTTGCTCGATGACTTTTGAGAGGAACGTCACGAACCCAAATTTCGTCGCGGTCGTGAGGAACAGAGGGATATGCTGCTGTGAGATAGTGATGGAATAGTTGCATGTCGTCCGGGCTATACACAATTGGTGTATCAGATAGCCGGACAACCTGGCTCGGGCTTGGGACCTTGGGCTCGACAAAATCCTGCCGCGCATGCTTGAATACATCTGGGTATCTACAGAGCACTTTCTGGTCTTTAGCCACAGTAGCCTAGCATTGGACAGCTTACCTACACCGACGCCTGTCGCAATTTGCACATGACGGCCACGTTTCTTGACACTAATAGGCTTTAGCATGGGCAGGCATTCAGGCAAAAACAAATACCTTGATCTTTCTTTTCTTACAACCAAGACAGCCCAGACGACTCTTGGTATGCACTCGTCGTTGTCGTGAGCCTGTCGAGGCCTCAGCATGGCTGTTGGGTACAAGAAAACTATTTGGATGAGAATCCAGCCACCAAAACCTATCGAGAGGCATACTCTTGGTCATGTTGGCCTAGTTCAGACTGAGGCGTGAGCGATACATGATTAAAATTTCGGGCATGCTGCTCCGGCCGTGGTGCCATTCTGGGTTGCTTGTTGTGGCTGATCAGAGCATCGTCCTCGAGAAAGTCACCTAATGCATCCAGCACTATGTAGCCCTGGAACAAGTCATCCATGGGGGCTCATTCGTCGAGTGCCAGAGAGCGCAAATGTGGCATTTCTTGTTTGTGAGTACTACCTCAACGTCGGGGATTTGAGCAATGCTCACACCACTTCGGTGGACCCCACATCCAATCAAGTTGTCCTGATGGGAGGCCTTGTCCAGCAATTCCAAGTCGGAAGGTCGGCGCTATTAATGGCACCCAGGTGAGAGGCACAGCACCAGCTAAGCAGAGCGGTCCGTGTGCTTTGCATGTCGGCGCTTCTTTCAGGAGTTTGTCTGATTCAACGCTATAGAGCGAGCGACATGTGTATACCCAATGGCAAAGAGAGAAGACCGGGACCGCTGGTTTGTTGGAATGTTCCCCGGCATCCCAGGGGGCTACGTCACTGGCTCGGAAGCGTGGATACCTCAACATTGCAACATGAGTTTGACTGCAGCGAGCTTTGTTTCAAAATACCGGGTCAAAATATGTGTGGCAAGGAGGCCGAGTAAAGTCTTGGGCTCAGTCTTGGTTGCTGCGTATAATGTCTGGTGATGTCGCGTGCGCAGACTGACGGAGGAAGGGGTGAGTGGGAATGGTAATAGGGAGACTGTATCTAGCCGGCCCGTCTATGGACGCGTCTGTCGTTCTTGAGCCGCAACAGATGCAACGGATCTTGGATCCATGTGGTGGAATGCTTGACGGACAAGGCCATTCGATAGGTTTCTTGGTGGTTCGTTAGGCTCCCACGCGTTCGGGAGACTAGCTAGCCGCAGCAGCGCCCTCAGGTCTGACGTCTCCCATGAACAAGGCTCCACCGGTATTCCTTCCAACACCGTGGCAAACCTCACGCTGCCGAAAAGCTCTTCACTCAACGCCGTGCTGCATCTGCCGGGCATACTCTCACCGACACGGCGACTGCTTGTTGCTCATGTGCTGCCTAATCACTGCGCGAGGACCACGCCCCCACTGAAGTGAACACGCCAGCGCCCGACGGCTGCACTCGACCCTCGCCCGATTCACCACCACCACCCACCTAGGTCGAGTCCGCACCGCCCGCCACAATGCCGTCCATTCTGTCCGACGAGGACAAGCAGATGGTCAAGCGCACCGTCCCCAAGTCTGGCAACAAGATCCATGCCGTCGCCGTCGCCAAGTTGTACATTGCCTATCCCGACAGGCACCGATGGACATACACCGGACTGCAGGGCGCCGTAGTGCTGGCCAACGACCTGGTCGGAAACACCTTCTGGCTCAAGATGGTCGACATATCGGTACGCTCCAGCAAATCCCTCCACGAGAAGCCGCATACTGACACAGGCAGCCGCAAACCCGAGGTGTAATATGGGACCAGGAGATCTACGACCCCTTCTCTTACAATCAAGACCGTGTATTCTTCCATACCTTTGAACTCGAGGATTGTCTGGCTGGTTTGTCGTTTGCCGACGAGAAGGAAGCCCGAACGTTCAAGAAGAAGCTCGACGACCGTGAAAAGAATGCCCACAAGAACACAAAGAGCAAGCCTTTTAGCGCAACAATTGGCAGCAGTGTAGCTGCAACCAACGAAAAGAGCGGAGGCCATGGCCATGGTCACGGCCTCTTGGGCGGAATTTTCGGACACCGTCATTCCTCGCACCCAGCTCCCCCAGCGCAATCTATTATTCCACCCGCCAGCGTTACGTCACCCGTACAAAGCAGCCATTCCAACGCAACGAGCGCAAGAAGTTCCGCAATCGACACGACCGACCCCTCATGGCAACCGCTGCTCAAAGAACTGCTGGCTATGGGTATCACAGAAGACCAGATTGAAGAGAACGCCGACTTCATCAAGCTCTACATTGAACAGAGGAAATCCGAGGAAAAGCTCAAAGACGACCACCACCGTCGATCACGAGCACCCCCGCCGCCTCCGCCCGGTGCGCCTCTCAGTCCCCAAAACACGGGTAGTACAAGCGCGTCAAAACGAGGTCCTCCGCCAGCACCCCCGCCAGCGCGGCGCACGCGACACGATGCATCTGTCAACCGAAACTCGTCGCAAAGCCCAGCACCACATTCGCCGACTCGAGAAGCCACGCCTCCTCCAGGACCGCCCAAGCCCGTATTCCGAGCGCCTCCGCCGATTGCAGATGCAGGCAAGTTTGCGAATCAGCCTCCTGCACCACCAAACCGAGCGCGAGCCTCCTCAAACGCAGCGAACCCGGGCCCTCCTCCACCACCTCGACCGCCGAAGACGCCAGTGCCCGACGAGGAGAAACCAGTGGGAGGCAAATTTGGTGTACCTCCACCTTTTACGGGGAACCGTGTACCTTCAGGTCCACCGCCTCCTCCTCCCAGCCGGGGACCAGTACCACCGCCGCCCCCAGCGCGAGACACACCGTCAGCACCTCCTCCACCGCTTCCTCCAAAGACCTCAGCAGCACCAACGCCGCCCCCAATTCACAACATACCGCCTCCGCCGCCGCTACCGCCATCTGCATCCCGACCAGCACCTCCTCCACCGTCAGGAGCAGCGCCAGTTCCACCTCCTCTACCTCCCACATCGAGCGCAGCACTCCCAGCGCCGCCGCCACCACCTCCCCCTCCGATGCCAGGACGAGCAATTCCACCACCTCCACCAATGCCCAACAGTGGTGCGCCGCCGCCACCTCCGCCTATGCCCAACAGCGGCGCACCTCCCCCACCACCGCCAATGCCTCCAAGTGGCGGACCCCCGGCACCACCACCTCCACCACCACCAGGCGGTGCCTCTCTACCCAAAGTTCCAGCTGGGCGGGATGGTTTGCTGGCAGATATTCGTGGAGGAGCAAGATTGAAGAAGGTTTCAGATTCAGAGAAGAGAGATCGAAGTGGGGCAGCAGTGCCTGGAAAGGAACCAGCAGGAGGTGCATCAGGAGGCAGCTCGACTCCTGGTGGTGGAGAGGCTGGACTGGCTGGAGCATTGGCTAGCGCTCTCGCAGCGCGGAAGTCCAAAGTTAGTCATAGTGGTAAGTGGACATTCTCCAAGCGTGAAGTGATGTTATGCTAACAGCGTGCACAGACGACGAGTCAGACAAGGACGATTGGTAGATGAAGGGAGTCAGCAGCTCAAGCTTGTTTCAAAGCAATGCCAAAGAAAAGTGCCGAGTCGACAGTGTGCTGTTGCGTGGCTGGCCTACTGGCTTTGTAGCGTTGTTCGGTGAGGAGAAGAGCAGAGAATGGAAGCAGAAGGCGAAATATAGCCGTATCTGGTCGGCGAGCATGATGCTGATGGTGGTACATGGCAGAGATAGTAGCAGTGACAGTTGATAGCAAGAATGTTCAATGTATATTCTTCCATGCTGGGCCGTGTATCGTTTGTCGGATGCTCAGTCACGTGCGTGGGGGCGGAATAGGGTTTCCGGCGCTAGGCCGCACGGGGTTGCGGGCTGAAGCAGCGGAGCGCAGCCGAGAGGAAGTTGCGGCGGGATGATGATGCGGGGTAGCGACTCTGTGTGCGCCGCGCGCGCAATTGCCTGTGTCTGCGGGCGGCTCGTGAATGAGCCTCTCTGTCGGTTCATTGTGAGCATGGCAAGGAAGAGGAGCCGATTGCGGTTTGGCTGTAAAGTCGATTGCCATGTCGACGTCGCGAAGCATTAGACGCGTGCGGCACATGGGTGTGTCCAGCCTCGGTTGACGACGGCGTATCCATCCTCCCGAATTCTGCAAGCCGAGCCATTGCCTTAAGGTTGTGCACTGAACCCGTTCAAAAGCCAGCCAGTTCCCTCACAAGTGCCTAGTACGACTGTCCCTCCTCTCCAGAGCTCGTATTGACGTCGTCCGGCACGACAGAAGCTAATCAGTCATGTCGGCCTTCAGCCGCAACCTGTGCAGTACCGCTTCACGAACCATCCGATCGCGGGCCAGCGTCGTAACCAGAGCCACCAGGCCAATTGCTCTCCGTGCGTTTCCTACCATCTCAGCCACCTCGAGAGTACCATCTGCATCGCCCTTCTCCACAATGACGCCTCTCAAGAGCGCCGTGACGCAGACGCTCACCAAGCGCGAGTATGATCCCGAGATCAAGGACATGGCCAGCTACATCCACAACACCCCGATCGACTCGGAGCTTGCGGTAAGACAAATATAGATCCCACCCCCCACTGGAACCGAAAATCTAACGTAAGTCGGACAACAGTACGACACGGCCCGCTGGGTGTTTGTCGACACGCTAGGATGCGGCCTCGAGGGTCTGCGTTTCGAGCAATGCAGGAAGATCCTGGGCCCTGTTGTTGAGGGAACAATCGTTCCCAACGGCACAAAGGTGCCCGGCACAAACTACCAGCTCGATCCCGTCAATGGTGCCTTCAATATTGGCGCCATGATCCGATGGCTCGACTTCAACGACTGCTGGCTGGCTGCTGAGTGGGGCCACCCTTCGGACAACTTGGGTGCCATTCTTGCAACTGCCGACTGGATTACTCGCACAAACAAGGCTGGAGGCAATCTCGGCAATGGCAAGATCTTCAAGGTTAGAGATGTCCTCGAGGCCATGATCAGGGCCCACGAGATCCAGGGCTGCATGGCCCTCGAGAACTCGTTCAACAAGGTCGGTCTGGACCACGTTATTCTCGTCAAGCTGGCCTCGACTGCCGTCGTGTCTAAGATGATGGGTCTCAGCGAGGCTCAGACGCGTGATACCATTTCTCAGGCCTTTGTCGATGGCCAGTCGATGCGTACCTACAGGCACTCGCCCAACACCATGTCGCGCAAGTCGTGGGCCGCCGGTGACGCGTGTCAGACAGCCGTCAACCTTGTACTCAAGGTCATGAAGGGTGAGCCGGGACTTCCCACTGTTCTCTCGGCTCCTACGTGGGGCTTCTACGACGTAAACTTTGGCGGAAAGCCATTTACCTTCCAGCGAGGATACGGAAGCTACGTCATGGAGAACGTCCTGTTCAAGGTCTCGTATCCTGGTAAGCCCTTACTTGGCCCTCTTTCCTTTTTCGTGCTCAAAAACTAATATTGGCGGCAGCTGAGTTCCACTCTCAAACGGCCGTCGAGGCCGCCCAGCGCCTCAACAAGAAATTGAGGGCAATGGGCAAGACTGCAGAGGACATTGAGGGTGTGGTGAACCGAACACACGAAGCCTGCATCCGTATTATCGACAAGCAGTTTAAGCCAATGGAGAACTTCGCCGACCGTGATCACTGCGTCCAGGTAAGTCGTATATGTCGCTGACTCACAGCTGACGCTGACATTGAGGTAGTACATGGTCGCCACCATGTTTGTCTTTGATCGTCTCGAGGCCACCGACTATCCAGATGACAGTGAAGCTGCTACTTCGGCGTTGGTGGAGTCGCTGCGCCAGCGTATCAGCTGCGTCGAGGACCCTCAGTTCACCAAGGACTACCACGACCCGGAGAAGCGAACCATCTCCAACGCCCTCACCGTCACGCTCAAGGACGGTACCGTGCTCGAGGAGGAAGTCGTCGAGGCTCCTCTTGGTCACCGACTGCGTCGTGAGGAAGCCAAGCCTGAGATTCTTGCCAAATACAAGAGGCACCTCGGCCCGCACTATCCGGCGGAACACGTCGATAAGCTCGTTGCCTTGGCTCAGGACAGCAAGACGCTCGACAACATGGACATCGACGAGTACGTCGACCTGTATGTGAAAAATTAGAGATTAAGCCTCGGTTCCGCAATCATAGCTAGATTAAGTGCCTCTGCCATCGGGCGCCTCGCCAACGCTGGGCCATATCGTGATTGTCGCTTATGCAACCCAATGCAGTCCCAGCCTTCTGTGCTTCCGTATATTTTCTTCTCTGCACATCCCTGCCGCTTGCGCTGCGTAGTCACGTTGAAACGTCACGCCAAAACACCGCATTGACCACGTCATATAGTTTTGCAATATCCCATACACGCCGCGTGATCTTAGCCTGCCCGACATTGCGACCATAGTATCAGATGCATCATGACGACGTCCGTTCCGGCGGGGATTATGTACTCAGCTCGATATAGAGGCCGCTTTGTGGGGAACATGCCATTTGACCGGTTGTTGGGGCCCAAAAGTTACCGACCTAGACTACTGCCAGCCATAGTGATATCTCCCCACCAGACCAGATGAGTACGGAAGTAGGCGAGCCGTCCACCCCCCAACTCGGGCTCACCTCAGAAAGGTGTTCTAGGACGGTACGGAGTGGAGGCTGGAGTGAGACAAGGGCTCCACACGTAATGGACAGTCTGTTGTGGCGCGCCGATGTGTTTACGGAGATTGGTACCGGATACTCCAGAATGTGCGTTCAATTTTGGAAATAGTAGTGTTTGCAGCGAATCGATGACCACTCATCCCCCCTTCCGATGAAACAGGCGTGCGCCTCTTTGCCTGCTCCGGGCTTTTCTTGATAAGTACCCTTTCTCAAGGTTCGCTCTCGCTCTCTCTCTCCAAGTCTGACTTTGGTTGTCGACTATTCATCGTTCCGTCTTCTCCCGCTTACTCTTAGTCAGAACACAGACTCTGTATACGTGAAAGAAGGTTCTTTTTCGGCAAGTGCACTGTCAGATTTACCTAGTGAAGATCGCTAGTAAGCCTCCTTAGAGTTCCACTTTTGTTATTCTTGTACTGATGTCGATGTGCAGCCAAATACCTACTGGGAATACCAGTGTTCGGTTACTGAACACCTTGTGCTCTTGCAAAGTTCAGTAGACGTCACTCGTTCTTTTCCCTTTTTCCTCTTTTATATCTCCAAGTCCTCTCTCTTTTTTGGATTTTGGTATTGTAATTGTACATTTCTTACCATGTCGTCCACACCGAACAGCAACCTTTCCGACAGCCGGAGCCTCAGTTCCATCGATGAGGCTGAAAAGGGCATGTACGATAGTACACTGGAGCTCACAGCACCTGGCTTCGTATACATGGATCCGAAAAAGCAATCCCTTGCACCTACACCAGCACTTCCAGTTTCTCCAGTGCACCAGGGCATAACACCTTGTGCGAGCGTACCAGAATTGACATTGCCAGCCGGGGAGAAACCGAATGGTGCCGCTGAAGTCAAGACAACAGTCAAAGGGCCAGTGACTGATAAGCCGCGGAAACCGAAGACCAGTCGATGGGTTCTCTTCACGCTCTGGTTCAACACGTACCGAAAGTTCTTCACATTCGTTACTTTGCTCAACCTCACGGGCATCATCTTGGCAGCATGCGGTCGCTTTCCCTACGCCGAGAACCATCTCGGTGCTCTTGTGCTAGGAAATTTGCTCTGTGCAATCCTCATGCGGAATGAGCTGTGGATGCGCTTTTTGTACATGGTTGCCATTTATGGTCTGAGCGTGTGTATGCCCTTGCTCCTTCGTACACATCCATCACTGACCTGTTTGAACAGTGGACACCAATACCTGTGAAGCTGGCAGTGGTATCTATACTGCAACATGTTGGAGGTATCCACTCTGGATGCGCGCTATCCGGTGCTGCGTAAGTGAACACAACTTGTCTAACAAAGAGCTGTACTGACACTCGGCGTAGTTGGCTCATCTACAAGGTCGTCGACATCATCAGATACCGCGCTGTGCAGCATCCCGCTATAATTGCGAGCGGCATCATCACTAATGTTTTCATTATCATTTCTGTCTTGAGTGCTTTCCCTTGGGTTCGGAAGTAAGTCGACGGACACATCACTTCAGACACATCCGCTTACGTCGTACTCAGCACCTATCACAACGTCTTTGAAAGACACCACCGTTTTGTCGGATGGCTAGGTCTTGCAGTATGTGATTCAAGATGTCACCTCAGAAAGGATACATGCTGACGACCTCCAGATGACATGGGTCTTTGTGATCATGAGCAACACCTACGACATCAAGCGCGGCGAATGGCGCAGAGACTCTCACAGCCTTCTCAGCGTCCAAGAGCTCTGGTTCGCCGTCTTCATGACCATCTTGTCCGTTCCCCTTTCACCCAGAAATACCATCCACCGCTAACCCCTCCTCAGCGTCCTCATCCCCTGGGTTACCCTCCGCGAAGTCCCCGTCGAAGTCGAAATCCCCTCGCCCAAAGTTGCCGTTCTCAAGTTTGAGCGCGGCATGCAGCAAGGTTTACTCGGCCGCATCAGCCGCACATCCGTCATGGAGTACCACGCCTTTGGCATCATCAGCGAAGGCCGCAAGTCCGGCTGCCACTACATGATCTGCGGCGTCCAGGGTGACTTCACACGCGGCCTTGTTGCCAACCCCCCGAAAACCGTGTGGACCCGCCAACTCAAATTTGGTACGTCATTTATCTACTTGCAACTCCCCCCAGACCCCCAATATTCCATGTACATGAATACTAACGAAACACTCCGTCCCCACAGCCGGCCCCGGTCACGCCTCCGCCATGTTCAATCGCGGCATCCGTATCTGTACCGGCACAGGTATCGGCGCCGCTCTCTCCACCTGCATCCAGTCGCCCAACTGGTTCCTCATCTGGATCGGATCGGACCAGGAGCGCACATTTGGACCTACCGTCGCGGGCCTCATTCACAAGCACATCGAGCCTGAGCGCATGATCCTCTGGGATAGCAAGAAACGTGGTGGTCGACCCGATACGATGGCTTTGCTGAGAGAGACGTGGAAGAGCTTTGGTGCAGAGGTTATTTTTATTACGAGTAATAAGCAAGGAAATGATGAGATGATGAGGGGTTGCAAGGAGGAAGGAATGCATGCGTTTGGGACGTTGTGGGATTTTTAAGAGGGGGTTCGACGATGAAGATGGTTGTAGCAAGCGTTTTTTGGTTCTTGAGATGAGTATCTTTGGTGTTTCTTTTTTTTTCTCTCTCTGAGCATTTTTACCTGGCGTTTATATCTTACTTCTCGCTGTTACTTTTTGGATGTTCAGAAGTATTTCTTCCTTTTGTATCTTCATCATATCATCATATCTCTCCTTCCCTTTCGGACTTGATACACGGCCTTTTTTGTAAGTAGATATTAGAACGCTGCATATATACAGTCATGGTTCATAGTTGCATACGCATTTTCTCTTCCTTCATGCTGTTAAGTGCGCGAAATATTTCTTGCATGTTTCATACCTCATATGTGCATGAGTAGATATGTTGTTCTCGCTCGCAGCGTTCAACCCTGTTGTTCGTACCCAGACGCACTGGTTGTCTCAAGATAGCTAAAAACAACAACAGGACTAGACTCCGCTCCCCACAGTTTCTCTAAGAATACACCAAACAAGTTGCTAGAACGTGGGTTCCTCGTATCACCATTCATCGCAACGCCGAAACTCTCTTCCTCCAAGTCGTCAAAGAAATCTCCATATACTCACGGCCATGGCTCCGAAAAGCCAATTCTAATCGTCGGAAGCGCAGATGCAAAACGCAGACGCATCTTTCCATGTCGATGAGCCCTCCTCATCAAGATCAGGCAAACACATACGCGCATACACATCGTCATCACCACATAGCACAGCCTCTCGCCTATCTGTCGTTTTACTGCCCAACCTACTTTCCCCAACGCACCCACCACCTCAAAACCACGTACATCTTCCCCGGCCCCACTTGCCTCGTCTCAATCTATCCACGCACGGGTGGAAAGACGCTATCGAAAGACGTGCAGTGATGCGGTAGATTAAATGTGGGCGCGAAGGTTCTAGTGGGGGGGTCTGAAGTACGAGTGGCGTTTTGGAAGACTGAGGGACCCGCTTTCGAGGGTGGGATGGGGAAGATGGGAGGGTATGTCACTGCCAGGTATGCAAACGGATAAGGGAAGGTTTTGCGTTGCTTAGCGCGGCTGTAGAAAGATTGGATACGTGCCCTGGCTGAATGTATGTGTATCTGCAACCGGGTATTCGGGAACAACAAGAGTCTGCCTCACGCGACGTCATGACGGAGAGCAGGTGCAAGCGCAAGGGTTAGTGTGGGGGGAGGGAGCAAGAAATGATGTAGTTCATCCTTAGAAAGTAAAGTTTGCCCAAGTTGCGGGAAGTCGGGAAGTCGGGCGCGTAGATCCGGGAGTAATTAAGGTACCGATTTATTGCTTTCTTGGCTTCTCTTTTCTTCTCATCTTGCGTAAGTTTGAGTTTGTTTAGGAGGGTCCACTGACGTATGATCTGGATCGTGGTCTAGAAGGGCGTTGCTTCTGGAAGATGACCAGTATAAAGTTATGGGAGATGAAGGGTTTTTAACCAAGGTTGAGCAGGAATTGTTTGCTTTTGTACAAGACACAGACGTGATGCCGAGAGAACCGCCTATGTTCTTTGGTTACAGTGAGCTGTGAAGGCGATCCAGGGGTTGATGAAGTTTACTTTTTTCTTCCTGTCCTGATGAATGAAAAAAGTCTATCGTGCAGCGATCGAAATCTTGTTGCACCTTGAACCCTGATGAGCAAAAAGCTGCTCATGTTCTTACACGCAGTTACTTGCATGGCGCATTCTTTGGGTTTTTTGATCACGCAACGCAACACACTGCTGCCAAATTACTTGAATTTTCCGTCCCTCATCGGTAGAGCACGATTCCCGGTAACTGGAAGCGACAATCCTCTCGCCATGCAACAAACAATACGGCACTGGCCACGCGATGGCGGGGGTCCTGCTATGTCCGTAACGCGTGGCAATGCCGTCAAGTGTCCCGAAGTATGCATGCGCAATACCGCGGTTGCATGTCTCTAATGAGGTTAGAGTTCTTGATGCGGATGATGCCGAATGCGGTTACACCAGTTAAACAACCACAAACGTTGCAAAGTGGGGCATACACGGCTCATTGAAATTGAGAATATAATTCGTTAAAATGGGAATCTTTTCATCACAAGAGCCAACGACAAGATGGCCGAGCGGTTAAGGCGCATGACTCAAGCGAAAGCTTTCCCCCTCAGCGAGGAAGTGTTCATGTAGAGAAATCTGCGTGGGTTCGAGTCCCACTCTTGTCATCATCTTTTTTGTTATTCTTTTTGCCTCGAGGAAGGTGCAGCAGCATGTGTAGCAGGTAGGCATACTGGGAGGCATGACCAAATTTTTGTTGACTCGGAATCGTTGATGCAAACGATTCGCAACTGTGAAGCAGAGACCGAGGAGGAACATCACCTGGTATCTGTATCGATACGCCATTCATGGAGCAGAAGAGTGTTAAGAAACAGTGGTATTTGTGTATGTAAACTACGACTGAGAAGGAAACGCAGTGGACTAGAAAAGAAGCAGCAGCACGATATAGACAAGAAGCTGCGGCGTAACATACGAAATTGGGCCACGCACATGGAACAGCACAAGGCATCGGGGTTCCTGCAGCGTCGATCTCGAGGTGGCGTCCGACACCTGACTGATGCACCACCAGGTTGATGCAGTAGCCAGAGTAAGAAGTTGCACAACAACGAGAACAAGGGATGTAGTGGCTACGGAATATGGGCGGAGGCAGGTATACCGAGAAGAAAGAGAAAGAGACAAGGACAAAGTAAAATAAGGCTGTAATATTTCGTATGAGAAGAAGCAAAAGACCAGAAGAAGTTGAATATAACAGTAGTAGTAGTAGCAGTAGCAGCAACACAAGCGAAATCAGAACGCCAAACCCAGCCGCGAGGCTTTCCAGTTTAAGCAAGTAGAGGAAATGTCGTGTGTCCGCGAGGACGTTGTGTGTCTGTTTGTCTTTTCGTGATGGTGTGGCAAGGGATAAATATGTGGAGAAGAAGGGAAGGGAGGTGAGGTGAGGTGAGGGGCAGGGTGGATGTGGGTGTGGGTGTGTCGGGTGGGTGGGTTCGACAACACTGTTTCTGATGGTAGTACTTTGCGGGCCCAGCTCGCTGGATCCCGTTTTCTCCAACCAACCTCCTCCGCCTCGCTCCCTTCCTCCCTTGTCTCTTTTTTTGGGCTCAATTCATATGCGGCGGTCCAGGCGGTCGACGCGCGCCTTGAAGCTTTTTACAATCTCGCCGATGCGCCGTACTTTGTCGAATTCGACCTGGAGCTCGTCGATTTCGCGGAGGATGGCACGGAAGCGGGCGATTTCGGCGTCGGCCATTTGCATGGCGTTGCCTGCGCGGTCGTACTGCATTTGGGTTGCTGTTTGTGTCTGTTGGGTGAGCTGGGGAGCGGAGGTGGGTTAGCTTGTGTATGCTGCTTGGTGCTGTTCCTCCGAGCCAGAGCAGAGGGAGAGACTCACATACTGCCAGCGCTGCTGGATGGAATACATTAAACGATCAAAGTGGGCGCTGAGCGCCTGCAAACTAGAAGGATCCAGGAGGAGACGGCCCTGGCTAGAGGCGTGAGAAGCAGCGCGCGAGGAATTGGAGCCCTGCTGCGAGGCGGCAATTTGCTGCTGAAGAAATCTGCTCTCGCTCGAGTTGAGGCCCAGTTCAGACACTGGGATGGCAGACATGTGCACATAATTATCTTAAGAACATGGTCGGTCGGATGGAACCCTTCTGGCTTTGCTTTCTCCCCTGTGGATGTGCGTGTGTAGGATTGGTGTGTGTGACGCCCTGGAAAGCTCAATGCTTGGGACGGTAGCAATTGTTACTAGTGGGCTCTGGAGCTGCTGGGCAACGTTACGATATCCATGCGTCGAGGAGGGAATGGGGACGGAGGAATATGCACGCTGATGTTGTTTAGGGATCATGGAAGGCGCGGCTGAGAGGGCCCGCCAAGTGGCCGCCGGCTACCTCTCACCAACAACCTTACCTCGCCCACTACCACCCACACATGTCACCCCCGGAAAAGCAAAGACCTGCGAACGCCCAACTATCCCACACCCTCATCTCCTCTTAGCCGGCTGCAGCCCTACGTCCTGCCGCCCGAGTCCCGACCGCGTGTGCAGCACTCGTTGTGCACTTGGTGCTGCACCGGTTCTGATGCGCGACACGGCGCGTATCGCAACGAGCGAGCATAGCCGTCTGCAAGCCCCTCCCTACTCTCCTACTCTTACTCTTTCACTTTGGTCCACTCGCCGAACCACCATGGCCATTGTGCTTTTTTGTGCACCCACCATCTAGGTGCTGTGCCGTCCAGGCGCGGCCCACTGACTCCGCATGCACACCCTCTTGATCCCCCCGCGACAAGGATGTCTTTGATTGTGCCGTCAGGTTCATGGGTGAATGTCGACCCCACCAGCTCCCATGAGGGAGGGGGTGTACACAACTCCCGGCCGGGACCATCGACGAACCACATGCAGAAGGTGACAATGCTCTGGGGGCAACGTGATGAGAATCTGCCGCTGGGCTTGAAAACCAACAACCTCGTCTCAAGCAAAGCATTTCAAGTGGCTTTCACAAAAGAGCACAAGATGTGCCGAGGCAACAAGGCCCCCCCTGGACACACACCAGACCTTCTTCATGGATGTAGACAGGATACGCGACTTATCACACGTCCGTGACAGAGCGCTTGTTCCTGTCACATCTTTGACATGCTTCAACTGTATCCTTGACACCTGGTATCAATAGTCAAACTTTGTTTCATAAGTGAACAACGATTCATATTTTCCCACATTAACTCCCGGCCTAGGGTATCCTGCTAAAGAAAAAAAGGAGAGAGCTGGTTCGCTCATGTTCGTCCAAGTCGTCATATAGTTACAGGTAAAGTGGAAGAAAAGGAAAAAAAGGGGGTATATACACCAAAGCCTACCAACGCTATGCACAACAGGGGGAAGAAAAGGAAAACTGCAAACGGTCTTATGACCAACGCTCTTTACAAAGCATAATTTTCGGCGTGAAGGAAAATCTCGTCACGTCCACTGTCACTCCACACGCTTCTTTGCAACTGCGCAACCGTCTCACTGACGCTGATGCGCATGGCCGGTGGCCCGCAAACAAACACGCAGGTACGCCTGCCAAAGTTTCGACTGAGGCCTTTGAGCAAGTATGGTATATCCGGGCGTCCGTATTCTGTGCTCCATCCGTCCTTCTTCTTGACGGCAGCGGGCAAGAACGCGAAGCGCATCAAGTTCTTTTGGAACTCGGTGGGTGTAGAGGGGAATCCAAAGTCGAATCCTTGTGTAGTCTCCACAGGGTTGTGGACGATACTAGGGGCTATGGCTCCAGACCCGGCTGAAATGGCCTGTGAAATGTCGAGAGAGAGGTTACGGTCCTGACGACGAGCGGCCAGTCCGCGTGGCGCGGGGGCAATCACGTCGGGGTTAGAACTATTTGCTGACTCGGCGGAGTTGCGGCCGTTGTTGTAGCCGGGGCGCGGTGGGGCTAGATGACCCCTGTTGACGGGCAACAAGTGTGCCTGTGGGAGCGCGGTGATGTTGTCTTCGTTCTCACGTCTAAGTTCATACTCCTTCTCTGGGTCGCCTTGTGCTTCGTCGCGGATAAGAGCCGAGTGTCGCTTAGACGAAATGCCCGACAAGCGGTGTTCAGCAATGTTCTGGAAAGCGTCGTTGACCTTGTCGTGAAAGTAAAGCGACACTGGACGGGTGGGTGTCTTTGCACTAACCAGTCCACCAGCGGGGTTGCGCTTTGCTGCAGTAATGTAGAACTGGCATTCTACTGTCTCAGGCGGTGCGAATTCTCGGCAGATGCGAAGTTCTTCTTTGAACCACTCCATGGTCTCAGGACGCTTGAGGGCCCAGATGACATGGATCTTGCGCGTGACTGCCTTACCATCGCGCATCTTCTTGATCAATGATAGAAGCTGAGAGACAATGGCTGTAATGCCACTGCCGCCGGCGATGAGCACAACATCATCAAAGGCTTCAATACGTCGTTGCATGCCTCCGTAAGGGCCATCGATGAAAGCTCGGTAGGTATGCCACGGGCCGTGGTCGAGCGCGTTTTCGAGAACCTTGCGAGTGAAGCCGCCAAACGGTCGGAAGACCAAGACCATGTCGCGGTATCCCTCACCGTATTCAGAAGGAAAGTCTTCGCTGCAGAGCGAGGCGATGGTGAAAGGGTGGTTTTCGAACACTGAAATGCCAGGCATGCGGAGGTAGACATATTGTCCAGGTCTCCACGTCATCTGAGTCGGGATGGTGACCTTGATGGCGTTTTCCGGCATAAGTGTCACGGCAGCCTCATCACCAATGAGCCAAGATAGACGTCCAGGGCGAGTCCAGTTGAGGTAAAAGAGCCGCATAAAGTATGAAGTTATCCAGATGGCAAGGGTCGAGAGGAGATAATGCCACGATGTGAGGTAGTTATTGCAATGCCAGAACATCATGCCCAGGAAGACGATGGAAACGGGCACGTGGAGCGCCACAAAGAGCTCGTATATTCGATGGCGGAGAGGTGCGATTGAATGTGTACAAAGAAAGCAAAGGGGAACAAGTGCTGCGATACCTGGAATCTGTCAGTTTGCATCATGTGACCACTCGGAATAGTAAATGTACCTGTGCCATAGATGTACATTCCTTCACGCTGTTGGAACAGCTGCTGGAAAGATGCTCGTGCGCCCTTTTCCCAGACTGGAGTGATGTAAAAGGGGACAGTGTGCAAGATGCTAAGCAGAAGGCAGATGTATGCCGCCCACCTGTGTAGCACATTCAATCGCTCGTGGCTGATACCGGTCACCATCGAGATAAGGTTTGCCTTCATCGCAAGAGCGACAATCCAAGGCATCAGGGCGACAGCCATCATACCAGAACGGACCGCCAATGGAGGGGAGCCATAGGCAATACTTTCCCAGAACAGTGGCTGAGGGAGGGTGCAGTAGAGAATTCCTAGGGCTAAAGCAAGGAATACTATCACGCAAATAGCCAAAGAGGGAAAGACAATGGGCCTCCATCCTTTTTTGATCTGGATCTGTGGTGTCGGGCGGTAGAAGATGAACCGGAAGAAGGCGACCATGTTGTTGATTGGGCTCACTGAAGAAACGCTAGACTGCTGTTTTGGCACACTTGGTAGCGGGCCTTCGCGAGGAAAGAACTTCATGGTGGACTTGTCAGTATCAAGTACTGATAGTTCGTAGTCTGTGGCAGGAGAAGATGTTTTCGAAGACTGTAATACCTCTTCTTGATGGAGCGCGGTCCGGATCTTGTCCGTGAATAGGTGGTAGTACCGCATGAGCGCTGCAATGACGAGCAGAGGTATGCAAAAGTAGACGTATGCAAGCGCATATTTGCCACTCTTGCTCCATGGATCAACTGTGTTGGCTTGTATCAAACCAGCTGGGCTTGTGCTGTTAAACGGGATGTTGATCCGTCGAAATAACGTTGAGACGGACTGTACAACGTCCCGCTCGGCGTGCGACACAATGACACCTAGTTGTTCCATGGCCATGCCCGTCCGCGCCACGAGGGCTTCCCGTAGGGCTGGCATTTTCGAATCGTAACGCGTGTTCGCAATAATCGGTGTGGTGTTTGTTTCGTAGATCACCTCTGCCAGCAGAAGTCGGAACTCGACAGTAAGGCGTCCTGGGCCGGCGGGTAATGACTTTGGGGGAACGGTCGCTTAAAGAACATCCGGGGTCCTGTTTCTACATGGAAAACCAGGTGAACGGTCGTGTATTGTGATAATGCGCTCCTGTGGCGCAGCGGAGACTCAATCCAGGATTGATATTATGCCGTGGCGGAAAGGATCCCGTGCAACAAGAAGCTAGTTCCACCTCTTGTTTTGCTTTGCGATGATGGTATTAGGTGCAAATACTCGCAACATCCGTCTAGACGCAGACCGGAGTGTACATTCTGATGGACAGATAACGTGCGCGAGCAGGAGCTCGGTTCCTTAAGTCCTGTGGCCAAGTGGGGTGCGGGTGACTCGCAGGGATACTAGGGCTGTCGTATCGTGGCAGCAAATGGAGAATGATATTCTACCGCTCACCAGAATCCACGCTATTGGGCCAAGGTGTGATTGCCAGTCCGGGCCGGGGGTTGCTCAAAAGGGAATTAGAGAGCCTAAAGCGCGCCGTCACATTTGCAACCTGCAGCAACACACATTGGATTATGAGAGGCCTTTGCAGCCATTGCCGCAATATGCTTTATGCACAGGGGCCTGGGCGGTGACTGGACTGGACTGGCGAGCAGCGGACCGGCTAGGAAGCGGACCGATCTTAATCTTCCCTTTTCAAGCGGGAGGGTACTGGTACTCGCGGGAGCACTGAGTCGTGCTATTCCATCGCTGATCGCTCCTGAGGTACGCCCAACGTCGAGGAGCTGTAGCACGACGCTCATTTCACGTCGTGTTCATGGCCGTCTTCCATCTCATGTGAGACCTTTCATCATGTCGGGGCCGCAGCACAATCCTGCTCATCTGTCCAGGGTCCTTAGCGTCGTCGTCGAGGCAGCACGACAGCAGCCGCAGTCGTATCACAGCCTCTAGGGCTCCCGCCTGTCGGTAGGCAAGCTCCGCTTGGTGGATTAGTGGATATCAACAGGGCTGTTCTTTCGTTCGCATGACCGTAGGATGGACGAATAGGAATAACTGGGCCCTGAAGGCCTTACCGAGGGTGCTTGCAGCCATGCACGGGAAAAGCGATGCTGTGGAGCGGGGTGTCGTGGTGTTGCGAGTCTTTCACTGGACGACGATCGACAATCTAAGCGCCGGCCATCCTCACTGGGACTAGTGCATAACCAAGCTTTCCGTGACCCGCTCGAGTTACCACATGCAATCCTGGTTGGCTGCAAACCTTCATTCAGCATGGCACACCGTCCAGTGCTGAGATGCACTACCTACAGCGTTGAGCTCGCCGCAAGTCTCGGCAAATTTCTTGAAAAGTAATTGGAATACACAGAAACGGCGTTGATCTTGTGGCCCTGGCCCGCTTCGGTGGCTCTCTCCCAACGCACTAACGGATGCCCCCATTGCGAAATCTCTTGTTTTGAGCCTGGATTCGCCAAACAAGCATCAAGCGGTCACATATCGGCATCAAGTTCTCATTCTGGTCCGAGACGGTGACCGTGACGGTCATGATTCATACGATGCAGTCATCATCTCGAGTCTAGGTTCCAGCACGGTCCTGACATTGCGTCAGTGGCCCAAGATCCGACCATTCGCATTTACTGTATACACAAACAGCTAAACACATAGTCCATTGCCGAACTCTTGTTAGCCGCTCTCTGGACCCCTTTGAGGCCGCCCCGCACGTTAACGCACATGGAATATGCCTAACCGCCAGCCCTACCATCTCATTATGTTCAGGGCGATTCGTTTAGGGCTGGAAACTGTCAGCCCAAAGTGCCGGATTTTCAGGCACAGCTCGCTTTGCACGCTCATTACGCGCTCACCCTCGATTAGAGTTGCAGCCACCAGCCCACACTGCGTGAACATGCGCACCCGAAGTGGCAGACCATGCGCACCATGAGCGCTTGGATGATGTCGTGGGCATCTGGATGGGTCTGATGGCGCTTCGCCCCTGTTCGAGAAGTGTGCTCATGTTGCTTGCAAACGTTGTAAAGTGTTGCGCAGCAGACGACGTGGGGGTTCGGGCGAGCCGAGCACGTATACCTTCTGTTCAGTACGGTGACAGCTTCACGAAGCGCCCGCAAGCACAGTAGCAGACGCCCGCTGTCCCCAAAGCGACCACGACTAGTGCAGTCTGCAATAATAATGCAATAACACTTTGATATGTCAGACTAACGACGCTGCACTCTATCACTACCACCATGACCCAGTCCTTAGTCTCACTATAGGCCGCCTCACCGGCTGAACGGATGTTTTCGTACTCGACTCTGTTTTAGAACTCGGACCTTGTGTCTCTCTGATACGCAACTTGATCGGGGGCGATAGTCGAATCCATCTTACATGCAGGAAACGTTTCGAAACATCCGTCCAATCAGTATACAGCATCGGAGCAAATCAATGCTGTGCGACCCACCTCACGTGCGCTGGCTCATATATACCCAGCCTCTTGGGCTCTTTTATCTAGCTTTTTTAGTCGCTGCGTGTGGACGCTCCAGACTTCTCCAGACTGGTGACACGCTATCGGAGAGCTGCCGTGTCACGTTGACGATAAGGCAGTGAGTAGAGCTATTTTTGGCCGACGTTAAGATCTTCACAACGATAGGGGATGTTAGAAGACGTACAGAAAGATTTTGAGAAGGACGATTAATTGTTCCTTGAGCTCCTGGTAGTATGAGGGCCTGACAAGCCCTGCTTTGTCTCGGGTAATTGCCATAATTGTAACATGCCGAATCGTATGCTGCGAAAGAGACGCAAAGTGGCAGAGCAAACATACCTTTTATGCGTAACGTGGCTGGAAGCAGTCTTGGTACGACACCGCGACTACCTGCCCGCCAAGCCAATTTCTGATATGAAATCTCAAAGTGTCATGGAAATGTCTCCGAGTATCGCGGTGAGACACTCAATCAATTATCGCTTATCTTTGCACTTCAAAGCCATGCTCCATTCACCAGTGCCTTCAACTCTACCCGCGTATTTCTTCTATCTTCATATACAATCGAGAAGAAACAGAAGTTGTCAAAAAGTTAAACTTTCTCCCAACTCTCAACCTCCACACATCCCCCATCATTTTTCTGTTCAGTCTTCCCTCCACTTGACATCGCACCAAACCCCCAGATGATCACTAAACTGCACCTTTGACCCCGACTCCACCCCCTCAACCACCATCTCCCCACTACAGCACTCCACCATTTTCGTCCCCAAAATCCCCACAGCTGAAGGCGTAAGTCCTAACATCGCAACTTTATCCAACCTATTTGGCGGAAAAACTTGTTCACCATGCACACCCCACGTATACCCTGGGTCATTCGACTGAAGACATACCCACGCATCAACAAGCCCATTCGTACTTACAAGATCCTCGTCTTCGCGGAGAAGGGGATTGAAGTCTCCAGCGATGACCCCACGGCCCGCTCCGAGCAGGTACGACGTACAGATAGTGAGCTGTTGTGGCCTGAGCGACGGATTTATGGGTAGAGAGTCCAAGTGCACATTGATAAGTCTTATCCGGAGTGACCTTTTACCAGCGCTATGCTTAGATGAAGGATTAAAGATGACATCACAGCAGAGCGCGTTGCGGCCGAAGCGACTTGGCAGTGCCGCTCTCCAGATTGCACCTAGTTGGAGATCGTTTATAGCGACCCAACTTTTGGACACGAGGGTGATATTGATGAATTTTTGGCTGCCAAAAGCGGAGATATCAATGTCGCTGGTGTACCAAGTTTTCTGCACCCAGGAGTTTTCAAGTAGAGTTTTGAGCGCATCTCGGGATACTTCTTGTAGGAAGAGGACGTCTGCGGCTGCTGTGGTTTGGATAACGTGAAGAAGGGCAGACATGCGAGATTTTGGGAGCGGTGCGTCTGCATTCACGTTCCACGTTACCAGACGGAATGAGCCTATCCATTGATTTTCAGTGTCGGGTTGAGAAGTTTTGTTAATGAAATATGGTATCCAGTGTTCTTGGTCGAAGTGGTACCACTGCTGGAAGCTAGGCGTTGCTGCCGTCATTGGCAAAGGCGTCTGTTGCCACCATGATTGAATGTGGCTGCGCATTCGCGATAGCATGGCGAAGTCGAATGTTTGGTATTCGTGGGAGGCCGTGAAATGAAGTAGGGTGGATTTCTCGTTAGTGTAGCGGTAGAGTAAGGTGAAGCTGTAGTTGGCGCAGGAGTGAAAGGCAAGGAGAGCCAGCAGCCTACAACATATGCTCACAAACTATGAAGAAGTTAATATGGCGTGCTCGTAGCTATGATAAGGTAACGTTAATACTATATGTGCCACCTATACAGTACCAAAATATCTACTGTAGGAGGCCAGAGCTCCCAATAAAATCGTACAATTTTGGAGAAAGTATGTTCATAAGTCGTAGCAGATTACTATCAGCTGGAACTTCTTGAGCAGATTCATTTTCTAGCCGCGCGTGGTAGTATGAGTAGCAGACTGAGGCTGACGCACGTAGCTGGGTCCGGATTCTAGACAATCTTGGGGGCTTGTAGTTGCCAGGACTCTCCCTTCCTGACCTGCACATCACAAGGCAAACCACTCACTTTGCGTACGTGTCCCAGCGCAAAATTAGGTATGACATCCTATACATGTGACAAACAACTGCACTGTAGCTGACAAAAGTGCTTGCTGCTCCTTCACAGGGAAACAACAACCATCCATTATTTAATCACTTCGGGGTTCAAATACCTGACTGGTCACAGTGCTCAAACCCGCGCAACATCCCAAGCCCCAGTCACAGGCCTAGATACTTTTACAATGCGACCTAACATAATTGTTCGAGCGGTCTCATACGTCCATGCCGTTGCAGCTACTGCTTATCTACGCCTCTTAGTGCCAGAGAGATTGTGTGGCTCTCGACCTGTGCCCCGCGGAACAACAGGGAAATTTCGATAGTCAATGACGGTTTGGCGATACACCTCCATGCTCAACAGCTACACGGGGACTATGGAGGACGAACGAAGCGTACAACTGACAGGTGCTGTGGCGCTGTCTGGATGGTGTTCGATTCGGTTTTGTCTACTTACGGCACTACGTGTAGCAGAATCTGTGGGGCATTTGCGGGGTACTTAGCGTCCTCCTTGCTCCGCAAAATCTGGGGTGGCTATGCGCCGTCTCGGCTTCATCACACTAGGTCGTTATTGTTTGATTGACCACGAAACATGGCGAGACGATGCTTGTGTCCTCGCCTCGCTCAAGCATGCCAAGCTGAATGATATTCGGCTCTGCGGTCTCTCGGAGCGTTCCAGCACAGGCTAAATACGCACCAGTCTGTGATATACATATGTTGGGATTTTATTGTGGTCCGGCGTCTTTTTCAAACACACGGATGTGCTACCGCCTTCCTGTTACAAGTCCACGTGCGGCATAGGGCCGTTTCCCCAACTCTGACTTGGGGAAACATGCAACGTGCCGGCCGCATTCTGTGGGGCTCAACTGTAAACTAAGGCGACAAGTATGCGGGGGCTTCGCTAAGACCACACATCTTGGACACTGAGGCCCAGCTGGGGCATGTCACTCTTAGCTGGTTAACGACGGGGGTCTTGCAGGGTGACTAGGGGACTGCACATCCTTATTAACGCACGGTTTGCCCCAGATTTCCGCCCATCTGACAACAACCTCTGGAAGTGGTCAGCTTCTTTCCTCCACGTCTCTATATTCTTCAGTACCTTTGTATTAATATCTCCTATTCCCAGGTCACCGGTATAGTGGTACACCATGGGGTTCCTAGGAATTGCCGAGGACAAGCATCTCGCCCATGTCCCTGCGACAGTCATCTTGAGCGAGGAGCAAAATCCTCTTACCGTCGTGCCTGAAGGAACAGCTCCTGCAGGACTAAAACGTGGTACTGGAAAGGATGCGGACATCATCCTAATCCCGCAACCGTAGGTCGTGGCGAACGAGCGAGAAGGCTACAGGACTAACGAAGCGCAGATCCGAAGATCCAAACGATCCATTGAATTGGTCTTACACGCGGAAATTGACCATCATGATCATCATCGCATACGGTTCAGTACTATATGCTGCCGTACTTTCCCCTCTCCTGTCGCCAGCATTGGTCGTCATCGCACAAGACTTTAAGAAGCCCGTTGGTGACATTACGGTCATTTCAGGATACATGCTGCTAGTCACCGGAGGCGTTGGACCTATAGTCAGTGCTTTGTCTCGCAAGTATGGAAAGCGTCCTCAGCTTCTGATTGCTTCTCTCTTTGGCCTGCTTGGCACGATCATCGCCAGTGCTGTGAACAGCTACGAGGGCCTGCTGGCAGGACGCATCATCCAAGGTGGCTCGGTGTAAGTTCAGCGCGTACACATCTCTCGGACATGCTGACAGTTACCAGATCTGCTTTCGAATCTCTCGTTGTTTCCATGATTGGTGACCTCTACTTTGTGCACCAGCGCGGAGGTTTCATGACGTTGATCCAGTTCATCCTTGGAGCTACCTCAAACTTCTCGGCCATTATTGTCGGACCTATCGCAACGAACCTTGGATGGCGCTACCTCTTCCATATGCTCATCCCCTTTGTCGCCCTTGAGGTGATCCTGCTCTACTTCTTCGTTCCCGAAACAAATTACAACCGCGACCATCGTTACGACATTGACGAGCTGTCCAACGAGAACCTAGCCGAACTTGCTGCCGTCGAAGAGAAACGAGCTACTAGAATTGAGAGAGAAAGAAGCGATGACTTGGAAAAGCTCGGCACAACGACCACCACAGCTTCTACCATACCCCCGCGGAAGACCTATGTCCAACAGCTAGCCATTTTTACGGGAACCTACTCCAACGACAACCTCTTCCAACTTGTCATTGCACCTTTCGCTGTCTGCACCAACCTGGCTGTTTTGTGGATGGTCATTGTAACTGGAGGCTTAACTGCTTTCTTCGTCGCCCAGTCCTACGTCATGGCACAGATCTTCCAGGCGCCTCCATACGGGCTGAGCGCGGCGGGAGTTGGTTATTTGTCCCTGGGACCGTTTCTGGGCGGTCTTCTTGGATCCGTCCTGCTGGGAGTGACATTTGACCCCCTCATCAAGTGGTGCGCAAAGAAGAACCACGGTGTCTATGAGCCAGAGTACCGGCTCCTTGCCATGATTCCGTCTGTGTTCATCGTAATAGGTCTATGCTTATTTGGCCACTTTGCCGAAAAGGGCTCGTCGTACTACGTTACTGCCTTCTTTCACGGCATGGACCTTTTCGGAATCGTCGTGGCATGTATCTCCTCCTCCTCCTACGTACTCGACGCCTACCGCGATCTCAGCTCCGAGGTCTTCATCATAAACATGGTGTTCAAGAACTTTCTCTTCTACGGCTTCTCGTACTTTGTCAACAACTGGACAGCGGAGGCAGGCCCAGCCATTGTGTTCTACGTCTTTGGCGGCGTAGCTGCTGGCATGGTTGTTACCGCCCCAGTCTTCTTCTTTTGGGGAAAGAAGTACAGGAGCTTCTGGCATAGGCACAATCTCCTGCAGAAGTGGGGTATTTCGACGCATGCGGAGATTTGACAGTTGTTCAGCTCACGAGCACATTGTAATTATTCCAGAATGCCGTAATATTATTCCGATTACTTGCTTGCTTCACTGTGTGATGTGTGTGTTTGCCCTTTAATATGTACGTCAGTCCGTGCTCTTCTCTTAGGTTCTACTGCTTGTTTGTATTTTGGCCACTCACCCACACAAGCCTTCTTCCGCTCCTTCCCCTCTCAGACTCAAACCCCTCCTACCACTAATGGCACCCCCGAAGCTCCCTGGGGGTGAATTCGGCTGCGCCCTGTGTGGCTTTACCTTTGATACAAAGACTGAGCTGATCAACCACACTGCCACCCATTACAACAGAGCCCCTACACACCGCGAGCACTGTATTTTACCATTGAGAACTATGTTCAGCACGACGTCTCACTAACAAGTCTAGATAAGCTTCAAGGACTGCCTGGAATAACTCCCCAGGGGGCAATAGGGCTAGGTCTCTCTCGTGAGCCTGACTACCCCTACAGAGGCTACGTCGATCTGGACAAGCCAAAGGACAACGACAGCACGATTGTGATGTACGATGATCTCGCGGACGATTCGCGCCTGTCAACGAATGCCAACGAAAACGGCTTGCGGTGCAAAGACTGCAAGAAACAGTTCAAATCGCAAGCCCAATACAACAACCACTTCCTGGCATGTACCCCAGTAGCATCGCCCTTTCAAGCAAAACCTGCTGCATCAGCTTCTTCTGGGGTCCTTCGGGCCAAACCACTGAACACGATGGTACCCTTCCAGTCAGTTTCAAGCAAACGCAAAGACACTTTCAACACAAAAGCTCAGGTCTCTAAGCCCAAGCCACTGCAGAAAGCCAAACCAAATCCAGAAGAACACAAACAACTGCAACAGCACCATGCAGCGCCCGCCCCATTTGCCCCTTCTGTGGCTAACACCGATAGACACTTCTGTAACGTGAAAGGCTGTGACAAGTCCTTTCGATCTGACGCAGGTCTTACACAGCACAAGAAAGACGTCCATGGTATTGGTGGTCGGAAGCTGGACCTAGAGGGACGAGACTCATGGATGCTCGGCAGCCGTAGAGGTAGCCCAGCCTCTTCTCGAGCCCCTTCGCTCACTGTCCATAAACTCAATATCTCTAAACCCAACCATCTCTTCGGACCAGCCCCTCAGGTACCTCAGAGCCACAAGCCAGCAGCTCACCCAGCAGCTCATCAAGCCGTTATGCAAATGAACACGAACATAGGCAGCATCGCTGACATAGAGCAAGCCAAAGAGATTCATCACCGCGCTCTACGTCTACTCATTCAGTCAGACATCTTCATACGCCCTGGCAGTATCGTGGTTGATGATATTTCTTGGAGTAGAGTCCCATGCGCAAACCAGGGCCAACTGCTTAATACGCTCGACACTATGTGCCACTTGCCAAAACAGCTTCAAGGCGAGTATTTGCCCGGGCCAAAGACATTCAAAGACGAACAGCAAGCTTCCTACAGCCTTGCTGAATTCACATCTTTCTCCGCTCGAGATCCAGGAAAGCCCGGCCTGGGCGCTGTTGTCCTCATATGCTCCAAAGTAGCGCTTTCAGACGATCGTCAGGAAGTTGTTAAGATAGCTGCCGTCGACTGCATTACAGGTGCCATAATCATGAACCACCTTGTCTGTACAGATCCACAACTGTCTGTCACTGATTGGCGCTCATCTGTTACTGGTTTATCAAGTTGGCACGACATGGAAGCCGCTCGACAGGCTGGCTATAAGGTCTTCAAAGGCTGGCTAGGTGCCCGCGCAGCCCTGGGGAAATACGTTGACAGCGAAACCATCATCTTAGGTTACAACCTACGCGCCGATCTAGATATCCTGCGCATCATGCACGGCCGTGGCGTCGACATTGTCAAGGTTGTGGAAAAGGCAGGCAACGGCGCGTTCGCCAAGCAACAGCTAGCCTTGGACAGCTTATGCCGCGACACGACTATTAAAGTCCCAGGGGTCTACGCCAAGCATGGCCGCGATCCTCTCATGGATGCTTTTGCAGTACGTGAGCTTTTCCTCTGGGCAATCAAGAACCAAAAGGGTCTTGAGACCATGGCAAAGAAGAGGGTCGCCGACTATCAGAATGTTCAGGTTTTGACGAAGCGTACCGGAGGAACCTAGAACACCTATTGTGCAGAAGAAAAGGCGGTTTAGTTGGGTTGGAGTGAATAGGAAAGAGGGGAGATGCTATTTGTAAGATACTTGCATGGAAGAGCAATTGCGAACAAGACGAAATATCGCCGTGTACTGGGAGGAAGAGGAGAGACGGCACATACATGTACACATATGAAAGGCTCCACAATACCATGTAAATTAGGAATCCAATCGAAGTCTCTACCCAGTAAACTCAAAAAGCCCACCATCATCTTGACATCTAGCCCTATGCCTTCGCCTTTGCAGCCTCCTCCTGCTCCTTCTCCACAACATCCACCACAAACGCGCCTCCCAGCAAAATCGCCGGCTCATCAATATTATGATGTTCATAACTCAGCGTTCCCACACCGCCCGCCTCTAGAATCAAACTTGGGTTCTCCTCCAGTCGCTTGCCCACCCACCTCGCCGCCAGTGCCCGCAAAATATGTCCATGCGCTACTATCAACACATCATTCGGCTTGCCATCTTTCCCGAACCGGCCCCGGTGCCATTTCTCACGTAGCTCGTGGATGAAGGCGTCAAGACGAGACGTTACGTCTTCGGGTGACTCGCCGCCTTCGCATCCGTCGCGCCAGATGTCCCAGTCAGAACCTAGCCCGCGGGCCTCGCGGTCTTGTCGGATTTCCTTGGTGACGCGGCCTTCGTAGGCGCCATAGTCCCACTCGCGGACTGCTTCTGTGATTTCGATCTTAGCGTGGGTGCGTATGTCGGGTGTGGCGGTGGTATCGTCTTGGGATTGGGACCAGGGGTAGCGGTCTTTGCAGCCGAGGTTGAGGAGTTCGAGGGTTTTTTGGGCGCGGGTTCGCGGGGACACGTAGCTGTGGGTGTATCAGTCTTTTGCTGGATAGGTGGGTTGTCATTAGAAGAGCGTACATGTGCGCGAGGTTGCTGGGTACGATTAATCGGTCGTCGCCTACGAGAGCTTTGCCTGTCGCTCGAACGCGCTTCTCGCCGTTTTGGGTCAGCGGGATGTCAGAGACGCCTGTGTGCCGGCCATTAAGTGACCATTCTGTTTCACCGTGGCGGATTATGAAGACGCGTGGGTCGGGCATTCTGGTCGTTGTTTGTTTAGATCAAGGGGGAATGATTTGTCGCGTCGGCGGAAGATTCAATTGCAAAAACCAGAATGAATATGCGCTTGAACGAAGACGATGCCAAACTAAGCAAAGCGATTGAGTAAGTGAAGTAAAATAAAAGGCATGACTTGCAATTGCGAAATATGCGGCAGTTGGCGGGCGGCATTGACTACTAATGACGTCTGTTTGGTAATGGTGGGGCAGGCCAGGGACGATATGGTTAATTTACCCCACTATCTCGACCTGGCTGCATGGTAAGGCTTGGTCATCCGCCTTACTCATGGGCCATGGCGGAAGCTATGCCAGATAGATGAATGTGTGCTGCGAAAAAGGGAAAGACTTCACTGAGGATGGTCTTGGTTTGTGGGGAGGTCTCTGACACGGACAGGGTTGAAGGCTTTTCAGATTCAGATTTGAATACAATGGTATGCGAGAGGCTTTGTTTGCTCTTATCCTGTCTACGCCCGCAGATATTTCCAGAACTAGTTCAATAAGCTTATTCAGCGGCGGTGTCTGCAACGCACTGGAAATACCATTCTAATCAGTGTTAGCTTCGCTGTACTCGCGCTTGATTGTAGGTCTCTACACGCACCATTTTGCTCCACACACTTTGCTCCCTTGACGCACTCAGTGCAGCCTGTCCAGGGCTTGCCGTCATGCCAACCTCCGCATTTGTAGTAGAGGGGTACAGGGCATCTGGTGCTGCTCGGGCCCACTTCCTCGGTGGTGGTCTTGGTTGGCTGGACTACAGACTTGGTGGTGGTCTTGATCGTAGTCTATAGAGACTTGATTAGCCACAGCGCCAAATGTCAATGGGAAGAGTAGTGGCAAAGTTGAAACAGAAGTAGGGTATGCCAACCTTTGATGGAGTGGGCGTCGGTGAGGGTTTCTTGCTCGTCGTTGTCGTTACCTTGGTGGTTGTCGGCTTTGGTGCCTCGGACGTGGGTCGACTGATGTTGTCACTGCAGCGGCCTCCAATACATGTTATAATATATGTCTGGCGTGGCTCAAGCTGAGGGTTTTCGTTGGCCGGTACCTGCGATTGAGTTAATGAAATAAGTAACGTGTCGGTACATGCACGTACTGCTACGCAAAATGCTGAAAGGCTTGTGAACAAGAAGGCGAGGGTGGTGAGATGCATGCTGACTAGACTTGGTAAAGCTTAGTAGAAAGATGACGACACGAATCAAATGGCTAGTTGAAGATCTAAGTCGATGAGGTTTTGCGAGCATCTTATATAGATTCAGGCCTGAAACTGTTGGATTGTGGGACATGACCTGGCTTCAAGCTCTGGGTGTTCATGGCTCCATTGTAGGAAGCAGTCTAGCTAGACCAGAACACAATACGAGGCTAGTTTAATTTGTCTGGGTATTCACCGATATTGTGGCTCCACGATGGGGATGCAGCTTCTCTGGCATGGCGGTGTTGAGTATTTGAAGCAGCTGAGAACATTGTACATAGGTGGAGTATGTGACATGTAAAGGACTGCATGATTTAGAAATGTAGTCTGAACGCTGAAAACAATGGCAGACTTTGTGCCTTGGAATCAAAACGACGTGGTGCTATTGTATGGCTTGACATGACTCTACGTGTTGTCTGATCTGGCAATGGTTGGATCCATGACTGTCTTATCCGGCTTGAGCTACCGTTCCGGGCTCGGCTAGGTTCCGCGATCCTTCGCGACTGATCTTGATTCTATTCTTATCCCTGTTCAAGGCGGTTGAATAGGATGTGTTTTAGCCGCAAATTGACATTCAAGCCATCCTTGCCTGCTTGTCAGATTCAGATAACAATCGTGACGGTTGGGGAAAATGTCATTCTGCACACGGCGCATGAGCAGATTACCCGATGCAAGTGGTGAGACTGGCAGTCGGAGAGCAATGCGGGAAACCCGAGCAGTGGTAGGGAGATGCCCCTCTGGGCGTACCGTGGTCCTGGCTCGGCTGAATAGAAAAGTGGAAAAGTTTATGCATGGTGAAAAGATCAGAATCACCAGATATAATCCACTCGAATAAGGCCTAGACGATTTCCGCAAGCAGAGTGTTGGCAAGCACGTGGGTAAGGATGAACGAGAGGTGCTATTCAGAGCGAAACTCACCCTCAGCTCAACCCATCTTTTTGTGTGACACGGGGATCTAATAGATCACCCACGCCGATCCATTTCTGCACCAGGAACGCGCCCTGTGGCCTAAGCTTCCGGTAGTACCCCTCCTCTTTCCCCACTATGTCAAAGTTTCGCTTCTTGTACCATTCCATGCCTTCTTCATTTGCCTCCCATACATGCGCTGTGACGGAGCGTACACCGTGAAGCTCGACGGCTTTCTTGACGATGGCTTGCAGCAGGTGCATAGCGATACCGTGGGAGCGATAGGGGGCAAGGACGCCCAAAGTCGAGATGTATAGTTGTGACGAGGGAAGGAGTCGACATCGCACAGCTCCGACAAGATGTGGCTGCCCCGAAGAAGGTACACCCGCTTCGTTTGCAGGAGAAGGGCGCCATAGTGCCACCAATGTGATGCCATGATGTGGCTCCGTCATGGTCTCTTTGTAAAAGCTGTCTGGGTATGATATTGGCAAAGTGAGCATGTTCAGGTTCTTGAACGAAGGCATAAGATCATCGGTAAGTGGTACTAACTCCACATTTGACGGTAGAGGACGGAGAGCGAAGAGCTGTGGTTTGGCGGGCTGCTGGACGGGTGGAGTATTAGGGGTGAACATTCCCGAGCCAACAGGTGTAACGGCGCGTGATGAGCGAGGGCTTTTCTTCGATCGTGGCCTCGACGGCGCCTGCAGAAAGTCATCCGGAATGTCGTTCCAGTTGTCCATGGCGGGAGGCGTCGGGGTGATAGTAGGGGGCACGCGCGGTGGGGCGGAGGGCGACTTTGGGGGAGGGGGAGGTCGGTTGGACTTTGGCGGCATTACTGGAGGGACATTGGTAGGTAATTGGGGCTGCTTGTCGGAGCTGGATTTCTTCAGCCAGCTGGTTAACGACGACTGCATAGCGAGGGCGGTAGGAGGGGCGAAAGTGCTATTAAGGGAGGGGCGCAGTTGCTGAGGCCAGAGAGAAAGGTCTGGTTGACGAAATGAGAAGAGTTGTACGAATGAAAGTCGCTGGGATGCTGTTTGAAGTGCTTGTCTTGTCAAAAACTGGTCACGCTGCGTATATAATAAAAAAAAAGGACTCCTAGTGTCGCGATATCCCAATGGTGTTTCCCTAACGCGCCGGAGAGTCGCATGGCGTGCAGGGATGTTTGCTAGCGTGCTTTGGCCGGCCAAGCCTGAAGTTCGGACTTCTTCCACCAAGTGCATCATCGCTCAACGAGGCCCGCAAGTCGCACCACCGCCGCCATGGGTGCCGAGAATTCAAAACCCTCATCAGAGGTCAAGCAGCACGTCTTCTCAGCGTATGTTCAAGTCCGCCGACCCAATGGCGTCCGTCGCGCTGTAGCGGCGGCCCATGGCCAACAGTGACGTCGGGTGCTGACCAGTTTGCGCACAGAGATCACCCCGTCAGCTTCTCCAATGAGCTGGTAGGCTCGCTGCAGAAGAACACCTTCGTATGCGCTCTCAGAAGAATGTAGTCGGCAGCGACTGACTGCAAGCAGACAGACTCGGCTCGGTCAAGACAGCAAGAACTCCAGTACCAGGAACGCCTAACCGCCGAACTTGAGAAGCTGCGCGACCAAGAGATCCAGAACTTCTCCAAGTTCAGCGAAACCCTTTCCGAGGAGACACAGCAAGCCAGCGAGCCTTCGCTGGTCGAGAAGCTCCAAGATGCCACATCCAGCAGCGCCGCTCTCGCAGAAAAGCAGAGGCAGAAGGACATGAGCAGGGACAGCGTCACCAAGGAAATTGAGCGCCTCAAGGCGAAGCTTGAGCAGAGAAAGAAGCTGGAGCAGGCCGACGCCGATGTGACCAAGGCAAAGGAGGCCGTGGTCGCGTGCCTGAGGACCCACGATCGCCGACCGCTGGATTGCTGGAAGGAGGTTGAAACTTTCAAGCAAGAGGTTGGGCGGCTGGAGAAGGAGTTTGTGCACAAGACCCTAACACCATAAACTATGAGTGACGTCACATACTTCTTGAGTGTGAACTTTACGGCTAGTTTCTGTATAGATAGATAAGGCATGGTGAATTACCCCAAGGTCGTCCTCATTATCTGCCTCGATGCAATCTTACGCCACATTTCTTCGACGGTTCCTCATTTCTTTGCTGTTCTAGGATTTCCCTGCATGATTCTATTCACTTCTTACTCCTCGCCTCTCACTTCTAGCCTCTCATTTCTCATCTATGCCCTTCACCTATCATCCCTCACTACAAAGCGGTGTTTATCGTTTGCCGCAATCAGTCACCTTCACTTTGCCAAGGCTTCGAGTCCGTTTGTCACGCCTCTACCTCCGCCAATCTGTTTGAAAGCTTCCCTCGATTGCAGCTTAACACTTCCGATCCAACAACGTCACCTCTGCTCATTGTCGCTGAGATTAAAACAACTTCGCAGCAACAGCTTAGCATCTACTTGCGTCCGTACACATCAGCTCCTATGAGTGACTATGGCTGCCACACAACCATACCTGATTCTGGACGATAATGAGGGCGATCCTATTTACGGCGAAGGTTTTACTATCGACCTAGTCGACTTTGGTGAGTTCATGCTCTTCATGCCTCTACGTACTTTTAGCTAATGTTGTTTGAATTATGGAGACCTAGAGCCTGAGGCGGGCAGCCCGCGCGCTGCGGATTCCCCTCCCGAAAGCGATCTTGAAGATGCTGCTTCTATCAAGCTCCCAGAAGTCTTCATCGACAGCTACTCGCTAGATGACAACAAGGTCATCAAGCTAGGAGACACAGTGGAATTGCTTGATCTGACGCGATCATTCCGCAAGATGCAAAGTGGCGATTTCTTCCGGATACAAGCTATCATAAAGAATTTGGAAACTGATGTCGTCTATCTCCGAGGGTTCCGAATGCTTCGCATCAAGTACCTAGGCCCTCTCTTTGATTGTAAGAAGTCTACAGTGTGAGACTAATACAGTTACTAACATTACGATAGGGAGGTTCAACGAGTTAGCCATGGTTCTACGCATCAATGAAGGCGACCAACGCCCATTACTCGTTGCTGGTCTAGAAGATATCGAGATCAAGGATGACCTGTGCAACATCTGGCGCAGGCGCCAGTGTGTTTTTACACACAAGCCATGTCCGCCGCCTGGCTGCGGTGACCCTATCATGATCAAAGTTCCTCGGAATCTCACACAACAGGAAATCAAGTTGCTTCTCTTTGAAGACGGTGTGCTAACTTGTCGGTCCATCTACGTGCAGTATATCAATGCTCGGAATCAGAAGCCATATAGCGGTATCGTCCGTCATCTCTATGCACGGGAGGTGAACGAACTTAAGAGCTCCACCGACGAACTACCTCCTTTCTTCCCTGAAGTTTCGAACGCTAGCCAGCTCGATGACGACGATGATGACTGCGTAGTTGTCCTCAAACATTCAATAAGGGGGCGTCGTGAGAGCTTGTTAGATGTTGAGATACTGGAAGCGCCTCCAAGACGTATCAAAGAAGGCCCTCTGACCTTCGCCGACGGATTTTGCGGTGCCGGGGGTGCATCACAGGGCGCCGTACAGGCAGGCTTCCTAGTACGATGGGGGTTCGACAAAGACGACCTGGCCATCGAGGCCTATGAGTTAAATCACCCAGGCGCGTTGGCATTCAAGATGGATGCGCATGACTTCCCACCATGCAATATTGGCAAAGCTTTTTTGCGAGTAGATGTTCTACACTTGTCTCCACCTTGCTGCTACTGGAGCCCTGCCCAGTAGGTGCAATCTCCCATCATATTGGCTATGCTAACGTTGTTTACTATGTAGTACCCACAATGGCCGCAACGACCAGGCCAACTACGAAGCAATCTTCACGATCGAAGAGATTCTCAAACAGGTCAAACCTCGCGTCGTCACATTGGAACAGACTTTTGGTCTCATGACGCATAGTCAACATCGGAAAAACTTCTTGAAGCTGCTCAACGATATTGGCAGAGCTGGATACAATCTACGGTACAAGATGCAGGACCTGTCAGAGCTTGGTCTCGCCCAAAAACGCAAGCGGCTCATCATCATCGCTGCTAGGTGCGTTACACCCACTCTCTCTGCTACGAGATTGGTGCTAACATCTTATACCTAGGCGTGGCACGCCACTGCCGCCATTCCCGAAAGCAACTCGTGGTCCTCAAGGAAGCAATCTCAAGCCCTTCACAACAATTGCGGACGCACTCCAGCCATTGACTCGCATCGGATCCCAAGCTTTCAATGACGTGTACCACCAGCCAAGGCCTTTCCGTACTCCTAGACCTCGTTATTCTTCTCACACCCAACTCAGAGGATGCATCACTACTGGTGGAACAACAAGCTGCCACCCATCAGGCCTTCGCAACTTTACTGTGCGAGAGCTCTCTTTCTTACAGGGCTTCCCAAGGATGTATTACTTCACGGGTACAAAGACCGAGGCTTCTAAGCAGGTAGGAAACGCGTTCCCTCCTATTGTAGCTGAGCAAATCTACCGCACCATAGCGAAAACATTGGAGGCTTTTGATGAAGGTGTCATTGGGGCTGAAGATGATCTCGACAATCTGGACGAGTTGATCAACCGACATGACGAGATCGTAGAAATCAGTGATGACGACGGTATTGTCGAAATAAGTGACGATGAATAAAACCGCCAAGATACTTCGGCAGGTCTATCCGAGCAAATCCCGAACAGGTGCACAGTTTCTGGCTGGCTAGTGGCATTTTCTAATGCGGATGTTAGGAGTAAGATGGACAGTTTCATGCTTGTTGGTTCGGTTACATGCGGGGTCCTTCAAAGGGGCTGCTAGTACAGCCAAGCGTGTGGCTTGAGCCTTGTGATGGTGGCGCCTCCAGCATGGCTAAGACATCTAGCGTGTATGAAGTTCATCTGGCGTTCCCTCCCATCGATGAGACGAAGGCCCGGGGCGACGATCGGCGTGCTAAGATAACGGAGGATTTTCTTGTTCCTACCTAGTGTACGCGGTTAGGGCTCACCAAGACTCCTTCTGTATTTACCACCGGACATAATGACAATAGTAAGCTGGTGAGCTTTTCGATGAGTCTTTTTTTACGTGTCGATCTCTTTTATTGATGTGTGTGTGCATGCTTTCGAAACATGGCAAACCGTATTTACATCTTTTTAGTGGGAATTACAATGACTGTGAACAGGATCTAGTACCTCTCGTGTTTTCCAAACACATATGCCAATTGCGCCTTAATGCGAGGTTCGTTATAAATCATGTTGCTTACTTCTTTTTTTGACGAAAGGAGAAAAGAAGAAGAAAAAGGACTTCAAACGACAGAACCAAAACTAAAACCAAAACCAAACGCGATTAATTAAATGGACGAAAAGCCGGGTATCAAAGTAACAGCGCCTTCTGTTGCAAATTCATAGTCATCGTCGTGCTCGCTCGAGTCATGCCTGGCCGCCTTGAGGCGTATGTCGTTTCTGACATGCAGGACCTGACCGGCTAGCTCGACCAAATTCTGGCGACACAGGACTTTCTTGAGTACGACAAAGTCAAAGTAACTTTCCGGAAAGTCGAAATGGAGAGCCATGTCAGCGATGTGCAGGCGCGCTAGCGCTTTGCGGAATAGCGGGTTGGCGTCGGCCATGTAGAAGCCCGTTAGTAATCTTTGCGTCTCGAGCCGGCTGTCGTTGTCTTTGGTGTTGGTATTGCTACTGCTGCTACTGCTACCATAATCGCTGTCCATATACCGGCGGGTGTCGGCGCACAGCTTCAAGGTCAGCAGACGGGTTTCGACGGCCGACAGGAGGTAGGATAAGCTGGTGCTATAGCGCTGAGCACCGACACAGACGGGTTTCCAGATGCCTGTCCTCCGGTCCCGGACCGTAAGCATGGACTTTGGGTAGTAGAGCAGATCTATCTCGAGGTGTCGGACGAGCGGCAGATCGCGCAGTTGCAGAGGCGGCTCAAAGGCTCCGGAGCCTTCTTCGTCGTCCTCGTCGGCATCTTCTCCGCCTGGTCCCGAATTTGTCCGTGATGGCGTGGGCGGAATTGAGGTGATGTAAAAAGTGTTTTTACCAAAGAAGACGGAGCGTGCTTCGTCGTAGATTTGCCGGTTTGTGCGGAGAATGGCGGTATGTAGGTCGTAGGTTTTGTCTTGTCGAGCGAGTTGGCCTTTGAGAGGAGTCGAGGCAACGAGGAGGTGCGAGTAGATGTTTAGCCGAAGTTCTGGCGGTAGGACGTCGAGGAATGGAGAGTGTGTAGCGGAAGCCATGTTGGATCTTTTGGATGAGTTCTCTTGAACCCTTTGCGCCCAACTCCGAGTGTAACACGTTTTATAGACGAGCAAACGGTTACCGGCAGGGCATGAAGGGGTATAGTCAGGGAATAAGAAAACCAGATCCTTCAACGATTAAAAAAAAAGCACAATCCCTGGGTTTGTGGCGACTTTGGAACAACAGCGATTGCTCAGCGACAAGAGCGCGCAACCCTGGTTCTTATCCTCTTCTCTCGCAGCCGACCGCGCCATCAAGTGACCCCGTCGCCATCGTCATTCCTTCCCAAGGACGTGTGATTTGTAACACTTGATTCGCTCCACCTAGCGTTCTAGGAACCAGATTGCCAGGAAGGCCTCTGTCGGCAATCTTTGGAAACCCTCGCAGGACGACGTCCATGCGCCCAAACACGCATTTCCAAATCAGCCCCTAGCCTCCACTACGCTTGACTTGCGGATCATCGATGCCCACAGGGATTCATTAGACGCGATATGCTCGTGGCTGCTAGTGCTGGCGGGTACATGCAGCCGTGCGCTTGTATCGGTGTAGGAAAAGATAAAACTATGGCCGATGGTTCGGGAACGCCCTGGGGAGGGCATGTCGAGCGGCTGACGGGCCCTGCGCCATGGCCTGTTGCTCAAACACAAGATGCGTAGTTGGTGTTGCTAGTGCCGTTCTGGAAACGATGGAACAATAGCCCTTCCTTGGGCTCGGGAGTGGTTTCGCATGTCGGCTGCGCCAATGGCTCGCTCTGTGCTTCCAGTGTGCTGGGCGACAAAAGTTTGCAGGCCAGCTGCCGTTGGATGGACACTTCCGAACTATATCCTCGCTTCTCCACCCTCCACCACCACACCACCGCCACAACCACCACCACGACCCTCGTCGCCAGACATCGGCCTGCGACCGGCCACGAGCGTGAACCAAACCCAAGCTGAGACCCTTCACCATATACGGCCGTACATATACCACTCCGAGACTCGTCCAAGCTAAACCGCCCTCCCCTCAAATTTACCTAATCGGGCAGACTCTCTTCTCCCAAGCACCTTTTGCTCTTTTCGGCGCCCGAAAGCACCGAGCAAGCGCCCATGTTTACGCCTTGTCTACTTCCAACACGCTGCCTTGCTGCTCAGGCTGTGCCACACGCAGAGCCCCCACGCCGGCATAAAAGAACTCAAAACTAACCGTCCCTGTTCCTACACAACAATAGCCCGAAGTTCAGCCCATTCTCCCTCTGCGTCTGGCCGCTTACTCAATCGTCAGCAGCAGCTCATCGTGTCCATGCTAGCAAAGTTTGAGTATGGCTCGGAAGGGCTAGCGAGCTTCGCTGAAAACCTATCGACGCCACAGAAAAGAACGGGAACGCACATGGCGCCCTAGAGTGATCAGCACACCAGTGAGGCGGGTGCATTCTCCCTTCGCGAATGAGAGTTGAGCCACAGCAGACTGCACTCCGCACACGTGCGCAGGCGCCGTCAAGGCCTCCCCCCAATAATTTGTTCTGGAAGCACGACCAGAGCATAGATCGGCTAAAAACGTTATTTCCAGATGATCCATGAACCCTTCAGCTGCTTGTCTCCCAACTGCCGCTCGGCCTCACAAACATGCTTCCACATCATCTCACTATCTCATCGCCTACACAAGTCATGACGTAGATACTTCTTACAGATAGTGAAGCCCAAAGAAGGAGGTGCCTTTGGTTTTTCCCTCGCAACAAGCTACTGTGCCCTACCCTTCCTAGCTTGACATGCCGATCAGAGAATCCTCCGAGCCAATGCCGCGGCTCTGAGACGGCGCCCTTGTCCTCTGTATCGCTGCCTCTTCGGCACGCCGTTCGCTCCTTGAGTTCATTTGACCCAAACCTCACTGTCGGGCGCCTGGGACGCGCCACCACCGTTGCCTCCCTTGTAGCAAGGGGAGAAGAAAAAAAAACAAGACGCAGTACACGTGGCTGGCCACTTTGCGCCGCCTTGTCCTCCTCTTTCCCTTCGCCGACCAAACTTCTCCGGATGTGATTCCGTACGCACAGCCCACCTCACCCACACAAAGACAGATCTATGCCTTCCCTTGATCGCTGTGCGTTGGGCTGCGGAGAAAGAGACCGCAGGATGCCATCGGCCCGTTTGGCCGTGGCACAACAGCAGAAAAAAGCTCCGCTTTGAACAGGTGCATGAAAGAGAGGGTAGGTGCAAGCGTGGTGCATATGCGGCTCCTTTCGCCGAGAGATGCACCATGGCAAGAAGGCAGGTCGCCCGGCACCTTGGGGTTGGAGGGTTCTTTCGTTCGTACGTTGCATCTTATGACGCCATAATCGTACGATGAACCTCTTTAAGGTGCTTACGGGAAAGGCTGGGAAATCAACTAACATCCCCGCGCACCATGGGCATAATAACGACTTCAGTATGGCGCTGCATGGCTCCCTTGATGGCGGTTACCTGCAGGGCCAAGCGTGGCTAAGGAACGACCCTGATCGGCAGCCGGTCAAACCAGCATTATGGATTGGGAGAGGAGTTGCCAGGGAATCAACAAATTACAGCTGACGGATGACATGTCGTTTAACGGTTGGTGATCAAACGCATCCTGGGGGAGCATCCCAATCGTGTGCTAGGCGTCGTGGCAGGGCGCACGGCGTCGTCAGCGTCAGACGGAAGGACGTCGGCCAAATACGCTCAGAAATATGACAGGGAAAGTGAAAAGATCCTCCAATAGCAGACGACCCGAAATGAGAAAATGAAGCGGGTACTGTATCCATTTGACTTGGTAAAGGTGGAAATGTTACTCAAAGAATCAGCACTTGAGCCTCACACGATGTTGGTCTTACGGTTTTGGACAGGAGGAACGATTTTGGATGCTAGGAAGGAACACATGCAGGTCGTCGGTGAAGGGTGAAATGAACAAATTTGGAAAATGATGAAATGGATACGAAAGAGTTAGTCAGGCGTTTGCCACAGAACCCTTTCCACGTTCATCACTTACCAAATACCATTCTACATTCAAGCACCCAAGAAGGGACCAAGAAGCTCAAAAGCATCTCAACAGCCGCATTCCATTCCCGAACTCCTTCTTTCACGACCTCAGCATCCCCCTCCGCAAACGGGAACTCCCATCCTACTTCCCCGGTTAACTAGCGATAACCCCTCCCACACACAGCCACGTCTCTACCATACTTGGTTCCTCCCCCATACCCCAGCTCCTGTTCCCGTCCCTACCCCCTACCCCTCGCTTAAACCTTCATGTGTGCCCCAAGAACTGCCTAATCGAGCGACGAATCTCTTTTTCTTCTTCTCCCGGACATTCCGGGTGTCTAACAAGGCCGGTACCATGCCGTCGATACGTGTGAACTCCAGGGACAAGACTGCCGCCTTGCCGATTTCCACACACACGCGCGCGGACAGCCTTGCAGGATCCCTGGTCACTGCTGCAACGTATTGAATACGGAGTACGTTTGCAAATGGCACTTTCGGTCCGTTTCTTTTTTCTTTCACTATTATCCTCGTCGTGTTTGAGCCATAGTGGAGTGGAGTACAAGTGTGTAAGAAAGCAGAAAGAGTAGAGCGAACAGGGAGAGGAAGAGAAACGGAAAGAAGGGAACGTGTGTAGTGTATGGCAAGATTGGACAGGGAGAACAGGGGGGTAAGATGGAGACCACGCCTTCCTCCCCCCTTTCCACGGTCGTTCTAGAATGCGGGGGATAGGGCATGTGTCTTCGGATCCGCCTTTTGCTCAACCCAAACGTGGGCAGCGTGACGATACGTTTGCTGGGATATACAAGTAGGTAAGCAGATGGGTAGGTTGGATGGCACGTTAACAGGTTGGATATGGAGAGGTGGGTGGCTTACTGTACGTCTTACTGTGCCAGGTAGTTAAACTTTCCGACTGGTGTTTTAGGAGCTGTGCATGGGGGTATTCGGCATTGTTGGAGAATATCACTCGCGTGAAACTTAGACCATACACACATATTCTTTTATCTCTTCTTTCAGAAATGCTAAAACTAGATTGGCTGGGCGGATGCTGGCGCGCTCAGAGATTTCAAGTGGACGGCAGGTCCTTGTACTCTTGATGAACTAGGGCAAGGGGGTGGGAAGGATATGTGGAATGATTCGCGTGGAGTGGTGTAGTTTGACGGCATTTCGGGTAGGCGCGTGGAGCGGGTATGGTTCGGTGGAGTAGGGTGGAGTAGTGGCGGTGCTTGCCGTTAGGAGGTGCGTACCCGGAGGAAGAGTCAGTGTAGTACTACTTGTGCATTTGCCGTGGCGCCCCGATCTACATACAAGTGCGTAGCTATGCTTTTTTGAGCTACCAGACATACACGAATGTACGACAAGTATAACGTCATTTCATATTGTTTTATGGGTTGAGAAATCAGGATGTATCTTGATAAGACGAGTATCATGGTTCAAGCGTCTCAAAAGGAGTTTAGTGATATCCCACCGCTCTACGAACACTTCTAATTGGAGCATATAAAGCCAATCGCTACCCCCTCCTCACCATCGTCACTCCAGCAATTTCAAAGAAAGTCACGTGCTGGCCGCTCCTCTTTCACCTAACACACACATACGCCCAAACATACACGCACATGTCAAATCTCGACACAAAGCCACGCTTGAAAAAAGATGCATAGGCAAAAGCTCGATACAAGATCCAGTCTAGCTGTGCATCTCGTCAAGAACCACACCTACTCATCCCCTCCACAGACAAAACCTCTACATCAAAATCACGTGCTCTTAACGCCCACCCTTTCTCTCTAATCAACAGCTATCTAAGCCCAGAAACCCAAATTTAGTTATACTCTTCCAAAACCTCGCCGTCAGTGTAGCAAATAAATCACTAATGACCTTATGAAACCGTGCATCCTTTGTAGCCACAGCCTTGGAGCACTATTCCTTCAACCCGTCTACCTATACTTCTATTAAACCTAGTAACTTACTAAGAAACCGCCCTCTTTCTTATCGTTATACCCATCCAGTCCTTTTCCAGTCTTATATACCTAGTGTGTGAGACACAACATAGACGTTCGTACCACACTTATACCCAACACCCGCAACTTTATATCAGACAATCAAAAGTACTGCTGTAGTCTCAATCAAAGCGAGAGCCAAAAAAAAAAGGCTCTCAAAAGCCAGATGATTTCATTCACACCTTCAACCTCCAACTCACGACGCAGAAGCAGAAACAAAAATGCAGTGTTCATATTGCCAGCCCGCTATTCCGCTCTACAAAATATCCATCAAGTTTGAAAAAAAAAAAGAACAGGCTTTTTCCGCTTTCCATCTACATAACGCTCCCGAACCCAAACTCAAAGTCCTCCACAAGCTCACAAAACCAAACCCAAAAAATAATAGTATCGAGAGAAGCATATTACCAAGCCTTCACCATCCCACGTGGCGGGAGTTACACGGCCCGAATTAAACCTTCTCTTCGCCGGTCGCCAACGAGCGCGGGCTGACTCTCAAAGGATCAGAGACTACGCTTTGTGAGTGGTTGATGGAAGGATGGGGGTGGGGCGGGGAGTATTTGGTGACATTTGTGTACAATTGATTTGAAGAAGGGAGTGGTGGCTGGGTAGGTAGGTAGGTAGATAGGTATGCAGAGCGAAGGAGAGTAAATAGCAACGAGGCAAGGTATCATGTTAGTCATGCTCATTGCGCAAACGCACTAAAGAGAGCCTTGTGAAAACATCTCGACAAGTGAGAGAGAAAAGGGAGGAAAGAAATAAAGAAACATGTCATTATAATAATAATAATACACGTCGGAGTTTACACTACCTCTTCAACCAGTCTGCTAGAAAGAGAAAAAAAAGCTAGCAAAAGGAAAAGTATTTAGTAATCTCTCCTCCTCCTTCTCCTGGTTTTAACCGGCGACCCATTTCCCTCGTCATCGCTGCTAAAATAATCATACTCGCCATCCTCATCGCGACCATAGTCGTATCCATGATCTGGGCGACGCTCACGCTCACGACGATCGTCTCTCCTATCGTCTCTCCCACTGCCAGCACCACCACGAGACTTTGACCTCAACCTGTCAATAACACTGCGGCTTCTAGCCCGCAAGCCCCCACGGTCATGGTCACGGTCACGATCATGCGTTCTAGCTCTCTCCCTCGATCTCGATCTTTCTCGCTCAGGAGACCGACGAGTACTTCTACTCCTATTCATTCCGTTAACAAAAAACCCTGCCCACTCTGTGCAAACACAAATGACAGGAAAAGGATATAAGAGTCCAACGTACCTCGATCTCGTCGCAAGTTGTCTGGCGCCCAGCGCGCCCGCTGCCGCACCTGCTAGCGTCGTTAGTCGACCTTTACCTAGGGATCTGCCTGCAAGACCGCCTGCCAACGCACCTCCCACCGACGCCGCAAGCCCCTTTTCCCGCAAGTCCATGCTGTCGAATCTGTCGCGCACTTTAGCCATGCGCGAGTCTTCTCGAGCGGAATCTTTGCTGGGGCGGGAGCGGTGCGAGTGGGAGTCTGCGGACCTGGCTCGGCTTCTATGCGAGTGGGAGCCGTGGCGGCGGTGGTGATGGTGGCTGCGAGAGGGGTCCACGAGAGGTGGGGCGTATTGGACCATGTCTTCGCGCGCTGGGGGAGCAGAGTAGGCGGGGTAAGGTGGGTTGGGGATGGGGCCGTAGGCGGGCTGGGAGTTTGAGCGTTGGCGAGTAAAAGGGGGTGGAGAGGGTTGGTAGCCAGTTCCGTTGGCGGCGAATTCGGTGTGATGGTACGGGTTCAGGGGCGAGTTGGAGCCAACTGGTGGGGGCGGGATAGGCGCATCTCCAGTTGGTGGAGGCGCTGTGGAATTATACACGGGGCTAGGTGCGTATCGAGATTGACCTCGAGTAGCGTCCTGCTGTCCGTAGTCACCACGGGGTGGTGAGGGTGCTGCTGGCTTCGGGGAGTTAGTGACTGAACGCTGAAGTAGAGTCGCAAGAGGCGGTTCAGAGGATGGAGTAAAAGAAACAGAAAGAGGAGAAGCACGCGGAAGTGTGTCAGACAAACGGGGTCGAAACCGAGGACTCGACGGCGCTGATGCAGTCCGGCTTCTCGACAACGGCGGACTGGCGTTCGCCGGTATCGAATGCTCGGGCATGGCCGCGAGCGTCGCTCGTCGAAAAGAGGAAAGTCTATTTACCTGGGGCGAGTATCCGTATGATGTCTGGCCGGAAGCGTATTCCTGCGGATTGTACGGCTTGTAATCGGAGGAGGGTGGAGGGGGAAAGTAGGGTTGCCTCTGCTCGGGCTGGGCCATGTCTTCTCTCGAGTCGCTGTAAGAGCCGTCAAAGTCGCTGCTGTACCTGTGACGTCGGCCGCGGCTCAGACTTCTATTGGACGTTCTTCCAGCACTCTTGGCACGTCGGTCCTGCTTCCTTTGGTCGTACTTGCGGTCGTAGTCGGAGTCGTCAGATGGGCTGTAAGCTCTTCGTGAACGGCGGGCACCAGATTGGTCCTCGCTTCTGTATCGTTGTCTGCCGTTTGCCTCGCGGTCTTTGCGATCTTTGCGATCTTTGCGGTCCTTTTCGATGCGTTCCTCTTCTGCGGGAGTGAAGAAACCACCGGGTATTTTCTCAAAGAACTTGTCGGGAATTTGCTCTGCGCCGTAGGAAAGCGCCTTGAAGGCGAGGGCCGCCATCTTTCAGAGCGGCCAGGAATCCGGATGTCGGGGTGTGACGTAGGAGAGACTCGGACGCGGCACTGTGATTGGAGCGCAGCGGCACTGGTTCCAGCGAAAAAGACGGGGGAGCCTGGTTGGTCGAGGGGGATGGCGTGGAAGAACGGCTGGATGCGAGTGTGTGCAGATAATGTAGAATGAAGGCTATACAGGGCGTGTAGAGAGATAGAGTGTTGGTTTGATGGAGTCTTCTTTTGGAAGTGTACGCTGAGAAGAAGCAAGGTGAGAATCCGAGGTGAGAGTGTGGTACGATGTGTAGCAGCCGGTGAGCAGTAGATGAGCTGGGCGACGGGGCAAGAGGGAGTTAGATATCCGCGACGGTCTTGTGCGCTTAAACCCCACGATAGCAGTGATTCGATGCCCCAGAGGCCAGAGGCGAGACGGTGGTAGGCGCGTTACGACGTTGGTGCGATGACGTCGTTTGTCGTCCTGAGGGCTCGTGCGCACCTGTCATTGGAGCCGCATGCCAGAGATCGTCTGCGTACCATACAATGTACGCTGATGCTACTACAGCAAAAAGCATCCATCACTGCATGTTTCAGACGTCTGTTTGGACCGCACATGGCTTTCCATACTTGATTCTTTCACCAGACGACGGATACACAAGATACATACATACTGTTCTTGTGTACCCAACACCTAGTTGCCACTCGCTGACCTTCCACAAATATCCCATTATATTCTGGCATGTACTCCTATAAGCGAGAAAACAAGGCGCCATCGGCAATAGCAGCAAATCCCTTTGTTACAAGCCGGGCCCTAGTCGCCAGAAATGCAAGGGTGGGGGGAAGCGCTTTGTGTGGGACTACGCGGCCTTGGCTGTCGTGAAAATGGTAATGCGCTGGCAAAGCTCGTCAGCTCTGCGGCCCCGGCCACTCGCATCTACGGAGCCATGTGCGATGACGACATGTTTGAACTGCGTTGCTTCACCGCCATCATCACGCGTCACGCGTGCACTCTGTGGCTTGCATAATGGGAGAGCTTGAAGCCGATACCAAAGTGCGCATGGCGAGTAGAGTGTCGGTACAGTCTGACAATGTGTACATACTGGGTATCAAACTATCCAAACGCCGCTGGGAGAAAAAAGACTCGATAAGAGGTGCCTCTAGCACTACACATCGCCATTACACATCCCCACCAGTGCCTGGAGTGGGACTGCGCAATTCACCCGCCGGTCTACCAGTGCTATCCGGCACCTCAATCATGTCCTCCACCATCCTCAGAAACCTCTGCCTATACTCGTCGCTTGAAGTCGTAATGCTCATCGGACCATGATCCTTCCCCGGCTTCACCTTGTTAAACAGCTTAACCAGACCAGTTAGCGTTTGAGCCTGAAGTGCGTCTTTGGCCCAAAAGAAGTCGAGGATGACGGCCCTGTAGACCCACTTGCCGTCGCGCGACACAAGACCACTACGCCATGACGATCTGCGTCCTGGGGGCGCTGGGATGTTGCCATTGTCTGCAGCGCTAATATGAGCCGGGTAGCGCACGAGGAACAGCGAATAGTCGACAGCGTTGTTGTCCTGCAAGATCTTGGAGTCGCGCGAGAGTTGCGCAACCAGCTCTTCTTTTTGATCAATCGTTACCCGGATCTTGTCGTTGAACTCGTCAATGAGGCGCTCTTTGACGCTTTCTGGCGCCAGTCTTCCATTCGCTACGTCACGCTCGGGGTAGAAATAGTCGTTGGGTTTGAGATCGTACGTCTCCCATTGCTTCTGCTGGTCCTTGCTGCAGCTAGACTTGCCGTATAGAATGTTCTCCATTACAATGTGGTGGCTTGGGGCTGTACCCAGTGCAGCGCCGAGAGTTGCTGTTGGAGAGTAGAGCAGATCCGTTATGCGAACCAGGAGAGAGTCTTGGTTGAGCTCCATGTGCTCTACATAGGGATCAAGCAGGCGCGTGCGGAAAAACGACTGCTCGAAATGCCGTGGCAGCGACTTGATCAGGAATTTTGAATTTGGCGTCGTGAAGAACGTCTAATACACGTTAGCAGGCAGTCTCTCATCAAACATGCAGCATTCATATTGTCATACCGATCCCGAATAGCCCAGATCGCCAATAGCTACCAGATCTGTCCGCTTGCTGCTGCTCGGGCTGCGGAAGCTCTCGGTGTATTCCTCCTCCTCCATCTCCCACGTATCGTTCCTCAGCTTCTTGAACAGCGAGGCGCGGAACCGCGCCAGAGTAAGGTTGAAGAGGGCGAAGAAGGCGTAGATGCGTGCCCAGAAGCCCAGACGTTGAGTCTCATCGTTTCTGGGTGCATCGGCCCTGAAGATGGCGCGTAGGATGGAGTTGCTAATGAGACGGTCGCGGCGTCCCATTTTGGCTTCTGTGTAGGTATAGTGTCGGAGTAGGTGATGATCACAGAGCTAAAGAGGATTCAGCATCGCAAAGGTGCGAAGCGTGTTGTGCAACCAAGGACCGCCATATTCCAGTGACGTCAACGCGCTAGAGTCAACAACTTCCATCGTGGCGGACGTCGTGGCGGACGTCTCCCGTCAACGGTGGAAACTTCACCACTACATGTTGGTCGCTCACGATAGTCACTTGGACGTTCTTTTTCTATCACAGACGTCTGGCTGGACTCGGCGACACGGCTGGTGAATTCGTCGTGTGCTGCAGCTAATATTTAGCTCTTAGCAACCGCCACCACGATTCTTCAGCCACGTTTTCCCTCGCCATATGCAGTCAACCGTGCGATATTGCAGCCCCTGAGCTCTCCGCGGACGAACTACTCGTGACATTCGATGAACGACAACTCAGCCTCGCAAAGTTTGAGGGGGGCAACTATACTTTTGAAATTGTTATCAGAATATCCCTGCCAAACTGCACATGTTGTCTAGGGGGCAGAGGCAATGACGCGTAAAGAGTCGTATTTCGGATTTGTCGATATTCATCCCTGCCCTTTCAAACATGTGCTATTGGCAAGCTATCGGGTGAGAGGACGCACACCCCTCACTGTACCTGCACTACGGAGGTCCGACTCGCGACAAGCTTTGCTGTTGCTTCTGACAAAGACTGTCCCAATATAGCCAAACAAGCGGCTGTTGTATATTACATTGCTAGCTTGGCGGCATGCCAACGCCTCGGCCGCCACAATCTCGACGCCAGAATCCGCATCTCAAAAACACCCAGATAAGCGAGCCCATGTCCTGTAACGCTGAGGAGAGTCTCGACTGCCCTGGACCGATGGCATCTCTCCTTGTCTCGTACATAGTTTGGTGGAGCCGCCTACACATGTTGCAGTATCTGGGATCTGGATGCGCCTCAACATATAGTAACACAGTAGCACGCCTGACCGGAGACTGTGATAGTAGAGCGCCTAGAGTCTTTGTGCGCATATACATTGTTTTTTATTCGTCCCGAGCCTTTGACTACCAAAAGGCGCCCCACGTTATTCCGTCCTTGGTGCTGACCCTAGTAATCAAAGGGTTCTTCATGTTTGCCGTACTTCAGTCGACAGGCTATTGGATGTGTTCTGTCTGTTGCAGCTGCAGGGTCTTTGGAGCCATGCCGACGGGCTTTGGCTTGCATCAGTTTAACTGCCTTAAGCAGGCGACGACTAAACATATAAAGTATCTCTCTGTGCAACGTGGCAGTGAGACTGTCCCAGCGGCATTTCTACTTGCTCTTGACTTGTAGATAGCTTGGGCGCAGAGAGGAGTAGTCTTTATCTGTTGTTGAACCATCTCCTAATTCAAACCTGTGTCCACAACCGACCAAAACATGGCGAGCGCAGACGTTCAGCAACCGCCCTCGCAAGAGGCAGCACCTGCACTGCCAGACTACCTTACGAATCCAGATGCTGTTCTTGGAGACAAGGATGCAAAGTGGCGGTATGGCCGGGCTCCTGATTACTCCAAGACGCGGAAGATATACGCTGAAAGTAAGTTGTCTACAACCAGGACCATTTTGACCGGACGGCCGGGTAACTACTCTTGTTGCTGAGACTGAGGGTTCATATAGCAAAACAAATGACACACGAAGCCGGGTCTCTGCCCGAACTTGTTGAGAACCTAGTCAAGAACTGGGAAGTGGAAGCATCCTTCAAGCCCAGCATTGACGACTGGCGCACCATTGACCGGGAAAAGTACTCTTTTGCCATCAACGGAGGCAAACCCGAAGGAGCAGAAAAGATGCTCGAGGTGGGCACTTACAATGCCATTATCGCGCCAAACGAGTACTACTCGCCCGAGTATTCTGACTTTGCGTCTTCACACAAGACGTTCAAGCGCATGATGCCCACGTTTGCATGGGAAGTGCTCGAGGTGTACAGCGGCCCGCCGACGGTCAGTTTCCGGTGGCGGCACTGGGGCCAGATGAAGAACGACTACGTGGGGTTCAACAACAAGGGCGAGAAGGTGACTGCGAAGGCGCATGGGGGAGCCATTGATATCCAGGGCGTCACGGTGGCAACGGTCAATGACAAAGTGCAGCTGCAGGATGTGCGTACGTGGTTCGATCCCATGGACATGTTTAGACAGATTGCACCAAACGGCGTAGTCAAGAAGGAAGGTGGGCCAAAGGGCATGTCACCTGGGGATGCGCTCGACGAGGCACAGGCGGGTGTAAAGGTGCCGGAGGAGCAAGAGCTTCCTGATGCTACAGTACAAAGCAAGGCCGAGTTTGAACGGACAATTGCCGAGATTGACGAGAAGAGAGCCAATGCATCGAGCGCAGAAGTGCCAGCTGGCCATCCTGATGTTGCCACTTCCCAAGGCGATGCGGGCGCGTGTCCGTTCATGTCTGGAGCCCAGCGCTGAATGCACTCGGATTCGATATTTTTCAAGTCACAGATTACCAACGAGGAGACGGATTAGTAAATGCACACATGTGTTTCGTCATCTTGTGGGATTGTCCTTGGTGATCAGGATCCAACTCGGGTCTTGCATGATGTTGCTTTATTCGTGACGCGTATGGATCCGAGTGACTAATTCACTTGCTGTATTTGGGGACGCAGTCAGTAGGCTACAGAGGGCAACGAATGGAATCGAAAAACCGGGTATTGCGTTCCGAGTTTCGACCTTGCCCAAGCTCTTGGTCATTCACCCAGTTGATAGTGTACGTGGAGTAAGCAACAGGCCGAGGAACACGGAAGGAGGTACACGGAGTGGGTCGGAGCTCGCATCCAGGTTACTCAGTGATGACTGTGCAATCCACTTTGCGCGCCCCATTAGTCCCATTGCGGACCTCAGTCACGTTCACGTTGGACATGTGTGGGGCGAGGGCGATGGATAGTGGCCAGCTGACCAATGTGGAAGCCACGATGCTCACACTGGGAAAGAACCGTGAAGCATTGTTCGGGGCAGCCTTTCGTCACGAGGGAGATGTGTGGTGGCGAGCGTACTATGGACCCTCGACGGGTTCAGTAGCCCCTGATACTGGTGTGATGGTCGTCACGCAAATGAAAAAAAAGGGTGCCACAGGTATTTGGTTGGGTGCTAAGACCGGGAAGAATGAAATGCAGGTAATGATAGCCAGCGTTGCCTACCCAACAAGGGACTTGGCGGCAGCGAGGATTGAACAATGGTAGGCAGCAGTGAGTCATAGGGGGTTTTGCAAGCCCCATCAGCATCGTCATGCTCACTACGGCAATTTGTTTGGGCCTTGATGTCCGGCGCTCGTGATATTAAGGAGGGCTCTGGCGACGATGACGCACCAGTTCAGGCGGCGTCAGCCTCTCAGACGGGAACGCAAATTTGCTTGCGGCAGATGGAGGGGGGGCGCTAGGCGTGCAGTGTCTCTTCTGCCTGCGATGGCACCGTGAGGGCTAGGTGAGATGGTGGACGAGGGCGGGGGAGGCGCCAATCAGCTGGGCTTGGGCTCGGCTATGCCTGGGTGGCTCAGCCCGGAAGAAGTCGTGTTCCGGAAGAGGGCGGGCGGTGGCGGGCGGTGATTGGCCGACTGAGGAGGCGGTAGCTTGGCGCTTCTGGAAGCAGGCGGGCAGTGTCGCAGCGCCAGACGTTTGGTGTGAGCGAGGCCGGGCATGGCAACCATGACTGTATGGCATCTAGGGCTGGTGTGGGTGTGGGTGCGGTAGCCGGCCGCGCCCGTAGATACGAGGGAATGGAGCGGCAGAGGCGAGTGGGGAAGAGGGAGATGGCAGGCTCGGGCGTATTTGCGTCATGGAAAGCCAAGCCAAGCAAAGCAAAGCAGAAGAAGATGCGGCATTTGTTCGGCGGTGCGGGTGCGATGCAGTGCAGCGCAGGCTGAGGAGTTTGCATCAGGGCAGGGCAGCGTCGCATGATGAGATTACGAGCGTCGCAGCCGCCATTGGACTCTGGCTATGCACAGCACGGGCAAGGCAAGATGCAATCTCTTTGCGGCCTAGCGCCGAGTACCCAGCCAATGGCAGCGCCGCCAAACACTAGACGCGTGCCTGCCTCCCAGCCCGTCGGAGCCCTCATCTAACCCAGCTGAAAGCGACCAGCACCGCGACGAGACGGGTGTGTCACGTCCAAACCGCCGTCGCCGTCGCCCGCCATGCTCCGAGCGTGCCACGATTCTTGCAAGCGGCGCGAGGAAAAGGGGACTCCGAAGTGCAGCTGTCGCAGAGCATAGCCGTCGCAGGTGCAGTTGCTCGCAGGCCCAGCGAGGCAGAGGGGCGGCAAGCGGCACACTGGGCTGGAGTGGACTGGAGTGGACTGGAGCCAGCTGCGCCAGCCATGGCATGGCGGCACTGGGCAGGCCATCCACCCACCGGCCATGCAATCCGACTGCGGCCTGTCGCCAGTCGATGGATGCGTGACGCTGCATTTGCAAGGCTCGAGGGGGAAAGGCGTCTCACCCACTCTGCTGCGCTGTGCTGTGCTGCTGTTGTTGCTATTGCTGCTCTCATTGTTGTTGTCCAGTGCACATGGCAGAAAATAGCAGCAAACAAGCAACGGTCCAGCGCGAGTGGCGGATGCTCTGCACGTGCGAACAACAATGAGGCAAAGCAAAGAAAAAAAACCTGCGCCAGTGCGATGAGTCTTCTTGGGTAGCTCTGCTGGGAATGTGTGTGTGCGTGTGTGTGGCAAAGAGAGGCAAGCTGGCCATAGCGCCCCGGGCCTGGCGATGACTGGACTGGACCGGGGGCGGCGCTGCGAGCCAGACGAGACGGGGTTTCCTATTAGTATCCCCAGTGCCGCCCAGCCCGTCTCCTCTGCTCATCAAGACAGCAGACATGGACTTCACGAACATCACCGCCGCCGCCTGGGGCCTGATCTAGGTCTACATCCAGCAATAGTGTCGTCTGTTCTCTGTCGCAGTCCGCTTGTCGCCTATTCCACAAACCCACTCCCTTGCCGTCTTTGTTCCAGGTAGCAGTCTTCCGCACGACCGCCGTCGCCGCCACGCACACTGCCGCCTACCGCATAGACTCATCGCCCGTCGTTAGTCAGTCATCGCTCCAGCGAGAGATAAGGGTCCCTAGAGCCTTGTCCTGCAGCCCTTCTCTACAGACGGTACCTGCGTCGCAACCTCGTCCTCTCTTCCCCTCTTCCTCGCGGTTCGCGCCTTTCCCGCCTTGACCGACTCTCCGACCGCCACTTCCTCACACGTCAGAACCTCACCCACCTCACGCCTACCCACCCGTTTTTTATGTCCCCCGCCACCCAATAGTAATAAACCAACACGCAAACAACTAAACAAACACTCCTCCATTACACACAGACACATCCGCCATTCCGCTACCAACGCCCAAAGTCGCCTAGCTTGGTGTTACCGCTGCACGGTAGACACCATCCTCGACTACTTTACCCAACGCGTTACAGTACCACAATGTGCCCTTCGGCCTACACTGCTTCAGTCACTCGTCGCTCGGAATTCACCATTACTTTCGGAAACAAGGCCTTCGTCGGAGGCTTCGCTTGCTAAGACTCCTCCCCGCACCCCCTCAGACTTCCAGCTCTTTGCGACAGCGCCCACTCCCTGCTGTTCCTGAGCTGTAACCTCCGAGTGCTTCGCGGACACGTCTCCCACAACGGTCTTGTTTCGGTGATTCTGCAGTTGACAGTGACTAGAGGCATCTCTCTCTAGTACGCACCTGGCAGCTTTTTTCGACCACTTGACACTGTTCGAATCCTCTACCATCTGCGGCATCGTCAAATACCCTCGATTCTCCCGCGTATCTACTTTCTGCTCTCGTCACTCCACAGTCACACCACTCAATTTAGCGGGGTGATTCACGATCCAGACACAAGATCTCCAAAGTTTATACGTCAGAAGACACAGGGTCGCCCTCTTACGGTTTGTCCCATCGGTTAAGTCCTCGGTCACTCCACGACCACTACTTCATCACGCGCTTCGCCACTTCTTCAGGTCTACCTAACGGTCAGCACTCGAAGACGTAACGACAAAGTCTACCCTCCACTCCCCACTCACTCCTTCTTATCTCTTTTATCCTCATATACCCCCCTTTCCTAAACATGAGTCTCGATATTCCCCGTTCCAACTACGGCTACTTGCCTGAAACACACCCATACGCCGCCCCCCTTTCCTCTTCCGCCTCCTCTTCTACTTCTTCAGTCTTCTCAGACGCTGCGTCACAGACATCCAGCGCAAGCTCCACATCGTCGCATTCCAATTGGGATCCAGAGGAATGGAGTCGCAACCAGGCTGCTCAGGCGTCCACTGTTGACCCTACTAGCTTGGCTACTTTCCAGACCCTTAGCAGAGTCAGCACTTTTCCTCAGTACCAGCCTGCGGTATGCCGCGAGCCCATGCAAGAGAGGTTGCCTTCTCTGCGTACAGAGTTCCTAGCACCCCCGGAGCAGCGTCAGAATCCTCGTCGGTCGTCGGCGAACGTCAACCAAAGACCTCCCCCGCAGTTGGTCCGGCAATCCGATCGCAAGGTCAACTTCGTCGATTGCCTCGTCGGTTAGTACACACTTTATCCCTGGCCTCCAAGGTTCCTCCGCTGATTTGTCCCCTTTCAAGATTCTGCTACTCAAATGGTTGAGGTCATCTGGCAGCTTTCCGAGCCCAAGAGCCGCTGTGAGAATGCTTCTGGACGCGGGGTACTTCCCCTCCGCATGTTCATCCAGGAGACTCTCCGCCGATCACGCACCAGCTACTCTACGCTCCAGGTTGCTCTCTACTACTTGATCCTCATCAAGCCTCACTTGCCCAAGCATGACTTCACCATGTCGCAGCCCGAAGATGCTTCTCTTCGCGCGCTCCAGTGTGGTCGCCGCATGTTCCTTGCTGCCCTCATTCTCGCTTCAAAGTACCTGCAAGACCGCAACTACTCGGCTCGCGCGTGGAGCAAGATCTCTGGTCTCAAGGTTTGCGAGATCAACACCAATGAGATGGCCTTCCTCGAAGCTGTCAACTGGAAGCTGCACATTGTCGACTCCATCTGGGAGAAGTGGCAGGAGGTCGTTCTCCGATATACTCCTACTCTTCCCCCACCGTCGCCTGGTGCTGCCATTCCCAACACCTGGAAAGATATCATTCCCCTGCTGACACCTGAGCTGGATATCATCGAGGTGACCCCAAAGCCAGCCAACACTCCCGTTCGCCCGCCTTTGAGGACACAGCTGAACGCGTCGCCCTACCGTCAGCCATCGCTTGACGCATGTGGCTCGCAAGAAAGCACTCCGACTCCATCTCAGTACCAGGTGCCTCGCTTCTTGGAGCCAAAGCCAGACCTGAACCGCACTCCGTCGTTGCCATCCATGGCTCGCCTGGGTCCTCTGCCTACACCTTCACTGACACCGCAGCCCATTGCCAACAGCACTCCTGTAGCGGGTGCCATGTCTTTTGGTCTGCGACGTCCGTCCATGTGCTCTGCCATGCAACAGGCCCAGTGCTCGTCGTTGGCACGCTCTTGTGTGGACCAGTTCAACCCAAGCATCAAAAATGGCCTCGAAGCCTACCACTTCCCGAGCCGACGGCCTTCCTTGGCTGCATCAAACGCTTCCCTGTCATCGTCTCCAGAGTCAATGATCTCGGACAACTCACGCTCTTCCCGTGCTTCATCAATCTCGTCAGTTTCATCCGCCGGCTGGGCGCCAAACCAAAGTCAGGCCAACCTGGCTCGACTGGCGACCTGCCGTAGCGCGAAACTGCCGTACCCAACATTGTCAAAGTGCAAGGAACAGTACGAGTACGCTCCGAGCGAGGCCATGTCCTCGCCTGATCTGGACAGCTTCCACATTGATGATTCGGATTCGTCGCCCGCCAAGGTCGCAAGCCCGGCCGTCGTCGCTCCTGCAAGCCGTAAGCGTGGCAGGTCGTCTGTGGATCTCCAGCAGAACGTCCGACACCTTCTCCACAGCACCCGCTCTGCATTTGACCTTCGCCAAAAGACGGTTCTTCCCGATCGATCAGTCGCACAGTCATTCGCGTTTACTTCGCGCAGTGAACCCAAGGGGCTGCAGTCCCCTAAGAGCACTGTCCCTGGCTGCTCGCGTCTTCCGGTCCAGAAGGATTTTGGTAAGAAAAGATCATGCTGCAGCACAGAGGCCGCGCAGGCATACCGCCCGCAAGGCCCTGGCATGTGGGCTGGCATCCTATGAAGACACATCGTCAAACACGAAAAGCCCAAAGAAGGCTTCATGAAGAAAGAAGACAAGGCAAAACACATCTTTGAGCCTTTCCTATCTACACCCCACATCCTCACCATCTCTCTATACGCCCGTGTATATTTTCTATCATCACCTCCAACCCACCCACTAGTGTACGATTTCCTAGTTTCGGGACGGCACGAGCGGGCGTCTCTTACAGATGTTCATTTACAGCTATTTAGCTCTAGTAATACCTAACTGGGTTTACTCTGCTGGCGTTTTTTTTCTATTACTATCTCTTTTGTCTGCTACTACTTGGCGTTAAACAATTATCACTGGGACACTTGCTCGGTTGAGCAACAGGTGGGAAATATCCTCGATTTGCAGCAAAGGGTGCATTTTAAGCATGGTCAAACGGATTGCAAGGCAGGGAAGGAGTTTCAAGTTTGCTCGCGCACGCGCGCGCCACACAAATACCCTTTGTTGATGTGCCAATGTACGTTTTTTTCTGATGACGTGCGGGGGCGCGGTACGATGCGGTATACGCATGGCGCTTATGTCTAGTGAGTAGATAGTGGTAGTAAATCAGATGCCGAGATGCATACTCCCTCTATGTCTTGAATGTATTTTGGTGATTTTCTCTTACCATCCTGTTCACGCCCTCCTCACATCATCCGCAACCTCTCCTGCGCCTCCCTCCTTGCCCATCTCCCTCGCAACCCTCACACTCTCCCTCAACGCCTTGCCCACCCCCGCCCTCACCCCCATCTCCTCCAACACCATAATCCCCGCTATCGTACTTCCCGCCGGACTCGTCCCTATATCCCTCAATCCACTCGGCTGCAATCCCCCTCCTTCTTGCATCATCATCTCCGCACTCCCGCGCATACTACTGCATATCATCTTCTGCGCCATATCCCGCGGCATACCCACTGCTACACCCGCATCTACCATCGCATCCACAATCACGCCCCCAGAAAGGCGGGAATCGAGCCGCCCACGGGCAAGTTGCAACAGGCCATGAGGGAAGCAGGTACAAATTGGACTTGGCCGATTTGCCGGAAGAGCAAAAGTTGCAGTCGTGAGGAGGTGTCCTAAGATAGGCTGAGAGGGAGCAGGGAGTTCGATGGTAGTAAGTGAGTGTGAGACTTGTGCGCAGACGTTGGGGAGGGCGCGGACAATGTATAGGGTGCTTGGAGAAGGGGAAGCCGAAGACGAAGTGGAAACCGAAGGGGAGAGGAGAGTGGTTAGCCGCGCGACGGATAGACCTGCTATAACGCTGATTACGAGTTTCTCTTTTTCTTGATCGTTCTCGCACGATGAAGTAGGAGGGTTGCGGTGAAAAGCCGCCTTGATGTCCGGTTGAGATACCAGGGCTTCGACTTGCGAGGGATCAACGGCGAGGATGACGACGTCGGAGGTGGATATGGCGGAGCGTACAGCCCTGGGGACCCGGGCGATGGAGAGTTTGCCAGAGGAGGTGTGCGGTGCGAAGAGGGTGGACAGGCGTGTTTCGGATGATGGTGAGGCAACGCAGGCTGTGTAGTGGGTGAATTGGACGCTGGGGGAGGTTGGGGTGCTGGAGAGCAGAGTGGAGAGAATGGGGGTGCCGAGATTGCCTGAAGAAAGGGTGAGTGAGTGAGTGAGTGAGTGAGTGAGTGAGTGAGTGAGTGAGTGAGTGAGTGAGTGAGTGAGTGAGTGAGTGAGTGAGTGAGTGAGTGAGTGAGTGAGTGAGTGAGTGAGTGAGGTTGGGAGAGAGAAGAGATATTATGTACCGCAACCGAGCATGTAGAGTCTTCGTTCTGTCATGATGTCTTTGGGAATGTCGGAAGACGTCTGTCTGGGCTGGTGGACTAGGTGCTTGTGTGGTGTCTAGACCAGCAACTTGAAGTATTGCTTGTGTATTCCAATCCCAAGAAGCTAGTAGGAATTCTTTGGCTCTTGTTTCGACTGATGATTCTTTCGACGCTCTTATCCTACATGTCCGTTCTGCAATGTCTTATATGTAAGTCGACGTCGTACGGTTAGCGCCATCTCGGAAAAGCAACCTGTCAATCCACCCCACGTCTAGTTTTCCTAGTTTGATTGTATAAGAGGGGCAAGCAAGTAATTGTTTCTAGCCCTTTGAATTCCAAGTCCGGCTCGGATACATGCGGCCATACAATTGTCAATGACAACTGCACATTTTGTTCAAGCTCGTCTTCGATGACGATGGATCTTCCAAGATGCACTAACATGAATACCATTTCCATCTACGCTCTCCTCTACACCCCCAAAGCCCTCCTCCTAACCTCCCTCCTCAACGCCCTAAACTCATCTTTCGTTCTTAGCACCGCATCGCGATTCTCCACCGCCCTTCTAGTCAAATACCCCATGCACTCGCCCATACTACCCCATGTCGTGCACTTGAAGACTTCCGGTGGCATACCCCCCTCATCCTTTAACGCAAGCAGCGAGAAACTCACTTCGTCAGACATACCCTGCAGCTGACCATATGCCACCGGCACCGTCGGCAACCCAGCCTCTACCCGCTGACGATGCAGTGCCGCAGCCGCCATGACGGAGTGGCGATTGTGACTTGCAAGGAGGAGATTGAGCGAGGGGAAGGGACGGGCGTGAGGTCCCTGTCCACCAAAGACACCGAGGTGTTGGCGCAGAGCTCCCTGCGCTATGGTGTCGTAAGCCTTGTCCGTATCTTCCTTCGTATCGTGGATTAAGGCACGGTTTTCCGAGAGAATGTATGCGCCACGCACGAGTTTCAGGCCAAGTGTGAAGTTGTGTTTTTCTGCTTCAGCCATGTGCTGCAATATGACAGCGGACGTCTCTTTGAGATAGGCTTGGTACGTGTTGTAGATGGTGGCTTTGCCGTGGCGGTTGAACTTGCGCATTAACTCGACTGTCGTGCGGGCGATGCCGTGCTGCCAGTGCTGAGACTCAGCGTCGACAATGACCTGAATGCCGCGTTGCGTGCATATGGTTGCCAGTTCGTCCAGGGCGGACATCATTTGAGGGGGCGGCAGTTGGCCTTGACTAAAAGCTGCAGAGACGGTTGGCCCAGCACCTGTTGTTCTGTTTGAATGTTAGTCACGGGATTCATGGCTATAGGTCTCTGAAGAGACACTTGCTTTATAGCTAAAATGTCGCCTTCGGAAATCAGGTCCAGTGTCTCTAGCGTTCCTGCTCTCCACGCTTCGATATCTGCGTCATGTGGCAATGCTGCTCTTTCAATGCCACTACTTTTCGACTCATTCTGCTTCGCTGCCTCCGTCCTGTGATCAAACACAATTTCCCTCGCGTACGTTAGTATGACTCCCTTGAATCCAAGATCCTTGAGCTGCTTCACGCATGCCTTCGTCTCTTGCGCAGTTTCTCCCCCGCAGAATTGCTTGTACACGGTGCTCTTCAAGACCGCCTTGAGAATCGGGTTCCGCTCAATGTTGAACAGGAAGCCTCGGTTTGGCTTTGACAAGAAAGACAATAGGTGCAAGGACGGTATCAGCAGGGCCTTGGTGGATGATATGGTGGCGATGAAAAGTGAGCGGAGTAACATGCTCGTGGGCATTGCTGACAGCGGGAACTGCACTCGTTGTTGAGATACATTTTGCTGTGTATCTTTTGGCCGTGGCAGTGTAGTGGTAGAGCTGAGCCGAATCCCAAATGTGTTGACGCCATTGGAAAGGCGTGTTCTATGGTATATGTGTCGTATCTGCGTCCCGCTGAGTCGCGGCTGAAGCATGGCTGCTGTTCAAACAACAGTAGAATATCAATGTATCACGGATAATGGAATTGTAGAAGTAATAAACTTTGCAAACACCTAAGAATAATCCATCCTCAACTCTTCTGACGCCCTTATCTCACTGCGCTGTCTATCATGTACATCATAACCCCGCTCCGTATCCGGAACGTGGGGCTCGTGACTACCGCGTGGGAGTATGCAGAGCCCTAACCCGGGCCGGTTCTGTTTTGGGTTAGAGGCTAGCGCTAGCATACTACGAGCATCGACATGCAGATGTGGCAAGGTGAGACGATAAGCAGCCGTCCATACCAGGAATTTTGTGTGTCGATGCAGAATTCCATGGTGTGACTTTTACTCACTGGACGCGGGTTAAACACTGAGTGGCTTGATGGAGTTCCTGCCGTGCATCTAGACGTCTTTGCGGTACTTACACCATGCTTGAACCCTGAAAGGCGAAACTGAGACAAAAAATAGTCAGCGTCCCAGCCAGGATCTCATGTTAGAGGTGCCATGAATATGCTAAGTTGCGAGTCTTCTCACGGGCAGTACTATGATGGATCGTCTGGACCTTGCCCCTATGAGTTATAATGCCTTGGCTGCGACCCTGTCCTCAGCCCACCTTTCAGCTAGTCTGGATAATCAACCGTGCACACTTCTGCTTTTGATCCACTTGCCACTTTGGTGAGCTGTGTGCTAAAGCTGGGGCTGCAAATTTGTGCACTGAAGCTGCTCGGCTTGAGCTCAATGCCATGGAAGACGTCAACGGAGGAGAGGGGGAGATGTAAAGAGAGGGGCAGGAAGAGTGGGACGAGGGGGACGAGGAATGGACGGCATAAGTGTAAAGGTTGTTTCACCACCAGCACGAATCCAAGTGGTTGCGGGGTTGGTTTCCAAAGACACTGTATTAGGCTGTGTTGGAAGCTAATTGTGGCTTGGGCACTGGGCGTGTTCGTTGACATCACCTATACGCCAGGGCCTTCAAAGTCAGCCCTGTTCCTACCCCGCGTTTTTGTAATGTGTATCGTGCTCATGCGAACAAACTTTAGGCTGATTACAGTATACAGAGTTTTCGTCTCAAATCGGGAAGCATGCCGCGAGGTCCAGGCAACCTTGGAACTCGGTGCGTACTTCAAGAACGCATACCGGTGGGAAACTTCCATTTTGGTTGGATCGGGAGGTCCAGGGTGACAAGGCTGAAGTTCAGCCTTGCGTATTTGTAAGGATTAGGGATCTCGTTATGGTGCAGCTGAAAAGCGGCATATATTAGGTCATATTCCCGCGGGGCAAAATAACTCCCGATCCAAGCATTGCTTCTCGACTCAGAGTTAACTATAGCAATTTCAGTCCATCATGGCCGAGATTTTTGGTCTGGTAACTGCCGCTGCCGGTTTATTTCCGCTTTGTAGGGGTAGGTAGACCTCATTACCTGAGAGTCTGAGGCTGAAGCCTTGCAGATGGATTTCGATTGGTGAAAGATGTCATAGGAGCCTCAGATGCATTTAAAGAAGTTTCTTGGAGAGTGCAGTCTCAAATCAACGTGAGTATTTCCCGTAAAGTGGCGAAAGCCCTAATCTGATGTAAGACAGGTTTTTGAAGAATGGCGAAGTCATTGGGATCTCGATGGAAATGAATGGGGGAGATTCAAAGAGTGTTCGAAAGAGAACCAGCCCGGGGCACTGGCCATTGGTCATGAGCTTGCGTTGCTATCGTTCACTTTGTGCAATGCCAGTGAACTTCTGAGCAAATATGGATTGAAGCTGAGAGGCCGTCATCGTCAAAATCCAATGTGAGACTACTACGCATAATTCTATCCAGCGTTAACCCTGCGGTAGAGAACCTGCTGAGATACCGAATCCCGATACGGAGAAGCTCTTAACTTCGGAGGCGTCCTTCAAGAAGTGGGTAAAAGGATGCAAGATGAATCTTTCATTCATCAAAAAATGCAAATTGTCCTAACATCCGACAACGACAGCGCCGAAACCCTCGTAGACCGCCTGAGAGAACGCAATGACGTTCTGCGTCAATTTAGCCCCCCCGCTATGCAATTGATGCAAAAACATAACATATACTACATCATCAGCAAGACCCCTTCGGAACAACAAGTAGAGGCGTTATTTATTGAGGGAAAAAGGGTGAAGAAATTGGGTCAACAATCGTTGCCATACTTTGAGATCGCACGTATTCTCGATTTCTCCAACGCAGTGAAGACCCAAAGACAGGAATCGAAGGAGCAGAAACGGTCCCGAGACCCACGAAGATTTAAACTATCAGAATTCCGTGTCAATCCAGGTTACAAGGTCTCAGCGTCGCAGGACGCGGAAATGGGGCTTTTGGAAGATTTCCCCGTTTGAAAGCAAAGGCGAGTCGTATACATTGAGTGGATGTCGGGCGGAGAGGAGGTCGAGAGGGAAGCGAAGGCGAAGGCGAAGGCGAAGGCGCGCATGCTCTCAATTAAAATGTCGGAACAAGTGCTGCTTCCGAACTGCTATGGTATCCTCGAGAATGGTTCACGACGCAACAAGCGGTTTGGGCTGGTTCTGGCACCACCAGACCACATTAGGCAAAATTGTAGGACCATGATGCCAGGGTCCATCTCGCACAAACGGAAGCCAAAATCCTTGCGAACAATCTTTCAGGAGGCGGGAGACACAAAAGAGGACCTTGGAATACGGTTCAATTTGGCCAAGAAACTTGTTGGTGCTGTACACAAGATGCATTGTGCAGACTGGATCCACAAGTTGCGTATACTCTTTTGATTTTTATACATTGGACTTTTACATTCGAGTTCGGACTCATTGCTGATTTATTCCTCTAGAAATATCAGGCCTGGGTCTATCATGATTTTCCCTACTTCTTCAGAAGTTCAGTCCAGCAAAACGTCCTCGACACCGCGACTCGACTATTCCAAGCCATTTTTGGTGGGCTTCGGCCACGCACGTATAGACGACAATGAACTAGAGGAAGAGGACACGATACGTAATCGCAATCAAACTCGGGCGCCAGGAGAAATCGCTCTCGACGAGTATCAGCACCCGGAGAAGATTAAACAGCCATCGATCAAGTATTCACGCTTCTTCGATATTTACAGTGTAGGCTGTGTGTTGCTTGAAATTGGAATGTGGCAGCCCTTGTCTGAACTTGTGGAGATAGAAAGGCGTGGAGAACCGGTAAGAGCCAAGAAGACGAGGAAAGACATGCGAGAAAAAGCGGATTCCTTGATTGGGTACGTCTTTCGAAGCAATTTTTGCAGATAGAACGATATATACTGACACACTACGGCAGTGTCACGGGCTCAGTATACGCAAGAGTTGTCAAGAAATGTCTTGATGCTGACCCTTATAGTCACCTGAGCGAGGAAGAAAATAAGGATGCTTGTGCGGCTCTGCTCTTGGAGCTCATTGGTGAGTTGGATAAATGTTCGGCGTAGCGTAGCCATTCAATGAAACCATGTCCATTTTCCTTATGCATATGCTCCCCGCAGAATGCTTTGCCCACCTCACTCCCTCTAAACCCCCCCTCCCCCTCCCCCTCCCTAAAATAAGGTCTCCTTCCCCTTCCTCAAAACCATCAACAAAGAATGGCGTCCGTTCATCTGCAACGTGACCCCACTCGTCATCCCCTTATTCAAACATCAATCCACCTTTCCCTCGCCCTCTCCCAAGCGGCCCTTCTCTCCTTTTCCCGCTTCTCCATCCCCTCCACCTCCTTATCCGTCGCACGCACCTATGTTCAACGACCTAGTACGGTGATACATCGTCCTGATCGTTGGGAACCAACTCAATTGAAGATGCGTAAGAAGATGGCCCTTACGCCAACGCAGGAGTGTATCTTAGTCACAAATATCGCGCGGACCTTCTCTTGAAGTTTCCCTTAGACTCCTCTATCAGTTGAGCAAGCTGTGGAAGAGCTGTCTGGCAGTGGATTATATGGTTCTTGAGTGTGGAGGTTTATTCAGAGGAATAGTATTATATTCAAAGTTCATCTCTCCATTGGACAATGCTAGAGTTTCCAATCCTGATACTGCAACTATTGAATAGTTTAACAAGCTAGTTCGATCGATACAAAAAGGGTACTGTATTACCACCAACCGCAAGTGCAATATGTATGAGAAGGGGGTGGTGTCAGGGCAGGCTCGGAAGAGACGCGGCATTATCCCTCATACGCCTGGTATCAATACAATAATAAAATGCATTCTACCATTCCATCTATTCTGTTTTAGTAGAAGACTTGTAACAGTATTATCGTCTCTTTACATACTACCATTCCACATAGCTAGGCTTAGTAGAATAGTTTATTACATAACCTTAAGCAAGGAGTTGTCTATCATTAAAGGATCGAAAACGGCTGAACGCAGAGCGTGAGTACCGATATGAAAAGCACTTATGAACTAATCGTTATTATCGAGCCCGTTTATAACATGCAGATCAACAAAGCCAGTATTCTCATTGCACAAGCCAATAGCCTGGAAGTACGCAAACATCTCGTACCCATTAATTGTAGTTGAATAAGGAGGTCGTACTTTTGTTATAGAATGGGCTTGTGGTGGCAATTACTTATATACTATGGAGGAAAGGGACTAACGTCAATCCGGGATTGCAGGATATACGGTATATGGGACCAAGCATGTGTACTTCGACTTGAGGAGACAAGGGTCTTTCCCTGAAAGCTGATGATTACAGTACTTGTACCAGAATAAATCTAACACCTTCCCATGATGCTCCGCACCTTATCTGAAATGAAAAATTACAATTGCAATGCTAATTTTCAACTTTCGGCGCAATGAGCCTTGTTTTTATGGTCAAACTAGTCCTTTCTACATACGCCCACGAAAAGGCATTAGACTCGCCAAATTCTGCTAAAAATCGTTCCTGACTCATATATATTGGTTGCGATGGAATCAGGCTATTGTCACCTTATGGCTGGCGTGATTTGTCCCCCGCCGAAGTACCGAATCGCTTTATCTTCACACAACTCAACGCCATAAATGTTGTAGATGATCTTTGGAATTTCAAAAACTACTCTAAGTTCTTAGGAAGTATCGAAAGGAATTTTGAACCAAGATTCAGCCTATGTTGTGGCTCGAGTGCATGTTAAAGTTAGTGACTCCATTGAAGAGATTACCAACTTTAACATTATTCATCTCATCCCCAGCGTTGTCAAATCCACCAAAGGTAGGCGGGAGGCGTTTTGGAGTATATGAAGTGTACTTCAGCTTTCAACGTAGAAAATTACAATTGATGTTTTGGTGAAATCGCGTTACGAAGAGCAAAAGTTGCCATTGTCGGGACTTTGGTGGGAGACAAATCTCGGCAATCGCCTGCACTATGCTGCAAGGCGCTGTAAATTACTTATTTCGGTGCTGGCAAGCTCTCGCGTTCTGGTTGGCAGCCTTGTCCGTCCCTACGTGGCGAGATATCCTGCGTGCTGAGGCAAATGAGGGGTACTTTGACTTCCAGCAGCTGCAAAAGCCATACGTACAGCTAGTGTTACCATGGATGTATGGAAATCATTCGTTGTAGCCAATTCCGAATGTCTTTGATCCAACTCTCCCCGAAAGCTACGTTTACATCGTCATCTCTGAGCCTGGTTTGTACAGCGTCTTCTTTCGTGGCTTAACAGACCTCCCTCCCCAATTTATACTGTATTTTTCTCCTCTACCATATCTACAGGCCATCGCCCCCAGTGCAACCCTCTCGCCGGTGCAGGGTTGCCATCTTCCTTGTACATGATGGCAATGTTTGGTCTCAATAATTTATGTCACTGTATCGCCATGCTTAATGTTGCCTTCAATGCACGGCACTAAGCTAGTGCAAACTTAGAAGTGTAAAACTAGGTTTAAGTTAAAGTGCTGACTGTACCGCTCCACTTGCCACTTAGCCGAAATATCAAACGACGACTATGTATCCGGATACTGGTCGTCAAGGACCTATGCCTGCATCTGGACGCGTGTTTACGGCTCTGCGACTTGGGGGTGAACACGAAACTGTTCAGAGCCACTACATAGGGTAGCGGGATGTTCATCGCAAAGCACCGGCGTCCTTGTATCCATCACCCACGTATCCAAATCTTCAGCCCCGTCAGCCGGCTTTGACCTCACAATATCGATGCCACATTATGTAGTTATGACGGTGGGCGTGTTGGGGTGCTCTACTCCAAATGCATTCTCATATTGTTGAGAACCGCAACGAAGATACCCCGCCGCCTGCGAGAACGGCTAGTGAAGAGAACATGCATCGGAAGAGTTTCCTTGAGGAATTGACAAGCCTACAAGGAGTGTCGGAAGACGGGAGTGCCGTGGGCCGTTGCCGTTGCCTCTAAAGCAGAAGGGCTAATACGGCTAAAACTACTCTCAGAATGCTTGCACATACATCATCTATCCCCACTTGCAGGGGCTTTGGGGGGAAGTGGGTCTTCTGGATGATCCTCACCCAAAGCACCGCCGCTAGACACTAAGAGTATACTACTAAGCGCATCGTCAACAATATTACACTGTACAATCAGTCATAAGACTTCCAAGCATTGGCGCGGTCCCACTGATTCGCTGCTTTGGCTGAGTGGTGCCACCGGCAGCGGAAAAATTGTGCTATGATCGCGAAGACCCTAAGACCTCCAACTGACTTACGCTACCAATCCTGAAATCGCGATTTCATACTTTTATATTGATGGACCTGTCAATCAACTATTCAGTCTAAGGATGTCTTGAGCAGCTTCAATTACAAGCTCGTGGATTTATTACCTTGTATTCCTTACTAGTGTGCTGTTCACGCTCATATAAAACGATCAACCGTCTCATGACCCGATGCTCCGATGCTCCGATGCTCCGATTAAAACGGCGCCAATGTATGTCGTGTATCCTTTTTGAAGCTCGTACGAGTACCGTTTACCACCTATATATCATACTCATCCTTTTGCGCTGCGTTTTGAGTATTGAGAGCATCTTTGGGTCGGCCACTCTGACACATTGAGCGCGTCACAAACGCATAGCTCGGATCCTAACTCTTCACTATGGGGAATCCACAACATTCCCACTCTTTTTCTGCCTTTTCGCAAATTAAGCATATACCAGTGCTTATTGGTTTCATCCTTGGAGCGGTAAGAATACCTCTCATCACTGCGTTTGGACCACTTGTTGACCAAAAGATAGGCTATTTTAACGTTCATCCTCACTTGCTTCTACAATGTGTTTTTCCACCCTTTGCGCAAATGTAGGTCAAGTCTCCTGGTTCGAATGTGGCAGTCCACTAAGCCGCTCCAATAGACCCTGGCCCAAAACTTGCAGCAGCTACTGGACTCATTTTCTTTTACAAACTCCTACGTGGCGAAGAGGTGTCATGGGAAGCAGAAGTACACAAGAAATACGGTGAAATCGTGCGCCTTGGACCCGATCGATTGAGTTACGTAACACCTCAAGCTTGGAAAGATATCGCTGGCGCTGGAGCGGGCAAGCGCCTTGAGAATACCAAAGACCCATCGACGTTCGGACCGGACATACACGGTATGAGGTCTCTGGGCTCCCAGCCCGATACATTAATCCACAGGTCGCAGCGAAGGGTCTATGCACCGGCGTTTAGCGACAGGGCTTTGAAGCTGCAAGAGCCCTTGATTCTCGGCTATCTTAACTCACTAGTGAGGATCATCAGAAACAACGCAGACAATCCAGCTGTTGGATTCGATCTCGTTAAACTACTCAACTGTATGACCTTTGATGTCATGGCGGATTTGGCTTTCGGAGAGCCTCTTGGTCTCCTTGATCAATCCGAGCTAACACCTTGGGTCAAGGCAATCTTTGGAAACGTTCAAAGACTGTCAATCTCACGTCTGGCACGCGAGTATAAGGGGTTGAATTTGTTAGTCAAGACGTTCACTCCCAAAGAGTACATTGAAGGCGCGCATTTCCACTACAACCACTCGTATGAGCGAGTAGAGAAGCGGCTGGCGCGAGGCATTGACATCGGGAAACCGGACATATGGAAGCTTGTCATGGAGAAGACCGACGACGTATCGGACTTGTCGAAGAAGCAGATGACATCCCATGCACAAACATTTATGTTGGCTGGAACAGAGACCACTGCGACATTACTAAGTGGCTTAACGTTCCTCCTGCTAAAGCATCCACATTACATGCAGAGGCTCCAGGGCGAGATACGCGCGCTGAAAAAGGAGGAGTTGAACCTTGAAAACTTGGCCCATCTGCCTTTTCTACACGCGTGTATTCAAGAAGGTCTCAGGCTCTACCCACCCGCTCCAATTGCATTCTTCCGCATCACGCCTAAGGGAGGCAATATGATTTGTGGAGAATGGATACCAGAAGGCGTAAGTATATACTAGAAGGACGCAAACTGCATGAAAGCTAACTAAGCTTCAGACCCGCGTGGCCGTCTCTCATTATGCTGCCTACAACCACCCTTCCAACTTCAAAGACCCCGAATCCTTTATTCCAGAACGCTGGCTCCCTGGATCTGGGTACGACAGCGACCGCAAAGATGCATTTAACCCATTTTCAGTTGGGCCGCGCAATTGTATCGGCCAGAAGTGAGTTTGTTTCTAGAATTCGAAAGCTTTCAAGAAGATAGATCGCTAACGCTCCGGTTTAGCCTGGCCAACCATGAGATGCGCGTTATTCTTGCACATCTTACATGGCACTTTGATTTCGAGTTGTGTCCAGAAAGTACGAACTGGATTGATCAGAAGGTCCACTTCCTCTGGGTCAAGGACCCACTTATCGTCAAGGCGAGATATATTAGGTAGATATGTAGAAGTGCGGTTGAATTAGAGTGCTGTCTTCACTCCTCACCTGATCTTGACGTGCACATAAGCATGCCTTCGGCCCGTCCGACGCCACAATCTCACTTCGTCGGCTCGGCTCGGCTCGACCATCCCAGTAGATGTGTAGAAAAAGGAATACTCCGCACGAATGGTAGTAATCGATATTTCTTCGCGCGAGTAATTTGAGCGTCAGGTGGCGTGCGTCAAAGCGGGTGGCGCCTTCTACACATTCTCAGAGCTCCGCCGTAGTGAACATCATTAAGGTCTTATAAGCGTCCAATGCCCGCGTACATCACACCACATTAGCGTCACATTTATCGCAGGCACAAACGATACAACTCGGGTACACTCTTGCGTACAATATTTAACACCAAACCTGGATCCGACAGTGTACTCAGGAGTGGAAACCTGCACGCCGAGCCCGACACGGCAGCCGGGACTACTGTAGCGACAGCTGAACTCTCTATACAATGCACCTCAAGCTAGTTTGTGGCTATTGTCCAGGCAAAGTAACGGCAAGTATGCCGTTATACAATTACTGCACTATGAACGTGCCCTGCGTCTCACCTGCTTCAGACAATACATCTTTGTGTATCTGGCCCACTGCGACTCTCTCATATGCTGCTGTGCCTACGGATCGAACAAGCATAACGTTGCAAGTACACCACTCTACGTCATGGAGGGTTTTGTCGTAGAGTTCCTCATCAGGGTAAGTTCCATCCTCCAAGAGATAAGCAATGACTGGCCCGTTCGTTGCGAGGCTATTATTCGACTTCCAAGCCGACAGCGAAAGAAATCTAAAGTCTTCAGGGCTACTGCAAAGTGCATCGTACTCGTCAAGGCCTATAAGCACGCCGCAACGCCGCTTTGCTCTATCAAAGATAAAGTATGAGTCCTCAGTAGTCTGTCTGCTTCCAAATGGGTCCATAAGCTGTTTTGGAACTTTGACGAATTCAAGAGCGGTGCAAGGAACGCTCATGCACTCGAGTACAAGTTTTCCTGGCATACTACTATTCAGATTGTGTGTCGCGAGCGGTTTAAACAGCGAGCTCATTGGCCTATGGCCTGGGCGTACGAGGTCTGCGTATCCGACTCGCCCAATCCAGCCTGACCAGCTCCAACTGGGCTGCGGTGAGGCTATGACTCTTCGCTTGACGGTAGTCATAGGTGTCCATAGTAACGCAACATCTAAGAGGGATACTGGAAGGCCAGCGACGAATGACCAGTCAAACATGCGACCCAACTCGGTCTGTATGCCGGTGAAAGCATTGAGAATGTCGTCTGGGTATCGCATCATCTTGGCCGTATATTCTTTGATGATGTCTTCGTACCAGCAGAACTCGTCTAACGGACTATAAGTGCCATATCGGATCGCCTTTGCTTTTCGCTCTGCGCTTGTGACGCGCATTTTTTCTAATGTGTAGAAGAGAGTGTCATCGCTCACATATCTGTCTTCACACGTGAGATGCTTTTTGCAGTGGAAGTACACCTGTTCACTAAGAAAGTATATACTCCGGTTTGAGAGCAGTCGTTCTTGGAATGTCCAGGCGCGTATGTTGTAAATACATTCTACGTCGACATGATCGTAGTTGTGGTTTGTCAACATTCGCTCCAAGAACGATCGCTCGACCAGGTGCAGTCCCGGTTCTATGAAAGTTGCAGTAGTATTGCGAGCCGTGGGTGGAATGCCGGGAAGGCCAGCATCGGCAGAGTCTCCGCTTAGGGCTACGATGGTAGCCACTGCGCAACTGTAGATCGAACACATCTGGGCGAGGGCGTTTGCTTTGTTCGCAGCGTCGTTTTGGATGATACACTATTTGACATGAGTTCAGGGCTGTTGACAACAAGCTGTGGTGAAGCCGACTGACCATTGTGTCTATCCACAAGTATCGTTCACCTAGACTCTTGACAAAATTCATAGAGTCCCTGATTGTCTGGGTCAATTGCTGCGTTGATACGCTTCCAGGTTTGCGCAACTGGTCGTAATTCTCTACTAGAGTCAAGAACTGCTTCGAATCACCCCAGACGTAACTCAAAGCAAAGTATCGATAGCTAAAGTTTCCGACAACCAGACAATCATCCACGACATCTAAGAGAAGAAGCGATTCTGTCTCGGGAACAGACTGTCGATGTTCGCTGCATTTACTACCGTGATTGTTTTCGCAATCGTAGAGCCAACTCTTGATCATGTCTACATCTGCCCAATGATGCCTCACCGTTCGACTGTATTCAGATTTTTCGGGACGAAAACCGCGCAATGAGGCATCGTATTCCTTCAGATTGAGATGGTCGTCATGGAGGAAAACACTCGATATGAAGCCATCAAACTCCCCCGTAAAATTCTCTGAAATCGGGGGTGCATCTTGTGGTCTTCCTTGTCTTCTCTGGAACTCTCTGTTCCGAAGAATATGCCTGCAGCAATCGCAATAGAAGATAGGTTCGGGGAGAGTTTCGCCATCTCCATATTCTCTAAAGCCGTCGTTCAACCAGGTTGGAGTGCCAATGCGGGCGAGGCCCGCAAGCTTGCCATCGTCAAATGCTTTCTGACAGGGCACACATAGATCCCCCCCATCAACACCGTTATGCAAATGCCGAAGAGCTGTGCGTGCATATGGGTTGACCATGATTTGACGTTGCGCAATGAGATTGAAGAGCTGAGATCAAGCCGCTTGGATAGGGTGATATGCTCGGCTGAGTAACGTGCGGGGTAGATGTGCTGCCGCCTATATAAAGTCGGGTGCAGTGATGTGTTCGCCTAGCGCTTCACCCTGTAACGGGCTGGTGCCCTTGGGTCTTACTCTTCGATGAGATCTCGAGTCTCGCAGAATCCAGGTGCTCTAAGCAGTATTAGATCGGGCCCAACGGCTGCTGTAGCAGAATTTCAATCGAATTTTGGATGCCTAGTATAGTTTTAGAGTCTTAACTCGTTAAATTCAGTAGAGCAGATCTTTAACAATGCAGGTGGTGTTGCATTGACTAAAAAGTTGCACGCACTGACCACCTACCGTATGGATGGAAGACACGGCAAGTTTGTTATCTAGTATATGCAAGGCTAGTCTAGTGTACATGTATCGAGCAGCCGCGAACCGCACATGTAGATAGAGAGATAGATAGCCATGTTACCAAAAGGGTAGTTATATAAGCCCTTGCAGAGGTAACTTTTTTTTTCCTGTAGTCGTAATTGCCGAGCATACTGCGTACGTACCTTCCAGGATGCCCCTCCGCAGCACCACCATCACCACCATCGTTCTCAGCCTCCTCGCCTACTCTGCGCAAGCTGCAGTGATTGAAAGGAGAAATGAATACAAATTCCTTCAGAACAACACCTTTAGCGATACCCTGTTTTCGCTCGGCGAGGTATCGTATCTGGCGAATACTAAACATCCCAAGGCGAGTGTGGGGTGTACGAGTACGCGCACGGGTGTCAGTGGGGGAAAGGGAGATGTATCCTGGGTCCCTGTGACGGTGATCAAAACGAACGAGACGCTTGTTACGAGAGACACTTTACAAGCTGTAGTCGCAGCATATACGTCCAGCGACGACGTGTACAGCCAGGATTTTCTGGCGGCAGTGTATGTTTCGTCTCGTACAACCTCTCGCTTGGATGCTTCGGCGATGGAGTATCTGCTCGCGGAGGTGAAGAGTAGCTGGCTTCTTCTCGATGCCTCGGTCACTGCGGATGCGCATGCCGACAAAGCTGTGATGTTGAAGTCGCATGTTGATGTCCCGGCTGGACCATATCTCGCGTCTATCAGTGGGACAGAGGTAAGGTTTGCGAGTGTGTACCGGCTGTACGAAGATATGCAAAAGACTTTTCTGTTTGGAGCGTACGATGCAAATGATGGAGAAGAGAATCACAACCCCCTCGGGGTATTCCTGCCTAAATACTGGGACCCAATGATACCGTCTGTCCTCCTGTTGTCTACATTACTCTGATGTCCAACGAACTCTACTGAAACTCTCCAGTGTTCCCTCTCGAATCTACGCATGGGAAGATACCCGGCCCCTTGCTGGCGCACGCGTAGCCATTAAAGACCTGTACGATGTCAAGGGGCTGCAAACCTCTGCAGGGAGTCGCGCTTGGGCACGCATAACGCCCATAGCCAACGGCACTGCGCCTTCGGTGCAGCGGATTCTCGATCTCGGGGGCGTGGTGGTGGGAAAGCAGAAACTGGCGCAGTTTGCATCTGGAGCGAATCCATGGGAGTGGGAAGACGAGCAGTATCCGTTCAATCCCAGAGGAGACGGATGGCTTACTTGTTCGGCTTCGTCGTCTGGAGGCGGCTGCGCAGTTGCGGCGTATGACTGGCTTGACTATGCGATTGGGAGTGATACGGGTTCCTCGATGAGACGGCCGGCAGCTGTAGCTGGTGTATATGGGTACGTTTTGTTCTTCTATTACATTTTTCAATGCCTTGCTCGCTCGACATGGTCACCCCAACTAAGACGCGAATAGTCAACGTCCTAGCCAGGGTCTCATGTCCCTAGAGCGCGTGGTTCCTCTTGGTGCAGCAACAGACACCGCAGGCGTCTTCTCCCGCGATCCGTACAAATGGATCAAGTTTGCTAAAGCGTGGTACTCTCCGCATCTCTACCAAGACCCATCAATCACCGGCCTCTCTCCCCTTGTCGTCCCCGACAGCAACGCATTCCCCAAGACAATCTTGTATCCTACCGACTACCTCCCCCTCAACAATTCTGCCGCGGAGCCAATACTGCAAGAGTTCATCACAAACATGGCGAGAATCTTCAACATGACGGTGCAAAAAGTCAATTTCACCGCGACGGTCCAGAATGCGACTGACGCGGTTGCCAGCAACTTTACAGTCATGAACGCAGCCACTGGCGTAATCAACACATGGACAGCATGGGAAGTCGTGGGCAAGCCGCTCATCACGGCGTGGAAGTCTCTGTTTGACGGCCGTTTCCCGCCAATTGATCCTGCGCGGCGGCCTGGGTGGATCGCCTTTAACGAGTCTGAGACCAACCAAGCTGCATACGACGCTGCTCTGGATACCAAGAACAAGGCCGTGGAATGGTATGAGCGCGAGTTCCAGTACAGTACGCCTGAATCGTGCTCCGAGTCGGTCATGCTCTACGACATCGGTACCGGGGGGCTGCCTTCGTTCCGCGAGCGATTGCTCAACGAATCTCCCGATGCATCGTACTTGGCTGTGAGGCCCAAGGGCGCTGCAATTACTGGGGCTAACATTTGCCCAATATATGGGTGCGCCGACTTTACTGTGCCGATCGGCCAGGTGCCGTACCAGAGTAATGTGACGTTTCACGAGGAAATGGTGCCTGTTACGATCAACATGGTGGTGAAGCGGGGCTGTGATTTTGTACTGTACAATATGATTGAGAAGCTGGCGGACGAGGGAGTGCTGCAGACGGTCAAGACAGGCAGGACGGCGTTTTAGAATATCACTGGGGAGACCAAAAGGACAAAGAAGAGAAGAGCAGACTAAACTTGAGCAAGGCAAGTTGCTTGTCTTGGCAAGGCAGTGCGTGCCGAAGATGCTATATTGCTTTTCAGAGCGTTTAGTGGACAAACAGGAGCGCACCAATAGCTGCGAGGAGTATCGCTTGGCGATGCCGAAAGCGCTTGTGCGAGCCTGACGTGGCCCAGCGACTCTTTGATACAAGAGGAGAAGCCAATGCATCATTCTAGCTGACGAATAGCTACCACAACGCCATGTGTAGAAAGCAGACAAGATTGTGACAGATGTCTATAGTAAAAACCCCCCCCGAAGCTTTTTTGAAGATGCCGTGTTGATGCAGTATTAAGACGAATGAAGACCAAGGAAGAGAAAGAGAAGGAAGCAACAGGCCGCCGGTTGTGTCTATGTTCGGTGCATGGTGCATCGGTCGAGGGCGTCGAGCAGTTCTGGGCGTTCTGCAAGGGCCTGGCGGGCCTGCGAGTAGCTGAACCAATTCCGATTGCGCTTGTGTTGCTCGGGCCACTGGGCCTCCTGCTTCTCGACGGTGGCTTCGAAGAAATGGTACGAGGCCTTTGGGGCGTGCGAGGTGAGCTGGTCGGGCCTGCGCTTTTCGGGGATGAGGCCGAGGTCGTAGTTGATTTTGCATATTATGCCGGCTTCTTCCCAGGCCTCGCGCTTGGCGGCGTCCTGGGCGGTTGCTTCGTCCGTCTCCCAGCCGCCTTTGGGGAGGACCCAGCCATTGCGTTTGGTGGACTGGATGAGCAAGACGTAGTACTTGTCGGCGGAGAGGGGGACGACACCGGCGACTAGGCGCTCGCCTTGGGAGCCGTAGCCTGGGGCCAATCAGCCAAGAGAAGACGTGACGAGTCGGCAAAAAACGGGGCAACAAGAGCTGGGGCTGGATGACGATGCGGAGGGCGGAGGTGTGGGGGGTCGCGTGAGCAAAAGACTTACGTTGGTTCAGACGCCCAGTGCGCGACTGCATCGACAGCTGCTGGGTCGCGGCCATGTCGGGAGGGGGGATGCTTTGGTGGAGCGGGAGAGGAGGGATGGCTGGCTGGTGTGCAACTCAGTCGACGCGTGGGAGAGCAGAGGCGCGAGGCGGACGACGAGGGCAGGCGGTGAATGGAAATGAAGCCGAGCAAGCAGCGAGCGTTTGTGGCGGCGGGCGGTATGCCTAGGAGGAGCAGAGGGCAAAAAAAGGGGTGGCAAGGGGAGAGCAGAGGGAGCAGGCGGAGTGGGCTGAGCGAGGCTCAGTCCCGCGGGTGACGGGGCTGAGGAGGGTGGAGGAGCCTGTTGGCAGCAGAGAAGGGCGGCATGGTGGTGGATGGGGATGTTTTAGTAGGTGGTTCGGGTCAGGGACTTTTTTGCGTGGGAAACTAAGGGCTGGCTCGCGGAAGCGTCAGGGCTGTTGCCAAGGCCGGCCCTGTGCGCCCCGGCTGGCATTGCGTGAGGCTAGTCGAGACGATACAGACGACGACTCGGGTGCTTTTTGTGCGGCCATGGATGACGTACAGGCGCCCACTAGAAAGCGTCCAACGGGCCCCGTGTAGGCGCTGGCCAGGCTCCGTGGACGGCACAGCACAGGACAGCACAGGACTGCACTGCACCGCACTGCACCGTGTGCGTGGGAATAGCTACGGTACATACAAGCCGGCTAGCACCCCGTCACCCGTCACCCATTGTCTCCTACATACCATACAGCGCAGGCTGCCCATTATTCATTGCCCTGACGGCCGTCGCCTGCCCCCGAACCCCCACCAGCCCACGACGACGCTTATGCTGCCCTCATGCAGTCGAGTGTAACGCCCTACGGTACGAGCCACTCACTCTGCTCCCCTCCGCCCCGTGCCTGTCTGGCTGGGTGCTGGGCCTCGTCCGCCGCCCGCCAGTCCACCTCGGCACCCTGTCCGCCGCCAGAGCCAGACGACCCGCTGACCCTCGCTATCCAGGCTACAGCAGCGAGTCGTGCGGATACTGCAAAGACGCCTCCCACGCCCGCAGGACTGCAAACTCGCGTACGTCGTCACCGCGCCCTGATGTTCTGTTAAGGTTGCCCCGCACTCGACTGCACCCAACTCTTGTCCTCGCCGCTCCTCTGCTGCCCCCAGTCCCAAACGGGACAAGCCGGGGCCACCAGCTAACCCCGCCCAATCAGGAGCCAGCTACTACTTTCTCTCCGAAGCCCTGACCGTCGACGTCTACCAGCTGCTCGTCGACCGCGGCTGGAGAAGGTATCTAGTATGCATCGAGCATCCCGCCCACTCATGCACTGACACGCCCAGATCTGGCAACATCTTCTACAAGCCCGACGTCCTGCGGCACTGCTGTCCCCATTACACCATTCGGTACCCATCACTGGCCCCATGCACCCGACAAGCACTCACTAACCCCACGCCAGCCTGCCTGCCGCCTCATTCAAGCCCTCCAAGGACCAACGCAGGGCCATCAACCACTGGAACGACCATGTCCTTGGCGAATCATACATGAAAGACGCCGCTAGGCTCCACCCGCTGTCCAAAGAGTTGGTCCACCACAACCACCCACACCTGGGGCCCAGACTGATTGATCCATAGAGAAAAAGCTCGCTTAAAAAACACCTTTGACCTGGTTCGAGAGGTGCACAAGGCAGAGCTGCCCAATGTCAAACAACCACCAGAACCCGCCCATCGTTTCGAGGTGACGCTGGAGCCCGCAGACTTCTCGGCTGAAAAGTACGACCTCTTCAAGAACTACCAGCAGACTGTGCACAAAGAAAGCCCAGACGAGATATCCCAGGCCGGCTTCAAGCGCTTCTTGTGTTTGTCTCCACTCAAGCACACCTCACGCACTGTCAATGGCAAGGAGCAGCTGCTGGGTTCTTACCACCAATGCTACCGACTCGATGGCCGTCTGATTGCAATGGGAGTGCTTGATCTGCTCCCCCACTGTGTCAGTGGCGTCTACATGCTGTACCACTCCGACTTTGCAGAGTGGCAATTTGGCAAACTGAGCGCCCTGCGTGAAGCCGCCCTTGCCCTTGAGGGAGGCTACGAGTATTACTACATGGGCTACTACATCCACTCATGCACAAAGATGAAGTACAAGGGCGACTACAAGACGCAGTATATCCTCGACCCAGAGTCATACGAGTGGCACCCCTTGGACGCCGAGTTGCGCAGTCTGCTCGACAAGAAAAAGTACGTGTCCATGTCGAGGGAGCGGCGAAGACAGGCAGAGAAAGCAGCTCAAAAAGACGAGGCCAGTGATGCAGATGCTGCAGAGCAGGACGACTACTCAGACTACCCTCTTCCCACTGCCGCCCAGGCCGGAAAAGCAGTCAAAAAGGGAATGTCGCTGTTTGACCTCAAGGTTCCCGGCCTAATGACAGCCCAAGAGGTTGAAGAAAAGATAGATCTGGCTACCATGCCCATTCGCGTCGGCAACGGAACTGCAGAGCTCCAGGTACGCCGCCATGCCCTAGCAATACTTGCATTGTAAGATTGGGTGCTGATAGATTGACAGGACCTTGTTTCGTGGGAAACCAGTGATCTGAGAAACCCCCGGACCATCAAAGGCACGGTTGGCGAAATGTTGGCCGCCATGGGGCCCGAGGTGGCGTGGCAGATTGTGCTCCAGCTGTGACAGAATAGAATCGTGCATATACTCTCACCGATGAAGATGACGGGTGAAGCCGGCACGCAAGCAAAGCCAAACCATGCAAGACAATTCAAGATTATAGGTCCAATAGATCATCGCTCTACACTCAGCTGCTCAAGCCATGTCATCATTGTCTCTGATTTCTCCACACGTGGTGCATGTAGTGGTAAGGTTCTCTCCCACAATCAAAGTGAGCTCCTGTATGTGCAAAGAAGCTATCAACATAGCGAACATTGAACAACTGCGGCAACTACCGTTCCTTTGAACAGTAGAGTCGAGAATACTAGAGTATAGTAATCAATAAGTGACTGTGACAAATACAGCTACCTTTAGACGTAGATTCGCACGTGTAAGCGATAGATAGTTGTGACAAATACAGCTATTTTTGAAAGTGGTGGTTTTGTGGTCTTGTGAAGCCAAGCTCCCCGATCGGCCGAGGCAACTCAACCCTGGCCACAGGGCTCGAAAGTCCCACCCCAACACAAACACAAACATTTGCATCCGCACGCCGCAATGTCGACCCCCCTCACAATCGTCGTGCGCCCTCGAGGTTAGTTCAATGCCAGCAGCACCGCCGAATCCAATCCTTCCTAGTCGTTGCCGCATTTTCCGAATGGCAGCAAATTGACCCCTCCTAGGCCGCCCGATCAAGAACCTGCCCGAGACAATCACTGTCAACGCCGACGCCTCTGCCTCGCAGATCTTCGAGGAAATTGCAAAAGCCTCGCGATTCTCTATCCATCGCCTGCGAGTCACAAAGGGCAGCGATGGAACGCCCGTCCCCAACACAAAGGATGTTACGGTGCATGACACTGGCCTGAGAAACAAGAGCGCCGTCGACGTCAAGGACTTGGGTACGCAACAAAACATACTTTAGCTGCGGCCCGCTCATGACTTACCTTGTTTCAGGTCCCCAGATATCGTGGCGCACCGTCTTCATCGTCGAGTACCTCGGACCCCTCGTTATCCATCCGCTCATCTACTATGGGCGTCCCCTGATCTACGGCACCTCTGCGCCGCCTTCGCAGCTCCAGACACTCACGCTCGCCATGTGCGTATTCCACTTTGCTAAGCGCGAGTTTGAGACGCTCTTTATCCACCGCTTTTCGTCGGCTACCATGCCCGCCATGAACATTGTCAAGAACAGCGGTCACTACTGGCTTCTCTCCGGCTTCAACCTTGCATACTGGAGCTACAGTCCAAACAGCCCGGCTGCTGGGCGCTCCAACCCGCTCCTCACCTACCTGGGTCTTGCTCTGTTTGTCATTGGCGAACTGGGCAATTACAGCACACACGTCACACTAAAGAACCTCCGTCGTCCCGGAAGCACCGAGCGCGGCATCCCACAGGGCTTGGGCTTCAATCTGGTGACATGTCCCAACTACATGTTCGAGTCCATGGCGTGGGTCGGCGTGGCCCTGGTCAACTTCAGCTTAGCCACTGTGCTCTTCATTGTTGTGGCCGTCGGACAGATGGGCGTGTGGGCGTGGAAGAAGGAGAGGAGGTATCGCAAGGAGTTTGGCGACAAGTACAAGCGCAAGCGGTACGCCATCCTGCCAGGCATCTGGTAGAAAATTACATCACGCGATCCAGAGTGTGGAGATGGCTGGGCATGGTCGAATAGGCAGGTATCAAGTCTGCAGTGTGGTGACACGGCATGTTGACAGGCTGGCCCAGAGGCACAACAGAAAATAGGCTACTTGCAAGGCGGATTTGGTCAAGTGGAGGCCGCCAATACAAGATCGTCCCACGGCGACGGGATGGGGTAACAAGTCCGACAGCTATTTGGGGTCTGGATGTCTAGGGTAAATACACCGTGGCGTAAATAGTGTTTACGGTCTGTACATTTCGTCCGTCCAGTAGTTTAGTAGCAATAGCAGATGAAGCGTATCGAGCGAAAAAAGGCGGCCAAACTAGGCACATGCCTTATGGAATACCACAATCACAAGCCCTCTAGCTTTATCTCTGCCCTGCATATGGCTTGCTTTTTGGTTTTTTCTAGACCTACGGCCCTCCCGGCGCCAAACCGAGGCTTGCTGTGATGTGCCCCGCTCCTACGACTAAACAGAGTAGCGGCCGACACCAGCGCAGGACGAGTTGCGTGTTCCTCACCCCCTTTGGTTCCTTTGGTCCCTCTGGTGGTTGCAGAATTGCTCACCGGCGCCGAGAACATTTGGTTGCTGCCTAAGGATGCCAAATGCCGAGAAAAAAAAAGGCAGACCGACGGTTACAAGGCAATTGTCCAAGCAGAGTCACCACAGCCCCAGACCGGGGCGGTCAGCCCCCAAAATGCCGTATCAGTCTAGCACACAGCCATCAGCCGAACTGCTAATGGCGCCGCACCCATTGGCTGCATTTCCCTTTTGCGGGATACGGCAGGCCCGTTCATGGCATGGGGTGGCTCAGCTGGGAGCCTTGACGGGCGGTTTGGCAGCTGCATGGCTTGAAACGATTGGAGAATGAGAGTGGAGCACACGTTCAGCCGCAGCCGCATGGTGCGCGGAAACAATTGCATACTACTACGTATGCATCCTTTTCTTCTGTCCTTCTTCGGCATATAAGACGGAGGCGCCGGCTCGAGGGGTCTGGTTCGTGGTACAGACCGTTGGGCACTGAACCAAACTCGTCACCTCTTTGTGTGTATTTTTGTTTAGTCGTTGCAGCACACGAAGAGTTATATACCCCTCGTTCGTCTTGCTTCTTCTTTTTTGGTTTTTCAATTGCAATTAGTTACAACAATACTTGCTACCGTTGCCCATTGTAGCAAGTTTCCCCCGAGTCGAGGCTTGTGACTTGCTCCTACCTCTTTAAAAGGTATGTAATTGCCTTTCTTCAGAACCCCGCCCCCACATCACCATAGATATCCTTAGATAGACATCCATAACACAATTCATCAACATCTTCAGACGCTATACATCTCTAATCACATCTATAGCACATCATGTCCAACGCCACTGCAGAGGCCAAGGCGGCTTGGGACAGCCATGTCGATACTCGCACAGGCGCTGAGCCCCCCAAACCGGCCGATCCATCTGAGCTCCGCAACTTACGCAACACCATCAGCACTCCATTCAAGGCTGCTGCCTCTCTAATTGGAGCTGTCAGAGCCCCTGTTCCAGACCAAACAGGCGATGGCTCCAAAATCCCCCCAGAAGAAAAGGCTACCCTCTACAAGAAGATCGAGGGTAGCCTTCGAGACATGTCTTACCTCGGAATCGAGGATGTCAAGTCATTGGTCGACATTCAGAAAGAGAAGATGTTGGGCGGCTACACTGACGACAAGACCTACCTCATGGAAGGCCTTATCCGGACCGCCGCTGCGCTTCCTGATGGTTCCAAGACACGAGATGCAGTCACTGGGCGATTTCTCGAACAGTTGTGGAATGACCTGCAGCATCCACCACAGTCGTATCTTGGTGCAAAATATCAATACCGATCCGCTGATGGATCCAACAATAGCCTTGTAAGCCCCCAGATAGGTGCAGCTGGCACGCCGTACGCCAGAACAGTAAAGCCGGCTATGATGCAGACTCCAGCGCGTCCGGATCCCGGCGTTGTATTCGACAGTCTCATGACGAGAAAGCATGCAGAGCTGCACCCCAACAGAATCTCGAGTATGCTCTTCTATCTCGCCTCCATCATTATTCATGATTGTTTCCGCACAAGCCATGAGGACTACTCCATCTCCATGACATCATCTTATCTTGATCTCGCACCGCTGTATGGTAGCAACCAGGCCGAGCAAGACATGATGAGGACCGGAAAGGACGGAAAGATCAAGCCTGATTGCTTTTCAGAGTCGAGGCTGCTGTTCTTCCCCCCTGGTGTTGGCGCGTTGCTGATCATGTTTAACCGTTTCCACAACTACACTGTTGAGAATCTGGCGGCTATCAATGAGCAGGGCCGCTTCACCAAGCCGTCCGCCGAGGCACCAAAGCCTACTGGCGATGCCGAGGCCGATAAGAAGAGCAAGGACAAGTGGGACGCCGCATGGAAGAAGTACGACAATGACCTTTTCCAGACTGGCCGCCTCATTACTTGCGGTCTGTATGTCAACATTATCCTGATTGACTACGTCCGCACTATTCTGGACCTCAACCGCACCGACAGCAACTGGCAACTGAACCCCCGTGCCAACGTCGAGGGCCTGCCAATGGGCGTCGGCAACCAGGTCTCAGCGGAGTTCAACCTCGTATATCGATGGCACTCGACAGTGTCCGATCGCGATGAGAAGTGGACACAAGAGATGTGGGATGGACTATTTGGCGAGGGACGCGACCCCAAGACTGTCGGTAAATACGAGTTCCTGGGCCGCTTAAACGAAGTCTACAAGAGGACTGATCCCGATCCCTCGAAGCGAAAGTTTGCTGGCCTCGAGCGGAAGGAGGACGGCACATTGCCTGACCAGGGCCTGGTGGACATCTTGACCTCCAGTATCGAGGATTGTGCCAACTCTTTTGGGCCCAACAGAGTCCCTGCTGTGTTCCGTGCCATTGAAGTCCTCGGTATTGAGCAGGCACGCAGCTGGAACCTGGGCTCGCTCAACGAGTTCCGAAAGTACTTTAAACTCGAGCCGCACAATACTTTCGAAGACATTACATCCGACAAGTATGCCCAAGAGCAGCTCAAACATCTCTACGACACTCCCGACGAGGTCGAAATCTATCCGGGTATCGTTGTTGAGGATGCAAAGCAGCCCATGGCTCCTGGCTCTGGTCTTTGCCCACCATACACGGTATCTCGTGCCGTCTTGTCGGACGCCGTGGCACTGGTCCGTGGTGACAGGTTCTACACACACGACTACAACCCACGTACCTTGACAAACTGGGGTTACAGTCTTGTCGATAGCGACCTCGCCGTCGACAACGGCTGTGTATTCTACAAGCTCTTCCTGCGTGCCTTCCCACAGCACTTCAAACACAACAGTGTCTATGTGCACTACCCGCTCACTGTTCCTTCAGCGATGCAAGTAGCCCTCAAGGATCTCAAGAAAGACCATCTCTACGACTTCTCAAAACCAATGCCGACGCGCCATCCACATATGATCAAGGAGTACAAGCTCGCGACGGAAGTCATGAAGGACCAATCCACGTTCAAGGTTGTCTGGGGAAAGGCCATGGAATACATCATGGGCTCTGCATCCGCTGACTTTATGCTTGCTGGTGATGGCCCCAAGAACGCTGCTTCTCGCCAGATGGTAAGCAAAGCCTTGTACGTCTCCGAGTGGGACAAGGAAGTGCGCGACTACTATGCTCTCAAGACGCGTGAATTGCTGAAGAAAAAGAGCGCAAAGATTGCCGACTTCAACCAAGTTGACATTATCCGGGACGTTGGCAACCTCGCACACGTACACTTTTGCTCTGAGCTGCTGATGCTGCCTCTCAAGACTGAAGAGCAGCCCAATGGCATCTTCACTGAAGCCGAACTGTACCTCATTTTTGCATCGGTCTTTGCCCTCATCTTCTTCGACGCCGATCCCGCCTCCTCGTTCCCTCTGCATGTCAAGGCCCACAAAGCGACTCAGATCCTCGGCAACATCATCGAGACAAACGTCAAGGCCATTGCAAACAATGGCATTCTATCTAGCATCATACAAGCCATCTGGCCGCACGAAAGCAAACTCAAGAGCTACGGCAAGCACATGATCAAGCGCCTGCTGGAGAGCGGCATGGACCCCAAGCAGCTCGTCTGGGGCCAGATTCTCGGCACCGCCGGCGGCATGGTCGCGAACCAAGGCCAACTCCTCTCTCAAATCCTCGAATACTACCTCACCGGGTCCGGCAAAAAGCACTGGCCCGAGATCCAGAAACTCGCCCAAGACGACAGCGAAGAAGCCTTCAAGACACTCATGCACTACACCATGGAAGGCAGTCGTCTCAACGGCGAAACCGGCGTCATCCGTGCCGTAGCCAAAGAAACCTCACTCACCGAAGCCGGTAGGACAATCAACCTGAAGCCAGGCGACGCCGTCTTCGTCAACCTCCGCACCGCCTCCCACGACGCAGCCGTGTTCCTCAACCCGGATGAAGTCGATCTCACGCGGCCCCTAGACTCCTACATCCACCTGGGCTACGGCCCCCACCAGTGTCTGGGTCTCCCCATGACGCGCGTGAGCCTAACAACCATGCTCAGAGAGGTAGCGAGGCTCAAGAATCTACGTCCCGCGCTGGGGCCACAGGGTAAAGTACACAAGGTACCGGTTAAGATGGCGCATGATGGTTCCGAGGAGAAGTACCAGTATCATGCGTACTTGACGGAGAATCAGAATATGTATTTCCCGTTCCCGTGTGGTGAGTTTTTCCTGATGTCTTACCCTTTGAGCTGGTCGGATAGTTTGCTAACGAGATTTGCAGCTTTGAAAGTTTGCTGGGATGACTAGGGGATGGATGGGACTGGTAGACGCAGTGGGGTTTCCTAGAGCGTTTTGTTGCTTGGATTCTAGGTGTCGGATCTAGCTATGTAAGAACATATGATTGCATGGGATGTCATATCAGGAAAGGGAAGGGAATACGGAGTATGTTTGGATATATCAGGGAAATCGGCGCAGGTATCGTCTTCGTTTCACTGTCTTTTTTTTTCGATGTTGTAGGTATAGGACAGGTTTTTTTTCTTATCCCTGGAACATATCTCCATCTGCATACGAGTAGGTAACTCCATAGTCGACGTTGCATTTGCTTGTATGTACTAGAAACTTTTCATCCATTGTACCATGAGGTCTCGCCTTACCGTCCCATCTGACGTTATATCGCGACGTTAATGCCACGTAAAAGATACCGCTTCTATTTATAGGGCAGAAGGTATCTGTCCGTTTCCAAAAAGATTGGCTAACGTCCGTCACTGTGTAACAGGGCACCCTGCGTGACAGGACGCCACCGACACTCCCAAACACAATAAACTCAACAACAGGTTAGAAGGACAGATATTCTTGGGATATTAGCCTCGATATCTAAAGTTTATACGATCTTTATACGTTTTAGAAATAGATTCTACTTACCGTACAATATATGAATTGAGTAATCATAAGCGTTATATATCCACCTCACTTTAGCTAGTTAGCGGTAACTAGGTATATCAGAAACTTATATATCTCGACAAAAGTCCGTCAGCTTATAGCTTACTATATAATCATCCTATCCCGAGCATGGCACTTAAACTTAAGAGGTTGTTATGCTTCTGTGATAATTCCAAGTCCGCCTGCTAGAAGTGCCAGACAAGGAGGTTCTGCACACCTAGCTCAAAGTAGTTTAGCTGTAATCTGTTGCTGCTGACACTAACTACATATATGGCCATGTAATAGCTGTGTGGCTGTGCGACGCTTTTGCGAAGCGCTCCGGGACACCCGAAAACACCCCAACGTTTAGCTCGCGTCAACACATTCAGCGTGGAAACCGCAACTAGCTTCCAATACAGCTATTATGCCACTTCGAGAAGCAGTGCGATAGATAACTATAGCTAATGCGAAAGTTTCTACGCCAAAGAGATAAATCATCGCGCCGCCCTCTAGCTCCGCAGACCCGCCGTTGATCCCTCATCTAACCCGCCACGTCCTTGTACTTCCCGATCACATCGCAACTGATACATACACTAAGCAGTAGCCGGATATTGCTTTACTTTATTTAAGAAGAATATCACGAGTTATGTAGCGTCTAAAGAACAAGTTGAGCCGGTTTTATATAGTGGGCATAACATAATACAGAATACCAAGACCCGAGTCTAGGCTTTAGCAAGCGGGGTGAGGGTTGCATAGGTTCAGCCTTGCACTACCACATTTAGTAGCTCGTGCCTTCAGCTCTGCCAGCCTGCTATGCTTCTGCCTTGTGCTGTTCAACTCATATCGTACTCCCAAACATCATTTTCAGAAACGAAAGTAATGCTTATCTTCAATAGCTGAGAATTTGGTGCATATCCTCTTCCTACTACCCTTGTCGAGCTCTGTAGCTCTATACTATCAGGGTCGGGTAATCTAGCCTCTAACCTCTTAGCCTTAGCCCCTCTAACTAATGGCGAAGTATTTCAGTGCAGGGTACAGATGAACATCTTTATCTACGAACCAATCGATCTCGAGCGTCCCGCGTTCCGACTTCTACAGTTGCTACGAGGCAAAGGGCCGGCTATCGAGTGTATGCTGTATCAGGCCTACCTCGATGGTACCGACACTGTCCCGTATGATGCTTTGTCGTATACTTGGGGCGGCACGGACAAGACTTCTACTGTAATAGTCAATGGGAAGACATTTGATGTTACTGAAAACCTACACTCAGCCCTTCAACATCTTCGCTCGGAAGATATAGACAGAGTACTCTGGGTTGATGCTATTTGTATCGATCAAGACAACGAAAGGGAGCGAGGACATCAAGTTCAACAGATGTGCAAGATCTATTCGCAAGCGGAGGAGGTGATTGTCTGGTTGGGCCAAGCAACGGAGGAAACCGATATCCTTATGGACTCTCTTCGGCGACTGGAAGAACATGGTTTAATGTATGGGCATAGATACTGGGACCTGGCACAGTGGACCACATCCTGGCTATCAGATCTTCGAGGTCTAGGTTTTGAGCCATACAAAGGCCTAGATCTGATCTTAAGGAGACCGTGGTTTAGAAGAGTCTGGATCTTGCAGGAAATAGCCAATGCGAAGAAAGCAAGTGTTTGGTGTGGCACCAAGTCTGTCAGAGCACATAACTTTGCCCTTGCTCCGTCGCTCATAGGCATCAAACCAGAACGTCATTGTCAAGCTGTCTTGGACATCATGCCTGGCCGCTTACGAGAAGAGTCCTGGTGGAGCGAGAACAGAGACCTGTACAACCTCTTGCTGAAGTTCAGCGAGAGCGAAGCGAGTGATCCACGCGACAAAGTCTACGCCTTACTGGGAATATCTTCTGACACTTGGAGCGCTAATAGTCTGCGTCCAGACTATACGAAAGGTCTTCAGGAAGTCATCCGTGATACTTCTTTGTTCTTATTTGGACCATCAGATGTTTCCTACGAGACAATGCCAGAGCTCTTAGAGGACCTTACCTCTCGAAATGCTACATCTTTCTTAGAGGTTGTAAGAACATCTGATATAAGAGGAGTAGAACATTTCCTGGTGCGGCGAGGACTTGAGGTACCACTGTCAGAGGATATGATCAAATGCGCTGTAGAAAACGAAAAAAGTGGGATCGATATCTTGCGTCTTTTTCTCCAAAAACGCAGAGGTGAAGTCGAGGTAACAGAAGCAGTGGTCAAAGCCGCCGGAAAAAATGTGAAAAGCGGGAAGGACATCATAATCCTTCTTCTTCAACAATGCGACAACGAAGTTCAGATGATAAAAAGGTTTATCAACGCGCTCCAGGCGACTTCAGTCGGAGGCTCCGAGGCGGTAGTGAAACTGCTGCTCGACAAGGACAACGCCAAGGGTAGAATTTTCGCCAGCGCACTTTACGCGGCTGAAGCTGGAGGCCACAAGACGGCGGTGAAGCTGCTACTCATCTATAGCGCCGACGCTAACACGAAGAGTGGACTATACAGCGACGCACTCTATAAGGCTTCAGCTAGAGGCCACGAGGCAGTGGTGAAGCTGCTACTCGACAATGGCGCTGAGGTCAACGCGAAAGATAGATGGTACAGCGACGCACTCTATAAGGCTTCAGCTAGAGGCCACGAGGCAGTGGTGAAGCTACTGCTCGACAAGGGTGCCGACGCTAACACGAAGGGTGGACTATACGGCAACGCACTCTATGCGGCTTCAGCTAGAGGCCACGGGGCAGTGGTGAAGCTGCTACTCGACAATGGCGCTGAGGTCGACGCGAAAGATGGATGGTACGGCAACGCACTCCAGGCAGCTTTAGCTGGAGGCCACAAGGCGGTGGTGACGCTGCTGCGCGACAAAGGTGTCGTCATGTAATGATAGAGCACGGAAGGTTTCCTAAAGACAAGAACTATTGTGATATATTATGCATACTCCTCCTTTTAAGATCAGGCGGCTTGTGAAGCTAATTAAGGTTGCGGTTTTGATGCTAGGTGTGTTCATTAACATAAGCTATACGCTGAGGCCTTCCTACCTAGCCCTATTACTAACTGAATCCGAGCCGGTTTTCAAATCTCCTAGCACGCTTGGTAAACGCGCCATATAGCCACACAGGCATAGGTCTAGCATTAGCAGCGATAAATTACAGTACGACTAAGATGCTTTAAGCTGAGTGTGCGGGGCCGTCCGTATCTGGTACGTCTAGCAGGCGGACTTGAAATGAGCACAGAAGCACAACGATCGCCCAAGCTTAAGCGTAGTGCTCAGAATAGGATACTAATATACTAAGCTATAAGTTAACAGACTTTAAACAATATATATAAGCTTTTGACGCACCTACCGCTAGCTTAAGCGATGCAGTTGTGTAACACCTGTACTAAATCGTTGTATTATACGGGAAGTAGAATATATTTCTAAGAGGCATTAGGAGTAAATAGACTAAATAGCCTAAGACTATTGTCCCGAGAATATTTATTTTTCTAGCATGTTGTTGCGCTTGTTGTGTTGGAGACTGTCTCTGGCGTCCCGCTACGTAGGGTGTACCGTTACGCGCGGATGGACGTTATATTTCTCCACGGAAACCCAGTTTTTTCCCTCACCGCCTCATTGGCTCGAGCTCCACCTTCCCTACTTCGTATCCGCGCCACCCCTAGGCTTATCAAAATGACATTGTCGGCCAAGGCTTAACGCCACAGTCTATGGATACATGCTTGTGTGATCTTCAAGCCAGATTGCTGAGTTTGATGGCGACGGGTGGCTGATCTGGGGAAGTTTGACGCTAGCACTTCGTATATCAGCGAGCGAGCCGATCTGGGGCAGATACAATGGTCGTTCAGTGCAAAACTGGATGTAGTATCTACTGGCATGGGATGGCAGCACACAAAAACGGCGATTTTTGTTTAGATTTAGATAGCCAGTGGAAGATCGAGGGCCCACACTTGACCAGGACTGTGTGAGAGATCGGGGAGAGAAAGAAAGGTTGTAGGTTGTATATATAAAGTGGTAGCGCTCATTACGGTTGTGTACTCTACACAAGCAACTTCCGCAGATAGACTCAACACCACTGTACCATACTTAAACCTAACACCCAATTACAACGACTACTACTCTTCCTCCAACCATGCTCTTCCTTTCCCTCCTCACGCTATCCGCCACCGCCCTCGCCGCCCCAGCACCCCAACCCCACGAACCCTCCTCCTTCACCTCCAGAACAAATCCTTAACCCCCCAGCTACGCCGCCCCCTGGACCTGGCACCTTTCCAGCCGGGAAGCCAGATGCGCACGCAGCGGCTGCATCTACAACATCAACGTCTCTACTTTTCCCGCGAACCAAGGCCCAAACGCACTACTACGGTGAATACTACCGCAACGGCTATGAGAACAGGCCCGTAGTACGGACTCGACAATTGCCACTACGCAGGTTTGCTCGAGCATCGGTGGACCGAGGTCTCGAGGCTGCGGGCTAGGTTTAGGAAGAGAGAGAGAGAGAGAAGGATATAAGATTTCCCAATGTGATTGAAGATAGTGTGCTGGTGCCGGTGTATCAGGAGTCCGTGTAGGTAAGTTTTTTCTTTTTTCTTGGGGAGGGGGAGTGTGGGGGTTCCTTTGATGGATGAGTGAAGGGGCGATGGGCTAATAGATGATTAGGCACCCGTACAATTTTCACGGCTTATGGAGATGTCAGGTATAATAGGAATATGGCGCCTGTGATTGAGTTTGATGGCTATCGGACCGTGGGGCGGCAGTTGGAGTACCCTGGGGCGGGCAACTGAGGTCTTGCTGGTAACTACTCTTGCTCTTCCTGCCTCTTACTTCGAGTGGACTTTGCCTAGCTTGGGATTCATGGATATACGATAGACTTGATTTATTTGTTTAGCGTACAATGACCAAGGTTGCTTATGCTTGTATTCAGTTGCATGCTGTTGTGTGCTTCATGTGCTGGTTGTTAGTGACGTTTGTCGCTGCAGTGTTGATGATTTATCCGAAGTCGAGACTTGATATGTAAAGAGAATAGGGAGGGCGACGAAAGAGGGCGACTTGCTCGTCTTTTGATCAGGATCGAAGTTGCGCTTGAGGCCCAGATCGTCAAGCTAGATTGAGATAGCCTCGCAGAGGTGGAAGTGGATCGCAAGAAAACGATATGCTCGTGATAGAGACTTGGTTCGTCAGATCGTGAAACGAGAGCCAGTAAGAAGAACATCTTTGTTCAGTCAATCTGCGGTTGGGTAGTTGCTTGGCTAGGCTGATGACTGGTAATATCATTTCCAGAACATTAACCCTGAGCTCACTGCCAACGATAGGGATTCAGACTGGAGAAGAAAAAGAACGTTTGTCACATTACTACCACGCTACATGACTATTAAAAGGACCGTATTCTAAGGGAGGGAAGGTTCTGGGCAAACATTGTAATGAAATTCTCATGGCAGATTACTGTGGACCGTTGGCTGTGTCGTCTGCGTCGCCGGCACCAGCTGCATCGTAGCCATTGTCGCCATTGTCGCCGACGGCATCGCCTCCATCTGCACCGTCGTCTCCATCATCTCCATCGTCTCCATATGTTGCACAGAAATCATCATCTTCACCATCTTCATCGGCATCGTCTCCATCAAAATCAGAATACCACTCGACATCCATTTCGCGGACAGAGTTTGTGCCGCAGTGGACTTCACCATTACCACTGTGGTGCGTGTTCCAGTCATCAATGAAGATTACATCCATACCAAGGCGGCCATACTGCTCCTTGGCCTTTGCGGCGAGAATGTCAGTGCCGTTGACAAGAGGACCCCACGGGTTGGGCGCAATGTAGGTATCGAAGCCAGACATCACCAAACCATTGACCAAATTTGGCCACATGGCACCGAATTTAAACGTATCGGAGGAGTTGATGGGTGCATCAACAAGTGCATTAGTGAAGTTGTTAGTCGAGTCATCAGAAAAATTGCCCGGGAAGGAGCCCAAATCAAAGCGCTTGAACATCGCAGGCAGACGAATGATTTCATCGTCAGTCACGCCAGTGGCTTCCTTCAGGATCCGCAGATTTTTCTCGATGCGGTCGGCGCAGTACTTCTGGATAGACATCAGGTCCGCATTGGCAAGGATCTCGTTGATCGTGGTAGATTCGACAGGAACTGTTTGGCAGTCATCGTTGTCGCAAGGGGCTGGCGATGTATCGTTCTTACGAGAATAGACTGGCTGCGAGCCTTGTCCGCTGGCCTTGATGTCCTGCAGCATCTTAACGCCAGCCGTTGGGTCGTTAACCATAACAACCCAGCCACGTTCCGAGTCGGCGGGGATGAACTGCAGCACTTCGTCAACATGACCAGCCAGCAACCAGTCAGTATCGAGAAGAAGCGGGTCCTGTGTTTCCTGAGCCTGAAAGAAGGGTACCAGGAAGTTTCGTTGCTGGCCGTGGTTGCCAATGACCAAACGTCCAGCGGGCCACGAAGTACCGTTAAACTCATAAGGAGGAATGGTTTCAATATTACCACCAGAGTTGATCTGGTCGAGTGTGCCGCCGAGCTGCTGGACAGCACCAATGCCAGTGTCGCGGTAGTACTCGAACAGCTGCCTTCCGGCAACACGTTCATCCTGCGGAGACCTGATCATGATGCGTAGAGAAATAGGTCCACAGGGTCCAGGCATGGAAGCAAATCCAGGCTCCATAAAGTCTTGAACCCAGATATCGTCGCTTACGTTGAAGAGGTAGAGATCCTCTTCCAGGCCAGACTCATTGACGGCTTTCTTGAGTTGCTCATTGAAGCGGACAAGCAGCGGGGAGTCAGTCTCGTTACCTTTGGCACCAAGGACCTGCTCCACAGTGTCGAGATGCGTATGTGTGAGAACAGGTGCGACGCGGAGCATAACACTGTCTGAAGACGTGCTGTTGGAACTCTTGACATCAAAAGTCACGAGAGCTCGGCCATCCCAGCCTTTGGGACGACGAGTATCACGCCCGTCAATGCCGAGGACGAGACCCTCGCGCAGGGCGGCTGCGCTAAAGGTGTAATTGCCGTCCACATACGTCCAAGTGCTGTTCTCGTTCGCCTGGTAGAAGATTCGCACATTTTTGCGCTGCACTGGGTCCTTCAGGTAGACACGGCCAGAAGCGTCGTTGGGAAGGCCGGTCATGGGCACCGTAAGCAGCGGAGCAAGGAACTCCTCGTTGCGCAGAACGTTATCGGAGGCATCGTGACAGGCATCAAGCTTCTCATTGCTGACAGCAGGGCCCTTGAGGAGCGCATTGGAACAACGTTTGTCTGTATCGCCAATGTTGGGAAGGAAAATGGCACCATAAGTGGCATTCCACGTAGTCTTTCCGTCCAGGTCCGCGGAGCCTTCTATGTCAACAAACCCGTCGCGGTCTGTGTCGGCTCGGATATCCGCTTTTAGACTGGTGGGTGAAGGAATTGTGGCGGTGCCCGAGTCACGTGGAACCACCCTAGCAAGGGCTGAGGGCGCAAGGTCTAGCCTCGAATTAGCATGAATAGCCCTTATGAAACTGCATCTGTAGGGAAAATTCCCGGCTTGGATACATACAGAGACCCGAAAGGGCAAGGAGCGCTGGGGTACGCATTTTGCGTTCGGTTTGGTGTAAAACCAATTTTTCCTCTCAGGGGCTTCTGTCTGCAAGTGTGTTTGAAGACTATCTGGAAATGGATTGATGACTAGATAGTAGCTGTGGCTTGAGTCTGTTGAAGTATGACATCCTTATAAATGCAGTCTTCGGTCACAAGAACCAAAGCGCAATCTCGTTCATCATCTCAAGGTGATTGCGTGTGTTCTGCGCGTATACACTGAACGCGTAGCCAACGGCGTATAGCTACGGTCGCTCGTCCTGCGTAAAAACAATGTCATCAAATTGGATGGGAACATTTTACGTTCACTCGATTTGGACATCGAGGGTTTGACAAGGGCGGAAGCTGACGCTGCTCGCGAGGATCATGGCAACGGCCCGCCGGAGGTTAAAGAAACGACGAGCTGTGATTGGTCCGTACTCCGAGCGTATGGTGAAAGCACCCTGTCTATACGCTCTGGCCAATGATAGCTCTGGAAATTGCGCCGGATTAGGCCGACCAACCGGCCCTTAACGTGAGACTGCGCCCCCATTCTACGCCTCCTGGGAAAGCTGCATCTCTCTCGAGGTTTTCTTATGACTGTGGCTCCTACCAAGTCCTGCGCTGTCTTAGTCAAGATCTTCAACTAGGCCGAGCTCTTACGATGCAGATTCAGAAGCCCAACCATCCATTATACGCTGTAGCCAATGACGCCCTCATGGGGTTGCCAGTGCGATCCAAAGCGCCTCGAGTGCGTGCCTTTTCACCAAAAGTTCGCACCGGATGTATAACGTGGTATGTTGCTCCCGATCCGTGATAAAGCGTAGTTGTTGCTTGTTCATTCCTCTCTTTTTCTCTGTTCTGGTTGTGCCGTCTGTTGTGTTGTCGGGTCGAGTTGTCTACCGACTAGCGATACACAAGAGACATCATAACATACCCGAGAGTCAATCTGCGCTCTTTTCTTTTTCGTCCGAGGCATTATGAAATTCTTATTAACACTTTGTGACAGCAAGTAAGTGTGCTCTGCTGTTATATGGGGAAGTGTCTACCTTCCTTCACTACACACCGAATACCGTCTTCGTCCTACATATTCTATGTCGTACGCCCCACATCATGTGTGGGGAAGGTGGAGTATCACAAGATGTTTGTATTGGTAGAGACATAGGCTGACATAAGATTTTACGCTTGACAGAATACGTCGGAAGAAGTGTGACGAAGAGAAGCCAACATGCCGCCGATGCAGGGACAGTCAGGTAAAGTGCGATGGGTATGCACCTGTACCTGTCTCGCAGAAGAAGACACCCTCGCAGAAGCATGCGGCTGCGAAGAAGAAAGTCATAAAGAGCACTCAAGAAATGGTGCAGCGTGTCGCCAGCCAGTCACAACCGCGCTTCATCATCCAAGGCAATCGGCTCAACTTCGACGTTGATGGTGGCGTCTACGACCGGATGTTCTTCCATCACTTCCGTGCCATCACTATGGTTGACTTTGTTCGTATCTCCAATCCCCAGGACTTTTGGTCCCAGAGGGTGCTTCCAATGTGTCACGAAGAGCCTGCCGTACGGAATGCAGTCGTTGCACTTGGCGCAGCCCACTATGTCTATCTCCAAAAGCTCCAGGACTCTTGTTTAGGAGGCACCGACACATCCATATCCCACTACGAGTGTGTTGCAACACAATATTATAACAAAGCCATCGGAGAGTTGGTCAAACTCAACGGCGGCGGCGACTCAACAATATGGGATGCTCAACTCAAGACTCTGATTTGTTGCCTCCTCTTTGTCTGTCTGGAGAACGTCCTTGGCCGCTTCGATGAAGGAATTCGTCACATGCAAGCTGGCGCCCGCGTCTTCAAAACTTCCGACTTGACGACTGCCCCACAGAATCTACAGCGAGTCATGCGAGAGATTGCAACCGTCTTACTCCATTTTTGCGTCGATGTATCCTATCTTGATGACGACTTTGATGCTCCGAATTTGATACCACACGCCCTCCCTCTAGCAGAGATTGATGACGAGCTACGACCATTCTCGAGCCTCGAAGAAGCCAAAGAAGCCATATGGGTTCTGGATGTCAAGATGGCTTACCTGGACTGTGACGAAAACGATCCAAACGCGTCGCTCATTAAAGATTGCGGCATGCCCGACATGAGCTCTCTCATTGAGCCATTTGAACGCTGGAAGACAAGATTCAATCTGCTCATTTCCTCCCAGATCGACTCTCCAGATGTACCGCTTGACGTCCAGCTGGAGACGTTGAACCTGATAGTTCGCCGCTGCTCGTGGGACATATTACTAATACCGGACGGCCCAGATCAGGACGAGGAACTAGCGAGACTCAATCGCGAACTGGTTGATACGGCGGAGCTTTTGTACAGCATCGAGAAATCCTCCTTGGGCCGACCCATGTTCACACTGGAGGGCGACAGTATTCCCGCCCTCTTCTTTGTTGGCTTGATGTGTGAGGATCCTGTCTTGATCGAGCGCGTCACCAAACTCTTGCGTGACTCTGGGAGACGCGAAGGTCCTTGGGACGGCCGGGAAGCGGCGGCGAGACTGATAGCCGAATTGGAGAACCCCAGTCCTTGCCCGTCAAAGATGCCGCCCGTTACCACTCCAGAGCTCATTTTAGATGGAACCCCAGAATTTGCCCTGGACTCTACGCCAGAATTAAGCCCGGAACCCATACCGGATTTCTTTTCATATCCAGTTTTGAAGACAGAGATAGTTTGATAATGCCATTCTTGTTGTCTTTTCAATCATCATCTCATGCTGGGCGACGACCCTTACTTCTTTTGACTGATTGTGCTGGTTTTCCGCGTCAAACACTGTAGGTAATTCGGAAAAACGTCCGGGATTTATGTTAACCCCGCATTTGTCGATCATTTATTCCGCGATCGACATGCACCGAATGTAACTATCAGGAGCTAGGCAAACCTTGGATTGTAAGCATTCAGTTGGCAAATGAATGCTTGGTCAACATTCCTAGCTTCCGATTTATCTCGTGGGAGCCATTACTACATTAGTCTTGACTAGATGTAGTGGCAAGACATTCATCACTGTCATGGAAAAAGATAAATACAAGTTTGAGAGAATTTCCCTGCTGTGGTGACAAATCATCATAATCTTAACTTTCAACATGGCGACACTACAACTTGCGTCTTGGGCTACCAACTTGACATACTCCAACCTCAGCAATGGTGTGCTCGCGGCTGCCAACAAATCTTTCTTCAACTGGGCTGGTTGTGCAATCGGCGGTTTCCCCTTCCAGGCCGCACCGCAGATTGCACTGAATACTACACTTTCTCAATTTTCTGGACCGCCAATCTCCTCAATTCTAGGCGCAAACAACTCTATATCGCGAGGTTTTGGGGACGCTCAAACCGCCGCTCTTATCAACGGTATTGCTAGTCACGTCGATGACTATGACGATACACACCTGGAGACTATTATCCATCCTGCTGGACCTGTTGCTAGCGCTCTTCTAGCCATAGCAGAAGCATATGGCCCTGTCAATGGCCATGACTTCATAACTGCGTTTGTGGCAGGTATAGAGGCAGAATGCAAGTTGGGATTGTCAGTCACGCCAGAACACTACGATGTTGGCTGGCACATTACTTCAACCACTGGGTCCGTTGGCGCAGCAGTTGGTGTAGGCAAGCTTCTCGGACTAAACACGACGCACATGCAGAACGCGATCGGTATTGCTGCTACCCAGGTTGTGGGCATGCAGGTATACTTTGGCTCGGACACCAAATCCTTTCATGTTGGCCGTGCTGCGCAGGGAGGTATGTTGGCGGCATTGCTAGCAAGAAACGGATACACCTCATCTCCTGAAGCCTTGGAAGCCAAATATGGCTGGCTCCATGTAGTGAGCACACGAGAGAACGCAACAGCATACTTTGACCAACTCGGAAAGATTTGGGAAATCGAGAAAAACACTTTTAAGCCCTATCCTTGTGGAATCGTCATGCATCCAACCATTGACGCTGCCATACATCTTCGAAACGAGACACTATCACGCGGCCTTTCAATCGAAGACATCAAGGCTGTACAATTGCGTGTCAACCCCGAAGTTCTCATCCTGACCGGCAAAAAAGCCCCCCAAACTGGGCTTGAGGGCAAATTCAGCATCTACCACGCTGCTGCAGTAGGTCTACTCTACGGAGAGGCAACACCTAGTCAGTTCACCGACAGTGTCATCAAAAATTCGACTGTTGTGGATATGCGTAAGAAGGTTAACGCTACGGAAGACGAGGGGGTCTCCCGCGCAGAAGCATATGTTACGCTGACGTTCAACAATGGCACGAAGCTAGAGCGGCATGTAGAGCATGCTAAGGGCAGTATCCAGAACCCTCTTACCGACGAAGAGTTGAGGGAAAAGTTTATGGGTCAGGTGAGCTTGGCTATTGGATCTGATCGCGCAGCGAATGCGTATGCGGCATTCTCGAATGTACAGCAGATGCGTGATGTGGCGGTGATACGGCGCATGTATTAGATACTGATAATGGAGAAGTGGGTTTTGCACAGTTTGCTCAATGTTCAGAAAATTCCACTGAGCTGAGACTTCTAATTTCCCAACATTTCCCTGGGCAAGAGTCGTAATTTCTCCTGAACCCAACCCCGAGAGGTGAATCGGATATTGGTAACTACGGTCATTTTAACCAGGCCTTTCTGACCACTCCCAAATCAATTCCATGATCGAACTGTCAAGGAAAGTACACACTGGGAAAAGGTTCGCTATAATTGTTGGTGGTTTTAGGAGTTTTCGAGTGAAAGACACATTTGAAGGACTCTTTTAAGCGGTATAATATTCCCAAACATTCTCAAATGTATAAAACAAAAGGTAGATGGTATGCAATGCGAAAACGGGTGCTTTAGCTATGTGCAGTTAGACAAGGAGCTGCACCAAAACCTGCCGCTAGATGCATCTATAACCGACGATGCAATCTCACGGAGTCATTCCTCTTTTACAAAGAGTAGCCAATATACCTCTCTAGTATTTTACGCGCTACAACCCATAAATAAGAGTTGGTTATGTGTAGCCAGAAAGGTGCGGGCCCTGACTAGAGCTAAAGCGGACATTGGCCCATTCGCCACGGTGATCGACGGCGGTGAGTGCCGGCAGAAAGAATTCTAGGACTGGACATGCGCGAACAACCTTCTTCACGCGCAACGAAGCTATCGAACATTTTCGGCTTGTCGCCTCGCAAACCGGTCGCGGGCGCTTCTCTCACAAAAAACTGGTCACCACCGATTTTATCGCTGCGACAATGGCCTCCCAACGTGGGTCGAAAGCCATGACTGCACAACCACGGCGCAAGTCGCAAAGCAACGCACACATGGACGAAGACGCCCGCGCAGTAGCAGAGTTTACGGAAAAAGCCACACAACAATATGGTCGCGGCGACCGGATACGACCAAAGTCTGTGAAAGACAAGAAGCTGCGGGCAAATGTCAAATCTCTTGAGGCGAAGAACAAACAAGCGGCGATAGAAGCGAAGACTGTGGAGGTTCTGCTTGAGAACAACGCTGGCCTGCTAGAGCCTGAGAATGAATTGGAAAGGACATACCGCGTTCGACAGGATGAGATCAAGCGAGAGGTCGGTCTGGAGACAGCAAAGAAAGGATTCGAGTTGCGATTGAACGACCTCGGGCCGTACGACGTGTGCGAATATAGTCGAAACGGTCGCGATTTGCTGATTGCGAGCCGGAAGGGCCATGTTGCGACATTTGACTGGAGAGACGGAAAGCTAGGCTGTGAACTACAACTTAACGAGACGGTACGGGATGCGCGTTGGCTGCACACGAGCAATCAGAAGAACTTCGCTGTCGCGCAAAAGAAATGCGTCTACATCTACTCGGGCGACGGCGTGGAAATGCATCAGCTCAAGAATCACTCAGAAGCGACACACCTCGAATACCTTCCATACCACTTTCTCCTCGCTTCAGTATCCACAGCAGGCATAATACGATACACGGACGTTTCGACCGGTCAATCGCTCCCCCAGCTTTATACCAAACTCGGCCCCGCCACATCACTCGCGCAAAACCCCCAAAACGCAATCCTCCACGTCGGCCACCAGAAAGGCCTTGTCACACTATGGTCGCCCAACAGCGCTACGCCGCTCGTTAAGCTCCTTCCACACCGAGGACCTGTGCGAAGCATCGCCATAGATAGATCAGGCACTTACATGGTCAGCACATCTCAAGACCGGCGCATGTCCGTGTGGGACATTCGCATGTTTAAGGAAATGCACCAGCATCACCTGCGCGTCCCGGGCACTACCCTCTCCATTTCCGACCGCAGCCTCACAGCCGTAGGTTTCGGTACCCAAGTTTCCATCTACAAAGACGACATCTTCCGGCGGAGTCCCGAAGACCAATCAGCACCCATCATGCCGTACATGGGCTGGGGTGGCGAAGGTCTAAACGTCGGACGTGTGCGCTTCTGTCCCTTTGAAGATGTCCTGGGCATATCGCACGACCGGGGCTTCTCCTCCATCATTGTCCCTGGCTCCGGCGAACCCAACCCCGACTCCCTCGAGGCTGGCACTAACCCCTACGAAACATCCAAACAGCGTCGCGAGACCGAAGTCCACGCCCTGCTTGAGAAGCTCCAACCAGAGATGATTGCTCTCGACCCCAACTTTGTCGGCAACCTCGACCTAACGTCGCACGAGGAGCGGCAGAAGGAATACCGTGCCCAGCGAGGCGAGCGCGAGCCAGATAAGGTCGATCTGCTGAAGAAGCGCGGCAAGGGAAGGAATTCTGCCCTCAGACGGTACCTGCGCAAGAATGGAAACAGGAATGTTATTGATGAGGAGAAGGAGCGTGCTCGCGAGGCGCTGAAGAACATGCAGAAGAGGCAGATTGAGCGCAAGGAGCGTATGAAGAAGGAGTATGGGCCTGCGCTCGAGCGGTTTGCGAGAAAGTAAGAGGATGTTGTTGTTCGCTGTTGCTGCAATGCGTTTGATGAAGGGAACTTGCAGAAAGAGAAAAAAAAGTAACCCTTTGATGGCATTTTCATGGCGTTTGACATATCTTTCTCGTGGTCAAGATACCTTTTTTTTTAGTTGTTGAAAAAAAAATCAGTGTGTCAACGATGCAGAATTGCACAATATGGATGCATGTCTTTTATTTTATGTGGAAAAAAAAAGAATAACGCCATAGCCATTTTTACGTCCTATCTAAAATGCCCATTGATATCATAAACTTCATATCTTCCCGTCATCGCCAGCCTAAGAATGCGAGGAAGCGTAGCGAGAGGGTTCCAATTTTACTCTTTTTTTCTTTTACTGCGCCTGCTCCAACTCACCCTTCCAGACCCTGGCGCTCCTGGGCCAAACCCTCTTGTACAGACTGACCGCCACTGCGTCCATAGGACTAATCTTTCCATCAAACGTAGCCTTGAAGTATCCATGCGTACCCAGACTCTCCTTGATGAAACCGCTTCGTCCGCGCTTGGTCCAGAGCGGCAGGCTCTTGAACCACTTGACGTCTGTATCGTTGAAGAACATGTAGCGCACGGTGACGACGCGCTTGTTGATCTTGTAAGGATGGCCAGTCAGGATGATTCGCTTGGCGACGATGCGGTTTGTGGAGGGGGGAAGAGAGGTTCCGGTTGCTATCAGCTGGAGAGAAGAGGGCTGGTCTGGGGTAGGTGTTGTGCGAGTGAAGTAGAGGAGAGGGACGTTGCCCCATGTCAGAGGGCCAATGAAAGTGGCAATGGCGGATTGGCCCGGGTGCAGGTAACGGGCGAATTTGTGCACATTGTTGGGCGTGTTGCCTGCGTTGGAGAAAAGCTACAGGGCGTTAGTCATATATGGATGTCGAGTTTGGGGACATTGGGACGGCTTACAGGGTTGATTACGATCCTCCTTGGACCACATTGTACAATCATCTCAGTCTTTGACTTGATTGGGGACTCGTGCTCAGAGCTGAGCAGAATGCTGTAGTTGCATGCTGTTCGCTTGTGCTCGTGTCTGAGCAGTGAGAACAGGGCCATGGGCCGTGATCCGCTCTCTTGGAACTGCAGCGGAACTCCTCGAATGTGGACACTTACGCGGGTACCAGCCTTGACGCCACCAGCCCATGCTTCGCGCATGAACTTGGTAGCGGTGCGCTTGTAGTCGGAAATCTCGAGCAGCCGTTGCCACTCCTCTGGCTCATATGGTCGGTCTTCTTCCGTGTCCCACACACTGGTTTTGAGACTCTTCAATCCACGGTAGCGGATAAGACGCTCGCGTGCATTGACATTGGGGTGCAATTCGATTTCATCGGGGAATTCAAGGTCCTCTTCAGCCTCAGTTTTCCTGGACTTGCGGTACTCCTCGATTTGCGCCGCCTCGTCTTCCGGCGAGGGATCCAGGAACATCTCAGATTGTGGGTATTCTGATGGTGCGCCCTCTGTCATTGCCTTTCCGTCAATATCCATACCCTCTTCACCATCTGCTGGGTGAGCAGGCTGGCTCTGAGTGTCCTGCGCATCATCCATGTCAAAGTCCTCGAGGTCAGAGCCCGAATCAGACATGTCGTCCAGATACCAGGCGGCCTGGTAGTTACTGGTACCTCTCGGCAACCGCCTCTTCTGTTTGGGGGCAGCTTCTTCCTCTTCATCCGAGAAATAATGGTGATCGTCGAGTAGAACACCTTTTCGCTCAGAAGGAGCGACAGATGTGGCGTAGTTAGTGACATCGTCCATTAGGGTTTCTTCAGGCGCAAGCTCTGCCAGATCGTCTTGGTCTTCGGTTGGTCGCTCCAGAGTATCATCGGCGGAATCGATGGCCATTTCCTCATCCTTTCCCTTCTTTCGCGACTCTAGCGGAGCAGCGACAATCTTTTCGACTTGAAAGTCGCCCCAGTCCCCAACTTGAACCAGGCGGTCTGCCTTCAATCCTAGCCCTCGAACAACTCCCGTAACGACGACTTCGCCAGTACCATCCTCAGTGACAGCTGACTTTCCTCCAGGCCAGGCAATGTCCTCGATGAACATGTAGCTCCTCTGGTCCCTCCAACGTACACCTTTTGTAGTGGTTGTGCATAGCGATCGGACGAGGTTGGCGCCTTCTTGCCGGTTGTCGAGGGAGTATACGCGCTCGGTGGATGGCAGCCAGTGGGTAATGTAAGACTTGAGCGAAGAGACGACAGAAGGCCGTTGTTTCGCAGGCTCAACTTTGTCTAGTCCTTGGACGACAGTGAAGGTGTTTGAGATGCCCTGGCTCTCGACTGACTTGAGGATCAGCTCGCCCTCTGCATCCACCTCTTCATGCGCCGACAGGACGAAGACAACAAAGTCGGCGATACGGCAGGCATCGAGAGCGGCCAACAGATCTCTCTTAACAACGAGGTATTGAACTTTCTGCTTGAAGCGATCAACGTTGGTTCTTGTCCAGCCAGTCTCGGGCACGTCTTCGTCGATGTCGAGACTCGAGTTGAGGCTGCGCACTGCTGCGGCAGCAGAAGCGTCGGGGCACAGAGGCACGATGGCGGCGATCCTAGGGGCACCGTCTTTGCCGGCGAAGACATTGGTGGATTTTGCGTGCTCGTGGTCTTTGTTGATGCGCATCTGCTTGGCGCGGTTGCGACGGTCGAATTTGCTCATGACCTGCTGATGAGGCGTCTTGCGGCTACCGAATTCGAACGAGAGCGAGTTGACCTTGCCTGTGCATTACTGTTAGCAGGGCGAAGCCATGGCATGGGGTGCATTATGGCAAGACTCACCCTTGCTCTGCTCCTTGAGTGCGCCCTTGGTGGCATGGCGAGACTTGAAGCCCTTCTTTTCCTTCTTGGTGGTGCTGCGATGGTGATGCTGCTCCATGGGCGCCATGTTTGCGCTGCCGCCTGCTTTGAAGCGAAAGGGTATCGAAGCCAGCTTGAATATCGACAGTCTGGCACGCAGCGCTGGGCTTTGGTGGGGTCGAGCGGCGGACGGCGATAATTTTGTTATCGTGCTGCTTATCGAGAATAATTTTGGCGGCTGCTCCTCGGCTGTGGCGTCATGCCCGTGGCCCCTGCGCCTTTGCGCCGCCTCATGCACTCCACGCCATGAGCATCCCCGGTTCGCCAAATAGTACACTGGGCCAATGACCTGCTTTGTGTATGCTCAGAATGCTAAGCTACTACCAGCACCTGCGGTTACTTGACCAAAGCATCGCCCTATGCCACAACATATACAACCGCGTTATATGTTGAGTCCAATGGCTCGTCTTTCAAACCGTCACCTCTTACATCTGCCTTTCACATGTGTGCCATGTCTTTTACTGTAATGTCTGGTCCAAGGCAGCAGCGCCAGTGCACAAGCAAACGCTCCTGCCGTCACCTTTACTTCAGCATACGCAGCAAACGGAACCCACACAGATCTCTCTCACCTGTCACCGCTAGCTGGAACCCGCCTATAACTACCTCACTTTCCTGACTGCTTACTTTCCACCCAACCCACTAAACGCAATATTCAACTGCTACTTCCATCACTACCTTGCTCATAATGTCAACCCGGCATAAGTTTCACAAGTGGAGCCAAGAGGATCTTGACAGGTACGTGTATCTGACAATGACATGCGGCGCCATTCACTTGTGCTCACTTCATCAGCCTCAAGGGAATCGCGCTCCCGGAGAAGCTCAAGTGCCGCCGCTGCTCAAAGAACCTGCCTCAGGCTAGGTTCTCGACCAATCAGCTCAATGACGTCCGCCGCCAGATTAAGGTCTCACTCAAGGTGATCAAACCCATCACTTGCCAGGGTTGTACTGGCCAGCAACTTGTCGAGGTCGAATGCACCATGTGCGGAAAAACCAAAGGCCTAGAAGAATTTTCAAAGGCACAGCGTCGTAGCCCGGACACCGCAAAGTGCTACAGCTGTGTCGAGAAAGTGCTTGAACAAGACGCCATCGAGGAAGACAAGTATGAGGACCCTGACAAAGCTTTTGTGTCGCTCGATCACTCCAATGGCAAGTACCCCGAGTACTTCTCGCCAGCAACGGCCGATAAGGCTTCGTCTCATGGCGACCACGACTGGCAGTCCGTCAACGAGAACCGTAGCTCCAAGCACAAAGCCATCGAAGCGACCAATGGTGGTGGCATCCCGCTATCAGTCGATTTCCAGCGAGCCATGTCTCTGCTTGGGACTGCTGACGAGAGCATGATCAACACCGAGTACGCTTACCCTGCCGGCCGAGACAGGGGTGACGACAGTTGGAGCGAGGTTCACACCAAGTCCTGGCGCACCCAGTCCACTCGAGCCACAAGCACGGCCTCAACTATCGCTCCCACAATCCAACCTCGTTCAGGCTCCTCTGTTGCCGGCTCTGTCCGCACCTTTGCTTCGAGCGTGGCTGAGCAATCTACGATTTCTGAGGACCGTCCTAACAATCGGGGTAACATGTCCGCTGCTGTTCGTCCTAGCACCTGGGCCAAGATTCCCGCTGCTCCTCGCGGCCCTCCTATCGTAAGTACAACTCGCATTGGATCTAAGCATACTCGAGATTTGATTAACCTTGCAAAAGAGGCCTATGGGAGATGCTGCCCGCGAGACTGGTCCCTTTGTAGACGCTTGGGCTTCTGATTCTGATGACGCCGATGAAGAGGACAGTGAGAGCGACTGCGACGACGATACTGTCATCTAAAAGGCTAGTACCAGATCCTGATTTTGGGCGATCAATCTCTGCGAGTGCGGAATGCGTACCGCAACCAATGGCGTCAACTAAATCTGCTCTTCTTGATTTCAACTTTGATTTCTTCACACGATTGTTTTTCAAACTCCAGTACCGGCTTGCTCATGTCTCCATAAGTAATTTTGTAATATATTTGTTTTGAAATACCTTCTTGAACCGTGACGATGCAAAACACTCCGGCATTAATTCTCGGGTTCTGCAAATGCCAACTTTGTGAGTTGAGGAAGTCAATGCCCCCCAATTCCATCGAACGGATTTGCAACAAGGGCAAGTGTTTTTGGATTAGTGAGTAATTCTAGAAACGGCGACACGACAAGAGCTGTGCAGACAAGAGCAATCATTTGATGAACGGGTGTAATCCGCCACTCGCGTAGCCACAGAGGCAACTGCGTAGTGAAAAGAATCGGTTGTCAGGGGTAGACTATGCTCGATCGAGCGCGTAATTGCCACCACGTGACTGCGCGCTCGCCCAGTCAGCCGGAACGCGCCTTCCTCACTGATTGTCTCACACCCCACCTGACAATTCCCGGCGCACCTTAACAACAACTATCTTCCCCTTATCACGCAACCCTTACTGAAGGAAACCGCTGCTCGATTGCGACTCAACGTTGAAAAAATGTGAGTAATAATATCCTTCGGACAAAGTGGGTGCGTATACTGACGGGTGGCGACAGGAGCGGACGGCGACCAAGAGGAGCAGGTATCCGTGGCCCGCACTCGGCATTGACGGACTTTCTGGCGGTATGTTGCCTTTTGCATGCAGACACGTCTTCTATTGCCCAAAGTTTGGTGTCGTCTTGTGGTGTTGGATAAGGATGCAAGCCTGCCTGAGGCTCAGCAACGAATATGCATTTTGGTACTTAGGTTTCAAGGTCTATGCTAATTGCACAACAATAGGCCAACAACATCTCTGCACAAGAAATTCGCGATTCGTACCAGCAACGTCTTCGACAGGCCGAGGAGAATGCACCACAAGAAGGCGATAATGGCGAAGGATCCGCAAACGTCGGCGAAGAAGGCGCAGAAGTCGAAGAAGACCTACAAGCAGAGTCGTCTGCCATGGCAGCTGAACGCACTCGTAAACGGAAGCGCGATCAAGACGAAGCTATAGCAAAGATCAAAAAGGGCAAGGCTGCGAAGAAAGCGGCAAAGAAAAAGAAGGGCTCAGATGACGGCTCAGACTTCGAGGACATCATGGACGTGTACAAGAAGGCCAAGAAGCTGCCTGGACAGCTAGAGAACTGCGAAATCTGCGATAAACGCTTTACTGTCACACCGTACAGCAAAGCCGGCCCAGAAGGCGGCCTTTTGTGTACGCCATGCGGCAAGGAAATGGCCAAGGACATCAAGGCAGAAAAGAAGGCTACTAAGCCTGTTGTTCGCAAAGGCCGAAGAAAGATTGAGAGCAACCGCTTGGATGGTTTGACTGCGCGCGGGCCCAAGACATTGCAACAACTTTGCATCGAAAAGTTGGCAAAGCACTCCGAGGATATCGAAGAGTTGGGTGAAATGCCAGAAAGCATCATGAACCGAATCAGTGAGATCTTTTCGAAGAAACGGGCAATGAATCCTACTACGATGAAGCTTTTCCTGCAACCCGACCTAGAGAATATTGCGATCCACGAAGCGGCATACCTCGAGACGGAAGACTACGATCAGATTTTTGCAGTGTGTCCGACCGTCAAGCGCCTGTCACTCCGTAATTGCTGCCAGTTGAAGGACAATAATATTGACTACATGATTGAAAAGGCCAAGGCTTTAGAAGAGATCCAGCTGCTGGGAGCCAACCTCGTTACAAACGACAAGTGGATCGAACTATTCATCGCGCGTGGCCAGGATTTGAAGGCGTTCAAAGTAGAGTGGCTGGATGCTTCCTTTGATGACCAGGTTGTTGAAGCCCTCACTACTTTCTGTCCAAATCTTGAGCGTCTCAAGATTGAGCGATGCAAGAAGATTGGCCCAGACAGTATGGACGCTATCGCTCGATTACAGCATCTCAAACACCTCACTCTTCGATTCTACGAGTCCATCACCCGTGAAAAGCTTGTTCACCTAATCAGCTCTGTTGGTGCGAACCTGCAGACCTTGTGCCTAGAGCACTTTGTCGATAACACGACCGATCCCACTGACGATGTGCTTGACACCATTCACGACAAGTGTCGGTACCTCAGCAAGCTTCGCTTTACAGAGAATTACGAGTGCACCGACGCTGGCTATGTCAGGCTCTTCTCCGATTGGGAAAACCCTCCCCTGCGCTATGTCGATCTCAACTCGAATCGCGACATGGATAACACAAATCCCGATGGACCTGAAGAAATGCCAACTGGCCTTGCATCTGATGGCTTCCGCGCGCTCATGTCGCACTCCGGATCGCGTTTGGAATTCCTCGACATCTCGTCGTGCCGCCACATCTCGCACGCTACATTTGCAGAGATCTTTGATGGCACGAACCAGTACACTAACCTACATGAGATCAACCTCTCTTTCTGCCCTGTGGTGGACACGGAAATTGTAGCGGGTATTTTCCGCTCGTGCCCTGCGATCAAGAAGGTCGTCACGTTTGGCTGCTTCCAAGTCAACGATGTCGTGGTTCCAAAGGGCATCGTGCTTATCGGCGCGCCCAAGGCGCAAGACCAGATTGAGCAGTTTGGTGAGATGGTGCTGGACTATCAGAAGGAGATGGAGGAGAGTATGGATCAGATGCGGGCAATGGGTCGCGTTGTGCCTGTTATGGGTTAGGTGGTGCTGCTTTTCATATGTGGCCAGGCGTTTCATCGGTTCAATTTCTTTAGCAGCTCCGGATATCATGACGGGTATGGCGTCAATGGGGTTCACGAGTATGTCTCTTTATGCAAGGGAGGGTATATGATATAGACGCAACTGCAAGGTTTTGATTTCAAGTTTAACTCACACGATATGCCATGCTAAATGCCCCGGAAGTTTTGCCTGAGGCTTGGTTATCATTATCGCACCGTCCTTGCGACAACCCCACTGAATACCAATGTCTTTGCAGTTCGCCATGCTATCTTAGCGTAGGTGGTGTACAGGTCATGTGTAGTCTCCTATCCCGTGTCCAGAGGGAATGCAATTTCTCTGGTTGACATCTATGCGTTGTTTAGTTAAAGGATGAGAGGCACGCTCCCATACTTGTCAACAATCAATCGAGATTCAATTCCATCAATCCAGTTCAGTCTAGTCCGGGCCTCCTAGTTGATCTAGATTGATTGTTGACAAGCACGCACGCCTTCCTTGATACAAAATCTTACTCTTAGGCTATTTGTACGCCTTAAACCAGCTGTTTAAGTAGAAACTAGCAGTCAATTTAATCTCTAAATGAATTTCTACACCATCTCAACAAATTATAAACTATGTTTCTGATTGAAACACAAAAGCTGATCTAACCCCTGTCTAACCTCTACCTGTTTGCTACTCTATAATGAGCTACTCGCAAAATGAGGTATAAAAGTAGACTAGCGTCCCAAGGCGGAGCAGCAGCGTCGCCCCATTACATGCCTAAGTCTAGTAAGTAGTTGCTGAGGTATTTTGGTAGTCTGTAAACCAATCATTCTTTTCTCGCTAGCGAAACAGATTAATAATTATGCCGAGGTACGTAATTCTATACTTGGTTAAACTAGACCTATTGTTACTTACCGAATCTGAAAAAGACGCACGCTGAGTCACTGTAACTCAACCGTTGACAACAGATAGATAACGATGTGGGTTTACAACATGACTCATGATTTACTGGTTATCAAAACACTCTAGTTTGCTCGAATTCATGGTATAAATACATTCGAGCAGTGCATAGCTTTACCTCAAACACGCTCAACCTCATCTTAGGCTCAATCATGTCCACCACTCAAGCAGTCACTTACAAGACAGCTTTTATACCCAAGAATTCAGGAATTGAGCAAATTACACGCCTGGCTAATAAATTCCGCGACTTCAAACTCCACGCCCTCAAGACCGCCCCAGAAGCCTTCTCAGCAGAGTTACACGTTGAGTCACAACTGCCACCGTCAACATGGGTTAGCCGAATCACGGAACCGGCCACAACGATTTTTGTCTGCGTCGCAATCCCTCTCAGCAGCACACGACGAAATTCAAGTTCAAAATGTGATGAAGCTGACGATGATGAGTTGATGAGGCTGCTGCTAGACGGCGAATGGACTGGCATGTTCACCATGATTGGTCCCATATCGCGAGACGCCTACATCTTTCCCGATTCTGGACAGCCGGAACCCGGACCCGAGGAATCAGAGACGCGCTGGCAACTCACGAGTTTGTTTACACTGCCTGCGTATCGTGGTTGTGGCATTGGCAAGCAGCTCACCGAGGCGGCGGTGGAATTTGCAAGCCAAGTGTCTGCTGCGAAAGAAAAGATGTCTGGTGGAAGTTATCAGGTTCGAACGCGTGTTAGGCTTGTTGTGCACCCTAAAAATACAGGAGTGGTTAAGATGTATGAGAAATTCGGGTTTGTGGATAGTGCGAGGATGACGGTGGCGGAGGCTTGTGTAGCGAATGGAGCGGGGGATATGGTGCCGAAGGATGCGGATGTGGACAAGTGGCACAGCAGGTTTGGTGTTGCTATGGAAATTTTAGTGTAGTTTGATGGAGGAAGGAGCTTGAATCGTCTCAGTAAATATGTTGTACACGCACATGTACAGTAAGGGTATACTTTGCACTACTTCGTACCGAGTAATTATCTGTCGTCGAATAATTGGAATCTCATATATAGGTACATAAATAGCCATGCATAAACGAGGCAAGCGTGTAAGAGTTACTAGGTGCTTATGTAGTCTTGGTTGCTCAACCCTAGGACATTCGTCTAGCATTCAAGTCCTACGCATCCATTTGGGGGTGCACACCCCCTATCAGTGCAGTAATGATTGATCTCGATCTTTCCTGATCCCTTTGCAGAGCTTCCTCCAGCGCCATCACTCCTGCGCTCGGCTTTAATTTCCCCCTCGCCGAAAACTTGGATAGTCCTGTTTCCAAGTACAATGTTCTGTCGCAAACTCAACGTTGTGTCTATAGTTGTGTTAGCACCTTTCCCCCGGCATTTCTTTGCATTATTTCGTGATGTGGTAGGTTCAAGGGACCAAGGGACATTAGAATATGGCAAAATAATAAGCGACGTACAATCCCAGGTATACTCCAAACCTGAAGAACATTGCGTCACCTCAGATGGTGGACGGGTGCCTTGTGGGACGAAGCTGTAGTGGCATTTTGCCTCCGCGGTTTCTTCGGATTTTGAGTTGTGGAAGGTGACACTTAGGTCTTTGATAGAGTAGCCAGGTCGTCCGGACTGATATGCCACAGTCAGATCCCAGTACGAGCCAGTGAGGTCGGGCCACCCTTCTGCGCGCGTAACCAGGGCAGGTGAAGCGGCAGCAAGGCCGAGAAAGAAAAGAGGTGTAACGCGCATAATGGATATGAAATGGGCGAGGCTTATGGGTTTCGTTCACTTAGAGATCCAGCAGTCTTATACTTGGTTGCGGAAGATATGTGTTACCTAAATTCTAGAAGTCTTCAGGAACACTTTCTCCATAGTAATGGTACGCCTGATTGAATTTTTCATATTGGAGCCTGGAACTGGCACAATTATTGGGCGCATTGGCGGTACGGGATTGGCTGCCAGATATTGAACCTTCCTAATCTATTTATCCTGGGGCTAAGAATAACAAAATGATGGTCCGTGAGGTTGTGCCGCATTGACTGTGCGCAGCTTGTTTTGTGTACTAGATTGCGGCGCGAGACAGCACGGAAATGGAAGACTCTATTGGAAATGCCTGGTCTGACAAAAGTCGATGGTATTATTGTCAAGCCATGAGAGCCGACATATTCTGTAAAGGAAGGCGGAACAGGGAACATCTCTTCAAATCATATTCAACGCACAGGACATGTTGATGCCTGTGAGAGGCCAAGGCGGAGCACGGCTAGACGGCGGGATAGTGGGTCATGACATACGAAGTATGCTTTGCGATGAGGATTGTGTACATACACTCACTACTCTTTTCACCCGTTGAGAGAGAGGCAGGGCCAAGATCTCGGAACAGCTACTTGCGCAGCGTACCAAAGGCGTCGAGTCCTCATTCCGCTTTTTTTTTGGAGTAGACACTCTTCTGAAGCGGGGTGCGGCTCTACTTCCGCCCCTATCTGGTCACGTGTGTATCTGGGCTTATCTAACGTGATCTAGGCTTCCAAGAGCTCATTTCTATGCGTTTTCTAACGGATGTATGCATACTCTGTAATAAGGATATAGACCTATCAGATTGTACCTGAACTATTATGATGAAGCAATCTCGGAGCCGAGGTGCGTGATCGGGACGCTACTATGGCGAAACCGCAGCTGACCGCAGTCTTGCAGATGGATGTGGAGTGTGCAGGCAGAAGGTGACCAATCTAATATCGATGTTTGGTGTCCTTCGTGACGCACAAAAGCTGATATAAGCTCTGTCCCAGCGTATAAAATGCGACGAGTCCCGGCCTTGGTGTCGCAATTGCCAAGACCGCAATATCGTGTGCCCTGGCTTCGCTCGTCAGCTACGTTGGAAGACACCATCCCTAACATCTAGTACTTTACAGAAGCGCCCTCGCAAAGCACCAGCCAACCAGCAGTGGTCATGGAGGTTGCTAGACCAGTTCATGCCAGCAACCGCAGAATCCTCGACTGAATTTCTACCCACTTCACAGTCAACGATCGGTTACAATGATGAACTACAACTTACTTTGCAGAGTTCCCAACCCAGTCCTGATCAATTATCATTACACTCTCCGTCGGATTCAGAAGATATAACCATCATCCACCAGAGCTCCACTAGTGAAGAAGGAATCGAGCCACGCCATGAAGTAATCGCAGATTCAACAGCAGTCCCGCTAGAACCGGATGCCTTGGAAAGCGTCTCCACAGAGAGGTCCACAACATGCGAGAATGTCTTTGCCCATGTTGCGACGTCTCCTTCCACCAGTGGATCAGTAAACGAATCATATTTTCATATGTTTGGTTCAAGTGCACGCGTGCTTTCCGAGGACATGTCGCCTTCCATACAGGTTTCCCCAGAAGATACCAGCGGCATTGGGGTAGAGCGAAATCCTGACTTGGTGGTTGGTGATAACTCTGCTCTCAGGGTAGCGACTGGAGATGGTTGGCTGTGTTGCGCCGAGCGACCATCTGAAGTGGATGCGGATGTCGAGATGATCAATGCAGCAGAAGCAGTAATGCAGCAATATGCCGAATCCGATACTCTGGAACCAGCGACTCTATCGCGCCAGCCCAACATATGGATTGAAATCGAAACCGAAAATTCTCTAACGGCCTACTATTTTGACCATATCTGTCGGATCATGTCTTGCTTCGACTCTCGCCAGAATCCTTTTCGCAAGGATATACCACGGATGATGTTGACTTGCGGATATATAAACAATTGCATGAATAGTCTATCTGCAGCACATCTGGCGAATTCGGTTTGCGGCATGGATAATATCGCAATTAGACATCAGACAAAGGCAGTCCGAGGCCTTATGTCAGTGATCCGATCAATGCAGCATCCAAGCCTCCAAAAAGGTACTGTCAACGGCCTCTCACACTTGTCAGCCACGTACACACGGCATCAGGCGCTGATAGCTGCTCTCCTACTTGAAATCAGCGTGGTAAGACCAAAATCGAATGCTTGATAATGACATGAAACTGAACGACTTTAAGGCATGGCTAGATGCTTCTGCAACAGGCATAGCTCATCATCATGGGGCAAGGCTGCTTTTCCAGGCGTGGTTAATTGACGAGGGAATTGATGCTGTACCGCAACAACCCTTTCAATTAGACCGTGAGCAAAACTTCATTGTAGGCGCAATGGCCTATTTGGAATGCCTAGTATCCATGATTGTTGATCAACCCCTTCAATCACTGGAATATTTATCTCGTTTTGCTATATGGGCCCGTGGACAACGAGTGTATCCCAATTCCTGGACGGGTATTAGTACTCCACTCTTCATTTACTTAGCGCAATGCGCGATACTCGTCTGACAAAAACGAGCTTCAATATCTCATCCTGGGCAATGCTCCGATATGGATTTAGAAATCACCAGAAGGGCTAGAGCGCTGTACGAAGTTGTGCTAGCCTACCGACCTCCCTCAGCAACATCAGTGGACGATACACAGGATTCAAGCACGCCAATTGCCCATCTTTTGGTGATGAACACGATATTTCGCTTGGTCGTCCTGCTCGAGCTTACACGCGTCTTTCCGGAGTTGATCACACACGGTCAATCCATGCGCGAAGTATCGCAGTCACAGTTGGATCTTGCCATCGCCGTTTTGACTATGGTTGCTGATTTGCCTGAATCATCTGGTGCCAACTTAATGCTGACTATCCCCCTCCTTTCTGCAGGAAGCGCATTGCAGGATATCGAAAGCGTGCCGAAGGATATCCACCACAGCTATGACCTCAACGCAACCTCGTTTGATGTACTATGTGGTTAGATTACTATATTTAGGCATCATCCTATTGTGATGCAAATATGGCGGGAGCAAGTGGTGTCGCGCTCTGAGATATTGTATCGTCGTGTTGGCCTTGCTCTAATGAAATGGATGAAGGCAATCCTTAAAGCAGTTTGGCATTGAGCAGACGAAGCGAGTAAGTCTAGTTTACTTGCTTCGGGCACTATGGTCTATTGGATGGACGTCATGATAGAAGAGGGGCTTGAGACGCTGTTTGGGTAAGAGAAGCTCTTGGCTAGCAGTCTAATAACAGGAGTGAGCTGGCTAGGATCTGGATGGCCTTCTGGCAGCAATCTGGCTTCCTACCTGGGAACTCACTAATTAATATAAACATGTCGCATCCTTGAAGAACGAGTTACGAGACAAAAACACCAACCCACTCAGACCCATAAGCTTGTTAGCGAAACGTTCGCTTAATCTCGCATGGCTGAGCGCCCAGTCAGGATATGATCTTGCTGAAGGATTTCCGTAAGGATGTGGCTGAGATCCGACAGCAAGACGTTTGCGATAGCCGTGAATCTTCCGACTGGACATGCGGGAACGTCAACCAGGATCTCATTTCCAAGTGCTAGGATGGACAGCGAATAGAGTTCCTGGTATCTTGATCCTTTAGCTGTGGCTTGAACCTTACTGCTTCAAGTAGAATTAGCCTGGTCATTCCTTTTCGAGTGATTGCAGCTCGGCTATTCCTTTTCCAGTGAGCTTAGCCGGACCACCCGAGTCTCTCGTGGGTGGATCGCATCTGTGTGGGCTAGACGGTTCACACTAGGTACAATAAGCCAGATTCTTGTTCATGGCCATAATGAGCTCTATCGAGAAGAGCTCCATATGGGCTTCCTCGGAATGACTGCATCGAAGTTGACGATCTTAGGTTTCGAATGCAAACCAGCGTCTGGTCTCAGAGACCTTGTTATTAAAAACGCACTTCTCATATGCTTCCGAGGCTCAACAACTACGTAAGGAACGCACATGCGCGTGAGACTATCGGTGCTATACTGGAAACTATGGCACAAGGTTTTGGCTATGCATTGTCACCAACCTACTATGCATACAAGTGGATATGGAAGTAGAGAGCCTCAGAAAACGTTCCGATAAGATCTACTCAAGCTGAGTGGCCTAATTGAGCATGATCTAGTAAATCCCACTATCCTTCAAGGCAAATAAACCAAAGCACCGGTATTAGAGAACACTGCTTAACATGTATCAACAATTACCAAACAGTATCAGTTCTTCCGTAGTCGGATTGTCAGGTGATACAAACACAGCCAGTGTTATTCCAAAGTTCACAGTTTTCCTTTAGGTCTCGCAGCACATTTGAAGCAAACCCCATAATCATCAGAGGAAAATAGAATATTGCTGCCCCGGTGAATGAAGAAGCTCTCTCCAGGGCCCAGTCTTCTTTCGGTTCCCGTTTCATCACGCAAGGTGACTGTGCCTGAACGAAGTCAGTTTACATTACGATGGAGTGTCGGTTGAAGAACTTCGAATACCTTCGTACACAATACCACTTTCGTCGTAGCCATAAACCCCAGGTCCAACCGGCGGGCCCCCTTCTCTATCCGGAACCAAATACCGGCCAAAGGATTCTCAATGCCCTCTCCCTCTGTGTTGAATATATCATCTATGACGGAACAGTTAAACAAATGAAAGAAACGCAATTGCGCAAGAGTACTAATCAAAGAAAACATATTTGTTGATTTGATTGGTAAGCTTGTATCGCTCGGCGGCAGATTTGTATTCGACAGGCATATTCACAGACAGTTTCACCCTGTGCACGGCTGATCATCCAATGTGAATATGGAAACTCATCGTGTTGTGAACAGAATGGTTACTTATTAATATTAAGGCCCCTGATCGAGTTGCTGTAGTAGAGATCTAGACTCAAAGCAGCATACGCTGGCTAATGTTCCCTGACGAGGCAACTCCAGGCATCGCTTATAGGTCTACGCCCCGCCAAAGTTTATGTTCATGCTACGCGATGAATATTTTCAAGGTAGATGCGAAGTCGAGCATACACTGTTAGGGTCATGGCGCTTCAGAGACGGCTATCACGGCAGCCTTGACTTGACCAGGCATTTTCATTGCTACCGAGGTTTAAGCGCAGATCACGTATTTGATTTTAGCTAACCGCAACTGTAATGCTGCTACAACTTGGCATCTAAAACACCATCTTCTTGGTCAAGAGCGAGCTTAGTCACCATTGCTGCCCGAGCACCTTGTTCAATGGCACCATCGATGAAACCCCTCCAGCCTTGTGCCCAGTCTGCGCTTCCCATAAACACACGGCCGTGTGGCTCCTGAAGTACCTTCAAGTTTTTTGTTGCCCATCCTGGGGCGGCTGCAAACCATGCACCCTTTGTAAATGGATCATTAGACCAACTGTGCAATACGTATCCGCGCACATTCTTATCTAGCTAAAGCTTCTTAAATTCAGCAATGACCTCGTCACTTTTTATTGGATCTTGAAGCTTTCCACTTTGCCCAAATATCATCGCGTAGGTCCCAGCTTGAGCTGCAGATTGTGTACCTACACTCGTTAGTCGCAAGGTTCAACGCTCCGTGCAGAAACTTGGACATACCGTCATGGTCTTTCAGACTAAAAAGGAAACCGCAGTTTTTGGAATCGGAAGTGTTTGCGAACCAATTTTCTTAAACCTCGTTCATTGAGAATAGATATTTCTCTCTTTGATTGATATGACCTTCCTGAGCTGCTTTCTGCTTAACAAGGGATAGCGGTGGATCAAATGTGATGTCGGTGAGGCAATTGAGGGGGATGGTGCATATAGCTCGCCGTGCGCGATAGGTAGACCCATCCGTACAAGTGATGAGAACCCGCGAATCTTGGTTCTGTTTCACAGAGCTAACGACCTTGTTAAATGCTCTGTCTCCTTGATACTCCGCTAGTATGTGACGACACATGTTTGTTATACCTCCGCCGCCTAATTTGAAGCCACCTACTGCGTCGTACATCGTCGCGAAGCTATAGCCACCAACAGCATACCATCTCAATGCATCTGTCCATGCCAAGTCACGGGCAGTCGAACTTCCAAAGGAGTTTGGATATAGGACGAAAAGATCTTTGTCTTCTCGCAGCAAATCCAGCTAATCAAGTCAGTCCTGACAACTCAGATAGTCATATCTATGCCAGGGTTGGACTCGTAGCGGCTCGTGCGGGTAGGACATCAGTTGGCGGGGGGTCATGCCATCAATGCTGAAGAACTCCTCGGCGATATGCGCAAGCTTCGCGTTGTACTCAGCGACATTGCCTATTCTTCTCACACTGCCTCCTTCTGATTTGTTAAGTACGTAATCCATATCCGTTGTCCCCGCTACCGATTTGAGGTGTCTCTCTAAACCATGTCGATGCATCTCAGCGTAAACGTGAGGTTAATGCCTAACACCATGAGTTAGTTCAGGACTATAACATGCTTTGTGGCATCAGTAATCACCAATGTACAAATATACCACCCATTTCAAGATCCTCTCCCCATGCTTTCGCTATCCATGTTCGACCTCCGATTCGATCGCGAGCTTCTAGTAGCAGCACACGCAGGTCGCGATTCAAGGCCAGGTCACGAGCGGCAATCAAACCACAGAATCCACTTCCAATAACGATCACATCGTAACTGTTTCTAGGAGGGGTCAGTATCAGATGCTACCCGAACTAGAAATCGATAGAATTTGAGTGGGGAAATAATCACGCAGAACAGTTCTAGAGAGATGCCTTCTTGAAGAAATCGTTTTACCTTATTTTTGGTGTGTTCAACACGACCGCATCTGTTCTCAGGCCCTTCGATAGCCCTGAACCGTCGTATCTGTAACCCTCTCTTGTGTGCGACATTATCTTAATTGAAAAGAACTATAACGAATTGTTGGTGCTGTGATGATTGGAATATCAAGCTTCGTTGGATTGGGATCATTGTTATTGGTTCCACAAAGGCAATTTTGGCCTTATCAGGAATAGACTATCTTGTCGACAAGAGTTCTGAACCATTGGAGCAGCACCACTGGACCCCTGGAAACTCCGTTTGTGGTAATCTCTGCCGGGGCCCGTGCACTGTACCCTGTCAACCCCGAGGCTTCTCCAAGTGCAACACTGGCGAGAGCGGTGCGGGGCTATCTACTAGTCACTATCGAGACGCGGAAAGATTCCGAAATGCATGCGTATTTTGATACTACGATAAGCCACAGCTAGCTCTTGAAAGGTGGAGTTGATAAGATATGCGCATGTACAACATAGCCCATGTGCCCAGTTCTCTGTAGTATCATCTCTCGGTCCAAAGGTTGACCAAACGCCAATTATCTTCAAATCGAACATGTCAGAGAATACCAGATCAATCAACTTAGCTCATAATGAGAGCGAGTACAAAGGCTTTCAACCATCCGTCGCTGCGGAAAAACCGCTGGCAAAGCTAACACCCTATTCCAGTAAGCCAAACACATGATCCTTCATATGCGCTATGAGAAATGTTGGCTGACTGCAACAACCCGAAGGTCAAACACATTCAGCGAGACCGGGCGACGAGGAATCATGTCACGAAGGCTACGTCTCGGAAAGCATGCGCCATATCAGCATGCTCGATATTGCATCAGTAGGATGGAGCATTTGCAACAGTTGGGTTGGGGTTATTGCAACACTGGCATTCAACATTAGTAATGGGGGTTCACCCGGCCTTCTCTATGGACTCTGGATTGTTTTTGTTATGTACGGCTGTATCGTGTACACTTTGGCAGAGCTAAGCCGGGTTTATCCTTCAGCAGGTGGCCAGTAAGTCACGCATGTCTGGGAGGCAAATATGACTTATTGTTGACTAGATAAACAGGTATCATTGGACTGCAATATTGGCGCCGAAATGGTGCGCTCGTGTAGCAGTAAGACTCTTCGCATAACCCTTCAAGCTCTTGCTTTTTTGAACTTGTTAGTAACGGTTTCCAGAGTTACGCATGCGGCATGATCAATATATTTGCTTGGGCAGCGCTCTCAGCTGGTGTGGCAATCATTGTACCACAAGTACTCTTGGCCATTGTCATTAACTACAATCCTTCCTACGAGCTTCAGCGGTGGCATGTGTTTCTCATATACCAAGCCGTGAGTCTATTGTGCTTACTGCACAACATCTTCACTATCCGGAGAACGATGTGGTTGTTCCAGTGTATCTGCAAGTATTCCCAGGACAAGAGAAAATGTGAGCATCAAGCTAACACTGTGTGCATAGTCGCATTATCTATTGTCGTCTTCCTGGTATCCACAATAACCTCTCTGGTACGAGCACCTCATTTCCAGTCGAGCAAAGCTGTTTGGGTTACATTTGTCGATTTGAGTGGATGGAACAACACAGGCGTCGTATTCTTGATTGGGCTTCTTACTCCAGGTTACATGTACGCTGGAATAGATGGAGCTGTTCATCTTGCAGAGGAAGCCACCAACGCTCGAGAGGCCGTTCCCAGGGCTCTTTTGTCAACCTGGATTGTAGGATTCGTTACATCATTTGTCGTAGCGGTTGCATGCATGTACTCTGCTCAAGACTTTACTGCAGTTGCTACATCAAGGACAGGGTAAGTATCTCATCCATTGGATCAACAGGAATGTGCTGATGTTGGTGAAGCTTTCCGATCTTTGAGCTTTGGCGCCAAGCCACCCGTTCTGAGGCTGCAGCAACTGCATTCTTGGTCTATGTACTTGTAGCTGGGTTCATGGCTCTCGCAGGGTGTCAGCAAACTGCCTCGCGCCTGACGTGGTCGTTCGCGCGCGACTCCGGTTTGATCGCCTCCTCCAAAATCTGCCGCATAGACGGCCGTTGGAAGGCTCCCATTTGGGCTCTGTGTGCTAACGGATTCGTGATTTTTCTTATTGGATGCATCTACCTTGGGTCCTCAACTGCCTTTAACGCATTCATCGGCACGGGCCTCATCCTTCAGCTCATCACCTTTGCATTCCCCGCAGTGATACTCCTAGCCAGGGGCCGACCAGCTCGATTCTTACCAAGCACCCGAACTTATGGGCTGCCAAGCGCATTTGGATGGATTGCCAACTTCTTCACTATTGCATTTGCTCTTCTCTGCTTCATATTCTATAACATGCCTGCTGTAAGGCCAGTAAACGCGCAGAATATGAGTACGTTTTCGCATCCTCTCATCTCAAGAATTAGAAGTCTCTAACTACAGTGCAGATTATTCACTAGCTGTTATTGGAGCGATGGGTATTTTTGTATTAGTGAATTGGTTTGTGCACGCTAGGAAACATTATCATGGGCCGCAGGTAGAATCTCTTCTGTCATTGTAGTTACATGAGCGACTACCTGCAGATCAATTAACTAACTTAACCAAGCCTAAGTCTAAGTATAAGCTTATGCATGTTTCATGCTAGTTCTATAGCCGTTTTTTCATGTTATTGTTTTAACGTATGCTTGCTTGGGGCCTGGTTTTGCGCTAGTGCGTTTAGTAACATTTCGACTCATCGTGGCTCATCTTGACTCCTGTTGCCCTAATACTCCTTATATAATCATCAAAGAGGTGTGAAAACATCAATTCCTTCGCATCCTGTTCCTTGCGATTGCTATACTAGAATGGCCGGAAAGACCGATTATCACGCCCTCGTTATTGGCGCATCCGGTCTCATTGGCTGGTCTGTGGTCAACCAGCTCCTGCAACCGTATCCAACGCCCTCGCCATTTTCCAAGGTCACTGCCCTCGTGAACAGGCCGTTGGCTTTGGAAGACACCTTTTGGCCCAAACAAACATCAAGTCATCCCCAGTTATCTCTAGCCGCTGGCGTCGACTTGCTTTGCAGCGATGAAGAATTTGAAGAGAGGTTGCGAGAGAAAGTGTCAGATGTGGATACAATCACCCACGTTTATTATTTTGGTAAGCAAAATACAGATATATGTGATTTTTTGAACCCACAACTCACTCCGACAGTATTCAAAGAAGTTAAAGACCAAAAAGCCGAAGTTGAAGTAAATGTGGGGATGATGCGACGTGTCGTACGCGCAGTGAAGAAAGCCTCGCCTTCATTCCAATTCTTCGTGTATCCAGGCGGGACAAGGGTAGGCTTAGACAATCTGTGTTTATTTCATCAGCATGACTGAGAAAAACAGGGCTACGGCATCTACCGACCGGACGGCATATTTAGCGCACCTTTAGTGGAAGAACTGGCCGACCAACTTCCTTCGGATTACGCAAAAACGGTATCCTACCCACACTACCGTGCTATGCTTACTGAAGAATGTGCGCAAGAATCCTGGTCGTAGTGCGAACTATGTCCAGACGCTATCATTGGCTTTACACCAAATGGGTCGGGATATTCCCTTGCAGGTCACTGGGCTGTATATCTCTACGCTTACAAGCTCGTTCACGGAGAAGGTGCAGAGGTACCATTTCCGGGTGTGCAAGCTGGGTATGATGCCTTGTATTCTGAGACGAGTGCGACAACCCTAGCTCGAGCGGGGATCTTTGCCTCTCTACACCCAGAGCAGTTCAAAGGAAGGATATTTAATGTGGCAGACAGTGCAACACCCAGCTCAATGCGCGAGCGCTGGCCACAAATTGCGAGCTGGTTTGGCCTTGTGGGAGTCGCACCCTCAAGCTCCGCAAGTGTCAATGATCCGAAGCCAAGCGACTTCATCCAAGCCCACCATGGGAGGCTACAGGAGGCCGGAGCGAAAGGCGTGGCTATCTGGAATGCCTCACAACTGGACAGTTATGGCTATTGGCTGACCTTTGACCGGCAACTGAGTCTAAAACGCCTCAGAGATGCTGGGTTTGACGAAGAGCGAAGACCGGAGGATGGGTGGTGGGAAGCATTTGATCTCTTCAAGAAGGCGGGAATGATCGGGTGACGTATTGCGGATTGCGATCGATGGTCAACGAAAAGTTATAACAATGACTAAAAAATAGACAGAATTTGCTTAGCGGTAGGTGCTGCGTGATTGAACTTCACCATTCTCTTTGCAACCGAATATGGTGTCTAGTGGGAATGGCTCAAGGTTTGGACTTTATTGCACACTTTTCGCCCATTGTTCTTCTACTCTCTCTTTCACATGTCCACAGTAAATAAAATTCTTGGATTGAGCCTTGTGTTGTTTGCTTCTCCAATGGATCATATGGATGACACTAAGAGGATGGTCACGACCTGCTCGCGTGCTTTGACGATGACGATGAAGTGTCCATTTCAGCATGCACGACATGGAGTTGGGGAATTTGCTGGTACACCTTCGTATGGCAAGGATGATTATAATTGATATTTACGTGGCCCATCGATTGTAGGATGATTACCTAATCTTAGCCCAATTGCACTCTATATACACAGAAGTAGATTTTGACCGGCTGGTTACCGGTTTTTGAAGATGCATATATCTCACATCTAAGCACGGCACATACGTCCGTCTTTGGCAACATTCCAAGCCTCGCTACCAACACCCTTGAGGATGTAGAAGACGTCTTTGGGGTCATACTTCTTCTTGATAGCCAAGAGCTTCTCATAGTTCTCGCCAAAGAAGGTACGTTGCCAGTTCGGCTGCTGGAAATCGGCCTCGTTCATATACGAACCACTGCCTGGTGTAATGGCTTCAAGCTTGGGCATAAAGACGTTAGTCATCTTTTGCTGATCAGCCTCCATGGTAGCCCAAGGGGCGGTGGAGTTCCAGTTTGTGATAAGCTGTTGCTGAATCATGGTGTTCCTCCATGCTGGCAGGACACCGTTCTCAGCGGCTCCAGCGGGCTTTTGGTAGTTAGCTGTGCTACCTGCAAGCAGGACACCGCCGGCAATAAGTTCCTGGTAGACCTTGACAAGCTCGGCAGTGTTGTTTTCCACGACAGTGCGGGGAATAAGACGGCCACCAAACTGATATCTGTTGACCTCATATGCTCCACGTGGAAGAGGACCCATGTAACGATCGAAGTGATCGCGGTAAGAGAGCTCGCTGTACACGATTGGGGGTGTGATTCCAAGGTCTGTAAGAGCTTTGGCGAAAGGTGCAAGGACAACGTCTTTGACGTAAGCCGCTGATGAGTCCCAAACAGTGACGGGCTTAAGCACGATGTACTGTGTGGAGATCAAGAAAACAACCATGGCACCAGCATCAATCATCCCTGGCAGGGACTCGATAAGCTTGGAGGTTGCCGCAGCAAACTTCTCAGGAGTGGTAGATGATGCCAGGAGCTGCATAGCAGCACCACCGACCTGCTTGGCAGGGTATGCTCGTACAGTAATTGAAAGAACAACGGCGTAGGTGCCACCTCCGCCTCCGCTAAGCGCCCAGTAGAGGTCACTGTTCTGGGTTGCAGAGGCAGTGAGCTTCTGGCCTTCAGCAGTGACAACCTGCAACACGTACATGGTTAGTGATATTTCTGACTATTCGCAACACAGGGCTTCGTACCTCGAAAGAGAGAGTCTGGTCAGCACCAAGACCGAAGGCAGTGCTAAGGACACTGTGGCCACCGCCTTGAGTGAAGCCACCGGCAAGACCAACTGTAGCACACTCGCCAGAAACAACTGTCATGCCTTGTTTGTTTGCCGTCTCGAGCAATTCGTTACCCATGACTCCCGCACCAACAGTTACCGATGGGCCGGTGTAGTATTGATCCGACCAGTTACCAAAGGTAACGCTCTTGAGGCCTTGCGTCCAGATAGCAAGAGCGCCGGCTCCAGTAGACCGTCCGAGAAAGTCATGGCCAGTGTTGCGAACCACGACACGGATGTTGTTAGATTTGGCGAACTGAAGAGCAGAGATGACATCCTCTGCCCCTGAGGCTTTGACCGAGTACGAGACGTAGTTCCCGAGAGTACAAGGAATGGTCCTATCGGAGAACGGGTCGCAGCTCTGATTGGCGAAGTAGGATTGCATGATGGAGTGGGAGGACGGGGTGCTGCCAAGAGTTTCAGAACTCTATTCATGAAGTGTGTAAATAGAACTCCTTTACTTACTGTGTGAGAGGATTCAGCCATTGTGCCTTGAGTGCGTCGCAAGCACCTGCGTCGTATGTAGGATCGTGACAAGGTGACCCGATAGGCACAGTAGCCACGAGATTACCATTCACTGTCGAGTTCAACGTGGACCATGCCTGCGCGTTTGGCCACTCAGGATCGCTTGGCAGACGGTAGCATGCCTTAGCATTTCCAAGACCAGTAAGAAGTAGTGCCCCAAGAAGGGGTGCGTTGTCCACGAGCCTCATGGTGATGCGAAAGTTCTCGATGGTGATAGTGAGTACTACGACGCATCTTCTGGCCTTGATATATACTCATTGCTCGTCCGATAGTTCTTGTCGCATTGCCATGAACTATTCCTCTCATTTCGGAGACCAACTCAAACCAGGCGGTTTAGCGAATGTATGCTTCCTTATGGAGAATGCAGCGCCGACTGTGTCCACTTGGGATGCTGTGCCACATATCGATTGTATGGGTATTTGCAGAATGCTAGCCTTGCAATGGGCTAGAAGCCGGCGAAAAACCTCTGGCGGCAAGCGATGGGCGGGGGGTGTGGCGAGTCTACTGCAGGGCAATGTGGGCCGACGGAGCACTGGAGGATCGGACGGGGTAGGCCTAAGACTAGGGGCGGATCCTTGCCTCGGGCATCGCAGCCACAATCGGAAGTCGTCAATTGTATAGAGTTTGCACGTGGCCGGCCCCTTGAAGGGTCAGGAACTTGACAGCCGGCTCTGTCTTGGCCAGTATTCTTCATCTTGGTATTCGGCAACGACGCTCGTTTGGGTAGTGATGAAGCGAGCAAGCATTGCCCAGCCTGCGCACTGAATCACAATGGTTGTGCCGATTAAACTTTCCGAACAGGCTCGTCCGCTTAGGATAGTGCGGCAATATGCTGGTTATATCTTGTTTCGTCTTATTAGCATGTGGCAATATGACATGCTTCTTCGTTGAACATGGAATGTGGTCCTTGGTTAGATTTTACTGTAGTTTCTAGCTAGCGTCCGTGGCGTTTCTTTGTCACACCATTGCCATCCCCACATGTCGTACCGCTCAACACGATAAGACCCCCTTTCTTAACGGCACATAGCCAACTCTAGCAGACGCCATTTCCGTGCCATTATTCGCCGGTAGTTTTTCACAAGGTTTGCACTATCGAAATACCATAGTCGGTCGCGCTTCTACACCCGGCAGTTCATGCCGGTCAGGAACACGACTCATGTCATTTAGTCCCGAACCTTGCTTGACATGTCGCATGAGTAAATCCTGAGCACATGGCGTCCCAGGAATACCTTGCGTTCGCAGGCGATGGATAAATGTCAGTACCCGTCCCACTGTCGATCACTTAAGACTCGTTCGCGCGTCCTTGCGCACCAGCTCCAAACCCGCACTTCAATCTCCATGGACTTGCCGTCTGAAAAGTGAGGCACACACGTATAACCATGAAGTTTTTCATTCGCAATTGCTTCTTGCTATGGTTCTCTGCAATATCCGTGGCCGCTGCAACACAGCAGAAATCACCTGCTCAGCTTCCCGTATGCGCTGTAAGTCATGCCTGTTTCGCAAATCCCCACTTCTCAAAAGCAAACATCTTGCTGACCATTACAGCAACTCTGTCTTCTAAGCGCATTTGGGACCAACACTTGCACTCCGACAGATCAAGCGTGCATCTGCTCCAATGCCGTCTTTCAGCATAATGTAACACTGTGTGTGAGCGCCAGCTGCACGATTCCTGAAGCTTTGAGTAATGGCACCAATTCCCACGCAAAAGAATCGATCACTGACATCCACGAAGCAACTAGAAATATCAGCCTTACCACTTGTGGAGCACCAGTACGCCACCGCGGAGAACACTATGTGACCTTATCGAACGTCATGGTGTGCATAGCCGCCGCTTTTGTTGCCATTCGTTTCGCCTTCAAAGCCACCGTATCGAGACTCGACTTTGGCTACGACGACTGGTGTGTTCTTGCAACACTTGTAGCTGCCACACCCAGCGCCGTCATCACCGTGTTCGGCACTGTGAAGAACGGGCTTGGTCGAGATCTATGGACCCTAACCCCAACGGAAATTACCAATATGTTGCACTACTTTTACATCATGGCGTGGCTATACTTTACCCAGCTCACACTACTGAAACTCACATTGTTGTTCTTTTACATCCGCGTGTTTCCCAGCAAGGAAGTCCAGCGACTACTATGGGGTACTGTCATCTTCACTGTACTTTGGGGTGTCGCTTTCATCATCGTCGCGGTATTCCAATGTCGGCCTATCCACTACTTCTGGACTAAATGGGATGGAATGCATGAGGGCACATGTCTAAAGATCAACGCCATCACTGCATCCAACGCAGCCATCTCGATCGCTTTGGATTTCTGGATCCTCGGAGTACCTCTCTGGCAGCTTTGGGGTTTGAAGCTACACTGGAAGAAGAAGGTCGGTGTAGCACTAATGTTTTGTGTCGGCACCTTCGTTACAGTTGTAAGCATTCTGCGCTTGCAGGCTTTAGTGCACTTTGCTGCTTCTTCAAACGTAAGCTGGGAGTTCTACGATGTCTCTGTATGGAGCACGATCGAAATCTGCGTTGGAATAATGTGGTAAGTTACCTTGTTTCAGCATTAACTATTGTATCCGTTAACCCTTTTCCAGCGCCTGCCTTCCGACACTCCGTCTTCTCCTAGTCAGACTCTTCCCTATTCTTGGTGGCTCTTCGGCACGCAGCCGTCAACAATACTACAATTACGGAAGTGGCAACGAGCTCAAAAACATCAGTCAGACACCGAAATCCTACAACATCAATACTGCCGTATCGAGCCCTCGGAACGAGTCCTTCGAGGACAAAGTTGAAGACGGCATCAGGGTTCAGATGTCGTATAAAGTAAAGCATAGTCATCATCAAGGCGACACAGATGAAGCAAGTCTAGTAAGCCACGAAGGGCAGCAGAGGCGGTAGGACCGAAATACTTTGTACACATATAATGTCATTTGAATGAAAGTCAATTCTTCCACTACCTGCCGCTTTCCATGTGAGCGAATGCATTGTTTTGATGCAAGCAACTACAGCTGCCGAAACCTTCTTGAAACAAGCCTTGCATGCTCTCTAGCAGCACTTCGTTGTCTGTAACTTTCCATCTGGCCGGTAACTGCCTTGATCAACATGCGCTGAAGCACCTACCCCTCGTTTCCTCGGCTTACCCACCAACGGGTAGTGTAGATCACCGGAATATCACCGAGGCCCAAATGGAAATAACTCACTACCATGAGAGATCCATGTGTCAGTGGTCTCTGCGAATGTTTGTGCGAAGAGGTTCGATCGAAAAAGAATTTGCATCCTGGGGTTAGTGTGCCGAATACGCACGGAGATGAACCACCCTAGAGTCTTTAAGGTTGGCCACCATTCCCGATACTGTCGCATCTGCCACGTGATTAGTGCCGTATGGGCATAATACGAGGTGTGCCGAGGCTGTGAAAAGTTGTCGCAGTGGAGCGAAGCTGATCAATCACATGTCTGTGTTTGCGATATTTGCCGATTGCAAGCTCACGAGCCACGCAGTACGCATGTTGAACCAATCTTTGGTTATTTAGGTACCACGCTGGATGCCGAAGAGCTCCGGCCGGCGAAACGCCACACCAGCCAGCACCGCCATCACCGCCATCACCGTCATCACCATCCCTACGAGTACATCCACCAACTGTTTTGTGCTGAATTGTTTTGAGGATTTGTAGCCTTGGAATTGATTTTTGGAGATGGGCTGCAGAACTTCTAAAGCTACTTGAAAGCTCTCAGGACGGCCGGCCGAATACGGGAGCTTTCTCTGTTCTATTCTGCAAGCTTTGCCTCCAACGAAGCCTGACGCGTGTGAAAACCTGATGAACTAAGTCACCTCTGCCTACTCCTAGTTGATGTCATAATTCCTCTGCCCTCCGAAGATACACGCCTCTTTCACCATGCGCGGCGATCATCAGGCAACTCTACCGTGGTAATCAGCACGATCTTCAGGACAACCTGGCACGCGATCATCGCTTCCGCTGTCCCAATTGCTCTCCGGCAAAGGCCTATGCCCTGTCACGTATCAGGGGCTACGTCAACAAGGAGTGGATATACTAGCGAGTAAGTACACGCTAAAGCAAGCGGGGATTATACTTCAACCTATCCCTTCTTACCTCCATAGACTCACCTGTATGTAAATATTAGCCCCATCGAGCAAGATATCCATGAGTGTTGCACTAGCGCCCAAAGTTCAATCTCCCAGTGTAGCAAGTGTGACGCTCTAACATCGGCATACACAAAATCTCCAGGAACAATCACTGACTCGTCTTTGACGATCTCGTTTCAGGCAAATCATAGCAGAGCAGCTCATAGATGATGATAATGCTAATTGGATTGTTGGAGAAACTAGCCTAGTTGTCTAGCAACGAGGTGTAAAGGAGATGGGTCGCGGTCTGTTGCAAGAAGATCATGTCACGAAAACATTTTGTGATCACCAATATGTCTACCATGTCTTGCTTCATAATAGATGCGTAAGCATCTACTAGTATTTGCGTAGCAAAACAAGTTAATAGATAGGTAACAATCGTAAATGTAGAGAGTGTCGGGCTAAACAATCAAGCTATATATCCGGCTACAAAACCGGGCTCAGAATCGCAGCGTAGTAGGCATGTGTTGAACTCTAGCTCTAGAAAGGAAAAGTGGGTGTGTTGAGGGATGGACATCCACTTGGCGTTGAAGACTTTTCAATGCGCTGGTTTAGTCCTGTCATATGGACATTGCCTCGTATCAATAATCATCCAAAACCATTCCAAGGAAATCATTCTGGCATGAAGTCTTCGTCGCAATATTCAAATTTTGGTAGATCTGAATCGTACCACCACTTGAATTTGCACTTCTTGCAAGCGTCCTGGATGCCGCATTGGATGTTTCTGTAACCACGCCGAAAAACATGCCCACGACTACCTGTACCACACCTGTGTCTAAGCAACACCTTGCGGAACCATACCAAATGTCCATGGAACTTGTTCATACCAGGCATCGTCAAAGTAGGTTTGATCGTAACATACAAATCCCATTGAGGATCTGACACGATCCAGAGTAGGATCTTGCTCTCAGTCAAGTCCCATGCCTCATGGAAAGATTTTTCACGATCTGACCGTTTGCTGTTATATAAGACTGCTAGCATCGAAACAAGATGTCGGATTACCCATGCATCGTTGACTTCTTCAGAAGCTGCGTTCGTGATATAGGCGCATATTCCACTGGGCATCGCTTCTGTGTTTATGAAAACGCAGGCTTGGGAAGGGTCCAAGGCACAATGAGGCTCTACGGTAAGAGCATGGACAGTGTTGGTGGATCGAAAACAGGTCTTGTAAACTTCGTAAAGCTTCGCTCGCGGATTCTCACAGGTGCCTTCGATGAAACCATTCAGTCTTCTGGCATAGTTCGTGGTCTCGCGGCTGTCGTGGAAGCTAAGAACGACACGACCTGACAGCCTGTCAAAGTCAGATACAGTGGCACAAAGCACGCTCGTTTGGCTATTGGCGTAACGCTGGAAATAATTCTCGTGGCTTGAAGCCCAGGCTTCGCGCAGCTTGAGCCCCAGCTCTTCGGCCGAAATGATCAGCTCATTTTGCTGCAATATAGGCTCTAAGTGCCAAATCTTCTTGGCAACTGATTCAGCAAGAGCAAGATACGTCAACTCCCGTATGGGCATGCCATCGCCATCTTTGCGGTATTGTACATAGAGCGAAATCAGGATTCTCTGTGGCGAAGAATCTTGCGTGTCCTTGGTCTCTTGGCTCCCTGTCCAAGCCTGTTCGATGGTTTTGATATCTTGGGCATGTAAAAGGAACCAACAACGCCTCATTTGAACTGTATGAATCCTTCGATAGCCCGTGTTTGTGAGATGATTGCTAGCAGCAGTGTCGTTTCCGGTAATGTACAGCCCTCGTACTCGTGCCTCATACTTTGCGCCTTCCCAGACCCTGATGTCAACATGTTTCCCTGTAGTCTCAAAAAGGGGTTGGAGAGAAGACTCAATGGTGGAGTCCATTGCATCAAAAGGTAGTTTCTTAGGCACCCCAGTTGTTTCATCTCCGCTAATAGTAGCGGCAGGTCTATTCCCATACCAAGAATTTGCATACCCTGGTATTGAGAGAATGTCGGGTTCTTCGACGATTGTGTAAGATGATTGCGAACCTTTGTCAACGACAGACATCAGCTGTCTTATGATGCTAGGCCGGAAGATATCACGCGCCCAATCAACGATGTAGTCTACAATGAGAACCAGTTGAAGTGCTTCGTCATAGCCAGTAATACTCCCTTCCCATAGAAGAACAACGTTCTGCTGATATGTCAACAAAGGCACAAGGAAACCTATCTATCAACTCACATAATGTGGCAGATCACTTGGATTAGCTTTTGTGACGTAACATCCGTATACCCTCCACATCTCACCAATATACGCAAGAAACCAAGATAATGGCCCGCCTGGTATCTGCATCTTGTTAAATTCATCTTCTTGGAGCTTGAGCTGTAGGTACAGATGATTTCGTATCGGTACTGCCGTTTGTCTCTCGATTTCCAAGAAATTGCTTTTGCTTTTGAGGCTTTTGGCTTCCATTACCAAGAAAGGGTATATTGAGGCTCGCCCACCACTATCTGGATTGCAGCTGATAGTTAACCTTTCGAGTAATTCATCGATCTCAGGGTCTTCTCTCAAATAAGAATTGTGTGGTCGCTGCAAAATCTTCTCCATGGCATCTGTAGTTCTTAGCCCGTAGATTCGATCCGGTCGCATCTCTATCCGGTGGTCATTCTCGGGGTCACCCTGTATGACGCTTCGCTCGCCAATACGAGTGCTGAAGATTTCACTCATTCCTGTGCCCAAACTAGGTTCGTGATTAGTTGTGATTCGTTGGCTCGAGCACTTCATCAGCTTACATGCCAGACGGCTTTGACCATGGCTCACATTCGCATACTAAGCGATTTTTTTGACGCTCTGCGAGGGTCGTTGTTCGACTGTTGCTTTCCATCGGGTTGACCTGGACAAAGGACTGCCACAGACGTCTACGGCATTGCTGGCTACCTTCCATCAGCATACGAGATCTGAAGCAAATCGAGCACGGAATCTATCGTACCATGCAACTTCGATTTCAAATCGTTGAAAGATGCAACTTTCAAGCGCCATCCGCCAGCCATCCTCGTTCTGAGCGTCAATTCTTGATTGGATGGCCTTCTGGCTTACCCACGTTGCCCGCCTCTTATTTTCAAGCTCCCATGGCTTATTGGTGATATCAGGTCGAGGTTGCACTGCATATGACTCGTAACTGATCTGGCCCAATTGCTGGATGTGCTCGAACTTCGTCTTATGCTGTTCAGGAACATTTCCCGAACGACTTGGGCTGTACTTCCGTGGGTGGAACGTGATGCGGAACTCTTGAATCATCTTCGCATCAGCTTCAGCTTTTTGGGCTTCTGTTTGTTTTTCTGGAACAACATCGATTGACGTCTTTCTCTTCCTTTTCTTTGGTACTGAATTCGATGTTAAGCTTGACGCCCCATCTCTTTTTCGTTTCGTTCTGTTACTAGCAATAATTGCTTGGTGTTGTGCATCGCTCCCCGCTCTTAGTTTTGGAGCCATGAGTGATGGACTGGAAAAAGAAGTGGAATTTGGTGGCTTCGGTCTGAGTCCTTCGGGATGTAATTCGAATAGGTTTTTGACAGCATTGCTTCTCGACAACTGGTCGTGACAATATGTGGCACGGCTGGCGCTATTATGCAAGGAGCCAAAACAGCCGGTCAGGGGGATACACTCGTCTCCACTTATTGGGGCCAAAAACCCCAACAGAGATCCTTCATGCAGGGGCATATTCTGATGCAAGGGTTTGAGACTCTCTGGTAACTACACCCTGCTTCAGGATCTCTTGTTTCTTACCTCAATTGTAGTTCTCCTGCTCTAGCGCGGACGGAACAGATGTTGGTCGTCCGAGGGTGTTCGTGCACTAATGCGCCAATCACTCTACTTCCAACACACATCCTCCGTATCAGCTGCAGACATCGGGGACACGCCACTTTGACCAGCTGAAAATCTTTCCTCTTGAGGCCGCACGTGAACAGGAAGCGTTTAACATGTTTGTCAAGGCTGACTTCAACGTGGGCAAAGATGAGTTTCTCTACACGTATCCACGTACCCGCTAGGTGTGTGCACAAAGAGCGACATTGTAATTATTAACGCTGGCTATTAGACACGTATTAACTAATACCTATAGAAAAGAAGTTTGTATATATGGGGGTGTAAGATATCCGCTTGACGTTGAAGCCTTACCAGTTCGCTGGTCTAGTCGCTGGTAGACTGTTAGTAGAATTTTGATACAGCACAAGATAGAAAAGAGAGAACTTTGTGTTAACAGCCGTATATTCACCAGGCGAATCGCTATCAAGCTTCTCAAGCAATTACTATAACTCTATAGTCCTACATAGTCTCTTACTCACTAAAGTTAATATAGTTAGATAGAGTTAGACTACATTAGTCCAAGTTAGGCTTGATTCCAATAGTTTTTTCTCTTAGGCCATAGCTACTCTAGCTATACTAAATGAATTATATATAACGTACCCCATAGGCTAGCCGCACACACAGGTTGGCCGCTATTAAGGGTAAAGTTCTTAAATGGAAGTAATATAAGACTTCTAGTATCGAGACTCTAGAGGCTAGTTTTCGCGGATAAAGTAATAACTATCAAAGTTGATATATGGTTCGACTAAAGGTTCCTGATCTTTTCTGTCGCATCACGTTCCCCAACGTTAACACAATCTGTACACGCCATAATTCCTCCCTTTCTACCTCCAGCTTATAAACCTCCCAAGATCTCAAGATATTTCTCAATATCATCAACGTACATATGATACGACTGCTTGTATATACTTCCACAAATGCGTAGATAAACAAAGTCAACAGTGAATGACAGTAAAAGTGAAGGCGGGGGGTACTCAAAACTCAACCCGGCTCAAAAGGCGCACGGGCACGGTACTAGCTACAGTCACGTTGTAAAAAAATAGAACTTTTAGCCTTTTGGTATCCTGCTGCGCTTGTCATACAATGACCGTCGTCGCCTATCATGCTCGCTTCCTGAGTCGTGCTCGCTATCGTCGCGTCTTCTCTTATATGTACTGAGCTTGAAGAGATAGATCCTCGTGAGCATAACTATATGTGGTAACCACTAGGTTTCACAGGTCGTATATCCTCCGCATGATATCACTAAGAAAGTAGGACAAGCTTCCACCAAGCGCACCGCTCGTTCGCTGCGGGGTCCCTAATCTGAGTTGTACCTTTGTCATCCAGACTGAGGATTTTTGCATTGGCTCCGTATATGCCGATATCAGGAGGATTCATGATGGATGTAGTAGGTTGTCCACTGATAGCAAAACTTGTGATAAGGTCTTGAATGGCACGGGCTACAGCGGTGTTGGTCACAGCTGCCGAAATCTCCGAGCCTTCATGGTAAAATGTGTATGGAATATCCTGTGCATGTGCACCCGGTGATACTGCAAACAAATACGCATAAGTTTGGTTACTATAAGCACCCCTGACGGCAGCGGCATTGCAGTTGACGATGGTGTCACTAATTGTCAAAGCTGCCCGTTCGGAATTGGTAATGTAAAGCGAGGTATTAGAAACGGGAGGGTATAGGACTGTCCTTATGTGTTCAAGGGTTTCATCATCAGCACTTGGATAGTAGGCCCTGATGAAGTCGTTGTAAGCAGCATCGGAGGTGAGATTTGGATGGGCAAAGATCTTCCCTTCGTTTGAGGTATGGCTTGCCAAAAGATGTACCCTATGGTCGAACTGTCCGTGGATCAGGAGCTGTTTGGGGTCTTGCGTGACAAAGTCGCCGTCGACAGCTGGACCGAAGGTAAATTGCCCATGTAATGAGCTAGAGACTAGGGCCGCATTAGCCAGCATGAGCTCTTCTGGCGAGAGACTTCGAAGTTCCATCAGAGAGCTGACATTAGCCGCATGCAGGAACGCCTGGAAAATAGCCTCCTGATAACTGGGAGAAGGCAGCGGAATCCAAATTGGGGATTGGGGGATTGCTCGTTGGAAAGGTGCTGATGATCTGCCGCCATAGGCCTGAGGTAGCATTACGTACGTCACAAGATTACAGAATCGGAGTCTAACATACTGTAAGCTGATGCACTACTGATCCTCCACCAGCAGAGCATCCCATTACGGTAACCCGACTTCTATCACCTCCGAAGAAGTGAATGTATTTTTGAACCCATTCTAAAGCCATGCGTTGATCGCGAAGCCCTACGTTAGCTGTTCCATCCTTCTGAAAAGTGGGACCCGCGAGCCCACCGAATGCGCCCAGGCGATAATTCATTGCAACAAATATCATGCCATCCGGAGAGTTTTCCCGTGCTCGCAACATCAAGCCGTAAGGGTCTGTCTGGTAATCTTTGGCCCCATAGGCATTTCCGCCTCCATGTATCCAGACCAGCACCGGGGCACCAGAAGTGCGATTAGTCTTGCTGAAGACATCCGTCGGAACAAAGACATCCAAAAGTAAGCAGTCTTCGCCTTGGGTGAGGGATTTGAAGCCTTCCGTGGATTGGGAAAATTGCCAGGCTGGGACAGCTTGTGGACATGCGCGTCCATGACTGCCATCTTGTATGAAAGACCTGTTTACTTCGGGTGGCTGCGGCGCTCTGAAACGCATATCGCGAATCGGAGGCTTTGCATACCGTATGTTTGAGAAGTTGTAGAATCCAGCAGCCTATCAGCAACGGATCAGTAATTCTTCGGGGAATAATGAAGTGAAGAACTGACACTGAATGTGGAGGCACGATGTATCTCGTAGCCTAAATCCACAGTTGGAAACGATTCTGAATCCCGATTTCCATGACTGAACCCGTGATATAGGGTTTGAGCTGCTAGGAGTTTGATTAGATGCATGTAGGAAATGTATTACGTATAGTGGGTGGGGGAGAATGAAGGACAGAGTTGACTGAAGATCTATGAAACAGGAAGCTATATAGGCATGGTCACTCAGCTCAGAGGTTCCAAAGATCTTGACTTGGTCGCCGGTATGTTGAGTCTTAGCGCACTGCAAGGGTAAGTGGGTCTGCGGCTGTTCTGCATTAGTATGTGATTCGTAATTAGGTATTTATGTTTCTAGGTCATGGAATGTGCTGACCTGCTTGAGCCTAGACACCCTTCACATGCTAACAGCAAAATCTGGGTTCTCCGATTCCGGTTTGCATAGCACCTACAAGCTGGATGGGGCATTTTACCAGCTTCCTGGATCCAACCGGGTACTTCATCTCATGAGCTCATACAACCTATCCTCAAAGCTCGGCCCATCAGGTTTTCAGACACTTACGCCCTCTGTGCACGGCTAGCAAGGCCTCCTAATCTCCAGGTGGGGAGGATGGCATGAGGACACAACTAGTTGCGATTACATTAAGCTGTGTCTTTGTCAGTCAGAGAGCGCGAGTTTAGTACTGAACCAAGTGTCTCCTCTGAACTTTACTCGGTCAGACCATTATTTACTCAACAACTTTCCGAATTTAGAGCGCTGACAATGAATATATTTAGTTATCTTCAGCTTTCAAATTGGAGAGGAAAGAAGCGGTACTCTCCGTCCACAGTCAGGGGCGCTTCGACGCGCGTTTCACGCTTTGGGTCACAACTTTGTATCGTCCGGTACAGCCAGCTAGTTATATCATTGCCGTTGAGGAATTACCTTGAAAGAAACTATCCAAACATGTTTCACACTTTGACAGTCTTCCGTTCTTTTGATGCCAAATAATAGACGAGAGAAGGGGTGCCCTGCAATTTGTGAAGTTCTTTCAGTGTAGCCTCAGACCTGTATATATTCTGCATACTATGCATTGCTTATTGGCGGAGTGAAGGAATGTGGAGAGGCCATGTGTGGAGGGTACCATAATTAGTCGGGTGGCAGTGCTGTAAAATATCAGATCATTTGCGTTACCGTTCGTATAGAGTCCAGGCTTTTCGGATTACTCCAGAATCCTACTAATCAACAGCTGAACTGCTTTCTCCAAGTAGGTTCGTAATAGAAGTTTGATGTTGCTCTACCCCGCCCGCAACAATAGGGGCTGTGCGACATCTGCCGTGCCTTCCGGCCCCACGATCTCGACGGACAGGCTGTAGCTCATAGGCTGGCTCTATTCGCTAGATCATCACAGGCGTTGCAACAGAACCTTGTTTCAACCGTCCAGCTGAGTCAACAGAGCTGAAAATGGAGGCATGTGAGAGTGGTGGGGTTAAAGATACGTAAGGCTGCGAAATCGTTAGCTGATTGGCGCCTTATCGTACAGAGGCATGTATGGTTAGCTGTACGTCGCCTTGGATTTTCTTGTTTGTTCTCTTATAATTTTGTTTGCTTTCTCGAAAGCTTCCGTTCTCTAGTCGTACTTATACACGCCAGCTTGAAAGCCCTATTCGCTAGTATCGCGACCATCAGGACAGTACAAGCCGCAGCTCTCAGCCAAACCTCCACCCCAAGCTCAACTGCTCAGCCAGCTGCTACCGTGGACGCGAAGCAGCAGCTTTTCTGGGGCGTTTTGTCAGCCCTCACGGCTGAAAGGCGCTTTCAAAGGCTTCTCGTCCAGAGAGAGCGTCTGGTTACTGAGAAACCTTGAGGGAGCTTACTGTCTTCGATTTCGATAATTCTCAGCCCGCTAGCTGCGCAAAAGGCGGGGCTTATAAACTTGCCGTACGCAAGTATTGCCTCTGATTTCCCGAACCACACGACAGTCTTACGTTTGGGCTTAGAACATCGAAACGTTCCCTATAGTCGCGGGTCTCAGTATCAGTATGGTTGTTTGCTTTCTCGAACCTTGCGGCATCAAATCAATACATCTCAACAGCCTGTGCACCGCAACCGCCATTCGACCTATGCGCGATGTATACGTCCGCATCCTGTGCACGAAACTCGCGAAGCCTTTGAACGTACGTAACGTTACCCCTCCTACACGCATCAGCCCCATCAGCAACGCGCCACTTCTACAGCCATAATTACAGCTACGGTGGTGAGCGGAACCGGTTTCCGGTTCCTGCACTTCGGTCATCCTAAGCGTACGGCTGCTAGAAGGCGCTTTGTTGAATAGTTAGATAATAGCGCTACGCAGGTGCGGTACATGAGGCTTGGCAAGTGGTGACATCACAAGCTGCGCCCAATATGCAATTAGCAGCGTACATTTAAACAGTGAACAGATTAGGCCAGGGTTCTTCTACGAACGTAGGTGGTAGGTTCGCAGCAGCTTGACTACTGCCTCATGCCCGTTCCGTGCTGCCCACGAGAGCGGCGTCTCTCCGCTTGTCTCCTCGCGTCAACATCTGCGCCTGCGTCCAGCAACAGCTTCACTATCGCCTCGCGTCCTGACGCAACTGCCCAGTATTGCGGCATCGATTAGGTAGTATCAATAGACGGATGTAATGCCAGATGTGCAGTATTTGCCGTTCTCGTTACCGGCACGGGCTGGGCGTCGCGACCCGGAAAAGTGTTATCAACACGAACTCTGTGCCTCCAATGCTAATTTACGGCGTTCGAAGTATGTCGACTTGGCTTTTTTTTGAGTAGCATGTGTGAGCATGTTTGAGCTCAGTACAGTCCGTGTAGCTTCAGACGTGCTCCCCAGCGACCTTTCTGATCCACGCTACCGTCTCATCGACATGGCTCAAAAGTGGACTGTGTGAGCTCTTGAATCTATAGTTCCGAAGCTCTCCGCTCTTATCCCTTATCATGCTAGTCATGGCTTCTTGTAGAGTATTCAGAATCACTAGATCTTCCTCGCAGATGAGGTAGTACGTTGGGATCTGGTTCCACGCCTCTCCTGTAGCCTTGGCCGTGAAGGGATGAAGCGAGTGTGTGCGAGACACCTCTTTGAACCAGTGCGTACGTCGATCAGGTGGCAGGTCGTTATAGAAGACGTCTTCGGCATTGTCGTGGAGAAGCGCAAACTCATCATCCAGGAGTCCTATTAGCAAGCATATACATGATTTGTGCGTACCACAGTATCCATCGAAGATTGCTTACTTTGGGTGACCACGACGTCAAGGGCTGCCCGTGATTGACTTCGGTCAAGCTCTCTCCCTGAGGCACCATATAAGCGCACAAATACCCACACCGAACCACACCACCGTTTCCACCTCTTGCTTTCCTTTCTTTGCTGCCATAACCAACCAATGCGCAGCCTGCTACCATACCAGCCCAGGAACGAGGGCACACTATCACGTCGTTTCCAGATCTAATGGCCTTTTCAATAACGGACTGCACGGCGGCAATATCGGCAGAGAGACCCTTGGGCGGATTGTGGCCGGTAACCAAAGGAAGCTGCGTAGTGTGCATAGTGTAACCAGCCGCTTCAAGCTTCGGGATGATAAGAGAGTAACAGAAGGGATAGTGCCACACTCCGAGCAGGAGTACAATTTGGTGTTTAGTCGTTTGAGGATCGTGTTGGACAAGCAAAGTCAAATGCATTCAGCAAGATGAGGGTAATGTGCGGAATGTAGGCAGGCACAACACGTTTCATTTCGATGCGAAAGAACAGAGCCTATTTGGGAAGGTTTAAGAGTCCCAGACTTGGAAGCTGTGACGCTTCAATCTTAGCCGTATGGCTGGTCTGATACGGATGCCTTGCCCTAGTATTGTAGGATGATCGATTCATCCTTTAGCTACCCGAAGCAACATGCGCTTTGATGCCGCGCGTTGTTCATCAGGGTTCTAGCCCAGTATACGCGAAGCAATAACGCTCCACACCTGCGTCAGACTTGGAGTCTGGCGGATAGTCGGCGGGGGTTATTGCAGAGGGCGGAGGCTCTGAGTCACCACCAAAAGCGCAGACGTCGGACAACTATTCGTTTGCAAAGTTCATTGCCTCACGGGCGGAGTAGTATAGTGATGATGGTGAACGCGTGGGGAGAACGTGCCATCCGCAATACAATGGCGACGAAAGAGCCGTTGTCAGGAGCTAGTTGCAGGCCAGCTACTATTGAATGGCCGCTCATGACCTGAACGCGCCAAGGTTGTCCCGGTCTTGGCAGCGTGCTGTGGGCATTCACTTCCCGGATTGTGTGCATTCTAAACCAACACGATGTTAATATGATGCTCTTTACAACAATTGACTCATCAAGTTTGAGATTTACTAAGGCTCCACATGCATCACTTTGATATTAGTATTAGATGTGTCCTCTTGCTGCCAAGGACCCACCTATGTTTTCTAGGCAGCAATCAGCATATCATGGCCGGACTAACCATGCTGAAAGTTAGCATCTACCTCCCCAAAGGATACCATGAGATTTTTCATATGGCTTTTCGGGCTTGTCCCGCTTATTAATGCGACTTTGTACATACCAACCACTTGGCAAGATGTTCTATACCCTAGAGACTTCATCTGGCCAGCAAAGGTCCCTCAGGTCATTCTCGACACGGACCATCCCTGGCTTTCAACTAACAAGAAATGGCTTTACCGATACCCGAACGTCCGCTCTGCCATCTGCAACAAAGACTCTGATCTCTGGACCAATCCTACCACACCAGATCGCGCTCTCCCTTCGGACCTCTTAGAAAGAATTAGCATTGACAACAACAAGTACGGTGTACAACGCTACGGCTGGAAAAATGCAGTCGACCGGTTGAAAGAGTTAAAAGATTGTCCAGCAGCGCTGGAAAGTGCGATAGATTTCTATATAGATATCTTCGTGTACGATACGAAACATCACAAACACAAAGAAGATACCCTACCTCCGAAGGAGCTACCGCACCTATTTGCAGATGTGCTCTACAAAATGCCACGCCTCGAGACGCTACGCTGGGGTATCAGACCTGAATCAACAGACTCGTTCAATGCCGCATTCTTAAAGGCCAATGTAACGCTACCGAAGCTCAAGAACCTTGTAGCTGGAGGATACAGTGAGTGGTTGATACCACGGTGTCCCAATCTGGAAAGACTGACCATGGGTGACTATTTTGATGATCCCGATCCTCAGTGGAAGGAAGGCGATGACCCAGCGCTCCGACGCGGCCGCAGCCGCTTAGCTTTCCTAAACTCCACCAGAGGTCTACCTCTCCAGAGTATACAGATGTCGAGTGGATCTTGGGATACCACCTGGATGCAGTGCTTCGAAGTGCTGCTACAAGTCCAGCCCAGCATCTCAACTATCGAAATGGACAATGACTTATATCGTGGGGCTGAGTGGAGTGATGACCCTGGTAAACTGAAAGAGCACCTCGAATACCTTTCTCGATTCTCAAATTTAACTTCTCTGAGACTGCCACGGGTGCCGGGGCTGGGGCTGGGATTTGATGGCGGAGCATGGTGTGGGAATGCATATGAAGGCGTTGATGGCCGCGCTTATGGGCGATCGGTCATGCAAGAAAGAGCTGAAGTTGAAGAGAGAGCAGGAGAAATAGTGCTTGAGGTGCTTCCGCGTTTGGAGCAGCTTAGGATTGGGTCGTCGCAGCCGAATATCACGGTCAATAAGGAGGGGAAGAAAGAGCTCGTGTGGCCGTGGACAGGGCGCATGAGGGAGTATACGTATGAGGGGTTTCCCGAAATAGAATTTGATAGTATGAATGATCGATAGACTTCGGGATGGAAACAGAGAAGAGTACAAGAGTACGAAGGACGAGCGTTACATACTCAATGAGGCATAAGATAACTTCAATTACTTTAGGGTCAGATGCATTTCGTTAAGTATGATGAGTGTTTCGTAAGAGATGGATGTACTGTATATCATCTCAATCAATCAAGTTCTTTTGTTGCTATCATCTCTAGTACATCCTCGCCTCTGGAGCCCTATACGGCTTCGCAGATGTCTCAATGTCCGTCACTCTTGTATCGCTTGTTTGACAAGCCTTAGCCTGTTGCTCTGCCCCTAGCCTTATACTCTAGCGCCGCACTCTTTTGCTTCTAGCTAAGTTCTTGCCTACTCAAGTTGGCTTTCCCGGTCATTGAAATACTCATAGCGGCTTTTTTGACCTCGCGTGCAGCTTTCTTCGCGGCCTTCTCGGCGTCCTGTGTGGCGCGTTTCTCTGGCTTTTAAGAGGACCTTACAGCGCTCAACCTGTCCCATGCCTAGTTATATATAATTCTCTCCCCGACTTCTTTTTAGCTTTTTTGCTAGTCTTGGCTGGGAACTGATCGTATTTTCAAGCAGGCCGCGTTTAGTACGAGATAATTGGGCGGTATTGGCGAGCTTCTGCACGTGCTTTCTGAGGCGCTGTCTGCTAGCCCCGTTACTTGCAAGAGCATCCTATTTGATCAGATCGTGTAGCAATGCTATAGTGTTAGCTATTATCAGCAATTGAGGCAGAGACTAACGACGTGGATGAAAATATGTATCTAACAACCAAATCCTGCCAATTTGCTGTAGTTCCTTATTACCCTAATACAGAAAAGCCTAGAGAAGATTATTATAGAGGCTGCACCCAAATGAGTTGGTTGGAGAGGCTTTTTAGGAGGTGTAATTGGAGATGCGGCTCGCGTCATAGGGTGACTCGTGATACAGGGATAGACGTTAGTGACAACGACAAAGTAGACAGGAGATCACTCTACTGTGATAGCATATTCAAGATTCGTACCTCTTTCGAGAGACAAGCATATCAGAGGCTTCGGAAGTTCAGTTGCTTAAAGCCTATCTTTAGCCCTTATAGCAAATACCAGGTTGCCTTATTCCTGCCCGGTCAAAATCTTACCTAGCACGTCGATCTATCTTTTGTTATTAAAGAATCTCCTGAACCCTAAATCCTTACTCTCTGTGACCCTTGCAATAAAATGAAATCTCGAATCTTGCCCTAATTACTCTCCTGTGAGCAGATAAAAGCACCCCAGCCATACTTTCTTGCTACTAACATATATCGATAGCAGCCCTCTGGCTCTCGCTATCCCAACAGAAGGAGTGGTTGAAGCCTGTGACAGCGGTGTGTCTAAAGGCACTTTCTGCCAATGCTTCAATAAGTGCGCATCTCTAAGATAGTTACTATAGATGTTGCTGTTCTCCTGCTTTGCGAACAGAAGTCTTTTCTGTGCGACTATAGATAAGGACAAGACGTCTAACATACCCAAAACCACGAATATTTGCAAGGCGTTCCAGGGAAACTTCAAGCTAGTTGACAGGGTCTCCCCCAATGTGAGTAGTCATTTCTCAGCAGCCAGCTTTGGGTGTCTTATTCTCGAGATTGATAAACCTCCACTAATCTCAACCGCAGTGCTACGGCGTAGGAAGCGAATCCCTTGACGTATTCAGTAACTACTGCATTTTGAAGGGAACATCTGGGGCTACCTGTTGTGACAAGGGAGCGAAGCTAGCGGACTCTCCAAGTATGGCAAACACCAAATAAGCACTCCTTGCGTCTTTCCCGGCCATCGTGTAGCGGCCGACTCCGATGATGTCACCATTTTATTCATCCTAAAAGTACGTGGGATGGAAATCTGCTTAAATCTGCTAGTGTATCAGTTTTCTTCCATTTAAGTAATTCCACTCAAAGCCATCAGGTAGCTTATGTAAAGTCCGAGTAAAGATAGGTCATACAATCTTTTAGAATATATATCCCCCAGCAAAAACTATCTATGCGATGCTGTACGCGGGGATTCAGTGGCCATTTCGAAGCTGCACTGTGCAATACTGTATCGAGTTCAAACTGAATAGGTATGGATATTTCACACACTAGAGGTTGCGGTTGCCATAAACTGTCGGCTATATTCTGAACCAGCAGATCAGGAGTTAAACCCGTTGTCTTGATTTCCTACCAACAACAGAGACCATGAAAGTTCAGCTGGCTCTCCGTAGTAATTTTCAGACTAGGAAACGTCCGGACATTCAACCAGAAACTCGTCCATTAAGGATGTCAGCACATCATTGTGATGGCGATGGTGCTGCTTGAGGTAGGTAAGGATGGCAGGACATTCCACGCTTGCTCTTGATCGAATCCACCAGATATTGTGGGATGCCTTCCTGTACCAAAGAAATAGAAGTAGTAAGGCCGTCGGATCTTTGTTTGCTAGGAGATCCTTGAACGACCCATGTATGCTCTGAGTAAAACGCTCCGTGTGACCGATTTCGACGTCACAATCAGGTAGAACCAGTATCTCAGACACCGCATGCGCGGGAATGAAGTATGGACTAGTATCTGAAGTTGATTCAACCGTGAGGAAACAAATGGCTGCTAGAGACATCGGCATTCTCGCTAGTCCTTTTGAGGGCATAGATGAATTCATCAGGGCATACGTGTCGATCATGACACTGAAAATGCTCTCTGGTCTCAGAGGGTTGGCTATATCCCATAGCGTCATCTTTCCTTGGCTCATATTAAGCCATTGCAAGTCGGGTCTCGCAGAAGGATAGAGCGGCCATGACTCCTCGGGCGTGTTTGCATCGGGAAATGCAAAGGTCAGAACGGCCAGTGCAGCTGCAGTACCCCAGAGCGCATCCTTGTTCATCATTGCGACGGGTTCTTTGAGGCCTTTGCTGAATATTAACAGGCTTTGTGACCAGTGATAGTACACATCTGATCTATGTTGTGGGTAGCGATGACCGGCCAAACATTGGTCGTATGCAAGTGCTACTGCGAGAGAAGCATGCATAAGGAATGGATTGGAAAACGTAAGTTTGAGGAGTCCACGATTCATCTGCGCTGTGTTGGGATCGGGCGCCATGAGACTCAATCCAAGATACTGATGTAAGAGGTGTTGTTCTCTGCTTGTAAGCTGATACGACGATGAAGCATCAGACGTCCAAACAGGATTCATCATATTGCAATCGATCCTTGCCCTCTTTCCCCTCGTCTGCTCAGACATTTCTTTCAAACATTCTGTTTTGGGAACAAAATTTTGCAGCTCCTTCGATCCAGGTACGAAGTTGCATACAAAACCATAGGAGATGCACTTTTTGCATTGTGGTTTACTTTCGTCGCACTGTATGAAGGCGTGACGTACTGGTAAGCCGACGATGCTTCTCAAGTGCTGAAATCACCTCACCTTGATCTTCCGGAGTTTGCAGTTTCGACAGCCAAATCTCGATCTGCGTAGTATCGGACGAGGTTGCCTTCCCTGTGTAGGATATGAGGTCATTGTCAATGTTCTTTGGTGTGCCGATCAGGAACGAGAGGTATTGCCATTACGCCCTTGCGGCGTCCAAGAATCCTGGCGCGCTAACCTTGAGTCGGCTACCGGCTTTCATGATTGGCTGATATTTTGGCTCATAACCCGACATAATCCTGTCTTACTCACTGGAGCGTGTATAAAGATGATATAAGGTGTGTCAATTGCTTGACTTTCGAGACCAAAGAAACTTCACTTCTATTCCTAACACCATTCCTCACAGCAAAGAATGCCTACGCACTCCGCGGCCATGTTGCTCACAAAGGGCGAACCCTTCAGAGTCCGAACTAGGCCAACGCCCAAGCCAGGCCCAGGCGAGCTTTTGATCGCTGTCAAAGCAGTTGCGCTCAACCCTGCTGACTACTTGATACAAGACTTTGGCCTCTTCATACAAAACTACCCCACCGTCCTTGGTTTTGATGTTGCAGGGCTTGTTGTAGACGTTGGCGAAAAAGTTCCTTCAGATACCTTTCAGCCAGGTGTTACACGGGTAGCAGGCTATGCTGCTTTTGCGTGGAAATCCCAAGGGGCAGACTATGGCGCTTTCCAAGAACGTTGCATCATACCATGGCAACATGTCGTGCCTCTTCATGGGCATGAGATGTCTTGGATTCGCGCTGCAACCTTGCCTGTCGCTGTTCAGGTACCGCTCATGGCATGGGAGGCGCTGGGAATTCCTCTGGTTGGGGCATCAACTATAGCGGCTGCTGAACAATCTTTCGAAAACAGCATCGGCAGTGTTGATGAGAATAGCCCTCAACAACAAACACCAAGGGAGGCTCTGTTGATATGGGGAGCCTCATCGAGCGTGGGTACTATGGGCGTACAAACTGCTTGTTTACTTCGAGACGACATAACCTCGCCTATCAACAAGGTATACGCTACAGCGAATTCATCAAATCACAAATACATAAGATCATTGGGCGCTGATCGTGTATTCGATTATCATGATCCAGATGTGGTGGATGCGATTGTTTCGGAGGCGAGAGCAGACGGTCTAGTCATTCGACATTGCTTTCTTGCTATGGGAGCTATCCAGCCATGCCAAAGCGTTATCAAGAGCTTCATTCAAGAGTCGGATAACGACGAAAAGAAATGGACGATTGCATCGGCGCCTCCAATACCTACAGATAGTGCTGCGATTGAAGGCATCACGACTGTCTTCCTTGAACCCTATGCTAGCGAGACTGAACGACTCACTCAATTTCAGTTCTGCATGGACTGTTTAGAAAAGAGTCTCATCAAAGGCTCCATTAGACCAAGCCCAGAACCAAAAGTTGTGGGAAAAGGGTTATTGGCTATCAATGAGGGCCTAAGCATGCTTAGGTATGGTGTAAGCTGTACTAAGTTGGTCGTTGATCTTGATGATTAGATATTCATATTAGGGAAATCTCATTCAGCTGCAATCCATAAGCTTCTCACAATCAGTGGTAACGGGTTACAAAGATAGGGTGTTGGTTCCAAGAAAAGCTATCCACTCGATGACTGACAACATATCGCAAAAGTCTTACCAGATCCTGCTGTATAGCTCAAATCATCTCAACTCTTCCCTTCATGCGTTACACACATTATTTCTAGTGTTGAAGTAATTCATACCACTGTTTCACAAAGTCGTAGCGCGCCAACCAAGGTATAGCAAATGAAATACCAACTGGAATGGTAGAACATATGATGAGAGAACCGCAACAGCCGACGGAAACAATGCACGCGACGGATGATTGGATGGAAGAGAACTAGAGAGACATAGATCTGATGATTGCAATGGAACGGCGGGGAAGATTCGCACAGCGTCAGCAACGATAGCAAAACACTTGAATGATATAGTGTTGCATTTGGAATACCTTGATGGTCAAGTAAATGAAACCCTCCAAAGAACCATCAAAATCCTTGAATCATCGACTTAGCGGTCCGACCTTGCGCATCTTTCGCATGCTCATCTGCCCCAGCAACGATCAGCCATTTGTAAAACACTCGATTTCCATTCATGGCAGCGACATGCAACGCCGTTAGTCCCTCCGGGCTCGCACTGGTGACAGCAGCACCTCTGCTTACGAGAATCTTGCCAATCTCGTGATCGCCTTGCTTTGCTGCCAGCATGATTGGTGTCCATGCATTCTTGAAGGTAACATCAATCTTGGCGCCCGCATCGAGGAGCGCAGTGATGCATTCACTGCTGCCGAGCTCAATGGCGTGGTAAAGCGGCGAATCTGCTCCTTCGGCTGGCGGATCGGGAAGTGCGCCTCGGGAAAGAAGTTTTCGGATGCTTGATGCATCGCCTTGTCGCGCAGCAACGTCCACCGGGTACAGCAGTTTCTGACTCGGAGTATTAACATCAGCGCCTGCTTCTAGAAGGGCATCCAGAATAGCGCCATTGCTCCCTGTCTCTTGAAGCGCAAAGTGCAGCGGGTACCAGTTTCCTGCATCGACTTTGCTTGGGTTTGCTCCTAGCGCCAACAAGAGATAGACCATTTCCAAACCTCCTTTCAAAATGGCAGAGCTCAATGGCGAAAGGCCTAACCCACTCGTGCTTCGTGATGCATTCACATCTGCTCCCGCGCTAAACAAAGCCAACACGGCCTCTAGGTGTTGGTTGTCAACGGCAAGAATCAATGGGCTATTGTCGTCATTATCGAAATACTCCATTGATGCGCCGTGCTCCAATAAGAGGGATATGACCTCATGTTGGCCTGCTGCTGCTGCGACATGGAGAGGTGTCCAGCCTCTACCGTCTACCGTGTTGACGTCAATAATCTGTATCAGCATGCTGACCTGCTCTGAGTTCCCTTCATGAGCAGCTTCATGTAAAGGATATTCTTCGAGGCCGGCGCCCGTTGTGGGTTTCGTACTGTTCGTGATATCCACGCTTAATTCTGTGAAGCCTCTACCACTGAACATCTCTTCCGATGTAGGGTTTTCATGTAAGAGCAACCAATCATCTTTTTCCGCCTTGTATGTTTCTTCTGTTTCGCCAACTGCGAGTGTCAAAAGCACCCAGGCTTGTCGATCTTGGACCTTTGTGAATCGCTCGACCAGCAACCCCACACGCGACATTGCTTGCTTTGGCACAAGGGGCTCATCCGCTAAGAGATAAGCATTGCCCTCGCTGACTGCCTTTTTGAACATCTCTATACTTCTGGGGCTTTCCTTCTGGGTTTGTTCGCTGATGAAGCCAACGGTCAGCGCCTGTGCTGCGAAATCGCTCTCCAGAGCTAATACCAACGCTCCAGGTTTGCTTGGTACGATGGAGAGGATCTTTGTCGTCATCCATGAGCGTCTCATCCCTCGTGCCTCCCAAATGCCTGCTTCGATGATTTTACCATCAACGAGCCCATTGAATGTGGCAGGAGCCCAACCTGGCAGGGATGCTCTTGGAGGCCCGTGATACAACGCAAGGCGAGTTGCATGTCTCATCTGGTGTCGATATATTATATGCATAGCCTCTGAGAGTGTATATTTTGTCTTCCATTCGATGCCGAGTGTCGGAAACAAGGCTCGCGCGTAGTCGAGTTTGTCCCATGCATGGCGATATCCGCACCCAAAAGCAACATCGGGTAGACTGACACCAAGTCGATCGTCGCGTTGTAATCGTCGAAAGGTTCGGTATAAGTACGGGTACTTTCCTTTGGCAGTACTATCATAGTTCTCTCCTACTTCTTCCATCGCCAAGCCTTTCAGGCTGTCAGTAATGTTGGCAAATGTCACAAAGCCGCATCCGGTCGCAATGATGGCATTGTTAGCTAGTTTAATCTCTTGGTAGGTCCACATTCTCGTCATCCAGACTTGGGTCGTCAGTTTAGGCATGCAAGTTGGAGTTCAAACACTCACTACCAAGAGATATGACAGCTGCCACCTTGACTGGGTCTGTAGAGTTTAAGCGTAGACACAATGCATCCAGGACCACCACGAATTTTGCTTGTCGGTAAATGTCCGCCATGGCGTTGATGAGTGCTCCCTTTAGCTCTTCCTCGATCAGATTCAATGCTCTTTTCCCGCCTGGTATGGCGAGGCTGTCAGTCCATATCCACTGCACACCGAGCGGCTCGACCTTATCGAACACCTGCTGCAGCAAGCTGGCGTCCAACCCGCGATTGTCATCGTCGGCGCCCAATCCCTGAGACCAAACATGAGATAAGGCTGCGAACCCTTCTTTCGGATTGATAGAAAATTCCCCTTGTCTATTCACGCAGAGTGCGCCTAGTTGGCTGGCTGATTGTTCAATGCTCTCCAAAGAAGGTTTGACGAAAACTGGTGCGGGGTTGGCCCGAGGCACAAACGAAATGAGCTTGTCAAGAGGCACATTTTCAGGAAGCTGATGCAAATTATTAAATATTTCGTCGAGTTCTTTTTCCGTCCAGTAACAGAGTTCGTTGAAGGAATTGGACCATGCGATGCTCTCCGAGACGCCTTTGTTGAGTAAGTATTGTTTCACGGCGCGGTTGTTGGGTGGGCGTGTTTCGCGCTGTTGGTATGCTCCAAGCGCGCTGAGGATGGCTGAGATATCGAAGGAAGCCATCTTTGTGTTGGAATTCGCTTTGGCATGAGGACCGGGTCAGAAGGTCTGAATTTAAGACGACGTGAGATGTTCACCAATTGTGCGCATAAGGCTGAAACGAGTGGCGCAGGTCATACGATGTTTAGGTTCGGCTCACAATCCGGGTACTAGGAAGGCTGGGCAATGTTGAAGTTCTGGTAGAACCCAGATATTATATAATACAGCTATTGTATCTGTTCTATTAGTCGACTGTTTATAGAACAAAGTAAAACTCTACAAAATTTCTAGTACAGCTTGAGATGTTCCGACTACCGACAAACCCTGTGTAGTACCCATCACCTCACCTGATTCAATGACGTGACCCTCCTTGGGCAACAGTCACAGCCTCTGGGAATTCTTTGGCCGCGTTTGCAAAGCCTTTCTCCCCGCGAGACTTCAGGACCAAATCCAAAAAGGCAACAACATGAGCAGTCGTAAGCTGCATCATTCTTTTTCCTTCAATCGTGCCTAGGAGATCACCAACACCCGGCAATTGCGCACTTCCAACACCCAGTGCGCTGAGAACCGCCGGGAGATCAGAGAACGAGTAATGCGCAGACTTGCGCACCTCGATCTCTCTCTTCCAGACTCGCAGCTTTGGCCACACCGTCTTCCATGAAGGGTCTGTTGCTTGGGTCTTGTTGTCATGTCCGATCAGCATGAAGGGTTTATCAAGGCCCTTATCGAGCACTTGACCAAACATGGTCCCATCCAGATTGACGCCGCCAAGCACAGAGGGTGTTTGAAGCGTTGCGGCTCCTGCAGCTGCACCCCCGAGAGAGTGACCGAGAACAGCAACTTTGAGATTTCGCTGACGGATCTCATGCACCGGGAACAGTTTCTTGGAAATTTGGCTATTGCGAAGGCTGTCGAGGGCGAACGAGATATCGGCGGCTCGTGTGGCGACCGTTTGATTGATCTTATCATCGGGAATGTCGACACCGGTGACAATGGTTCCGTTGGGATACTCAACGATATCGGCGTCATATGGGTGGTCGATGGAAATGACTAGATATCCGGAAGATGCGATGCTTTGCAGCATGACACTGTAGAGATATTTGCTAGTGCCTAGTGCAGGCGAGAAGAGAACCAGTGGTGGAGCTGGCGTGGAACAAGAATCTCGGCTCGTTGGCTTATTGCATACTTCCACCTGCAAAGATGGGAATGTTCCGTTGGGAAGGCCATAGACGGAGAACTTCTTATCCATGAAAGCGGCTGTTTGAGGAGGCATGTATGGTACGACTCCTTTGTTTTTGCAGTCCAGGACAGGGTAGAAGCTGGATACCATGATGGATCGGCTTCTTCCATCATTAATGTAGGGATCACGGCGATGTGTGTCCGTCAAGAGAAGGGAGGTGCTTCCGATCGTGGTGTTGGCTTGCCCGACATGTTCGATAGTGATACTTGCTGCGGAGAGCGAAGGAAATGATAAAGTGAGAGCTAGAAGTGCGGCGGCGGAAGCGTACATAATGAGTGGCTTAAGGAGAGTTTTGGATCAAGTTGAAAGATGAAGCCGATGGATGAAACAGTTCCGCTGTAGAGAATGGCGGCTTTATAGGAACCTTTCTCTATCCTCATCAAATATCACCGACGTTTAGCGGCTCTCTTTTGTTTCTATTTGGGGAAAAGTCTACAGCAGATCTTGCTATGGGAAATGCTCATTCTTTGGCTCCAATCATTCCCCACACTATGCTACAGTCAAATCTTTCCAAGTCAGGAGCTGACTCGCGAAAGATCGGCCTGAATGCGGTTAGTGCGCGTTCTAATATTACCGAATTTAGTAAGGTGCCTCATCAGCCACGACTCGGTGAGCAGAGTCATAAAGGACCGAAGTCTCCAGTGCGCTCTTTCATTCCCAAATTTGAACAGATTTCGTATTCCCGGTGAACAGCCACCTGACTCGCTTTCCCTACTACGTTGTTGCCACATTCTAAGCATTGGGGACGAATGGGGTCTAGCGTAGGCCCTTTCGACGGTCGCCGCGCAAGAAGAACGAGATGTGAAGCATGCGCAAGGCGGAAAATAAAGGTAAGTCAAGCGTCATCTCTAAAACTTCATGCTGACATAGAATGAGTGTTGTGGTGGTGCTCCGTGTGACCATTGCAAGCGAACGCAGCAATCATGCGTCTTCTCAACCCGTCGTCCAGCGGGGCTGATCTTCGTTAAGCAGAGCCCCAAGGCTGAGCCAATCATGGAACTCGACCGCGACTTGGACTATTTCTTCGGCTCTTTTCTACCCATGAATGCTTTTACCAAGAGCAATGCATCATGGCAGAATGAACTGCAACTTTTGCTGCACCAATCGCCCACGTTGAGTAATGCAGTCTCGGCCATTGCAGCACTTCATCGTTTTCAGCAGGAAAAGATGATGCTCAACACGAAGAAGGCCAGAAAAGACAAACTACAAGCTCTGCAATCCTACAGTGAGGCTGTGAAGCGGGTCCGGGTGGCCATCGCGTCGAACGCCTTAGCAAACCCTGCTGTGTTGTGGTCAACATTTCTGTTAGCATTGTTCGAGGTATATCGAGACTGGTATCGAATAGTCGCCATTGTACTAAATCTTTGCAGTTGATGCGTGACAGCACTGGCATGGATTGGCTCTCACATTTCCTTAACGGTACATGTGCAATCCTTCGTTTGCAGCACCCGTCAGATTTACTGCTGGCGAACTCGGGTGCTAACCACAGGCGCAACTTCTTTTTCACAGCTCGCATCTTTGAGATTGCACGGGCATTGATATATTCACAGCCCACGTTTCTATGCGGGTCTGATTGGAGCAATGCGCTGTCGCAATGGTGGAACTCCGAAGAGGGTCGGAAGTTGTGGCATCCGAAGGAGGCCTTGTTCGATATGCTGCCACACATCTGTGATTTAAGTTTACGCACCCTGCGCTTCGCTCACACCAAGCCGCCATTGCCGCAGTCGGAAATTGATCTAGCAGAGGCTCAGAGGCTTGGTGAAGAGGGCATCGTAATGCAGCAATGGCTGCAGCAATGGTGGAAATCTGCCGAAGCGTGGGAAAGAGATACTTCCAGAGTTGATGGTGATCTTTTGGTTGCAAAGAGCTATTACCATGCGATCAGTATCTACCTTTCAGGCTCTTACGATTACCACAGTCATTGGAGCAGACCTGGTGCACCGCAGGCTCCAATACTGGACCGACCAACCATTGAAGGCCACATGCACGAAATCCTTCGACTGAGCCAAAAGTTGCTTGATCATGGCTTCGCCGGCCTCTTGCTTTTTATTCCACTTCGCATCGCAGGAGCGCGCGTTGCTGATACAAATGATCGAGACGTTATCCTGCAAATGTTCCTCACTATATCCCAACGAGGATACGCTGTTGCCGATGCAATTCGTAGCGACCTTGTTGAACTGTGGGCAGAAATGAATAGTAAAAATTGAACATGTCTTTAGAACTTCTCGACATAAATCATGAGTCCTTGGACCAAAGTCTTCACGTTTCTTTCACAAAGGCTGCATTGTCTTGATGTAAAATCTCTTAGCTGCCAATGTTTTTAGTCTTAGTTTGCTTGAGCTAACTGACACTGTACTCCATGTTCCACTAGCACACCTAACCAGATCATCGCTGGGGCTTCTCCGCTAAGAACTCCCATTCGTCTACTTCTTATTCTGCACGTAAAACCTCTATTGACTGAAATGTCCCTGAAACATCTCCTGTACCTCTTAGTACGTGCGCTTTACAGGTGCCACGCTTGCTGCTTCGCTCTCGTCCAACGTGCTCATAATCACTGGCCTTGTACCAAACTGCACCGGCGCACTCACGCTGTTTTGCCAGGTAAGACTGTGCTTCATCCATCTTGCATCATCTCTCTCCCGGAAGTCGTCACGGGCATGCGCGCCTCGACTTTCGGTCCGCATTAGTGCGGCAGTACTCGTCTGCGCCGCGTTCGTGAGTAGATTCCGCAGCTCTAACGTCTCGATGAGGTCGGAGTTCCAGATTAGTGATTTATCCGTCACACAAACGTCCGTGGCGAATTGTTTCTCGAGTCCTTGGAGTTGCGCGTTGCCTTTGGCGAGGGTATCGTGGGTGCGAAAGACGGCTGTGGTGGATTGCATGGCTGATTGCATTTGGTTTCTCAGAACGGAGGTCGGAGTTCTTCCGTTGGCCTCAGTGAGAAAAGTGGTCAGTTCATTGAAAGAATCAAGGCCAATATTGCTCGGCAGTGAGTTACGCGTTCCTGAGTGAGAGTGGTTCGATGAGATGTGAAGTGCAGCGGCTCGGCCCTGGGCGGATTAGTTAGTATACACCGGCATTAGGGTAACGGAGTAAACTCACAAAGACAACAATATCGAGGAGAGAGTTTGCGCCCAATCGGTTCGCGCCGTGGACGCTCACGCAAGCTGCTTCGCCTGCTGCATACAGGCCCTGTACGATGCTTTCCTTACCGGTTTGTTGGTCCACATCCAAGACTTGTCCGTGATAGTTTGTCGGAATTCCACCCATGCAATAATGAACCGTTGGAAGCACGGGGATTGGCTCTCTCGTGATATCAATACCAGCGAAAATTCCTGCTGTTTCTGCAATACCCGGTAAACGTTCCAAGATGACATCCTTTGGCAGATGCGAGAGCTGGAGATGGATATGGTCCCTTTGTGGCCCGCAACCACGGCCTTCGAGAATCTCCATATTCATGCTGCGACTGACTACATCACGCGACGCAAGATCTTTGGCAGTGGGAGCGTATCGCTCCATGAAGCGTTCGCCTTGAGAGTTGAGGAGATAGCCGCCTTCGCCTCGAGCGCCCTCTGTGATCAAAACCTGCCGAGCAATTTAGTGGATTGTGAATATTACCAAGGAGGGTTGATACGTACCCCTGCCCCGTAGATTCCAGACGGGTGGAATTGCACAAACTCCATATCCTGTAGAGGCAAACCAGCTCTGGAGACCATAGCGCTACCATCGCCAGTACTTGTGTGTGCGCTTGTGGCGCTAAAGTATGCTCGCCCGTAGCCTGAAGTCGCCATTAGCATGCAAGACACGAGCAAGCTTCAAGGTGAAGAAGGAGACGGCATACCTCCCGTCGCCAATACGGTGTTCTTAGCAAACATCCTATGGCACGTTCCGTCTTCCATGTTCATCGCCGTGACGCCTACGCATACGCCGTCATTCATCATCAAATCAAGCGCAAACCACTCAATAAAGAACTGCACTCCCTCCTTCAGACTTTGTCCATAAAGCGTATGAAGCATGGCATGGCCTGTACGATCTGCTGCACATGCAGTACGATAAGCCTGTCCACCTTTTCCATATCTAAGGCTTTGGCCACCCAAAGCTCTCTGGTAGATGGTTCCCTCGCTCGTCCGGCTAAAGGGCATGCCGTAGTTTTCCAACTCCACAACGGCGGGAACGGCTTCACGAGTCATGTAATGTATGGCATCTTGGTCGCCTAGCCAGTCTGAGCCTTTGACTGTATCGTAAAAGTGCCATCGCCAGTCGTCTTCGGTCATGTTTCCGAGAGCAGCATTGATACCTCCTTGGGCAGCGACGGTGTGCGAGCGAGTAGGGAAGAGCTTTGATACACATGCGGTTTTCAGCCCGGCTTCTGTGAGGCCCAGAGCTGCGCGTAGACCTGCTCCTCCTGCCCCGACGACAATTGCACTTTGCAGTCATTAATATCGCGATGGGGATTGAAGCAAGACAGTAGCCACGTACTCGTAGTGGTGATCAATAACTGTGATATTCTTGGCACCTGGTCCACCCAAAGAAGCCAAACACCTTCGCTGCGTTCGGAAAGGACACTTTGGGTGTTGAGAATGGAAACGCTGGGCAGCGCGCAGAAACGCCCGCATCGTGAAAGAGAAGAGATGGAGGTTCAACACATTGAGGAATAAAGCTTAAGAAAGACCAATGAGCGATATACATGCATACATGATAGTCGGAAGCACTAGCTCATCTTAATCCGTCCGGAATACCCCTCCAGGCGTCAAGTTGATCCTCGGTTGCATCCTGTAAGATTGGGGTCGCGGGACTATAGCACGAATAAGAAGGCTTTTGAAGAAGCATTTTAAACACGTTGAGGTGAATCAGAGCGAGGGAGACAGTCTAAGAACAGTGAGTCAAGATGAGAATCATTGATATTCTTGATTTGAAAGATGGTAGTGCACAATGAATTTCCACATGGCGATGTTTGCGGGGTAACGATGGGATGATAACTGGGGATAGACACGGAATGACTCGCGTAATTACCGAAGGTTATTACCGTCAACCAATTGGAAATAAAGCAATTGCAATCCTCAAAAGACCGAGATGCATGAGTCGGCTACTTGCTGTGGGTTCTTTTCATCATCCATCTAGTTGGCACCAGTTCACATCACAATATACAAGACGGAAACGAACAAGAAAGCGCAAAAATTGAAAGACATGAGATAATTGAAATACAGATATGCGTGATGATGAATCACGTGACAAGACCTCATCTATACTCGTACTCTAACGTTCGCTGCTCGCATGTATACTTACCGCACTCAAGCTGCTCAGTAACCCTCACTTGCGGATCCTCCACAGAAGCGAGTTCTCAGCCTTTTTGGCCGCCTCACTAGAAAGCTCTACTTCAACCTCGACCGTTGTCTCATCGAGCCTACCAATGGGCGCGGCACGAACAGGGGGATTCATGGATCGTCTGAACAGGCTAGGAGACAGTAGCCAAGGCGATGTAGGCTCGGATCGCAGGGGTGGAAGGGAGTGGGTATCCAGACTTGGGCGTGCGGGCTTGCACTTGGACGAATCTGCGGGCATCTTGATGGCTGTTTCGTGAGTACAGACGGGATCTAAGGGAGACTGGGATTGAGGGGTGATGGACTTGGGTGGGGCAGAGGTTGATACTGAAGGTTTAGACGGTGCAGTGGCCTGTTCGCCTACCTGACCGGAGGCAGCGTTGACATCGTTCTGGGTGGACTGAGAAGAAGAGTCCAGGGGAGCCATGTTGCCTCGGCCTTACGAGAGTGCAGTGTTTGAGTTTAAGCGGTGGAGAAGCTGGTCAGTTGTTTTTGGAATATGTCAGAGGTTTGTTGTTGGATACAAAACCATAGCGAGGGAACGTTTGAGGGGTGTATATCAGGGTAACGAAATGCATTGTACACGATCATTGACAATGCTAGTGATTTGGCAGGTCTGAACAGCGCATTGCTGGTAAGAAGAGAAGTATATTCACAGTGTGGGGTGGTAAGCCAGCTAAGCAGGTCTCCTTGTATATACAATGCTCAGCTCCAAGCTGCAAAACGCCGATAACCATGCATCCTTTGCAGCCGCTATGCAGTAAACGTTCAATCATATACAGTCGTGTATTTTGGTAAAGTGTCGTGTCCATACGTAAGGGAACCGGTAACGCCGGGGATTCTGAATTTTGCTTGACATGGTCATCGTTGCATATACATGCCAGTAGTGGCCATGACATGACCATAACGCTCGTTGGCATGCCAGAGGTACTTGAGAAAGACGATTGCTTTTAGGTAGGCCTTCATGATGCGGCGCCTTCGAATCCGGTCAGCCTCCAAGATTTTGCGGAGGGCTCTGGAAACAGCGAGCGACGAAGCTGCTCTCCGGGAAGGCGGTTGGATGATTGCGGGCCATGAGGTAGCCCGGGTGAGAGCAGGTGGACTTGCAATGGATGCCTCTGGTAAGAAAGCGTCTGGTGTCTCTGGAACGTCGTTGAGTGAGGCCGGGCGGTGTCTAGCGTCGAGAGAGTCGTACTCGAAGACTTCTGGAATGCTTCCTAGAGTGGGTGCAAAGGTCGAACAGCGGGGAGAGTCGGCATGGTGAGACATTCCAGTTGAGCTAGGCTTCGGTGATGGTTGTTTCCCTTTCCGTGGTGTGGGTTGTGGTGAGGGACGCGAAGGTTGCTGTTTAGGGTTGCGCTGGGAAAGTGGTATCGAGGCAGGGGTAGTAGTAGACCAAAAAGGAACCGAAAGTCGCTTAGAAAGGGCGGCGGTTTGTTTTGCTGACCCGGGAGCCAGAAGAGAGTCGCATGACGGTGCGGAAAACAGGAGCATGTCGAACAGCTGTCACCAGCAGAGGGTCCTTGAATGCCGGGCTGAAGGCAGGTCAGACTAGAGGGATGTGTGTGTGTGAGGGTCGAGAAAAGAAAGCAAAGAAGCGAGGGGCCAGGCTAGAATATCAAGGTTAGCATCACACACACACGAACCAGGTGCGTAAAGATGAAATTAGACATCCCAGGGTTTGCAGGCGGCCGGATCCACTAGACATGGGGATCCAACGCCTGGAGCAGAGTGGATGACGGTGGTTGTGTGGACGCGGACGGCTGCCTGCCTGCCTTTGAGACGATGCCGTCGTCAGGCCACTCGGGGGCCGGTCACACGAGCTTGCAGGGAGCGGCTGGCAAAGATTGGGGATGCTCGGGAGATGGACACTGGCTGGCTGGCTGCGTATGGGGTTGCGATGGGGAACAAAGGCATGACGTCGCAAAGCAAAAGTTTTGGATCGAGAGATCGAGAACGCGCCAGGCGTTGGGCTGCAGAGGGCGGCCAGCCAATGGGAGGGCACGTGTTCCTTCACGCCCCACTCTGCCGCACACCACCACCGAGCACCATCACCACCTGGCCGAGGGTGATACGCTGCCTACGCCTTGCTTGTACAGTACACATACATGCACGCCCCAGCGTGCGTCATCGGGCAGTAACCGTCGCCCATGGCCGTGTCGTGTCCCAGCCCAGTTTGCTCGGCCCCGCGGCCTGCCCGTGTGCCTGAAGCCATGCAGCAGCCATATTACTCCAGGCTTGCATCCAATCCAACAACAACGACATGGTCCTGTCGTGTAACCATGTGCCTGTGCCGCTGGGCCATAGCCTGCCAAACACCTCCCCGTCTGCGTCTCCTTGTGTCCTTTTCTCCAGCTCACTCCGGCCCTCTCACGCCTATACGACTCGTCTGCATAGTCTCCCAAGCATCCTTCTCGCTCGCAACATTCACTCTAGCTGCCTGTAGCTAGTCATCGGCTCGGCATGGCCTACACCACCAAGCAGATTGTCACATGCTTTAGTGTGCTGGTAAGACGGCCACACTGCCACGCACACACTCCATCCACGTGTTCTCCAGATTACAGTGCTAATCCGGCCCCACAGTACCTCGTTATTGCGACTGCCCTCGCTGGGTAATATCTGCACTTCGCAACTAGTTTGGCGCTAATACTTTCCAGCTACGCTGCTTCCCGTGCGAACGCCCGTTCCGTTCCAATCCCACAATCTTTGGCCGGCTTCACTGCGGTGCTTCCCTTTGTGTCTGGTGTGCTGCTTGAAGCGGGCTATGATCTTACTCGTCGCCAGGAGCGCCGTCGCCGTCTAGGGCGCGGGCAAAACCAGCGCCCCCCGCTCGTTATCATCGCAAACACCCTCATCCTCATCTGCTCGACTGTCATCATTACTCTATCAGGTACCCATGTCGCTCCTGCTTCAGCCCTGGACTGTGGATTGAAAGAGCACTGGCAAAACCTGTTCAAACACAAAGATGCGGGTGCTATCCGTCAAATCCAGGACGCCTTCAACTGCTGTGGCCTGATCAATTCACGTGACATGGCTTGGCCCTTTCCCGACCGCACCCATGATTCGCACGCATGTGAAGCCACGTACCGTGGTAGGACCAGCGGATGTCTAGCCGCGTGGAAAGCTGAGGAGCAGAAAATTGCCGGTTTGCTCATGACTGTCGTTGGAATGGTCTTCATCTGGCAGGTGAGTGGCGAAAAAAACAAGCATCCAGAGAAGGCATCATACTGACATTTCCCGGCAGTTCGCCATCATCGCCATACCTACCCAAAGAGACTCGTGGCTTCACAGAATGATTCCGGATCGTGTTTCGCGCATTATTGCTGGCGAAGGACACGGGGAGACTGACCCACGACGTGCCATTGACTATGTTCCTAGCCGCTACTCGGACCGAATCGAGGAGGAGGCTGAAGAAGATGCAGAGGCACGTGGAACCGCAATCGAAGCTGGCAATCACCGCACCGACCATGTTTTCCCTGCTCATCTTGGACGCGACCACCAACCATCAGTGGAAAACGAGTGGTCAAGGGGATGATCTGAATGTGTGATATCTTTCGTCACATGAGATGCCCAAAGGTGACTTCAATCCCAGATACGAAGACCAGGCAACGACTTTGCGCAGAATCCCCACTGATACTTCGACCACTGGTGCTGCTTTACATGGCCAGGCACGCACAAATACCTGCAAACAAGACAGGCTTTTCGGTTAACGTTCTCCTGATGCTCCACTAGATATGGATGTATCTGCTTGAGTCTTTTTGAAAAAGATAAAATCATGAAATAGAAAAAGTTGAGCAATACACCAGAAAGCATAGCTCCATGTTCCAACCGTGCCTCTGAATCATGAATCTACCCTTGGCTTTATCCGGGGAAGTTGTGTCCAAAGTTTTGATAGTCTCAAAACGTCAATTCGCACATTTTCTTTACCTTCTCCCTCACATATCGATCAAGTTTCGACAAGTCGTTCAAACCATCAAAGTCTCAAGTAACAGGCTTTAGTGTGCATCTGCCTGAAAATACACACAGCCACGCTCATCTGTACAAGGTGGCAGCGATGATCAATAGCGGTGAGTCCAACCAGGACGTTATCACTTCAATTCGGATACAAAAAATTTGGTTTGGCACTATGTGAAGACACCAATCACAACTGCTACTTTGGTACCTATACCGTTCCTGGAGATTGTATGATGATCGTGAATCCTCGCCCCACCGTGATGATTTACCCCTGTATGAAGGCATTCCATACAGAAATGGCGTTGAAACATGAGGAAGAAGATCGTCTATCTGTGGAAGGTCAAAATGGCAGATGGCTGGTACGTGAAAGCAAACAGGTTGCTGAAGCCAGGCAAAGGTCCTGCTGAGGGCAAAGAGCTTACTGAAAGCATATACTGTTGAAGTGAAGGGTTCACTTAAAAGAAAGAGGCCTATCAAAGCAAGTAGCTTGGCCAGCCCAAAAAAAGCAAAGCCAAGGAAAGTCAAGGACAAGAGGAGGAAATAGCGGAAGAGAACATTAGTCAAGGGACCAGGGCTTCCTACGAATTAATTTACATTTATGCCCTTATACAAACCATTCCTATACCGCGATGCAGTCAAGTGGCTGTGCTGTGTAAGGCCGCCACAGGTGGATTCGAGCATTCCAGGGGGTAAAACACCAACACCGACATAGGACCGATGAGGCCTCCCACGCCAACCCACAGCCTGTGGCAGTGAAGGTCGTCTACAACAAAATGTCTAATTTAATGAGATACCCACCATACACCCGTGGTGTGAGACTTATTGTAAGTATTTGCCTAATAGAGATAGTCCCGCCTCGCTATCCTTGTCAATAACATGTTCACGGTTGTTGGTAACGGAACTGTGCGATACTTAGCCACACTTGAAAAAGAAGGGATCTGTACTTGAACGATATATAAATCAGCAGTTGTTTCTCTAAAGCATGTTTCATTACTACAGTCAGCATCATTGATTCACTATCTCCCTTTCATCATGAAGCAGTCTCAAGTTTTCAATTCTGCGCTTGTCGCACTTGCTTCCTATGTCCGCTTGAGCTTCGCGGATGACACCTCTAACGAAAACATCGCCCTGCTAGACTGCGGTTTCGACAAGATTGCAGGCCACCCAGACTGGGCGAGCTCCTTCGCCGCCAATTACTATGCCGGCGACATCTGGCAGGACGCCGAAGAGACCAAAGTCAACCCGCCTACTGGCACTGCCGTCGTATCAGCAGCAGACGGTGCTTATCCCTGGCGTGAAGAAGGCACTACCTTCAAGCTCCTGACCACCGACATTACCGTGACAATCCACCCAGCTGTCAACGACCCGAGCCCCGCCGGCCTACTCACACGCTCCGAATTCGGCGACAAATGGAACTGCTTCGCATACCACAAGACGATACCTGGCGAGTGCCGCATTACCTACGTCTGCAACAAAAAGGACCACCCACACCCCGCCGCACGCGACAAGATAGCCGTAAAGTTCTCCATCACCAAGGACTTTGCCAAGCTCTCCGGCAACATCAACCCAGCAGACGTCTACGGCAAGATCCACTACGGAGACAACGGCATGTGCGACGAGTCATGGACTGAGGTTCCCGGCGGCTGCAAGATCAAGTTCCGATGCCACGGTAACAAAAAGGGCACTACGCCTGCCATGGCCAAGGCACTCAAGGACATTGGCAACGGATTTCCCGACATGATCAAGCACGAGAACGTCAACGAACGCACATGGGACCCCTGCAAGAGCGGCAGAGATACCTGCATTGGCGGCTACGTCGACAAATACGTCGATTACACGTGGGTGCCGCAGACGCTCAGTATCGTTGTTTCCGACGCAAACGATGCCGATCAGGGAGAGCTCAGCTACGAGATGGACTGCTCGAGTGGCCCGCAGTGCGACATGTGCACTAGTATGAAGTGGGGAGCTAACTTTGCCGCCTGGGTTGCAGGCGTCATTGCGCCTGAGCTTGGTTTTGCGGGAAATCTCCTTGCTCAGTCTGTGTCTGGCAGTTGTCTGGCAAATGGATGCTAGAGCGGAGGAAATGGCTCGTGAATAAATTCTTCTTTTTTTTTTTCCCTTTGCGATTCTACTTTATTAGACACTTTTCTTTTCTCTAGAAGTCTCTCTTCTAGCTTGTACAGATGTGCTGGTGATGTAGTTAGGAGACAGACTTATATTGCTTATAGAGTAAACGTTATTCCTTTTTTGATCTTGGCATCAGATATAGAGTATGTGACAGGTATCATATGTGCCACACTAGCAACAGTATGATTCAACCTGTAAGTGCATCCCTTGCTTGCTTGCTTGCTTGCTCGCTCGCGTAAACTGCCGCCATCACAGAGCTCCGTAGAGCAAGATAGTCTGAAATCCATGGTCCACAATTGGATACTTTCGAGCCTTTATTCCGGGAGTGGCAGCAGCTATCTAAGCCGCCGCCCACTCCTTACGACAAGCGCAGTGCGGAACAACTACCAAACAATCTTACTCATTTCAAGCCCATGATCCATCACAGCAGGGTTCTTGGAACAGAACTCTACAATGCGTTTGTAGAGATTACGCAGCCAAAACTTGTTCTCTTTTTTTTTTCCATAATTTGCTAGTTCATTTCCCTTGCCACCCATCCATCTAATCCATGTCCATAAAACTTTTCGTTAAAGTGCGCTGCGGAACATCCGCCAGCAAGTGAATAATGCAGATAATACCCAAGGCTAAGCGCAGTAAAACGCCAGACGCTGAAGATGCAGCAGAGAATGAAGACGTCGATCCAACACTGTACACATCGGTATTCAGTTTAAAATCCAGCGGCCAGCATGAGGCCGTAGCCAACCGTGACGATGACAACAAAAGTAATAACAGAGGCAGGAATACCACGAGTCAAGAAGTGCTTGACTGCGAGGTACCGCTGGCCTGTTCGCTGGTCTTCCATCATGATAGCAGCTATCGTCTGTTAGCATCAAATTCTCAGACACAGCCGGAACAAAACATGACTTACTCATATTGGGGAAGCCACTGGTTGGCAGACCCATGGCTCCACTCGCCATCAACACAGCGCCCATGACAAGCAGATTCGGGTGTGGCTCTGCCATCTGCTGACCGACTTGCTGGACGAGCGGTAGGACGATAAGAGCTGCAACAGTGTGGCTAATGAAGGTTGCCACTACCAGAATCAAGGCGCAAAAGACGACAAGCACTCCATACAGACTCATGCCTTCGACGCTAGCTGTAATAGATTCAGCAATCGTGTGCAAGAGGCCAGACGAATTGACGGCTTTTCCGAGAGAGAGACCGCCAGCAGCGAGAATAATGATGGTCCACAGAAAGTTGTTGAAGTCTTCCTTGGTAAGGATGCCGGTACCGAAGAATAGCACGATGGGGATGATGGCGACAACACCCATATCGCCAAAGACAAACTCGAGTTGGTGGCTGACACACCATAGCATGATGGTCACAACAGTGACAACGCTGATAAAGTATTGAACGCCAGTAAACCTGTCCTTGAGCGGGCGGATAGGTACAATGCTGGTACCTTTGCCAGGTTGGAAGGTGACGAGGAGAAGCATCCAAATGAGCAAGATGGAGATGATGCACACCGGGAGGGCCACGAAGAACCAGATACCCCACGAGGGCTCGGGTTGCATGTTCTGAAGCGCAATCAGGTTCTGCGGCGAGGCAATGGGAGACGCGGCTCCGCCAATGTTGGAGGATAGCGCAATTCCCATCAGCAGAGCCTTGGTCATATCAGAGTCGGCGGGGAGGTTGCGCAGAATAGGCTGAAGCAAGTTAGCTTGGCGCTGTGAATGTTTGTAAACATGGGACATACCTGGATGATAGAGAAGCAGAGGACAGGGGCCGCTACGTTGCTGATCCACATACTGGCGAACATGGCGACAAACATGTTGACAAGCAAGACGGTTCGCGGTTTGGTACCTGCCTTGCTGAGTACAAGCGTAGCCATCATCTTGGCAATATTGTACTTGGAAAGGGCGGCAGCAATGGTGAAACCACCCAGGAGAAGCATGATGACTGGCGTCCACATGGCCGAGAAGACGTAGGAAGCAGCTTGCTTAGAGTCGAGTCGGCGATGCGGCTCGACATCGCTTCGTACAACGTTGAGAGTGACGGCCAGGAATGGGACCAATAGCGACGTGACAAAGAGTGGTATTGCCTATTCTCGTTAGCGCAAGATTGACCATTACCGCGGGTTTGGTGTAACCGTACCTCAGTCGCCCAAAGCAAACTGACAAAAACGACCATGGCCAAGCAATTCTGCTGCTCCGGCTTCTCCATAATGGGCACTACTAACAAGACGACAAAGACGGCAATACAGGTGAGCAGCATCCAGAAGGGCTTGCTGATGAGCCACGAGGGACATCTGTATCTTCCAATTGGTGTGTCCACCTCTTTCATGTCGGATTCCACATCGTCACCCTGTCGTCGCACGTTGCCGCCTGTAGTCTCGCGACCGAGCAAAGTGTGGGTGACGCCTATGTTGGCCGCTTGCGCCTTGCGCTCAATACCAATCATTTCCCTCCACACCGTGTTCCGCTCCCAGACGACATGCTCTCGCAAATGCAACCTCAGCTCGCGCTTGGCTTCTGCCATGTCGCCCTTTGTACCAATCTTTGCATAGGCAGACTCTATGCGTTCCAGGTTGCGTGATAGCTCGTCCATGGTGCTTTGTTGGAAGGGATAGGCCGGGTAGACGTATTTGGTCAAGTAGGTCTTTTTCAGCTTGCGGTCCAGGATCTTGTCGTACTTTTTCAATACTTTTTCAAATCCCGTCTTGTTCAGCTGGATAAACGAGCGCAGCTCACAGAGCAAGACGTATACGCTCACGATGCGCTTCTTCAACGAAACACCCTCATCATATAGTGCGGAAAAGGCCATGTCGTGGTAGTCGTCGAATGCGACGCTGGCCATGCGCCTGGACGAGGCATGCGAGGCGGCCATGTCCTCGTTTGTTCGGCGGCGTCGGCGCTGGCCATCCGGACTCTTCTTACGCAGCCGTGATGTCTCGTCGATTTCTTCGTCTGAGTCGTCATCGGGGCCGTGGTCGGTGGAGACACCGCTTGTGGCGCTCATTGTGCGGGGGCGCTGGAAGCCGATGGATTTGAAGATGCTTCCGCTGCGCATCTTCTTTCCTGGCGGGGCATTCTCGTTTTCCTCGTTGTACTCGGCCTGGTGGTCTTCAAACGTCTCCTCGTCATGAAGCAATGCGCTCAGTTCCTCGTAAATTTCATTTTCCTTGAGCTTGTAAAAGGACGTGACACGCTCGAGCTCGGTATCGAGTGCATTGGTAAAGGTCTTGTCAGGGTCGTCGGCCTCGCCATTGAGCAGCGGAGACGATTCGGCGTCTACGTTTGCATGCGCATTTCTTTGGTTGATCTGGGTCTCGAGGCTGTAGATTCTATAGGCAAAGGCCGGTCAGCCGCGGTGGCTAGTTACGTCGTGTGCGTGGCAGGCGGGTACGTACTGCTTCTTGAGATTGCTGTAAGCAATGTAGTGGTTGCTCCAGTCCGGGACAGCATTGAACTGCAGGCTGTGGGAGAACTTCATGTCGTCGGCCTCGCGAAGCTGCTGGAGCTTCTGGGCTCGCTTGTGCTGGCGCTTTGTGTGAGGAGTGGAATCGAGTACCTGAAGCTCAAAGGCTTGATCGGGCGCGCCGTCACGGTATGGAGAGGGAAGAGAGTCCACGGTGGGCGGGTTGTGGGGGGGACTATGGCAACAAGTAGGCTAGTAGGGCAGGGCTGAGTGGCAGGCGACCATGTGATGTGGGCTGCAGCATCTCGAGAGAGAGAGTTGTCGAGTGGGTGCGCTGTCGTCACTGCGAACTGTGAGGCGGCCAAGATAATCGGCCATCGGCTGCCATGTGCCGCCTTGATTGGCTCCCCTTGGCCGCGCCCACGCCTCGACATTCACTGTCACGCGCTGCATATATCCCACATGGGGGCGCCATGGCACTACAGTGTGCCATCTGCCTCGTATCATGTCTCTGGCACAGAGGAGCATCTTCACCATCAGCCGCCGGTGCGTCCGGAAGCTAGACGATCCTGCATCGACCTGCATCTCAGTTACAGCAACCCTGCCCATCTCGATCGGCACCCGTCATGCATCCGACCGTGACAGGCCGGCCGGCGCTGATTAGATAAGGACCAGCTACGTCACGTGTTTCATCCATGTCACATGCACAGCCATCGACATAGCAACCTGGAATATTGCTTTGACCCTCTCGCCCTCAGCTATGTACATCTATCTGGTCACACACACCCCCTCAGTTTGACATCGCCAGGTGATTGTTTAGACTAGATTCGGGGGTTAGCAAACGTCATGACAGCACAATAGCACCTGGGCACTTACACCTGAGGTCCCAGCCAATCTTGGGTCCTAGCTTAGGCAGCTCCTCAGCCACGCTCTGAACATCCTTGTCACCACGGCCAGAGACACAGATGACAATGTCCTGGTCCTTATTCATCGTCTTGGCCAGCTCAATCGCGCCGTAGACCGCGTGAGACGTCTCCAGCGCGGGGATGATACCCTCCAGCTGCGACAAGAGACGGAAGCCAATAAAGGCCTCGGCGTCGGTGCATGCAATGAACTTTGCCCGGTCGCTGTCCTTCCAGCTCGACAGCTCAGGTCCCACGCCAGGGTAGTCGAGGCCAGCAGACACCGAGTGTGTCTCGCTGATCTGCCCGTGCTGGTTCTGGATCACGTACGTGCGCACGCCGTGAAGAACTCCCTTGGTGCCAGCCGAAAGCGTAGCACTGTGGCGGTCCGTGTCGATGCCATCACCACCAGCTTCGACACCCAGCAGCTTAACCGAAGCGTCCTTGGAAAAGGGGTAGAACATGCCAACCGCGTTACTTCCACCACCCACGCAGGCAACTACCGCGTCAGGGAGCTTGCCGCGCTTGGCCTGCATCTGTTCCTTGGTTTCGTTTCCGATAATCGACTGGAAAGTCCGCACAATCGTGGGGAATGGGTGTGGTCCGATCGCAGATCCAATGATGTAGTGAGTTGTGTCGAGATGAACGACCCAGGCGCGCATGGCCTCGTTGACGGCATCGCGGAGCGTCTGAGATCCAGCCTCGACAGCTACAACCTGCGCACCAAGCAGCTTGATACGGAACACATTCAGAGCCTGGCGTCTGACGTCCTCGGCGCCCATGTAGATGGTGCACTTCATGTTGAACTTGGCGCACACTGTCGCCGTTGCCACACCGTGCTGTCCAGCTCCAGTTTCGGCAATAATCTCAGTCTTTCCAAGTCTCCTGGCAATAAGAACCTGGCCAAGCGCATTGTTGATCTTGTGACTTCCAGTGTGGTTGAGATCCTCTCGCTTCAGCCAGATGTTTGCTCCGCCAGCGTGCTCGGTGAGACGCTCAGCAAGATGCAAATGTCCCGGTCTGCCCATCCATTCGTAATAAGAGCGGTACTCTTCCCAAAACTTGGGGTCTTCAATCGCCGAATTGAAGCCTTCTTCAAGCTCAGAAAGGCAGTCCATGAGCGACTCGGGGACGTATTGACCTCCGAACTCGCCGAAACGGGGTGGGAACTTGTGAGTCTCGTTGAACTCGTTCTTTCCACTGGTGCCATTTGTGTCCTCGGTGTTAAGCATCTCCAGTTGGTCGGCAAGGCCAGGTCCGTTGGGTGTATCCGCATCAGTAATGACCTTGTCCACGTGAACGCCAGTCGGCTCCTTGGCCTCGTTCAAAGTCTCCACAATGCCAACCTCGCGTGTCGTTTCCCTGCTGCTCTTTCCGCAGATTTCATCACAGTACTCTTGTACTGCTTTTGCACCAGTGCCAGGCGCAGCCTTGAGCAGAGTGTGAATAATCTGGCTACCAATAACGACACCTTCAGCAATCTTGCCAACGCTCAAGAAGTGGTCGCGCGTGCTAACACCAAATCCAACCGCTGCTGGCACGTTTCCAGAGTACTTGTGTACACGCTCGAGAAGCTGGGGAAGGGCCGCGTTCATGGTTCCGGTAGCGCCAGTGACGCCCATGCGAGAGACGACGTATATGAAGGAGTCGGCAATCTTGCAGAGGACACGCATCCGGTGCTCCGAGGTAGCGGGTGCAATCAGAGGTACATAGGAAAGGCTATTCGTTGTCGTCAGTCTTGTCTTAGATACAATTGAGTGGCGGACTTACCCATAACTGCGGCAGAAGTTCCTAAAGCGCAGGGCCTCCTCGGGTGGAAGGTCTACCATGATAAAGCCGTTGGCGCCAGCTTCCTTTGCGTCCTGTAGCATCTTCTCCTCGCCGTAGCTCAGCAGAGGGTTGTAGTATCCCATGAGCAGAACGGGTGCCTTGAGCCCCCGCTTTCTCGCATCGCGGATCATTTGGAGGACATCGGTAATCGTAACGCCGTTCTTGAGGGCTTGCTATTGACACAATGTCAGGTCGGAAGGGTTTTTGTGCAGTGTGGCGAATGAGTCAACGTACAGTGTTTGCTGTCTGAATGGCTGGACCGTCTGCGATGGGGTCGGTGAAGGGCATACCGAGCTCAATGATGTCTAGAAACGTCAATTGACTGTTTGGTCGCATCGCGAGCGCAACTCCTCATGGTACATACCGGCGCCGCCCGCCTCCATGGCCATCATGATGTCGGGCGTCTCTTGAGCGGTAGGGAAACCTGCCGTCACATAGGTGATGAGAGCAGACTGCAGGCTGTCAATACCAATTACTTTCCGAGCCTTTACGATAACATACTCTGCCCTCCTTCTTGCATTGCGCAAACGTCTTCTTGATTCCCTCCATGGTTGTTGAATCTTCTAGGTAGAGAAATAAATGTAACGACGAAACAAACTCAGAAATCCAGAGTCCTTATACGAAAGAATTACTGTGAGTCACAGTTTCCAGGGCTGTTGTTGGACACCGAGGCAGATGGGAGGGTGTATGAGTCTTGTGTTCACAATTTATTGAGCCCGAAAGCGGCATGTCGGAGGGGTTGTTGGCCCCGCCAGCGCTGATTGGATGACGTGGCTAAAGGCACAGGCACAATCTCACTCGCTTCTAGAAGGCCGATCCAGCCTCAGCGTTCCAAGTTTTCGGTATCAACGTCATGTGGCGACCATTATGGAAAAATTAACGACATCTTCAACACGGCAGTCGGCATTCGTTGATGATATTCCTTCTAGTAGGACAGATGCATATCGTGATTCTGCCGCGGTCGAAGCCATATCCGTCTTGCAATCATAGGGTGTAATTTGGGGTTTCATCTGTATAGTACTTCTCGGCGCATTTCACACCGACACAAGGAAACTGTGTCATCACTATCAATGCTATCTATATGCGACACCTTTCTCTGTAATTGCGGAGTGAGGGAATACTCTGGGTCTTGTTGACCTAAACATCCTTTTGACAGCTTCTCTTCTGGCTTGTTGTTCTACCTCTGGTATACACAATAGAAGCAAGTAGCCACACCAGCAACCAAAATACTTCAATCTCACGTATTAGGTACTACCTTCACTACGCGCCGTTGGAGTCACGGGTGATCAGATGAGTTTTACTTCTGATTTGTATCTGTTATGCCTACCGAGAATAAACACTACAGCTGCTATTATAAGAATTAACTGGGTATTATTCCTACTCATAGTTTCGTACATTCGGCTGTTGTTGCAAGTTTTCGTCAATACAAGTTACACAGGAATTTCTTCAGCGCCTTGGGAAACTCGCTATCGTAGGAAGCTCAGAGCGGTATTTTCTTATTTCTTATTTCGTACTGCTGTTCGTATGTAAATGCGCCTAGGTAGCACAACAGTAGTCATATCCTCGACGTGCTACATGCCAGAATATTTGAAGTCTGCTTCCCCGGGCAGCGCGTCTACAAGTCATCACTCGTTCCCTTTCATTTCTAACCGGGTAACGGTCCTGCTACCCATACATATCCAAAATTCTTCTTCAGGTCGAATAGTAGACGTTTTGTAATTACGTCTTATTTACAAAGCCTTTTAAGAACCACGTCATGTATGATTCACTATCGAAAGTATGCTAAATGAACTCGCTAGCTGAAAAATAGAAGGAACAGTGATATGAGAGTGGCTTACGCTGTAAGTGATGTGTGGCGTTGTTGCGTTAAGAATACAAGAGGCTTTGTGTTTCTTGTTAGAGGCGCGCTTCTTGAAGACTTGATTCTGAGCGGTGAACAACGACACATTCGTCCCTAACTCAGGCAAAAATTACAACCACCGTAATTCCTCTATTACACCTGCTACCATATAGCCTGTCTACTTGACAACTATGGCTGGCCGTATATTGTCCTCAGCCTACGGTCCTAGTAGCATGTGCAGCCATGCCATCTAACTCCAGCCGTTCGCACTCTACTGACTCCATGTCATTCGTGCTTCCTGCTTCGTCTTCATTGCACTCTACTCTTCTTGAGCCTCCCTGATATGTGTTGTAAGAGATTCACCCGGTTTGCCCGCTGAGCTCAAGAACCGTGAAACCGTCATGAACGTATGAGGCTCGTTCTATCTTCGCAGGTCTGTCGGTCAGAAGAATCTTGCAGCCTGAAGTTGTTAGACGGCTAACCTTGACTATTGGTCATCTGGACTTACCAACCTTTAACACCATCTGGAGGCTCTGTACAGCGTGTTCAATATGAACAGTTCAAAGGTTTGCGGTTGTTCCAAAATTTGGGATGGAAGTCAACCAGACCATCTGTGATCGGAATGCCGTATTTTCTGGGTTGGGTGCCTAGTTAAGGTTTCACCACCATGACAGGTGGCGGGAGCTGTCCGCTTTCGAGTCTTGCAGATACCAAGGTAACGGCATTGCAACAGCATGGCGTTCATAGGAAGATCTCTATCGCGTTCCATATCTCTTATGAAGTATGCCCCATTCTGAGTCAAAGTATCGCCCGAATCCTCGGATCTCACACATGCGATTGTAGCACTTCTGGCAAAGTTGATTCCGGAATCTGGTTCTCTCGCAACGCCCATCTCGTCTTGGATCCTTTTCCCAACTCGGATCGGGTTGCCCATACTTGTCTACCGGTCCAATCTTCCAGTTGGCATCGATGCGTCTCCTTAGCCTTGGGTCGTCGAACACACATGGAAAGCCAAGTCGGTCACCGTCAAATTTTTCGAGCCATGGGCAGTTTTGTTCCTTTGCCTTACGATAGCATCGCGCGCATAACTGTCCACGATAGCGTACTGTGCCACAAAGACGTGAGTCCTTGGGATTAAAGCTGCGGCGCCAGCTGTGGGCGTGGTATTCTGGGTCCTTACAAGCACACAGAAACGGCCAGCCTTTTCTGATTCGCTCCGCAGACTCCAGTTCGAGCTGTTGTTTGTATGCATCAATGAGCTGGTTGACGGATTCAGTGTCTGGTTGCGTCTCTGATCGCTTATACAGCTCGTCAAAGCTCATATTCTTACACCATGAGCATATTTCTGGGCCTCTTTCTTGCCCTTCTGGACAAGAGTCACAAGAAGCGCCAAATACGCAGTGAGTCCTTGGAGGTGGTGCCAACATGGTAAGCAACTATACAGTGGCCAACCTGACGGCGTTAGTAACAATACTGCCGTGAAAGAGTTTACTTACCCAAAGTAGATACCTCCCAGTTATGTAGGATCGGAGTTCAAAAGTGTGTTGTATCCCTCCACATCGTCGTCGGATCCCTCACTGCCCTCCTCCGAGCTTGCCGGCCTAGTTACGACTTTGTCTGCTACCTCATGGCAGAGCCCAGTCGGCGTGAAATACTGCAAGATCCGGATTTTTCGAAGTCGTCTCCTCCAGCACTTGGGACAAGCAGTGCCTTTTCTACGGACAGAAGGGCAGTCGAGTCGGGTGCCACGGAGGTTCAAGTCGAGTAATCGCCACCGACAATGCTGGAAATCAGGATCCTCAAAAGCGCATAGATAGCGGCCGCGCGCTTCGATGTTTCGTTTTAAAACTTGTTTACGAGTGGTTTCTTCGTTGATTGTTGTAATAGCCAAAGAGCTGGAGTTTGCCCACACACGGAGTTGTTGTGGATCGTGTCGTTGAAGACAGTCAGGGCAGACACGGTGAGGAACCTGGACTTTCTTGCCAATGCCGAGACAATGAAATCCAGTGACGCATTCAACGATTGGCGGGGGTTTGAATAGCGAGTCGGAAATTGAAGACATTGGCTGGTGCCGAGGATATGGTAGCCTGAAGTTCCGCGCTCGACTCCTTTACGTTTAGTTCAACGTCCTTGCATCGCGCCTTGTGTAACTTGGTGCTATTTCCGGTACGGGCCTTGGTGATGTCCAATCTGGTATTCCTGACTATTGTGCCACATGATGAAATGATTTGTAGGAGGAAGCGTTTGTCAGGCACAATTGGGTTGCATTTTGCACGCGACGGAAAAAGGATGTCGGACAAGCGGATTGCCCGTTTCCGAGGGCATGAGTAGCAGCCAATGCAACGAAGCGAGCACTTTCAGACGCGGCAAGCTATGGTCACATTGATGGAAGCTTCTTGTGGCGTAGAAGCTGTCCGACGATTCGGCTCGATAATAATGACTTGGCGGCCTGCGGCCCTGATCAGCTCGGTTGGCTAACGAGCGTTGTGGCCAAACCACCCCCTTGGACCAATTGGGTACTACCCGTAACGAGATGCACTTGGACGCCATAGCAGATGTTATGATGCATTTTTGCCTAAAGCTATGATCACTCTAGGGTGTGAGTTTTGCGGTCAAAGCAAGATCCAGAATATCGGCCGGCTCGTATATCATCGTAGCTGAGCCGGATCTCACATACAGCTCTGATGTTAGCGGTTTCATTCGCTGGCGAGGACTGGGAAATAGTGGCGTTCAGAAGAACTTTGTAGTATGACTGCCGAATCTCCGAAGGCTGAAACTCGCCGTGATTCGATGATGCCATGATAAAGTTTCGCTTCTCAAATCCTAAACGTTGCTGAAGATCATCGTGCACGTGCTAAGACCTTGCTGATGAAGCCCAAGCTACTGACTCGTCCCGGTCCATCCGCATCGCAGTGTGACCAAATATGCGTCGTTATCTGAAACCTTGTACGATGATTCCGTCTTTACAGTACTCTTGCAAACGCTGCACAGCCTCTTGTACGCGATGTGATCGAGCGATCGTAAGTATTCGATCAATTATCTCCTTGTGGCGCCGTGTGCCGATCGGCTAGGTAGGTACATAGTTCAGAAAAACGACCTTTGCATACCGATTTCACCTGAGCACTAATCGTCGGAACCTTGAGTCACATTCTCTTTGATGTGATTCAAGAATACAATCAAACAGCCAATCTGCTGCCGTTGTGCAGGCATGTACTCTAGCGTCACTTCTTGCCCATGGTAAAATGCCGCCGAAACGACTACGGAATCTTCACAGGTCACCACTATATTGCTACAACTGGATCCAGCAAGGTGCCATGTGTTGTGCAAAACCAACAAAGAGTTGGGGTAATTTGACCAAAGCTGCAGGTTGCCACAGTGGACCCATGTTGGCATGTTGACCTTGCCTGAAGCAACAATACAATGCTACTGTAGAGCATATAACTGCGTGTGTAGTGTAGTACGATCGTCCAAAGCGATATGAGGATACTCAAGGGTGGGCTCCGACGTGTAATTTGTGCAACCAATTACTCCTGTCTGTTTGCACTGTTGTATGCCCAACCCTGAAGGAGTTGTGTACTGCAAACCTGGTGTGTTGGTGGCCTTAACGGACGGCTGGTAGTAACGACACCACCGAGGAAAAAAAATGGTCGCGTGCGTCAAGCGATACTGTAAATGCCACTGTCAATCTATCAAAGGCAGACATTGTACAATGCACCAAGGACTCTTGCTTGATTCATAGGCGTCAAGGATAGGAGTTGCATAATTTACTTGTTCCGCACTTGAGCTAAACAGTATTTATCCAGTGGCCTTTTTGTGAGGGCACTGTTTCGTGACTGCGGGGAAAGCCGCACCGAGGCTGGCTGAAGCACGGCCAAGAAGCAACAGCGGAAAAAGCTACATCATGATTTGTTCGTTGCTTGCCGTCGTGTTGGGCTTGCGTGTAAGTAGTGCAGGGAGCGATCATGTCACTACGCAGGGCTGATGTCACGTACTTCCAAGGCCAACAGGCTAGTATGTACACGGGCATAATATCCCGTGACCGTTGTCTCCAATTAGAGGTCTTGTGCAGTCAGCTGGAATACGCACGCTGCGGTCTCACTTATTTTTTTCATGCTCCTGTCCGTCCGACTCGCTCCCGGAGGTTAAGGATTGCTGTGGCAACTGCACGTCGGTCAGGGCTCGGCAAGGCTGTTTGTCGCCTCAGGCAAAGGGATGTATGTAGGTGTACAATTGTGTATGCAAGGAGTCGGGATCTTCAACACCCTTGTTAAGGTGGCATTGCGCAGAGACCTTTGACCTCAGCGGCGAAGAAAACATGACAAGGTGAAGGTCTGTTCTTTTGACGCGCGGCTGAAATCAACAATGGCCCTGAAGCACGGACCGTGCATCCTTGCGCGTTCATTCAATGAAAACATGTGCAACGACGCGCAACCATCACAAAGCATCCCGAGCCATACAAGCGGATACGTCACGGTACGAGCCGTAAGACTCTCATAACCTGTTGCCAATCCGCCCATTAGAATAAAAAGACGAGGCTGGCTGAATGCTTTGGGGCTCCAGCTTCCTTCTTCGGGGCCGCTCTGCCCCTGAGAGCACACCACCACCACCACCACTTGGCAGCGCCGATGAGGCATCCGATGACGAGGCTGCGCCCTCGGAAATTCGGCAAATCGATGCTTCAGAGCTGCAGCCGACCATTGTTTTTGACGACAGTGGTGACTCCATCTTGGTGTTAGGGACCGATTCGTCTGGTTACCAACCAGTTCAGGTGTCGAGGACGGCCATGATACTGGCCAGTCCTGTCTGGAGGAAAGTATTCGAGCGCCATTGGAACGAGAACGGAACAGCCGCAGTACCGTTACCCGATGAAGAGCTAGACGCGATGCACATAGTGCTTCGCATAGCTCATCTTCGCTTCCACGAACTGCCTAAGAAGAACGGACTTGACATGGATGCACTTCTCCAGCTTTCAGTCGTGTGTGATAGGTATGACATTGTCAAGTTGGTCCGACCATTTTTGGATCTATACGGTTGGGCTCAGTGCCACTACCCTGATACCACTTCGGGAGAGCGATGCCACCCGGCCTGGTTCTTTGTAGCATGGACTTTCGGGTACAAGGACAGCTTCCAAAATCTCGCCAAGTTTGTCGTCAAGAGGACTGGTTTGGATCAACGAGGCAATGCGATGATGGACAGCGGCCAGGCATTCCCGCTTCACATGCCACCAGCGCTTCTTGGTAAGTCACCTTGCCGTCTTGTTCCGATCTTTTCGAATTATGCTGACATCTGCCAAGAACGTATACTGGAAATCCGGGAGACCGCTCTGACAGCCATGCTAGACGTTCTGTATGACATTTTGGACGACATCACTCACGTCTATGTATGTCAGGTGGATGAGTCCTGTGAGCCCAAGTGTCGTGCCATGGTCTTGGGCTCATTCGTCTCTTTCCTCTTGGAGAAGAACCTTTACCCTATACGTCGCGCCGCTTCTGAGACCTCACTGAGCATTCAGCAGCTGTATGATTATGCAAACGCGGCCGAGATACTTACCTTCGAATCGCACGACTATGCAGAAATGGTAGCTCATGTAAAGCGTACCAACTGCGATCCCACCAAAGCCACAGCCGACACTTTCAAACATCAAGGTGGCCTTACTCTTCATAGAAAATGCTTTGGAGCCTTTCATCTTCGAACGAAGCTTCGAGCGATTTATTCGGACATCGAATCGGCTGTGCTCCCATCTCACATACAGCATATGGATGAGCAGGCCGCAAAGTAGATTGATCCGGTGTAGTCTACGATAGCGAGCGCAATGCTTCGTAGTTGATTGTCGTTAAAAAAGGTCGCTAGACGCTGAGGGCGACTTTATTCCAGCTAGCTCACTTTTTTCCACCCGCACGCTCGATGAGCCGCTACTGGTGTTGCTCTGGGTGATTCTGGATCTTGAGTAAGCACCATCTCGCGGGCTTAGAGGAGGGAAGATTCCTTGCAAACCCGCTCGGGCAACCCCACACCATTGGCATGCGATCGATTTACAGCAAGCGGGACGAAATTTGTTCATCGCAAGGCCTATCTGCTTGTTCACGGTTGTTGACGCGACGTTCACGCTAACGCGTTGAAGAACACCACCCCGCTTTGCGGTAGGTAAACACTTGGTACTTGGCAACCGTTTCTTCGACCTTCCGAATGTAGGCAGTCGAACTTCAACAACCCGAATCTAATGTATTCAAAGATGCAGCCAAGAATGCGAACCCTGATGTTACCAGGTCATGGCAAAAATGATAAGGCTAGAAATGGTTAATTAACGCTTGGAAGGTTTGGCATTCAGCATATCCCCACGTAAATAAATACCTCGACGTACATGCTTGGTACTTTCTACAGTAGGAATACTCATATCGAAATGTTCCCACCCGCTCGCTTTGCAGTTCCTACGCTGCTGGTACTGGCAGCTCCCACTTTCGCTCAGCTCCAGTCTGAACCTGCTAGTCTTAAAGTGCTCAAGTCGCGCTTCGGAGATGGTGTAACAGTCACGTATAAAGAGGTACGGATCCAATAGGACAAGTCAATACACGTCCCAGTTAGATTCCTCTAACAGGGATCTTTAGAACACACTTTGTGAGACCACACCAGGTGTTAAGTCTTACTCTGGTTATGTTCATCTACCCCCTGGAACTGCAGACTTGGGTCAAGGACAAGACTACCCCATCAACACTGTAAGCCATATGTTGCGACGGCCCTTTTGGCATGATCTGAATCGGTGATAGTTCTTCTGGTTCTTTGAAGCTCGCAATGATCCCGCCAACGCGCCCCTCACAATCTGGTTGAACGGCGGACCGGGATCGTCGTCCATGTATGGATTACTTGAGGAAAATGGACCATGTTACGCGAATCCAGACTCGAATTCTACTAGACCAGCAGAATGGAGCTGGAATGAAGCATCGAACATGCTCTACCTCGACCAGCCAGTGCAGGTTGGCTTGTGAGTGTTAACTCTTCCAAGCTATCGGCTATGTGTCAGCTAATCATAGATTCCCAGTTCGTACGATACTTTGCAGAATGTCACCAGGAACCTTGCCACTGGAGAGGTCCGGCTATTGAGTGACAATACCCCTGTTCCTGAGCAAAACACTACTTTCCTTACTGGCACATATCCTAGTCGTGACCCTAACACCACGACTTTTGGTAGTGTCAACGGAGCAATAGCAGCATGGGAGTTTGCACAGGCTTGGTTCCAGGAATTCCCTCACATCGTGCCCAATGACACGCGCATTAGCCTTGCTGCTCAGTCGTACGGTGGCCGTTATGGACCCGCTATGATGTCTTTCTGGGAAGAACAAAATCAACGGATTGAAAACGGCACTCTGACTGAAGGCTATGTTATGCACTTGGATACCCTGCTCCTTATCTCCGGCTGCATCGACCGCTATATCCAGTTTCCTTACTATCCTCAACAAGCGTACCAAGGCAATGGATATGGAATCGAAGCTGTCAACGAAACAATCTACAATGGCATGGTCAATGCCATTCCTGAATGTCTGGAGAGGATCCAGAAGTGCCGCGATGCTGCTGCTGTGTCTGATCCCGAAAACCTGGGTATTGACGCTGGAGTCAACGATATTTGCGAGGACGCCGAGACATTTTGCCGCGCAAGAATAGTCACTCCATACAACAACTATGCGGGCCGCGACTACTATGACATTTCCACGCCATCGCCTCCGCCTTTCCCACCACCATTTCATGAAGGGTATTTGAACCGTGAATGGGTCCAAGCAGAGCTCGGTGTGCCACTCAACTGGACGGGCAGCTCCCCACAGGCTTCAGCGGCCTATCGTGGCATCGGTGACTACCCGCGTGATGGTTGGGTCGAAGATCTCGGCTTTCTCCTCGACAATGGGATCAAAGTGTCACTAGTGTACGGTGATCTTGACTTTGCATGCCCCGTGAGTACCTTTTTCCCAACCCAACCCAACCCTTGAAGCTGTGTCACTAACAAAAAGACCTTGCAGTGGGGCGGTGGTGATGCCGTGGCCAGAGCAATCAACTGGACAGGGTCCGCCGGGTATGCATCTGCGCAGTACGCCGAGATCCAAACAAACGACTCCTATGTCGGCGGCCTCGTCCGCCAATACGGAAACTTGAGTTACATCCGCACCTACCAAGCCGGTCATGCCATCCCTGCCTACCAGCCCGAGACAGCCTTCAGGATCTTCACCCGTGCCCTATTCAACCTCGATATTGCTACTGGTACCGAGTCGACTGCTGGCACGGATGAGGCGAGCACGTACATGAGCACAGGGCGGCCGGATCCAAATGTGCAGTTTGAGGCGTATACTACCGACGCCCTGAGGTACTGTTACATCTGGGATCTTAGCTCGTGCACAGAAGACCAGGTCGATGCCGTCCTGGACGGGTCCGCCGAAATCTGCCAATATCTGGTCGTGGATGCTAACTCGACGCAATTGTTTCCAGAGGTGATTGCCGGGTGCCGTGCTGGGGCCGGTGGCAACAGCAGTATTTCCTCTGGTGTTAGCTTTTAACTGTCACAACGAATGATAATCTACCAGAGCCCTTGACAATGCTTCCGCGGTACGTTTCAGAGGATGAATGAGATGTGCGGAGACTTTGGTAACTAGGGGTTGATTTTCACGCTGGATTCTTTCTTCATCATTGCCGACAAAACAATCACAAATGTTGCGTGAAACGTTAACGTAATTGCATACTTTCATCCCTGCTTTTTCAAAACTCACGACTCCAAGAATTCCCAATTTCTTGATCGGTGAACCTGTGGCGAGACGGAGACGATAGGGTTGCCCTTATTTTGGTTGTTTTTTCCCAGGGTTCAGACAGCGGGTAAAAGGATAGAAAAAGCAATTCACAAGATACACGTTCCGATCCCGAGATTATGGATTTACTCGAGTCATATCTACAAGCTAGTACAAGAAAAAGCAAGCCAGGTCGGTGAAAAAGAAGAGACCTAATGATTAATCGTCTCCAAGATTGACACCGCCAAACTTCTCTGCCTTCTTCCTCTGTAACATGTCCGCATCAGAAACGACTACGTCGCCACCACCTCCACCGCGATTGTGCTTCTCGTTGCCCTCTGAGTGTGCTGTCGTGCCACCATTGATCTTACTATGATCTTTTTTCCCGCTATCGGCTCCATGCGCTTCACGTGCTCCATGGCCCTGACCAAACGAACCCTTGCCGCCCTCATGCTCTTGACTCTTCTGGCCTCCATTCTGACCAGCACTATGCCCCGCATGACTCTTTGCATTTGCACCATTGTGCCCACTGTTCTCCTCATCATCGCCTAGGTTAACGCCCCCAAACTTCTCCGCCTTCTTCCTCTGCAACATGTCCGCATCATGCGCTACGCCGCCATCACCCTGACCGCTCTCATGCTGCTTACTCTTGTCCCCTTCCAGCGTCGCCCGTCCATGCATCATCTCCACATCGGCATGGCCGCCGCCACTCCTCTTCTCCGACACGTCCTTGCCACTATGCACCACGGCATCCTGGACGCGCTTCTCCCTCGCCCTCGCCTCCTGTTCACCCGTCTTCGCGGTCGCAATGTCGATCTCGTCTTTATCTAGCTTTGTGAATTTCTGCTCGATATGCGAAGAGCGGTCTGGCGAGGCGTGGTGCGGTTCAGAGCGCTTTTTGGATTCGGAGGTCTCAGAGGTAGATGTGTGCGGCTCGTTCACACCGTATTGCTCCGATGCGCTGGATACAGGGGCTGCAGCGCCGCCGCCGGAGAGGCCGGGGAGAGCTGTAGGGCGGTTAGTGAGATGCTGGTTTGTTGTACAAGAATGTCATGTATGTTCAGGCGTTATGGTATGGGAATCCCGGGGGAAATAAGAGCAATGACCTACTGTCTCCTTTCTCGCTCTCAGGCATAGGTGCAACATGCTTGGTGTGTTGGAGTGAAGCCTGTGTTTACGCTTGTAAGCAGGCTGTTGTTTACAAAACACGTTTAAGTGAACATAGCTCGAAGGGCTTTGGTTTATAGACATACATCTCCTGTAGTACCGTGGAGAATCTCGTGACCCTCAATGGGGCCATTGTCACTGGATCCGTCTCCGTTACGAGGCATTTTGAGAATCAAATTGTGCTAATGGTCTTGGATGGTGATGTGATCGTGTATTGTTGTAACACGTGTATGTGTTTGTGCTCAAGTACAGGTAAAGAGATTTGAAGCAAGATACCTTCCTTTTCTTTTCTACCCCATGACGCCTTATATTCCAACTACGACTACCTACTTGTCTGCTTGAAAGTTGGCAATCGCGTGGCTTTCATTTCATGACCAAGCGACGTCATAGTCCGTTTCGTACCACTATGACACTAATAGACGCCACTCAACAACCACGGAGCAAGCCCCGATGCTACTATGACACGTACCGTTCCAGCTCCTTTTCGCACATGCAAGCCCATCAGTTGTTTTCCGGTAAGTAGCTGCGGGGCCAAATACGTAGAAGTTCACTAGGATCGATCGCTACATGGCGTTCAAATATCTGGTTGTTGATGTTTCGTAATGTTTAGATTGCAATTCCTAGCAACGGATGCATTTATACAATTCAGGATATTAGAAAACCATAAAAACGAAAACAGGACTGGTGCATTGGTACTGGTAAAAAGGTAGACTCAATAAACAACCTTGTTCTCCCAGAGAGGCGCCTGTCGTACATTGTTAGCATCCCATTCCACCTTGCCCTTCTCATTCATGGTCGCGTCCTCATCTGTGATCTGGATTCCATAGCTACTGAGGCTATCTCGAAGTTCAGTAACTTCGCGCGTGCTTATGCCGGCGCGATCTCTTGGAAGCCAAATGACGTCCTGTCGTTCTTCCAAGGCTGGGTGCAGATAGGCCTCTAGAACCTCTTTCTCCGTGTATGGTGGAACGGTTTGACAGAACCGAGTGTCCAAGGATGCGGAGATATCACTGACAGATAGTCGGTGTGGAGTGAATATCTTCTTCAATAATGATTGACGTGGGGGCGAGTTCGCAGGAGACGCTATGCCGGAAACTTCAGATCCGTTGGTTGCTCGCTGCTCGTCATTGTAGCGCGAGACAAGAGCCTGATCAGATCTATGATCATGTTTGTTGTTTCCAGTGTGCGTGCGGCTGCTCTTGACTGCATTCCCAGCTTCGGTGTCGTTCTGCTGCCTGGGGTGCTCTGAGTTGCCGACCAAGTCCAATTGCTTTACTTTTCTCTTCATGAATATGTGGAAAATGATGGTGGCTACAATAAGAACCACCTGGAGCACAGTTGGCCCAATAGAATTGAGGTTTCCACCAATACCAATACCAAAAAGACCCAGTAGGCAAAGCTGTCCGAGGTAGACTCCAACCATGAGCTGCTCCAAAGCGCGCGCATAGAAACCGCCCTTAGTGTCAATGTGAGTGTCGTGGACATATAGCATGTTGTATCGGTACGCAGCGTAAATGAGTCCCAAACCGATCGTTGCAAAGCCCAACACGAGTGGTGCGATCGCCGCATACGAGAGGGCAATGACCCCCAAGTTTGTGAATACAGGGTATTCTGCACCCCATGATGGCTCAGAGAATGTCACATAGCGAGTATACTTCTTCCTGGGCGTTTTAGCGAACTTGCTTAAGATAAACACACCTACCAAGCCCATCAAGTTGAAAAGATACTTTGAAGACATGGCCAGACCGTAGAGAATGAAGTAGGATACGTAGAAGTTTGAAGCCTTTGGCAGGTTCTTGGACAGCAATTTAATGGCGATTGGTGGGTTCGAGACGATTTGGCTGGCGACTGCTGCGGCAGCCGAAGTGAAGGTGGTAATCAAGAAGACCTGAATTACCTGGAACGCAAAGTACCACTTCTGAGTTTGTTGCTCGACCTGAGAGACGGTGACTGCACCAGCAAGTTTGGCAACCACTGCGAAAGTGTTAGTCGGGAGAATTACAGCGACTTCAGACTCGATAACGTACAGCGACAGATGATCGGCACCAAAGCCATGAGGATAGCGAGGGCCACTACGGGCAAAAGTCCCGTTACAACACCAAGAATAACCTGAGGAATGTCATTGATGAATGACAAGAACGGTACATTCTCGGTTAGGTAGTTGATATTACTAATAGCACCGACCACAGCAACGGGGATAGCCCAGAATATTATCAAGGCTGAGATGAAGATGTTCGCGATGACGCGACGTAGAAATCGACTCTTGGAGCTCATTTTGAGGTTCTTCCAGATGACCTCCTCCGGTAAGACTCCCATTTGCCTGGAGCTGAATTTGATGGGTCTGCGATGATGATTCGCGTTGAAGGCAGCCTCGGCGGCAGCAACCGTATCAAACTCGATGAACACAGCGCTGACCAGCTTTTCTTTTCCGGTGAGATGTGATCGCTGCTTTTGCTGAATTTTCGGAAGCAAGCCTTTGATCTCATTGCGGTAGTAAACAATCGAGTCAACTTTGTGACCGATCAGGAACTTGGTCCTGTTCGTTGGTCGTAGTACCGCGACATCTTTTTCCTTTTGTCCACCCTTCTTTGATTGTTGTTTATTAACATTCTGCATGTATTTTGTCTCGCTAGCTTCAAGTTGCATGATGGCCTTCTCGAGGTCTGCGACATCATCGTCTAAATCATCTACATCTGGTACGAGCCAGATTTGAGCAATGCTGGGGAACATGCCGTGTAAAGTTTCAAGTGATAAAGACTCTTGTGGGACATCGGTAAAGAGGACCGTACGCTGTGAGATTCGACTCGAATTCCATGCAGTCAAGCAGTAGGCCTTTCGGAGCTTAGTCAGGTACATCATTTCTCTGCCGATGAGAAACAAAACCCAGCCAAAGAACACCCAAGCAATCAATGCGTGAGCGAAGTAGCGCGTTTGGTTTTCGACATTGGAGAAGCTTAGAATGTCCAGACCGGACTCACCGCCTCCCCCTGTGGCATTGACGGGAAAGAGAACCGGCCAGGTGATAACAGCACCACCAAAGGCCATCAAGGTGAGTACCTTGAGGAATCGAATGTAGAGATAAGCATCCAGAGAGTGGTGATTGAGGACATATTCATCACTCAATTCAGTGAAATTCTTGATCCAGCCTAAGAAACCCTGGCCTGCTGGAGGTGTTTTCTCACTAAGAAGGTTGTTAGCATGTATTCGTCATCCGGAAAACAAGAGAGGCACACTCTTCTGAAAGTACGTCACTATGTGCTCGTGGAGCGTAGAGGCCCTTCTGTTTACTTCGTAGCAGTAGGAATACCGCAACCAGAACAACCGCGAGGATCAAAGTGGGCACCAGAGTCGAGACGAGGGCAGACACTGAGGACCCTTCACCACGATTACTGCCTTGTTGCTGAGCCATAGTGATTGTGCGGTGGATGGAATGCAGCGTAACAGGTTGCGAACCCAGTGACTACGAGGCGGAGCCTCGTCTTATGTAGTTGGCGCATCATACTATGTAATTGTGAGTCTTCCTGTGCAATTGGCGCATGTGCAGTAGCCACAAACAAAGAGACTTGAACCATGACCACCAAAGTCTGGAAAGGTTCCATAGAACAGCTCATGTCATAGTGCATGATTCGGCACTGAAGTTCCGACTAGTGGCCTGGCGGTTGTTCGAGCCTCGGACAACATGTGAAGCAGGGGAAAGAGAGGCGAGTGCGGAGTGCTATGCGGAGAGGCTGAGAGGCGGGATGGGTTGAACTAGGCGGCGCCTCAATTGCGTCGTCACAGGGTCGCGCCATGGCACTTCGCAAAGCTTGTAGTTAAGTGGGCATGTAGCGGTAATGAGGAACTAGCATGGTGTGCCGTCATTTGCATTTTCGCAACGGCTGTGGTTACTTTCGCTAGCACTGCATGAACTGCAGCGTTATTCCACGTGTGCCGTTTGCATGCAGAGAGTTGCTGCTCACCAAGGGAGAGCGTAGCCGCGCAATCACGTTAGCCTTGTTGAGATTCAAGGAAGAAATGTCCGAACAGTTATGTAATAATACAGTTGAATACTATACACTAAAATAAGTGCTATATCGGAAACCAAACGGCCATTATCTCAACTCATCAGCAACCTGGTCACAGCACCAACGTTCAGTGTCCTCAGATCACTGTAGTGCTGGCCCGTACCCAAGAAAACGACAGGGATTCCCGTCGCGTGTACCATAGACACCAGCGTCCCGACCATATCGCCCACTGTATCGCACTTGGAAATGACGAAGCCGTCGAGGTTCCTCCCTGGCCCAAATGATGCGTTAAAGTTGCGCGCTTGGGCAACGGAATCTGTGCCGACGAGCGCTTCGCCAACCATCAGAATCTTGTCAGGGTTGGCCAGTTTTCCAAACTTCTCCAATGACGACATGAGACGCTGATCGTTGTGCCGTCGCCCGGCAGTATCGATGAGCACCACGTTGAAGTTGTTCTTGGACGCGAAAGTTACGGCATCGGCGGCAATGTTAGCAGCGTCCTTGCCATAGCCCTTCTCGAACAAATCTACATGCCCGCCTTCTCTTTGGGATAGCTCTTTTAAACGATCCACGTGTACCCGCAGTTGCTCCACAGCACCCGAACGGAAAGTGTCAGCTGCCGCAATGAGGACGCGGTGATGGTTCTGGAGCAAGAAAAACGCAATCTTGGAGAGATTGGTAGACTTTCCAACTCCATTAACGCCCACAATCGAGAGCACGTATGGGCGGGTACTGGTAGAGTTTGTGTGTTGGATCTCGCGAAGCAAGTCAAGAGAGGATGTTGGAGTAAGTATCTTGGTGAGGGCCTTTTCCATTGACGATTTGATCGTTGTCTCGATGGCTAGACGACAGCGTTAGTATAGAGGCTTGGCCAAGGGGGAGATGCGGGTATGACTGACTGGTAAAGCTGGGAGTCTTCATGCCCACTAGATCACGCTCTACACTCTCGCAGAGTCGCACAGCCGCTTCACGTGCAACGTTCTTGCGCAGCAGATGCTCTTCCATACCCTTGAGAGGTTTCGCTAAATCTTCCTTTGTCAGAGTCTTGCCGCCCACGACGTTCCTAAACAGGCCGCCAATTGCGCCTAGGCTCGACCCAACCAGTCCGGCAGATGCAGCGGGAGCGTCCTTGTCCTTTTTCGCGTTTTGAGCTGCAATAATAGCATCCATCTCGTCGTCTAAATCTTTGAGCACAAACTCGCCCTTCTTGGTCTTGTGACCCCACGTCTCCTGCTTGATTTCCTCCAGTGCCTCGTTTCCTGACGCGTCGGCCTGTGCATCTGATTGCGAGTAGTCGAGGATGGAATCGTCCTCCTCTTCCGCACCAAACTCGCCCCACACCCTGCCTTTCTTTGCAGAGCCCTTGGCCTTCTTCTTTGCCGATGCCTCGTCGCCCGAGGATACAGGCGCAGAACTGAAGGCCGACGCTTTCTTCTTGTCTCTCCGCGACATTTTACCACCAATTGGTCTTTGCTTGCCAGTCAGCAATTGACTGTGTGCTGGTGTGGTCGGTCTCGACGTATCTGGGGTAGGGACCGGAGTCGAATCGGCGCTCGTATCGTACAAAGGCCGCTGGGGTTTTTGCAGCGCCGCTGGCTTCGGCGCAGTCTCGTCAGCGCTTTCATTGTCTGTACTCGACTCGGGTGTGGTGAGCTTGATGCTGGGGGCACCAGAGTCGCTTGCGCCCTCCAACTCGTGCAGCTGGCGATCAAAGTAGGAGCCGAATTTGTCGCAGTTGATGGCGCTGCCGTTCCCTGCCTTGATCTTGTCTCCGTAAAGTCCGACAAAGAGAGCGCGGACATTATCGAGAAGCCTGTCTATCCATGTGAGGTGGACGAGGCTTTGGTATACGGCCTAGGGTTGTGTTAGCAAGCGCGCATATTGAAAAGGCACTGGCGCCACATTTGCCATGCCATGCCCAAGGGGGGATGTCGTGGTGAAGACATACTACAAAGATGAGCCCCACGTCCTTTGCTGCCGTCCACTTGAGTGTGTAGCCCTCCTTCCTGTACGCTGGTTTTGAGCCGGCATCTTCAGACTGCGGCTGTATGCGCTCCTCGATGAAAACGTCTCGTATCAGGCTGTTGATGACGTTGGCGCCGACGGGGACATATGTGCGGGACCACAGGACGACGCCGGATGTCGTCAGTATCTCAAACGTGTCGAGCATTGCGAGAGCCTGTGGACGTGTGGGGTAGTGGCAGAGAAGAGGGGACGTGGCTGCGGTGGGTGCGGGCAACCCATTCACGTATGACGAACGGCCGTGCGCCGCCGCCGCCGCCTCTTGCCAGATGGTCGGAACTCGGACGTGTGCGCTCAACTCAACCACGACCAGCGCAAAGCTCCCAGGCAGAAATTCACCCACCAACTATACCACCCCAATCCACCACCACCAGATAGCCTCCGCCTGCCAGCCGTCGTTCCATCTCGCCTTCCACCTTCCACGGCGATTGCCTGTCCCGCCCTCACGCGTAACCATGCAGCGTCCCAACTACAACAATCCTCCGCCCGCGCATTCACCACCTCGTACGTCTTTCCCCTCGGATACCAATTACCTCCTCCTTTGCACCCAACTACGGCTCCGCTAACATGCACTCCTCGCAGTCCATCATCCAATCCCACAACATGTCTCCACAGTCCCCCAACTGCGATCACCACCTCCCCCGCAGCCCCCCTCGCAACCGCAGAGTGGATATGGATACGGACAGCAGGGCGGCGGCATGCCAGCCCAGCAAGGAGGCTACAACCTGCATCCCTCGTTTGGCGGCTTCATCAATGATCCCACGGCACAGCTGGGCTTCCAGATGGGAAAGAGCGCTGTGGATGCGGGTCAGCAATACGTAGAGCAGAATGTATGTCGACTTGCGCCCAGAGCAATTGCTCACGAGACGTGCCTTTCAGTGTCGGTGCACAGCTAACACTCGGTTCAGTTTGGACGCTTCGTATCTGTCTCGGCCCTGAAGCACTACTTCAACGTAACAAATTCCTACGTCCTCACTAAATTACGCATCATCCTCGTCCCATGGTGGCATCGGCCCTGGTCTCGCCAGCAGCGCCATGGCTCTGATCCTTCCTCGGCTTCGGCCGCACTGCTCTACCAACCTCCTCGCGAAGACGTCAACTCGCCCGACATGTACATCCCGACAATGGCTCTGGTAACCTATATCCTCCTCTCGACCCTGCTTGCAGGACTGAGAGGCGCCTTCCATCCGGAGCTGCTAGGCTACACCGCGACTGTCGCAATCTCTGTTACCCTGCTTGAGATCCTCATCATCAGGACCGGCACCTTCTTACTCGCCATTAGCAGCTCATCCCAGCTCCTCGACCTCGTCGCCTATAGCGGATACAAGTTCGTCCACGTTATTGTATCCCTGCTTCTGACACACTTTGCTTCATGGCTGGGAATGGGCGGCACAATGGTCAACTGGATCATTTTCCTCTATTGCTTCAGCGCAAACGCCTTTTTCCTTCTTCGCAGCTTGAGATATGTCCTACTGCCCGATCAGACCGGCCAAGGAAACTTTGGAGGCCCTGCAGCCTCAGGATACACGGTTGCCAAGAGCCAAAAGAACAGGAGAACGCAGTTTTTGTTCGTCTACAGCTACGTGGTCCAGTTTGGCTTCATGATGTGGTTGACTAGGGTATAAACGGTGGAAATGGGGTCATCATCTTCTACCGTTGGATTGTGCGACTTTGCCGCTAAGGCTGAGTCCTATTGTTCGTATTACATTGTGAGCGTTGAGCCCTTTCCATGTCATTTTCCTCGCAATCTCATGTATCAAGTGTTACTCTATCAGTAGAAGTTATATACAGCCTGGATAAATACAAGACGCTAGGCCTACTGCATGCGACCCGAACAGCTATCTTGTGCCACACTGGACACAGCTATTCCTGTTCAGCTTACCTTGATACGAGGCACTAGAGTAGGGCATTATGACCTTGCATACGTGCATTGAACCGTGGTATAGTCGGTACTATATCTTAGTAATCTTCAAGATGCCAAAGGAGCATCACAGCAGTTCAATCCACGTTGCTAGGCATTGCGTCTGTCGTAGAGTTATGCATTTGGCTCTTCACTTTCGGCCCTCAAGACGTATTTCGATACTACGGAGCCATCAATCAAACCGCATCTTCATATTATGACAGGATCTTCAAATATTCTGCTATGAGGCTGAGTCCATCTTATATGTTTGCTACAATCTCCCTGTTGATAATCTCATTTCTGCTGCGATATCGTCACGCCCTTATCTGGCGAACATGGCTTCAACCGCATTCTGGAGTGGCATCACTGTCACCAGCTTCAGCCTAGGCGCTGTAACTGACAGTTTGGGTGTGGGGCCCGCAAAAAGTCTCTATCTCCTCACGATAGCTTGTCAATTGATCTTTCCTTGCGTCTCTGAGCCTAGCACATCCGTGGTAATCATGGTATCCACTGGCCTTTTCATAGAGCTTATGCTCACTTCCGGAGTTGTCGTTCTTACCGGACTATAGCCAGTCATGATACACGTTACTGCTGTATCATGTGTCGCTTCTGTGGGACACTTTAGAACCGCTTTGCTGCGTTTTCTCATTTATGTTTACATCAAGGTATGTGAACTGGTATTTTCTTTGCTACTATTGTCACTTTGACCATCACTGTACTCTTTGTAAAAGTTCCTATCTCCCAAAGGCGGGCGCCTCAAAATTATATTTATGACGGCAAACTTCACAGTGGGGATGTCTTGTGTTGGCTTCATAGTCACCGACCTGATTTTACATTGCGATCAGTGTAGTTGTTTTGGTAAGGCAGCTTATATCCGGCTATTCAGCCGCACAGAGAGGAGAGGCCCTCCTGTTATCCTGTGGGTCCCATAACAGACATTATAGATACTTCTTGGGGGCTCTAGAGTTGATAACTCCGCACAAAACCAGCAACAAACTACTATTCGCACCACTCAAGCTTGCTGTCACCCTGTAGCCACTTCCTAAATGCAAGATGTACCTAGATCATACATTTCAAAGGTCGTTCAGTCACCATCAACTGCTCTAGGGAAGAAATCACAGCACCTAACTGATCCAACATCGTTTTCAAGATTATCATAGCGTACGCTAATTCCGAATGCAACGTCTTCACTACCGCTATCCGCATCATCTTATTTATGCTGATCGCTCTGCTCATGAAACAGTGTGTCTCGGGTCTACAGCACAGTCTCAGGAATATTCGACCGGTAAAAGAAGCTCATCAGTGAGAGCAGATCCCATTCCCTTAGTCTCGCTTAACCTGGCACATCTGCAAAACGGAATTATACCAAGCGAGGGCCTAAGAAAATTTCGAAGGATGTGGTGAACAACGGGTTGCTAGATCTGCAGACCAAGCTAGAGAAGGGAAAGCAGAAAAGTGAGAGATAGATGCGCGCTTAACGCCTCTTCCATCGAGAGGAAACACGGTTCATGTCTGACAGCGTCCACACATTGAGAGAACCCATCAAAAAGCAGGAAGTGTGGCGGGCAGTGTCAAAGGGAATGCCTCACTCCAAGGCGGCTGAGTTCCCGCGGTAGCTGGGTGTCCGCGGCGCATGACTCGCTGCATTGATCTGGATTACACTGTGGCTGCAACAAGATTCACCATACCGCGGCCCCTTACTGCTCGCAGCACGATATCCTCTGGAAGGACTTGAATTTCCAACTGTTCTCCATTATAGGTGTGCTTGTATCCTCCGGTTTTTTCGATTCTGACTATCATTCTTTACATCATTCTCACAGCCATGGACCGAGAATGGAAACCAGACGTCAACTTCAGCCCTTGGGGCCCCTTTGTGGGTAAGGGCTTCAAGTATGACACCATCACATATACCGATATCACAATATCGTCCGTGGTATGGGCTCTGACGCTCGTAAATCTACTGATAGCGGCATGTCTTGGCTACAAGCAGTGCCGTAGCTCACGTTCGCCTTTAAGGAGCGTGTACATATGGATGATATGGTTGGAGATGGTTGCATCATTCATCATGGGACTGGAGTGTTACTTATTCGTGCTGAAATACATTAGACCGAGTAGGTTTTTCCCTATTGACACGCGCTCAAATAACTAATCTGCCTAGGTGTTTACTTTTATTGCTCTGTTTGTAAGGGTTTATGTAAAGATACCAACAGTCCGATACTTATATCTAACTCTACCTAGTGGTGATGTGGTGTCTGCAGGTACAGATGTTACTTCAAATCATCATTAATCGAATCCGTCTTATCGTACCCGATCGCAATCATACACGGAAGTGGATGATTGTAACTGCGGTTATAGTGACTGCGATCAACATTAGCGTGTTCAACATATGGGTTCCGGCCCGACTCCAAGTTAATCATACGTACGTTCAGCTTGTCTTTCACAATGCAGACTCTGATAAACATTAGGTATTACCTCGTCAATGAAATCTGGGATCGGGTCGAAAAATTCATTTACCTTATCATAGACGCTGGGCTCAACTGGTACTTTCTCAAAGTGGTAAAAGAGAATCTCGTCAATAACGGTCTTCAAAAATATAACAAACTCCTCCGCTTCAACCAGAGAATCATCATTCTTTCCCTCCTTATGGATGTTATGATTATCGCCGCCATGTCAATTCCAAACTCCTTCATGTAAGCCTACATCTCCCATTTGAAAATAAAACATTAATTCAAGCATTTAATTCAGATATATCCTATTTCACCCACTTGCCTATCTTGTAAAACTCAACATCGAAATGACCATGGCAAACCTCATCAAGCGGATTGCCGTTTCTTCCTCCCACAAAGTCGGAGGCGACCGCGCCCGCATCGCAAACGAATTCGATCTCTCAAATCTGTCCATCTCGGGCCAAAAATCTAGCACCATGCGCGGAACGCACGCATGCCGCTCCTCGCTCGTGGAGATGTCTAGCTTCGGACCCAAGTCGGCGCCCGAGCATGAGGTTACCGCCCAGGGAGGAGTCAGTTTCATGCATATGAGCGATCAGATTAAGATTACGAAGGACATACACATCCAGAGCGAGGCTATTGAAGGAGATGTCTTGGGCTCTGCTAAGGAGAACATGCAGGCGAAAGGATTGGAGCCAGGAGAGATTAGCGAGGTGCGGAGTAAGAGCGTGGATGATCTTACAGAAGATGAGAGCGCGAAGAGTGTCTACATGCAGGGTAGAGGAGACAGTGATGATGAAAGACACTTGGTGGGTTACCAGCAGAAGGGGACATGGTATAGATTAGGGTAGCGAAGTAGAAGGGTCTAAATCGTAGACGATCAGACGCAACAACAGACGAGAGCATCGTTGATGCTTCATGCGAAATTTGGAGATTATGTAATTGGTATTAACTGCAAAGAGAATCTGTCTCGCACAGTTACTATAAGCAAAACCCCCACTACAACAACACCACTTCATGCTGCGATAAAAGAGTGAAAATGTGTCAGTAATTATATACTTTCAATCCCTGCTTTCTACACCTACGTAGGCTTTCGGTTCAAACATACACTTGAGCACATTACTGTTGCGGCATAGTCTTTGGCGCGGACAGAGTTGGTCAAGTTTGGTAGGGCGGCCAACTTACTGTCATGGCCAACTTACTAATGGCTACTTTCTATCTCATGAATCAGGCCCTTGGCCGTAGCATTTATCCGAGCCAATAGAACCGTAGGCTGCACATGCATCTCCTACATAACCAGCTTCTCATTGGTCCAGATGCTCCTAGCGTCTCGCTAAAGCCTGACAGACAAGCGCCTGATTCATGAGATAATGCATTCAATGCATTTCCAATCAGATATTATTCCTGTGTGGCTTACAAAGATGGAATGCATATAGGCGAAATAAACCATTTTCAAATTCCCCATTTGGCGGTTTGGATAGTATCTCCTGATTAGAAAAAAAAATCCAAACTCGGCTACTTGATAGTCTCTATCTCAGGGAGAGACGCGATACTGGCTTCAGCGCGACCAGTAGCCTACAGGTGCTCACGAGTAGGCTAAATGGTTTCGCCGCTGGCCCATTGCGACGTTTTGTGGATCGGAGTGAAGTTCTTCTTCGCCTTAAACAAGAAAGTGAACCTGATGCTTGGTCCCGATATCATCTTTGCTCAGTCATCATATTCCCTATTCAAGTTGTTGCCATTGTTCATATTCAGTAGCTAAACTCGCAGAACCTCTTCTTGTTTTTCATCGTGCTTCGAAAAGATTCACGTAGTTAGCAATTCCACTTTCACGCCTCGTCCATCTCTTGCTCGCTCTTACATCGTTGGCCGGTTGACTTTCTGCCTTTAACAACTATGTCGCCTGGTGGTATCGATTCCAGTGCAGCAATCGAGCCATGCGCTATGACAGGAATCGAAAAAGATGGCAGCTCAGCTCCAGAGACGCTCGTTGCCGATAGTACGAATCTAGCACAATCAACTACTGAGAACGTGGACAAGAGCAAGTCTCCCCGACCTGTCCACGGAGTGAAGGTATGGAAACAGTACTTCTGCAAAAGCCAATAGGAATTCGGCTCTACTTACTAGTTTGATCGCAGTGGTTCCTTATCGTCGTCTCTCTCCTGGCGTCCTTCCTGCTCTACGCCCTCGACACGACCATTGTGGCCACCATCCAGCCCGCCATCGTCAACACATATGGCCACGTCGATCTCGTCCCCTGGCTCAGCGTTTCCTTTGCCCTCTCTTCCGCCGCAAGCACGCTCATCTGGTCTAAGGCATTCGGCCTCTTCTCCGCCAAGAAGCTGTTCCTTGGTGCAACAGCACTGTTCATGGGGGCGTCGGTTCTCTGTGGCGGCGCTCCAAACATTGCTGGCTTCATCGTTGGTCGTGCTATTGCAGGTGTTGGCGGTACTGGCATGTATATGGGACTTTTGACTATCCTTTCGGTCAACACCTCTGAAGTCGAGCGCTCCCAATACCTCAGCCTCACTGGTTTCTGGTGGGGCATCGGCACTGTCTTAGGCCCCATCATTGGAGGCGCCTTTGCTGAGAGCTCGGCGACCTGGAGATGGGCCTTTTACCTTAACCCTTGCGTTGGTGCTGCTGTTGCGCCCATTTACTTCCTGATTATGCCAGACCACCATCCTGTACCTGGCTTGTCATTGCGCTCGCGCCTTGCCAAGCTAGATTACGTTGGAGCGGCTCTTTCTTGCGGCGCGGTCCTCTGTATCATGATGGCAATGAACTTTGGAGGCGTTCTCTGGTCTTGGGGTGACGGCAGGAGCATCGCTCTGTTCATACTGTCTGGCGTCTTGTTCGGTCTGTTCTGTGCCCAGCAAATCCTCTGTTCCATGACTTCCACAACGGATCGCATTTTCCCCGTACATTTCTTCCTCAGCTACGAAATGGCCATCCTGTTCGCTACCATGAGTACGTATTACCATATTGCTTCAGTCCGAAACGAAACCGGGGAACACTAACAGCCTGCAGTGTTTTCCGCATTTGGAACATTCATCACAATCTACTACCTCCCACTGTACTTCCAGTTCACTCGCGGCGCCACCGCCCTCCAGACCTCAGTCCACATCTTACCCTATATCTTGTTTCTCTCCGCTTGCGTCTTATTCAATGGACATTTCATGTCAAAAACCGGTCATTATTATCCATGGTATGTCTTTGGCTCGGCATTGCAATTAATCAGTGGAGCTTTGCTTTGTAAGTACAACTCATCTGCGCGAACTGCCTTTGTATTCCCATTGTGCTGACAGACGTTGTGTAGACACTGCTGATGAAAGCACTAGCAACGCCAAAATCTACGGTTACACCATCCTTCTCGGAACTGGTGTCGGTTGTTACTGCCAAGCTGGCTTTCCCGTCGCACAGATGAAAGTTGCCGCCTCCGACATTGCCTACAGCGTTGGCTTCATGACTGTCAGCCAAATGCTTGGCATTGCCTTAGGTACTGGCATGTCTGGTGCTGTTTTTGTCAACCAGGCGCATGATGGTCTTCAACGCATTTTCCCTAACGCATCTGCTGATGAAATTTCTTCCGCGGTCGCTGGTGTGGGAAGCGATGTCATCGATAAGGCAAGCAAGGAGACTGCCTCTGCAGCCATTCACGTCATTGCTTTGGCAATCCAGGATGCATTTATCCCTGTTTTTGTCACAGGTGCAATATCCTTCTTGTGCAGCTGGGCTATGAAGAAAGAAAAGCTCTTTCAATAAAGTGACTTGGATGGCCACGTGCTGGTCTCGGTGAAATCCTAGTAACTCTCCCCAGTTTTGCAATTCTGTACGATTAACCTGGAGACATGTCCGCGCTGAGAAGCCTGATTTGCAGATATGGCACGTAGTGTGTGGGAAATGTAATCAATCAATTCGTTTAAGATATTTGGAAAAGAGAGAAGCTGAGAGCCGTGTGCCAGAAGTTGCGGACTTGGAACGGTAATCCCGAGCTTGTGGCTAACCGTGGCAAGAGCACTGCCCCATCGACTAGTAGCGGATAACTTCAATTTTGCCACCAATGCACCCCGCAAAGTGGCCACCCTGTTGGAAAAAATACCGCGACTCAGCACCAACCAAAATTACTAACAAAACCACGTGACTACCAAGTTGCCGTAAGGCCCTTACTTCGCAAGTCTATAGCGCTACCACGCGATAATAAATATGTAGAAAAATCTCAAGAACCTGTTTTTAATATGTAAGGAGGCACTTGTACGTTTTTAAAAATTATGAACATGTAAAAAAGAGAGATAACTACGTATTGATGTTAAGTCAAGGCATTTCAGAGTCACACTATTTTTTTCAGCAGGTGTGGTAGTTTTGCAATCAGCTTTTCAGCTGCTGTATTCCGCCTATGTCCGCACAAAAATACTACCAAGATTTAAGCAATGATCTCAGTGTCCGGCTCGATATCTTCAAGAACCTCATTGACCTTATGTAGCCCCCTCCTCTGACTTGGTCTCCTCCAGCAACCCATTGGTATATTTCTCTACGAGCACCCTCATTTCCTTCTTGGCCCTTTGCTACGTCAGCATTACTTTACTAAGGCGATGAAGTTGACTTACATATCACGAAATTTTCTCTCGTTGGGGTAGAGAGCGGAGACTAAGAAGTCATAGCGTCTAAAATGTGGTGAGCATATTCAGATTGAGCCATATAGCAGTAGGATACATACAAAGCATATAACGCATTGCGGTCATCCCAGTCTTCATGTGGTTCAGAACTTCCCATCACCTTCTTATAGTGCCAAAGATACGGTCTCCCGAGACGATATCGCTGCGCCCTCCAAGGGCCAAGGTCTGCCTCATTGTGGCCCCAAAAGGCACAAGAGCCGAACAACATAAAATTCCCAGTGTCTGCATCGAGCATACAGTTGCCAGGCCACAGGTCGGAATGAATCAATCATGGCTTGATGGAGCGTCCTCCGGATTCCAATGGCCGAAGCAGTCTCGGTATAACGTTCTTGCAGAGGGCATCGAGCAGGCTATCTAGCTCTTTATCCTCACCTTGTGTCAACGTTTCATGCTCATATATCGACTTCATGAGCTTCATAAAGAAGGCTTCCCAAGTATCTTGCCAGGCATTATCATTCGGAATGTTCGCGAGATGCGTTGTCGTGTCGAATCCAAATTTACCTGTTGGAGAATTGCCCATACTGGCTCGGTGGACTTTGGCAACTATAGCGACCAACTCATAAACTTCTGGCACTTGGTTGAGCATGTCGTGGAATTCGCACACATAGAACCATGTGCCTGGTTCATCCTTGAATTCCCCAAACCCAGTTGGCTTTGGCACATTGTCTGGGGCGTAAGACCAGTATATCGAGTCAGATTAGAAAGCTCCGTACATCATACGTTGGCCAGACTCGCCAGCTTCATACTAGATTCATTCATCAGTGCTATCAAGATTATTCAACATACAAATGTACTTACCTTCATGAAGTACGACTGGAGATCACCGTTTTCCAACTTCGCATCAATACGAAATGTCTTACACCAAGCGCTTGCTCCGGAAGGAACCACTCGAAGGATCTTAATGCCTTCAGGTAATTCTACGCCAATGAGGACTTTCAATGAAAAACGGCGGAGTCAGGATTTACTTGCAATGACGTCTTCGTCTAGATAGTTGATTGTAATCGGGTTTGCTTCACATTCACGTTTTAGCTTCTCAGCATACGCTTCGGCTGGGTTTGTGGACATGATCGAGATTTCCAAGAGCTGATACAAGACATAGCAATCAGAAAAGATGATAAGGTTAAAATATGGGTGACCGTGTCTTTGTCCAGCGAATTCCTTTGTCTGTTTTCGTGACGCTGGCGCTTGCCTTCTTAGTCTGTCTTATTACTAGAACATATTCTAGTCTATTGGATTAGATTCCCGTTTAGCACTACTAAAACTGCATAGGATAGTAGAAATATCTTAGATTAGGTAGACACTTAGAAGCCTAATATATAGGGATATCAAAAATCTATGAAAGAGTGTGAAAGAGTTTCTCTTAGTATAGATCTCCTTCAGATATCAACTAAATCCAGATCGGGTCCAGGTGAGCTATCTTACTGGGTGACTATTGGGCAGTGAATTGTTATAACCCTACTCTCATCCAACAGAGGATCTTTTTCGTTATTTGTAACAACTAAAGTAGATCGCATAGGAGGTGTTAATAGTTCACCAATTGGTAGACATGGATTATCGAGTATATAATCTCTCTAATTCACTAATTTTGAGGAGTAGCGGATTCAATCATCTGTCTCCATTTTGTTTCCTTGGTTCGAAGTTTCCTAACTCCAACAAAGAGTCATGAGCCGAAATGATTCTAGACAAAGCATATTCAGTCGTGTCTTATGCACACAACGCTCAAGCGCTTGAATTATTCTTCTTCTAGACTCCAGCCTTTCATTTTGTTTCCTAATTTCTCCACCTCTTCTACTGCCGCATCTCTCTGACTTTCCAACCCTTTGATGTAGTCTATCTCTACCGCTGGCAACATACGTTTACTTGGCTTCCATGTGTCTGTATCCATTACATCACTTTGAAGTGACATGGTTACCATCCCCCGCAACCGCTCTAACCTCGAATTTAGCTTTTCGCGGTATTTGCCCTCCCCTTGAGTATATGGCATGCACCCTATGTACGGATGAATTGGTTTGTAGTGGCAGGGTCTTCTGAAGTGGGGCGGTGGAGGCGCGGACGACCGTGCTTATGTGGAGGCGGGGGGTGGCGGGAGGCTTAAGTGTGAGGTCATCCGGGAACGGATGTTGGCTCGCAACAGGGCAGGAATATGTAGGATTACTGTTGCCACTGGGTGTTAACAGAAGTGAAGGAATGGACGGAAATGTATTCCTGTAATCGACGGGAATGGAAGTAAACTGAGCATCTCCTGAGCCGCTTGTAGACATTTAGTCGTAATTTGAATAGGCGCTGAGTTGAATTTCGGACGATCCAGGTACCGTGTCAGCAATTGGTGGTATGTTGATGAAGATCCTGGGTTCTTTTGGCTGGTGCAACGGCACAATTGGTAAACAAGCCGCTTTCTTCTTCATGCTGGCTCGATTGTCTTTAATGAACCTGAAGTTTACAAGTTCAGTCTCGTAGCGCCTCAACCAGCCCATATTTCATGTTTTGAGTTTAACGAATCAGGGCGCCGATTGCGGTCAACCGAAGAGAAATTCGACGGCTGCCCGTTGTTATACTTTGGAACACCATGTATGCGATCCAATCTAAACTGTGACGAAGCCGTGACATCGCTTCTTTGCGACCTCTGTAATGTGGCAGTGGGCCCCGGAGGCATAAGACGGCAGTCGGAAATATCGAGATCATGTCCAATGAATGAGAAGGAGTCAGTACAGGTACAGGTTGGGTATTGAGTGATTAAGAGTAGCTGATTTAAGACGTAGAACTCGAGTTTTAACTTGATGCTGTAGACGACGGTCTTGTAGGTCGTTTGAATATCGAAGTTGTTGGTGAATTCGGTAACGATTAGACTGGCGTCCATGGCGACAACGAGGAGATTGACGAGAATTAGGTGCTGGATTATCTTCCTTTCTTTGGGTCCCCTGAATTCTAGAATGGGTTTGAGAGTGCGGGAGGCCTCCCAGATGTAAATGCTGGCAATGATGCTCTCCTGGATAGAGAAACCGGTGAGTTGAATCTTCTCGTAGATGGAAAAGGCTTTGGTGAGTGAGTTGAAGGTGCGAATGTTGATGGCGAGGTACAATGCCGAGACAGGCAAGTGGAGGACCATGAAATTGGTAATAATCATGATTAGCACCCAGCGAATCTTTTTGCGATCGCTGACCAGATTTAGTCGCGAGAAAAGCACAACAGCCTGGCCAGTCACCATGGCCCACCAGCCCAGGACAATAATGAACGACATGACTGCGTTTGGTGCGAGGCCGAACATGCGCAGCAGCACAGCTGTCGCATGGACAGGGATCCCGATACATGCAACAAGCATGCTCCAGAAATATAAACCTCGTCGGTTTTTGAATCGGTAGAGGATAGAGAAGAGGATTTCGATAGAATTGTAGATAGAAATGCCAAAAAGGGCAGCTATCGTCATGGCTCTGGGCAACGATAGATGTACGGACCCTGACTCCCCCGCCATCGTGGTCAATAGGTGGAAACGGCTTGTGCGTAGAACACACGCTCACGAAGGCGAGAATGTAATACCGGATACGAGCAAGTTACACCGTAGCGATCCGTTAGAATGGGAGAGCATCGCAGACAGAGTATGAATGAGCTCAACGCTGCGACTCTTTACATTACGTATCTGCTGCATATTTAAGGGGGTATCATTTACGGGCTACCACCCCTCTCTGCCAGCGCCACTAACGCCACCAGTGCCACTAGTGGTACTAGTGACACCAATTTTTGCAGCGCTCTCAGCCAGCAACTTGGCTAGTAACTCAACTGGGAGTTCAACAAGAAACTTTAAAAATGGTCTTTCGCAGCTTAACGTCGTCTACCAGCCATTGTAAGCGCGGTTGGCTTCGGAATAGAGTTGTTAGATCTGCAACAGTACGAGGCTCCCCTGTGCCATACAACTAAAATTACATCAATAGTCAGCTATATAGCAATTCCCTGACAGAGCCTCCTTAGCCTCTAGTATACCTTAGCTATGTTACATGTGGTTGGGCTATACTCCTTTAGTACTTGATCTGTGTTACAGAGCTAGCTATTAGCGGTAAGCTATGTGATTGCTATGTAATTCTAATAGAAAAAAACTAAAAGAAACTATATCTTTTATAGTGTGTAGAACATCTGAATGAAGAAACTCTTTTTATACATATTGTGAAGCGACGCAACGATACTCGGAGTGCTTTACATGTTCTATCGCAGCGCTAGACTGGCTGATCACTTCATTACTAGCGTAGCGCTTCTCTACTTGTAGGTCGTTGCGTTGAATGACGAGGTCGGGGAAGACTCGGATGATGGATAAGAGGTTTTGCCCGGTATCATCTGTCTTGAGTAGGTCCTTAGAGGGTAATACCTATATAATGTTATGTTTCAGAGACAAGCATTGTACGTTTCAATGCCATCTTTGGTGAAGCTGAACTACTAGAAGTTCGCTCAGATTACACTAAGGGTACTATCATATGTGATGCACCAATGCATTGCGTTTGTAGACTTAAGATACAGTGTTAGGTCTTCGTGAAATGCTGCCTTTACTCGCTAATTAAAAGGTGTTTTTTCAAGGTACAGGACCCAGCCATGCCCATCAAAGTTCGCTCAATGCGCAAATCTGAAATCCAAACGCTTATTGCCCCTATCCTTCGTAGTTGCCAAGTACGTCTCCTTGTCCTCTAATGACATCGAGCTCCATACTGCCTCCCTCTTCTTGTTTACAATCATGTAGAAAATTTTCGCCCCAATAAACAGCGCGAAATTGTAGGCGCAAATTGCAATTAATACTTTGTTGCCTCTGCGGTACAACGGCTTGTCGTCTTCGCGATAGATGTTCTGCGCGATAATGCTACTAGCTTGCACTGTCATATTATAGATCGCAGAGGCCACTGTGCGTGTCCGTACTGTGCCAGCGTTGCGCGAAGTAATCGCGACAAGAATGGCATGCACATATGGATGGCCAACGATTAGAATCGCTAAAGCCCAGCGTGCCCAAGGGGAACTGTTTGGAGAAATGCATTCCAGTGCGACGAGTAATGGTAGAGCCCATATCTGCGAGACAAGACCGACAGTGAAGCGGTCGTTGACCTTCTCAGATACCCAAGTCCAGAAGAGGAGTTGGATAATGAACAGCACGTAAGCTGGGATCTACAATGCGTCAGTATAAGAGTAAGCTGTCCCAGTCAAATATCCATACCGTGAGCAAGTTCGTCTCGAAGGTGTCAAACCCAAGGGATCGCAGCTGAAGGGTTAGATATGATGTAACTGGATTGAAGGGAATGGTCCAAGAGAGACCAATCAAGTAAATCGGCCACATGTGATAATCGCTAATACACTGCCATAGCATGGCCAGTGAGAGTCCTTGTCGGTTGTGCATATCTCCCTTCGAAGGGTCATCACGAAGGATTCGGTTGACCATAATCTTTTCTTCCCTCTCATTAAACCATCCTTTCTCGCCTCTAAATGGGTTGATTTTGCTTGTAGTCGCGGACTGTGTTGGGGATGGCGGCAAGTAGAACCAAGCAGCGATGCCAATGAGACCAGTGAGCATGCCTTCGAGAGCAAATAACCATCTCCACCCTTCCATACCGTTGTAACCCCTAAGACGTAGGATGCCGAAGGCGAGGAATGCGGAGATTATCTGTGTGGACTGATACGAAACCCAGAACCAGCTGAGACGGGCGGGCAGCTCAAAGCCCGTGTAAAAGTAACTCAAGTAGAGGATGTTGTCCGGAATGAAACCGCCTTCGATCAGTCCAAGCAGGGCACGACAGGCGTAAAAGGAACTCTTGCCGCTCAAGAAGGCTTGCATGCTAGCGACCAGACTCCAGGATATCATCTGAATTGGAATCCAGTTGTCAGGCCCAATCTTCTTGCTTATGAGTTGAGACGGTAGCTCGGCGCAAAGAAAACAAAGATAAAAGATCGTCTGGCCGTAGTTGTACCTAAAATGATAGCTTAGCGCAAAAGAAGTATATGTGAGGTAGCTTTGCTCACTCATTGGTGTTCAGGCCGAGATCACTGAGTAGGTTGTCTGAAAGCGCCTGGCTGATGTTGCCTCTGTCTAGTTGAAGCGCGAAGAACATGAGGCACACGAAAGTACAGATCCTCTTGTCAATCTGGGGGCCCTTTAGAGATACTCCGAGGATAACGAAGACAATTTCCATACCTTTCTGACAACCTTTCTCTCTTCCTCAGGCTCCCATTCGAAGAAAGGATCATATCGATGAATACCTTCATAGGTATCGACAGGGCGGTAGTGGCTGTTCTTCAGACCAGTAGCAGCCCAAGTTGATCCTTTCTTGCCAATACCCACATGCTCAAGACTCGTCGAGCTTGAGTTGGCACTTGAAGGAACATCTGTTTCTAGCTTCCCGGCAACTGGAAGGCCTGTAGTGTTGTTGAGCGCAGTATTAACGTTACTGGCCATGGTTTGTCGATGTTCAAGGCTTCTTAGAGAGTCCTGGGAGTTTCTGGGCGAGGAGTCCACGAATGTATAAATGAGATGTGAACGCCCCCATTTCAACAATACGATAGAAAATTCCTTCGTTCTAGGGAAGGTACGTAATTGATATGATAATCAAAAAGCAGCCCATATATCTCTAGTGATGCGAACCTGACATACACGGTCCGTAGATAGGCGCGATCCCAGGTTGCGCGCTGTTAGCAGCATAGGGAATAACTGGGACGAGCTTGTCCCGCTAACTCCTTTGCTGCCATCAACTCTGAGTGCTAACCTTCAGCAATGACTGACATTGGACGATCTTGACCAATAAGAGGCCCGATGATTCGGTTCTCGATACGAGCCACACGTGGCAGCGGAGCTTCGGATGATGTGATTCGTACTCGATAAGGTACCGGTGTCGTCGAACATGGGTGGTTGTAATGCTTTCAAGGAAGCACGCAACGTTTGGGCGCGATGTCGCGCTGCGCTGCCAAGACCACGTTGTGATTGATTCGTCGCGTGCTGATTTGATTGATGCATAACGTGATTTACAGGGCATGTAGCGACATCAACCACGAACATTGGACCCGCTATGGTATAATTCCTTCGGCACGGGAGTTACTCTAGCGCCAAATATGTCGGATCTTGCAGACGGGAGCGTGTGCAAGTCGCGCAATGCCGTGCAAACCATGCTGTTTCGGATTGACAATGCTGCGATAAGAAAGTATGGAGTGATTTCTCGCAGATTGATGCCATCAATAGCCAGTCTGATCAAATCGGCAATACCACACGGCTCGGTGTTTTGCGGTTTTCATTGAGGGGTTGCTTTCACTGCCGTCCCAAGATGGCTAAGTACATTGCCACCATAAAAGCAATGCGGGTCGTGCGATATGATGGTATTCCCGCTGCCGTGTCTGCGATACGCGAATAACGCTGATTTATAAGCTAAGACTACGCCTTTGTTGTATAAGAGGTCTCTTGGTTCACTTGGCAAATGTTTTCTGATTTCAACTCGGAATACAATATCCAAAGTCCATATATCATTTCGCAATGGCCCCCGCAATCGATGATACAGTCGTCCGCGAGCAATTCACAGAGGACTTTAAGTCGCAAGCCGGCCAGTACAAGGAAGCAGCTTTTGGCGGACCTAAGCTGTACAAAAAGGAACTTGAGCTTTGCGGAACTGGCGGGCATGCACCAGCGAGATACCCCAACTACCTCCCGGTGTGGAATTTTGAAGAGAAGTACCCTCCTCTCGAGCCTTTCGAGCATTATGAGCATGGGAAAGACGCAGATGCATCATTTTCGAACCTCCTGAATGGCGCAAAGGTGGCGGACTTGACTGCAAACATCGGTGCTGAAGTCCGAGGAGTGCAGCTCAGCCAGCTGACTGATGCCGGCAAGGACGAGCTTGCTCTTTTCGTCGCCCAGAAGAAGGTAGTAGCGTTCCGTGATCAAGACTTTGCAGACCTCCCCATCCAGGCTGCTCTAAAGATTGGTGGTTACTTCGGTCGTCATCACATCCACCCAACCTCAGGAGCGCCAGAGGGCTTCCCAGAAATTCATCTCGTCCACCGTGGAGCTGATGACACAACGGCTCGCGACTTCTTTGAAGAGCGAACAAACTCGATTACATGGCACTCTGATGTCACTTATGAGAAGCAACCTCCTGGCACAACATTTCTATACCTACTAGACGGTCCGGCAGCTGGAGGTGACACATTGTTTGCTAATCAGGCAGCGGCATACCGAAGACTCTCGCCTGAGTTCAGGAAGCGCCTGCATGGTCTGAGGGTTGTGCACTCAGGTAGGTCATGGAATTCAAGATCACGTAGAACGCTTGCTGATCACACTTGCAGCCGTCGAGCAAGCTGACAACAGCCGAAACCGGGGAGGGGTTGTTCGTCGTGAGCCAGTGTAAGACTTCAGACCTAAACTTGCTTGGCAAAACAGGCGCTAACAATCACCAGTTCAAGCATCCATCCCTTGGTCCGCACCCATCCCGCGACCGGCGAGAAGGCGCTATTTGTGAATCCTCAGTTTAGCCGTCGTATTGTTGGCTTTAAGAAAGAGGAGAGCGACTTCCTGTTGAACTTCCTCTATGATCATATTGCTAAGGGCCAGGACTTCCAAGCGCGCGTCAAGTGGGAGGCAGGCACAGTTGTTGTTTGGGACAATAGAGTGACTGCGCACTCCGCATTATTGGACTGGGAGGATGGTGCGCGCAGACATTTGGCGAGGATCACACCGCAGGCCGAGGCGCCATTCGAAACACCGTTCGAGGAACAGAACGGCGGCGCGGTTGGCTTCGAGTACTAGGCATCATCACTGGTTACATATTAAAGCTTCAGCAGCAATGACATGTAGTCTTTGTGGTGATCTGCGAATAAAAAGATGATGATATTGAAGATGACATGGGCGTTTGAAGAAGCAGGTGCAGATACTGAGATAAAGTAGACTAGTAAACTAGTAAACCTCATTTATTCGGGCTGTTTCAAAGACCTGTTGAAACCGATTCCTAAAGAATGGTCAGCTGGTTTCATTGCCTTGACGCAAGATATTCATGCAACATGGTGGATCATCGATACTGAAAAAGGTTTAGCAATATAAAAAATACACGTATACCACCCGAGAAGTGGTATTGATGCCAGGCATTCTACGTATCGGGAGTACACGTTACAAAGAGCCACCAAAAGATTGAGCCTTGGCTTTTGGTGTCTGTTCCACACGATTTTCAACTACATTTTGACGAAATCTATAACATGATGGAAGGATTGCCAACGGTTCCTTGTCCGAAGGGGAAGAACTCATGGAACAGAATAACTCAGCCGTACACCTGGGAGATTGGAAGTGTATGTATTGTCTCATGAAGATTTGACAACACTCTACCAATGTCTGCGAATTAGGTTGTGAGTCAAACATTGCGGAAGCATGGATGACCCAGTCATTTGGATCAGAATGGTTATCTTGAGGAGTTCGAGTGGGTACGCTCGCAGGGCTGAACTTGGATCAGGAGGTATATCATACGACTATTTACTTACTAATTACTCTATTCAATCTTGTAGTATGACAATCTCTGGCCAAAGTTGTAACATAAATGTCGACTAGTTATATTACACAGCCTCAAGTGGCAGAGTCGGCACACGTGGACTAAGTTCAATAGGTACAGAATGCTCGACATGATGCGTACCCTTTTTGGTATTATCCACTTCCTTCCATCCACTGTTTTCCGTGATTGCTTTAATTGATTCTGAGTCCATCTGATGCCACCGAGATTGCCGTTTCGATTGTAATGGCCAGCTTAATTGTTTTGAGTGCTGCCCCTCGTGCTGCTGATTTGTGGTTGGATTGGCACGTGATATGCTAATACTTTCAATGATACTGCCGCTCATACGCTTGATGAGCGGCATGATATACGGAAAGGAGGCTATATATAAATCAGTATTCTGTTGAATGATGCTTCAGAAATGTCTAATAGACATACCACAAATTATGCCAGCGTTACACTCAATAGCTCCCCACACTGGTACCATAGAAGCTTGGTAGGTGAAATCCCCGACTCCTCGGAAGAAAATCATGTTACGTAATCGAACGATGGAACATGCTATAGCAAGGGATCCTACAAAGTAGGTAAAGAGTAACGAAACTACTCTTCTGTTAGTAAACGTGTAGCAGTTTGAATCTAGAATTGCTAACTTTTCTTCTTGCGCTTCATTTTCAAATCAAGTAGAGTCGGTAGAGGTAGGAAGAAGATAACAAAGTCGAAAATTGTGTTGATTGTTGATGTGAAGAAGTTCACGGCCATCATATTCCAGCAGCCCTAAGTCATGTCAGCGTGCATTAGCGTCTCAGCGGCCTTACTCACACGTGGAAAGGTGTCAAGATTCCAAGCAGCGCTCATTGGTATACACTGAAAGACTGCAGCCTAAAAGGTTTCAGTAATTGGCTATTCTTGACTAAATGCAGATTTGTTACTCACGAAGGTTGTGAATATTGTGAATATACAGACTGAACAGCCAGTCCAAAACACGACTTTTTTTTGCATTCCGGGTGCGGCAAGTAGACTTAATTGGGCGAGCATACTGGCTTTAATCAAACTATATACACTAATTAGAAAAGAGATATCTCGAGCAACTGACATGTTTGCATGGACTCACCCGACAAGTGCCTGATAGACGGAGTTTTGTGCTAACCCAAACTTCATGCTCGCTTGAAACATCTTTGGCCTCGCACGCGAGTACTCAATATGTTTACCCATACCAGTCACGATTTGAAAATGGATTAACACACATGATGCAATATCCATCAAAGATGACACAACGATGAGCCATTCTGCTAAGTTCAAGCGTCCAGTCTTCAAGAGATACAAGCGGCTAAAAAGTCTAGATTCAAGTTAGACAGAAATTTAATTGGGACAAACAGCGGGTTATTTCGTACCGAAGAATGACTATCAACAGCGCAAATCCGAGACAGGAAAACGTAATAGAGTACAGCATAGGGCTGACATCTTCCTCCATGTATCCGGGATCACTAGGCTTGAGAGCCATTGCCTCAAGGTTGCACCAACGTTATAGAATTCACGCGATGACTGCTTCGTGTCTGAGGCGACGATTGAGTATTCTTGCGATCGACATCAGCGTGAAAACATACCCTTATGTCTTTAAGACATTACTGTTAGCTCATGTCGCGTCGCTCCTCTGAGTATAAAGGGAACAAGCCTTGACTCATGTGTTCTACGTACAAGCGAGCGATTTCCTAGCAAAGTATATTTCTCGCGTACCCCGCATTATGCATATCTTAGGGCCGGGGTACGGCACATCGCCGAACCAATGGACCCGCTACATTTACGCCCCGGCTTGCAAATCAAACCCCCTTTTGTTGCACTAGTCTTTGCGAAACTTGCGGGGAGGGATATTAGAGTTTGAGGATATGCCGAGGAGCAATTAGTTGATCAAGCAAGCCCAAGGTAGCTAGATCAATGTGCGAACTGAATCAGTCAGGCTTCTTCTGCTAAGCTACAGGTGCCTGGCAAAAGTTCGGTCTGATACTCATTTCCGCCTTTCGGTCCTACTTTCTTTCTAGCATAGCATCTCTTCTTTGTTGCACCTCTTCGAACAGCCAGGTCACGTAGAAGCACAAAGGCTTTCACCAAGGCTGCCGAGGCCTACGGGATTCCGCGATCCGTAATCGAGATGACCCAGCTTATATCGATGCTTACAGTTGCACTCTAATTGTGGCATTAATGTCACGCTCTATTGACAAGACTACTTCATGTATAGTAGACCTGAGTAGAGTGAATACTCATACAGTATGTTTCTACAAGAGAGCTAATTTGCAGTGAGGAATTATTCAATCCATCTGCAAATTTCCAAAATTTGGTGGCGCGCCCGTACGGACGTATGTATGAAGAGTGCTTACTCGCGCAGGGGTAGTTTTCTACGGTTACCCCTGCATTGCTTTAATACGTATGTAGTAAGCGTGAACCATCACAGCCGTGCGCGCCAGAAGCCAGCAGGATGCAGAACTCGATGAGGTGCAGAAACCGATAAGATACGAAAACCGGAAACCGATTGCGGCCATGGCTGTGCTCTCAGCTCAATCTGCTTGTAATCATCTCTTGACTCATTTTCCATTTTCTCTGGATGACAATAGCACATGTAGGCCTCCAGGATGAATCATGCAAACAAACACATTCCTTCGTGGCATGGTGTTGATCACCCAGTCGTAAAGAAACTCGCAAACTCTATCTGTCACCCAGAGAGCCCAAGTTTAGACAAAAAAAAACGACCCTTTATGCTAACGATATCAAAAAAGACTTTCCAATCGCTTCTGGCTGGGGCAAGGATTTTCGTCCCTCAAATTAAGAAGAGTAGCTAGCAACCCCAAGAAGTATACATCCGGCAAAGAAAACGGTCCCTCGCCATGCAAAACTGAGATTATAAAACTCCTTCGACTCGTGGATGGTTGCAAGACAATTATTCGTGGAGAGCACTGCGCCCTTTGTCAGACGCTCGCATCAGTTCATCGTCGCGCGCACCCTGGCATCGAGCAATACTTCCTACTCCCCGCACGTGGTGACTACGACTTTAGCATTAAATTAAAAAAGCTTGGGCTGGATCCAGGCCTCAAATGATGTCCTTGTTGGTCTATGACGAGTCCACCTTCGCTACCAGTATTCATGTGCTATTCCGCACCTGCAAGCCAGATGCCATCATGTAGCCTGGAAATTGGTCCAACCCGCACCTTCGCCGCGAAAGAGAATGTGGGTTCTTTCGCTTAGATCTGCAAGACAGTATTGGTGGCAGACTCTGCTGCAACCATGCCACAGCTAGTTGCGGCGCTGCTATCTATTGAGACAACATCAAGTTCTCGCCTCGTTTACGTAACAAGGACTAGGTGAGATACGCGCATGAGCGCTGTGTACGTGAGAGTCACCACTGTTCTGAGGGCGAGGAGTGCAGCCATATACTCGAGAGAAACCAAAGACTACAGGACCCTATTCCTTCCTACTGCAAATCTGTGAAAATGAGCGAATTGTTGGATATTATCCTCGCTGGCGAACATTAACTCGCGCTGAGCTACGTCTGGGACACGTCAGAGTGAACCGTAGGAAGGTTCTCGTTAGCAGCAAACTCATACTGGAACATTGAAACAAACAATTCAAGATGCGATGGAGTCTTGGATAAGCTTGAATGAACGATATCTATGTTTTGGTTTGGTGCGTATCGATCAAGATGAACCAAAAGATGTTCAGAGCCGGGTTGCTAGAATAGGTCTTATCTATCATCATACCCGTGTCACTCTCGTTGTGGCCACCGCTATAGACGCTAAAACCTCACTGCCTGGGGTTCAAAATCCCTTTCCGATCCAAGAGCATGTTTTGCATATCGACAGTTAGCGCGTTTTTTGCAGTATGCAGACGAACTACTATGTAACCATTGTACCCTCAAATTGGGTTCAGCGAGGCTGGAATTTCTAAGAAGCCTTCTTGTCATGCTGATGTTTGTACTATTCTCGAATTCAAGATAGTCCTCCGGTGTAGACAAGCCATAGGCTTCGAGTTACTCATTCCCACCGGTCCATTCAGTATTGGCGCTCATCCCGAGATAAACTCAGTCTGGTTGTCTGATGATCTCACGCTAGCATTGAACTTTTTTCAACTACAAGGAGCGGGTGGATGAATATCTCAGAACAAATGTGACATTTAGTTCAGATAGCATGTCTTGATTTGAACGCGTGGTTGCATGGCTGCATGGCTGCATGATCGCTATGGTGTAGTATTCATCTAAGCTTTACTGTTCATGGGCCGTTGACAAGTGTCATGTGAACTTCTAGAAAGGCATTGTGCAATCCGTTTTCCGAAATATTTTCCCATAGTGGATTAGAATGGAACAGCAGGGCGGGGTAGGCTATGAGCGAACTACGATTGTTTACATAGGAGAAACATCCATGAGTGGCCCTGAGCGATCCGAGACGCTAAAACTGCCTCATCAAACTACCACAGAGTCGGACCGCACAGACTCAGTGGTCCAGAAATTTCAGATGAAAACAGAAGCGGGGCGGTTTGATCGCCATGTTATAAATGAGAATGGCAAGGCTGTGTGTATCCTCAAGGTGTGCGCCTCGAGTGCTTCAAGATTGTGCCCTATCAGTTCTCGTTACACAACGTAATTTACTAAGGTTTTTAACTGGATCATTGAATGGATAGCGAAGTCTCATATATCACTTTGCTCTGCTCATGCACGTTACAGATCCTGACCCCGATCTAGCTCTGTTTAGCAATGGGACTACTAATGAAACTGATACGATAGGTACGCAAACAGGATCCAAAGAGTGGGAATATACTGTCGATTTACTTGTTCATAGCGACCTGATGAATTGTTTGAGCGTGTTAATGTGCTTACGTGCAAAGGTGAGGACTGGTTCTGTGATATTTAGATCTACGAAGACGAACCTATTGTTCTTATTTGAAAGTGTATAATTACAGTAAAGCAACATTGTATTAAAACTCCATCTATGATATCAAATACCTATACTAAATCTACAGAAGGTAACATACGGATTTTGACCTTGATCCTAACTGTCTTGGTACATTCGTGTAATAACTAGACACTGTAGCTCTACTAGTGTGTATGAGCTTTTATTAGGACAGTCTTAAAAGATGGTAGCAAAAGTGACGTTGATTTCATGTCTGTTGTGCAGCGTTTTTGCCGGACACCTCAATAATGACTCCATTGTCGAGGTGTCCCCTGAAACTTGTTATTCTTCTGATTCCTTTCAAGTGCAGGGATCGAGTGTGCTAAATACAATCATCATTTGCTTCTATACGACACTACCTTTCTCCCCTTCAAGTCAAGAATTTTTGGTGCAACCATCGCATCTCACGATTCGTTGGTCGATGCTTGTCTTTCTTACGTGGAGCGCCTTCCATTTTAGGCTCTAGCGCTGACATTGAGTTGGATCTATATATTGCGACGGCGATGAATTATACATTAACATACAACAACAAATACTGCATTCTGACCGGATAGTTGCACCTAATGTGGAGCCATTGTAACAGCTTCTGTTGGGCTTATAGCAGCTGACAGAGACTGTACCTCCCCCAGGGACCTTTGGGGGCGTAACAAGGCTGTACATGCTGACTGCAACCGTTACGGCGCTAGTAATCAATAATATGCCCAGTCCTCTAACACTAGGACTGCCCGCCTGAAATTGCTCAGCCTCTTGTTTTGTTTATTTCAGCATTCACCCACCCCTCTTAGGTTCTAGTCAGACCGTATTAAGAGTTGCATGCGAGCGATTCATCGCGTGAAAAGCATGTCGCGACCAAACACGAATCCGTCACCAGAGTCGCGAGGGCGTCATTCATGGATATCGCTTACTGACATCGAAGAATCTAACGGGAATATGCGATATGAGCAAAGCGGAGCAAGCAACACTATTAGCAACCCTTCTAGGCCAGATTTACGGATTCTAGAGCAGTACGAGCACTCAGAATCACGTATGGATCCATCTCCGCATAGGGCGTACGAGCACGAAACACTCTTAACTTCCAGTTATGATCATGTATTTAACTCAACACTTGCTTCACCGATTGCAGCCGGTGAACTCTACTCGCTGGATGAGCAGCGGGCAAGAATATGGAATAACAACCAGGAGTGTAAGCCTAATGCGAGATAATTCTATCTGCGGCTAGGAACCATCTAACGACTTAATAGCAGAGTTCCAAGACACAAATCTGCGGATGCCCACGAATTGGCTGCCCTACACGCTGCGGCTTCCATATCTGATCGCCCTAGGCGTAACAGCGCTTGTACTTTCTATTGTTCTAGCAATACTTTGCTGGCAGTCTTATAAAAACCATGGACTCGGAGATGAAATGAGGTCTACGGGCCTGTTCTTCTCGTGGAGATACACCCCCACTATTGTTGCAGTCTTCTTCACGCAAGCTATTGTCCAGATAGCTGAGGATGTAAAAAGAACGGAGGCTTATGCACGCATGGCCAGCAGCGAAACCTTCGAAGGAAAGTTTACTCTATTCTACTCGCCAAAGGTGTGGTGGAAAACCATGTTCATAGGTTTCTCTCGAAAGTGGAGTGGCGGCCACAGAGGATGGATCTTGGCCTTGTCTTCGCTTGCAGCTGGTGTCAGCATACTCGGCATTTCGACTTTCTCATCGTCTCTCTTAATCGCGAAGGAAGTTATGACGAAGGAAAACGTACAGCTCCAACGTTACACAGCTGGTCAAACAATCGGCAAGGGTTTGTCACCTATTGAACTCTCACCTCGGAGAGATACCTACTCCCGTACCATCAGTGGATATCTGTTTAATGTCTCTACCTCCATGTGGCTGCCTGGATCATATGCCATCGTACCTTTTGGCACATCAGAGAGCGGAAACGACCGTGAATCACTCGGAAATGGCATCTGGCAAGCAGAGACTGAGGTGTTTCATCTCGACTATCAATGCGCACCAATGGTTCTATCCGAGAAGACTACACCAAGCATTAGTTACAGATACACAAACACTTCAGCCACCACATGCCAGAACGATATTTGTACCGCCAAGTCCAAAGGATTGAATTTTCGATCGCAGGATGGCTGTGAGATTCAAATCCAAGGTCCGATCGATATATGGAAGGGGGCATATGAAACAACATCTTTGGGTTTCTTAGTCGATGATTTTTCGGCGAAAGGTGGCGTACTCTGGACAAACATGTCCTCCAACTACGTTTCATGGCAAACCCTTATTGATGAGTATGGAAAGACGCCAGACATTCGCGCTAGTGGGGACAAAGTCCTCGAGCAATGGTCTCGCACGTTTATACATAGCTTCTCCGAGCAATGTGTGGGGCGGGACCTGTTTGTTGTATCGCCACCATGGGTCCCTCAAGGTCATCCTTCTAAGATCCCAGAAGATGTATGGGAACAAAGCTCATGGGAAAATCTCACGATGAGATCCTATGTATGCGCTCCTCAGTATAAAGCAGCTAGTCTGCCAGTTACTGCATCGATCAATGAAGCTGGAACATCTATTTTCTTCGATGTTTCTGAGTTTGAGCGCCGAAGCCAGCCAGTACCGAATGAAGCTATCGATTTTGCCTTGTTGGACGATCTTTCCTTTCGAAACGGCAGTTGGACCAAGTACATAGCCTTACCATCCACAGTACCCGGTGATTTTCAGGGCATATCGACACTTCTTGTAGATCATTTCCGTCAGAACACCTCCGACATGCTGGAGAATGTCACACTTGAAGCGGAAGCTAGCAGACTTCGAACGCGTTTTGCGAGGGAGCTCTTGCTATCTTCTATCACAGAATCGGACACTTCGGAACGAGAGAGTGTGACTGGTAATGCTACACACGCGAGGAGAAGAATTCTGGTCGTCACGGAGGTTGGTATAACACTATCTGTGCTCTTTCTGCTCTTGGCATGCTGTATAGCAATATTGGTGATGAATTCATCGACCCGAAGGCGACCGCTAGGCCTCAGATCGGACCCTGCCGCGTTAGTTGGGATAGCGTCACTCCTCAAGATGGGTTCGTCTTCTATCGCTGCATTACAAACATTAGCGAGACATGACCGACCATACATGCAAGAGACGATTGAATCACACGTCTATGTTTTGCGAGAAGGCACTCTTTTGGACAGCACACCGACACATGAGCCGATCACAGATGAAAGGGCAGACAAACCCATTGAGAAGTGTGAGCTGTCACCAACCCCTCCAAGATTCAAAACTAGCATTGAGAATGATTGGAGGCCCTCTATGTTCCATAAGAGGTGGCTGTTATTATTGATGACTTATCTGTTTCTCACCACAGTAGCCCTTTTGATCCTTCGCAAATATGCACGAGAGCAAAAGCTCTCTCGCACTGCGTTCATCTACCAGGTTGATTTGGGCATTTTCAACACAACTTTCTCGCCTCACTCCGTTATCGCTACACTTATAGCCATTGTTATTGGTCTGAGCTGGGATGGCATCGACAAGCCTATGCGAACTTTGCAGCCATACCTCTCGATGTCGCAATATCCGGCGGCTCCCAAACGGGGAGCGTCTTTGACGTACCAATCTTCGTACTGGCTATGGGCTGCTGCAAAAGCAGCGCTACATAAACATTGGATCTTATGTCTTGTTGCTATCGGTACGACCTTGTCACAGATCCGTAAGCAACCTCTTACTCCAGAAACTCCACATAGCTGATTGTGCAGTCATCGTATCTATGGCTGCTGTTTTTGAGAGGCAGGCTGTCGTGCAAACACAGGAGATGAAAGATGACGCCGGTTACACCATGACATCACGTATCGAACTTCGGCAAGAAACTCTGGATTGGCGGCAGTACGACGATGGCATGCGGGAACGTCATTTCGAGATAACCGAAGATCTACTAGAATCCTCTAAGATACAGTGGTTGTATAACGCTTTAGACGAGATTGTTCTTGACGCACCGCGATTATCATGGACGAAAGATGAGTGGGTATTCACTCCTTTCAACATAGACTGGCTATCGAACGCCGAGATGGCTTCGAACGCGACCTTTGAAGCTGAAAAAAATTCGATTTCAGACACTCTAATTTCACCCGCCAACATGTCTGCTGTTACATCTGCGGTTCGAAGCCGGTTGGAATGTTCTCCGATCATCGTTTCGGACTCCAGCTGGCTTGACCGAGCGGCAGACGTTTACCCGGACCGGACAAACGAGACTTTAACAGGGTTTGCACTACCAACTACCATTTTTAATGGTGAATTATACAACACATCTATCTTCTCAGTCCCAAGACGATTATCGTGTTGTGCGAATACTACAGCTTTAGGTCAGCAGGCTGTTGTTGCATACTGGACTAGCAACAGCTCGATGCTTGAACCGAAAGATCCTACAGCTCCGCTTCAAAATTGCACCTCGGATGAAAATTCTACAATTTGTACTGCGTTCTCACGTCCTGAAAGTGGGCCTGAGAATGTAGTTGTTCATGGCTCATGGTATCGCAACTTCACCATAAAATGGATTGTTGGACTGGGAACGACAGCCAAAATCTCTGGAGCTGACCTGTTCGACAAGGTTGGTTATGAGAACCGTCTAAGTCCACAATATGGAAATGTAGACGAGGAGCTTCTCTACTTTACACAAGAGCCTGCGATATCACTGATCAACTGTGTCCCAGTTATTGAAGTTGCGAACGCCAGCGTAACCGTAGCCAGGAGTTCTGGAAACGTTCTGGACTACCACTTATTAGTTGATTCTCAGCCTGATCATAATGCATGGGAGTACGCATGGGATATTGTATATCCTGTTCCAACATCAAACCGTTATGAGGGAAATGTCAGGTGAGCATTCCGGCTGCTTACATACTGTTTCACGCGCATTGTCTGTAGATTGAAAGCTGACCATGATCGTTACCAGCTATGGCCACCTCTTCATGACCCAACTTCTCACAGCTGCACATATCATCACTCCAAAAATAGCACATTCTTGGCTCTCATTTAACAAGAGCATCGAGGAAACAGAAAGCGAGCGCTTCAATATACGTGATCGGGACCATGGTCTCAATGTCGACTTCATGTCTTACGCTAACTGGCACCTAGCCAAAAAGAGATCTGATGCATTGCTAAATACGACAACATTATTCCGGCACTCCGAGACGACATTACAGACCTTCTTTAAGCACTTTATCCACTCCGGAACTTCGCACCTTAATGGTGGTCGTTCAAGCGGCGACTCCGGCAGAGCAGCTTATGTGGATGTGTGGTCATCACAGTCAGTCAACCGGACGTTTACACAACGTATTGAAATTCTAGCCATGAATGAGACCGCTACCTGGATCTCTGTCACTATTCTTATTTTGCTTATAATCATCCTGGTTGTTTTTATCGTGAGCTTGCAGGTCGTACACCCAAGCTCCTCCCTGCAGTGCCGTATCGAGTGTCTAGCAGACATTCTCGCTATGGTTGCTGGAAGCCATGGACTGATTAGTCTGATCCAAGAGCATGGCGTTGAAGACTTCGCGAATAGTGGCAGAATGACGAGATTAGGCTGGTTCAAGGATCAAAGGGGTCATATAAGATGGGGTGTTGAGCTTGTAGATGCGGAGGGCGTCGAATGGATTGATGGACCCGAGGAAGTTAAATTGAATGTCGTCAATGACAACGAATCATTGGGTAGAAGCGGAGAAATAGTTGATTCAAACAACCCGCTTCTAGGAGGCGAGCCAAGGCTGTTTTCTCCGCAACATGCTGCTCAAGAGCAGGAAACAGAGCCAATGCTTGGACGGTAGGGCCTATCCCCATCAGACGAGCAAATCAAATTCCTCGATTTAAACTTCCTACAAGCTGTAGAAGTTTATATAGACTGGCAAAGCTTCTATTCCAAAATTTTAGGGTTCTTTACTTATTTCCAACACAATTAAAGATAGATTACGTACCACGTAGACAGGTGCTTTGTATAGAAAAGACGACTTAGTTTACTAAGTTCGTACTGGAACTACTGTATTCTAGTATTGAGTATTGTATTTCAACCCTATGCAGTACAATGAAACTACGTGAAGCCAAAGTGGGGTCTTTTGCCCCGTAACATACTTGTTGTTATAATAGCTTGGCGAAAGTGGGTAGCGAACCCATAAGGTACGTTCGCTAGAAGAATCGTTCTAAAACCATACATGTTAGAATTATGTAGAATGTGCTACAAATGATACAAAGCTAGATCATTCTACGAAGATCAGAACGCTCCGGTTATAGATTCGTAAACAAGTACCCAGATTGTTTTTGGAACCGATAACTTCTGTAGGGTATTGTCTACGTGTTTCTTAATTTGCACCCATTTTCTCCTAGAATTAGTGAGACTTTCATCTGTTTTGCGCACTCTAACATATCACTCTTTTTGTGAATTTTACTATGTTGCCGTTTTGTATCCTCATCCAGTCCAGCGAATAAGACCACCAATACAGACGACTTCGAAGCTGTTCTCTGAGACCCAGGGTGAAGTCTATTTTCTTTTGTGTGCCACATAGTTAGAATAAGAAAAAGGATGGCCAGGACTACCAGAGCTATGGGTAACAATAACCAAACCCATTGTACTTCGATACACGTCCGTGTCCTAAAGGCTTTTCCATAAGGAAACTGAAGCGTTCTATCACGCTGTGGTAGCATATGGACGTAATCAGTCATAGATCTTGCCAATCTCTGAGCATACGCTTCGACTGTCAGCAAGCCGGCAAGCTACAACTGAGTATCTCGGGTACCTATTTATTGTTCCAGTATGCGCAAATCCGGTCAAAATAAACCCATCTCGGTATGGACAGACTAGCCGCTCTACTTGCCGCTTCTACCCCATGCTCTAGAGTGTTGCATCTCGAACTGGAACTGTCCTGCACTGGATCATTTATGACTTCGCCATTCACGAAGCCTTGTTGTTTGATAAGTCGCACCTGGTCCATTTCAATGGCTGTATGATTTTGTGGACCAGACGGTTGTAGTTGGATAGGGCCGTCTCTAGGAGCTTCTCGTTCGCGGGTTGGCATTGTACTGTTTGGTTTCACTTCGTTGGAAGGCTGCGACCAATTAACAAGAGACGGGAGTTACGGATGTGTCAAGTGCGGATAGACCAAGTGTTACTACAAGGAAGGCTGAATCTGGCAAGCTTCCTAAGCTGTTAAAACTGTAGTTGCTACGTGTGTACAATCATTGTAAAACCATGCAGCAGGAGTCGTGGTAACATATTCTGCCTTGCACGTCCATGTCAGAGCTGAGAGTTTGCTGACGTCAGCTGACGTGCTGAAAGGCTTTGGTCATGGCCCCCAATTTTCATGCAGCGTTGTATGACGCTGTAGTTTTCTAGTTTGGGAAGGCCCATAGCATCGCTATGGATACTTCCACCTGTAAAATTATCAGCGTAGCTAATCTTCTCAGGGAGCATTCAAGCGCTAGCCAGCGGTAGAGCAGTCTTGATTTATTCGTACGTCTTTTGACACCCTTAAAGAGCGGGGCAAAACCGCCCTTACTACGATTGTGCATCCACCCTTTAAATCCGACAAAGTCCATTTACCAGTTGTTGCAGAGCCGAATGATTCACCATAAATCTAACTTTACTGAAGGTAAATTCTCTTTGTTTGTAGCACCTCGGTAAGGCTGAATACTGACTGCATCGGAAGTACCTGACTACGAAGAGCACCCTTCAATAGCGACAGGGAGGCTTAGCGTTACGCACGGTGACTAAGAACCTACAATCCATGTAGGTACAGAAGGCGCCGTGATGTTCGGACGTACTGCAGCACCTCAAGCTCCACCATGTCTTTCAGAAACGCAGGGATTGAATGCTTTATGTAGCGAGCAAAATATACCAATCACAGAAAGCACCATTTGTTTGGGCAGTACTATGCAGGCGGTCAGACAGCTGAATATAGAAATTAGTGGGTCGAGGAATGAGCGCAATCGCAAGTTGTCGACTATCTATTGAGGCGCACACAAGAACATAAATGAGCTATTCGATATCAACTACAGAAGCTTGAATATGAACAACGGCGGCCTATAACCACTGAATATGGCCTATACACAAGCCAGGTTTCCAGATGGCAAATATCAAATGTTCTAGTCACAACATTTGCAAACAAGTCATCAAACCTTGAGCAAATACTTTCGAAGAAATAAGTTTCACCAAAGCACGTATTTTGGATGCGCTGTCATTGTGCACCATTTTAACAATGCGTAAAGACAGAAGCCAAACAACTAGGTTAATGCACAAAGGGCCATATCTTCCCTACACATCTACAACCTATCCCGCCAAATACTGTCTTCCTTGTGTCGTTCCAAAGTGAACTAAATTTTGATACCAGTTGAGATGGCTTACTCTCCTCGCGATATTCTAAGCCTCTTCAACAACAGTGGTCCAATGTCTCAGGCAGACTCATATCAAAATATGGCACCTGCAACAGCGCGCAGCTCATTTCAATTGTACAATAATGAAATTGAAATTTTTTCAAGAGAGTTGAGGCTGTAGCTTCTATGGTAATGATATTCCGTTTGCATCCAACCCACCATGGACTACTTTTGTGTATCTTTAGTCAACCAGGGTGATATTAGTGTATATCAAGGTCTTGTACTCAATGTATTGTCATTATCCGCTGTCTCCCGAAACTCAAGTGTTTGATATATGTCTGTAGTTGCGTCTATTGAGTCTGACCCTCACCCCTAACCCTTTAGGCTTTGCGAAAGCATCCTCTGATTTGACAACCTGTATCTCCAACTGAATCTACACAACAACCCATGTCCGATCTTTCCGGTCGCCTGAAAAATGCGGATTTTTGTAATTGATTTCAGTGTCGCCTCGTAAAGCTGTTCTAACACAGCATTGTAGACATGCTTTTTCTCGAATCAATACCCTACCACAACTTTCGTTGTTGAAAGCGACAGTGATTGCAGCACACTTTGCCTTAGGATTATCTGGTATGACGCGAAACTTCATATCCAGGATTTCAAACGTGCCTGAATCGTCGGCCTGAATCAATTGTGTAGCATCCATGATCTGTGGACAGCCAGAATCGTCACAATTTACCCAGCCTCTGGAGTACGCTATGTCTTCCGCAAGGTGTGCTGGCCATAAGCTAATATACCTGTCATCTCTCACACCATCTAGAACCATCTGGTAGGAAACATGTAGGCCCTGAGCAGTTTCCCGAACCCTTCCATAGAGCTCGCAGTGTCTCCAAGATGCGTCATATGGATCTAACATACCCAGGGCCAAGCCATCTGTGTCTGACAGTCTGTTGTCATCTTTGACTAGGCTGTAGGGTTTTCCTTCATGCTCAATACCTCCAGCGCAAATGTAAACCGATGAGGTCTTTTCGAGATCGAAAGTAGCAAAAGTGGTAGGATCCAGGACCTTGGAGTAAATACATATTCCACCGATTGATACTGCAGTAGCGTTTCTTGTTGAAAACAGACTGTGGCCTTCGTTGCCATAGAAGAGAATGATGTAATCGTTGAACCGTTGGCTCCATCCAGATCCAACAGCCGCATTGGATGACCAGTTCCAGAAACTACTGTACACTTCTCCCACGCTCTTCAATCCAGAATCAGGACTAGGCGCATTTGCCATTTGAGCTACTTTAATATGGAAATGATAGAATCTCCAAAGTCCCGCACTTTTGATGAACAAGTCTTTGGCAATCTCGGTGGACGCAAGTGCTAGGGCTAGTGCTATGATGGTATTGATCATAGTCGGCTGACAATATCGCTCAGACTTCTGGTACTTTTCCACAGAGTCACGGCATATGTGACAACCACGTGCTGCACATGTTATCTTCAGCTTCGTCAGCGAGTTTTCGTAAGATGAACACGCTTCTTCCAGTGTAAAGGATGAGCTTGACTCAATACCCGCTCGCAAAGGAGCCAATTCAGGAAATCGCCATGTGATGAACTCGACGAATCCCAAGCCATGTGCTGCGAAAAGGTACAGTCGCCATGTAGCTATTAGACGACGTGGTACCTTTGTATCTGCTTTCGCAATGGCACTCAGCATCCGTGCTACACTTCCGATTATATTCTCGAAAGCTGTTCTCTCATCCCGGATAGCTGATTCAAACGTGGATCCAAAAAATCGTTGGAAAATGTTAGCCCAGGCTAACCGCCCTCCACACATTGGTCCACCGTCGGTTGGACTTCTCGTTCGGAAGAGCATTGTTGGGTCGTCGATGTTATACACTTTGCCGACGCATTGCAGCTCATATGAGAAATTACTACTTGAGCGGTTGGAAGATGTACTGCTGAAGACGAAGTGGACCTGTACGCGTTTTTTCGCTGTACTCCGATAAATGATTGTCCCATCCCCATTCTCTAGCGATGTGGAGAGACTGAAGAGCCACTCCGAGATTGCCGCAAGCCAACCGATGGCATTGCCACCCACTATCGTTATCTCGCCTAGTTTATTCTTGGAAACGTCTCCAATTGCTTGGATTGCTTCTGCAATCAATTTGGGGTTTTGACATGAGCTCCGATCAGCCTTGTGGTAGCTTTCGGAATCCGTATCAAGATCGTAGTATGTCGGATTGAGTTGAATTAACTCCTCCACGAGGCTGCCGAAGTCCGACTGGGACAATATTCCAGCACAAACTTTTATCAAGGCCTTCCATTGCAATATTGATGGTGTGAGTTGGGTTGGTGCGTTTATAGTCTTGACCATCTCGTGGAGAATCTCTGCGGCGACTTCTTCGTCAAAGCATTCCGCAAGTGCACCACAGAAAGCCACACATAGAGTGCCCTGAGATGAGCTCGATAAAGTCCGAACAATGTGCCGACGACCAAATCCCATCCAGAGACGATCACCCATCGCGCCATTGCATGGCAGTGACTTTAAAACATCTGTTATACGTCGTTGTCCATTCGGTGAAAGCTGAAACCAATAATTGCAGAGGAATTCTCCAATCGATGTTGTGTAATGATCTACTCCTGCGGCGCAGTAACGGGAGAGTATGTCGAGTGTGGCGGAGACTGTAGATGTACCAATCAGGCCCCAATCGATAGTGTTCTGAAATTGTCCACCAGAACTACCCGCTGTATGTGCTCCCACGCTGGATGACATGTCTTGCAATTCGGCTTCGCTCTATCCGTTGTCCAAATAACTGTATTGAAGCAGAGCACAGCGTATGTAGTGTGAAAGATGATAGAAACTTGAGTGAGGATTTAGAAAGCGGGGTAGATTATATAGGTTGCTATGTATAGATCTAGTCTTATCACCAATAAGATAGGCGCATCTATATTTGAGGATGAGTTTCGTTCCGCGGCCAATGACATGTGCTGCATGCCTGTTGCCTGGCCCAAAACAGACCCAGGCGGTTAATCAATTCGCCCACTGCGCCATCAAGACTATTTATGTTAGTATCATCCTTCCAAGACTGGTATTCTATCCAGTATGTTTAGTATGACATGTATGGACACGGGAACAAAGAATGATGCTTATAGGTTGCTACATAATGCATCTTACAGCTAATCCATCACGCAAAAATACTTGCGCACAGTAAGGCAGACGCGAGCTGATATCTACCGTTGAGCAGCTCATCTAGCACTAGCAGTTGCAGCAGTAACCTGTCACACAGCAACCTGCCGCATTGCAACTCCCAGTGGGTATGTCATAACTGCAATACAGACAGTAGCAGTTACTATCCTAGACCATGTGTTACTGCTGAAGATGTTAGGATTGCAAACACTCACTAGAAATACAAAAAGAAGTAAGTCTATGTATGCTAAATCTATGCTAGAAATTAAATAGCTAGAACTGTCAAATTATTTATGTATAGTCTCACTGTTAACCGCCAGAAACCAAACGTATTCATATCAGAAATGAAAAATATACCTAATAGTTATCAATTCTTTTCTACATTGATAATTACGCGATATGTGTCATCTATGTGTTAAAAAACTAAATTTGATAACTGCTGGAAGTTAAACTTCTACAAACTAACCTCCATATCATTGAATAATAAGTTTCACACTAAAGCTTTAGTTATAGATAAATTTTACTATATTAGGAAACAAGGCACTTAGTGTATAGCTCTATAGCTATTTAGAATTAAATTATAGATAAGTAAATTGTGTAGTTTACCCTGGAAGACTTCTCCTTCAAAGCATCATCTAGCAACCACCCTTATTTCCAGCCCTCATTTAACTTAGCAGCCCAACGTCTCTCCACATTCTACACTTCTAGCTGTCTTCGGTGCTCCATTTCAAGAAGCTCAAACCGTTTGGTACTCTTCACGAAGATAATCATGGCAGCAGCAACCTCTCAATTTGATCTCTATTTCTTCGCTTTTCTATTCAAGTAGTTCCCATCCTGGTATCGGACCGATGATTAACCTCCTAGTAGGTATAACAGGTCGTGAACCCTCTCGTGTACTGCTTCTGCTAGGTCTCTTTGCTAGTTGTTCCATCTTCTGCATTTGAGGATATGATACGGGATGGTTTCTGGAATACTATGTATATTGTTGGAAAAGCTGTATGATCTTACTCGGGTATAGATCAGTCACGGGATCTTACAAGACAAGTCACGTGATCATAACCACGTGATCGGCAGATGTATGGGATAAATAGAGCACCAAACTTGAGTAGCTACTAATTCAATGATCTATCTCCCAACTCATTCCTATGCTCGTTTTCCCGCAACATATATTGATTTCAACGAGGCACACGTTTGGTCAGCACACTCATAAGCGCAGTTGTCACATATGGCACATGCCAAACAGGAGAATGAACTTCTCAATGCTCGTAACCCTATAACCCACGATATTATTGATCTCTTCAGCGATTTCAATCATTGCGACCAATTATGGACGTGCAGTATATCCTCAATATCACCCAGCCTGATCTCGAGCCTATTCTTCATCAAAAAATCGACGAAGGGGAAAAAAATGAAGAAGGAGAGGTGACCGCTCGCCAATTGCAGAGACAAAGCTTTGTATCATATCCCTTATATCTTGTAGACAACAAGCTGTACGATTTACTTATTTATAGCAATAGTAGCAGGAGATGAACACTGGTTCCATGATGCTGCACCATGTTATTCGTATGCATGTAGCATCTCCAAACAAAGTCTATTCTCGAACCATATTACCTGCATCAAAACTATTTGTTATACGCCGCTTCGCCTCCTTATCCATCAAGTGCAATGCAGTGGCAGCAATAGGCCTGTAGCCTCGCCCCTAGCTACATGCGCAACAGCCTGCCACGCATTCCCCAGCAAGGAGTCCTTGGTCATGACCAAAAACAATCCTACAGCCGTACCAATGAGCACAGATTGCATAGCAAGCAACCCCATGACAACAATGAAGCCGGTCCACTGTACCGGGATCGTGAGGGCTGTTATAGTGGAATACGTAGCTTCCCCTGACTTGTTAAATAGATGCAGCTGGTTATAGTAGGACATCTGTGAGATAATGATGAAGATAGCCTGGGGTGCGATCGTGGGATTGCGAGTATCTTTTAGAATGTCTACAAAGATACTGTTATGGTTAAGATGTGCTGATGCGACTAGGTCGACGGGTGAAAACAAGATGGAGGGATCTGGTGTTATATCGACGTCCATATCGCAGTACGTGAGTCCTTCCCCTCTGGATGCGGCATAATATGCCCAGGTAAATTTCGGTCGGTTGTACCGTTCGGTTGTCCAGTCTTTTCGAGCATGTAGTGAGTATATCTCTCGCTGGTTGAGCGATTGCGGCTGTAAAGATGCGCCAAGCATGCTACGGATTTCGTCTGTTATATAATTACAAGACGTGACGTTCCAGGTAATGGCTAGTTCAGACTGGTTTTCGGCTGTACCTGAAGTTTCTACCTTGTATTCATATCCAGAATTTGCTGCAAAGCAGAGCGTCATGTCAAGAACCAGATCCGAGCCTGACGAGGCATTTTAGGTCGACATGGTCCTGATGAGTTGCGCAGCGATTTCAATGGGTTATCATTGATAGAAATCCATTATAAATGCATGAACTCGCCTGTCGTGTTGACTGTTGCGTTCAAAAATGGAAACTGATTTGCATTGGTGCCGTCCAAGATGGTCCCTTCAGGAGATGCATCGTTACAAGTACTCTCTTCCATGACAGAAGTGCTGATGTTCGATCTTAGACGACACAGGGAGATTGGCCAAAAGGTCGTGTTCATGAAGTAAGTGTCGTATGAATCGGGCATGTACATTCGACAGTTGAAGGTACTACCAGCCACACCTGTCAGGTTGAGGGCAGGATACTGATCATCGACGGTTATGTTTCCAGAGACAATCACAAAAGTTCCCTCCAAATATGTGACGTTGGCAATCTTAATGTATGGCTTGATACACGTCGTGCGTGCATCGTAGACGGTGGCAGGACCTGAGTAGTTGCGCAGGATCTCACGTTGTTAGGAGGCGCCAAAGGGAAAGAAGGCTCACAGCGTTTGGCCTGTATCAACATAACTTTCAGCGTGGGACGTGAGCTCGCTGTACTCTGCGAAGTGAGATTATACTGCAAGGGCAGTTTTCCAGAAATCGACCATATAAATGGGCGGTTTTGTCACGTTTATGGAGGTAATAGTGACACCATATGCCAAATGCGCATGGTTAACTCCGATTAATATAGTGATGGTATCAAAGTCGGTGAGAAGAATCGTAGAAGTGAATTGCAATGCAAATAAAGTGAAGGGTCGCAAGGGCGATGGTGGAGACATGGACACATCTGCTAATATTCCAATTCTGCACCGGATCCACAGCATTGAATATGTGTGTATGCGGGCCAGCGTTAATAGCGCGGATCATGGAGAGTTCTGGGAGGGTTAGTAGATACTGCTGCGTTCTCGAGTACCAAAGCCGCAACTAAGGCGTTGAAGGTGCTCATCTGTGCAGTAACCGAGGCACGAATAATACCAGAGGAGAAGGTAGCAACACATGTTTCCCATTGTTCTTTGTGTATCTGAAGCAACAACGATGAAGGGCTTCCTCCATGGATTGCTTGCTCAGCTCCGCACCAGAAAACGGCCAGCATGGCATTGGAAATGATGATAGCGATCGGAGCAGCTATGAGGATGAAGACGTTGTACGTCCCCAGTCGTTCTCAGAAGCGTATGGGTTGTCTGTGCTCTTTTCAGGTGCTCAATGGTGGTGAGTTGGTGTCTAGCAGCCGAATATGTTGGTATGCGTTCGTTTTCGAATTTGGCCCCATTATCAAGTGCGATGTAGAGTAAATTGATGAAGTTGTTAACTTGTGGTGAAGGAAAATTAAATCAGAACTGGAAGATGATGGACTGAATTCCATTTTTTTATTACAACGGAGGAAACAAGCATGTCTCGGACAGGGGCCTTTCGCTACAAGTAGCGGATATCATAGTTAGCGGTAGCCGCTAAAAAGGTACAAATGCCCAACTGCGCTGAGTCTGATATCTATGTAATATAAGCAATGCCTCAGTTCCATCGCGTTGATGTTTATCCCGTCATACGTTTCGCCCTTGCGGTGCAAGGCGTACGCTTAGTAGCACCTAGTAAACGCTAGACCCCATCTTGGTCTACCGACATTTTCTAATGATAAGCTCTACAACTTTTGAATTTACAAGTAGGATGAGGGGCTAGGAAAGAACGAAAATATAGAGCAAACTGTGATTTATAAGACTAGTAGTTGGGTTAGTTGATAGTTCGAGGGTGAAAAGAATGACTATATAATTAATAACATTCCTTACGTATGAGTGGGCTGCCCAAAATGTCACTGAAATCCAAGAAGTACAGGGGCTTGTGACGAGAAATGTACTAAATATTTAGGAGATCTGTAGCAATATAACTTATAGATTTTACTGATATGTATCTCAAATAGCTATAGCGATGTAAAAGATGCGCGAAAAAAAAAACTCTAACCATATTCTAGAAGATTTCGGTTTACTACTCTGTTATAACTAGTCGTGATAGCTACTAGACTTCATCTCCATATTTGTTATATAGACGTTGTCTATGAACTCAGATTCTTACCATTTTCTATCCAATAAATCTTTGGATGTAGTTAGACCCCTTTGGTTCTTAGATTTTGGTAAGATTATGGTTCGTCCAATCATATGTGAAGTACGTTATTTTATCTCACTATATAGACTCAACGTACACTATTCTAGACTACAGAGACAAGGTTTTAGCGAAGGTAATAGCCAGTGTGGCCCACTTACCCATGAGATACGTTACTATACACCAGTATTCTAATAGTCCACACCTGTTCTCCTCCTTCATCACTAGTCACCATAACCTTAATTCAGTGGACGGAAGTTTAGGTGTAGACCTTTTACTGGTCTCTCGATCATACCACCCCTCGCTTCTGGCTCTAAATGACCGTTTGGATCGCGTGTAATGTCGAAATTGATAACTAGTCTTGCAACTGCTGCCCTCATTGTTGCTCTACTGAATTCTTTTCCAATACAGATCCTAGGCCCATTTAGGAAGGTTTGAAAGCTATAGTTGTTCAGCGCACCTCCGTGTCTATTTATGTGCTTTACGTTATGCTCGTTTGTTGTGATCCAACGGTATGGATCCATTGCTCCTGCATTTTCACCCCACTGTTCAGGACTGCGATTTATGGCATGAAGCCAGTACAAGACCATCGTGCCTTTCGGAACAGTCCTTCCAGCAATCTCTGTGTTTCGACGAGCGATGTGAGCCACTGAAGGTATTGGCGGATGCAAACGCAAACACTCTTCCACAATGCCGTGCAAAATAGGAACATTTTCGAGGTCTCTGGATGAGATGGTGCTTGTATCAATGTCTTTGAACCTGTGTTGTAGCTCCTTACGAAGTTCTGACTGAAACCGTAGATTATCAGGTAGCGTAAGCTGGTGAAGTGCCCATGCTAGTGATGCTGATGTTGTCTCGAGACCGGCTGTTAGGAACATCAAAATCGATTCTATTGTGTCTTCTTCGTTCAGACTGTGTTTTGCTGACAACCAACGTAGCACATCTTTCCGGCAAGGATTGGTTTGCTGATTCATATCTCTTGCTGAATCAAATATCTTGCTAGCGATGTTTCGAATTCTCTTCGCTGCTCTTTTCATAGCTCGTATTTGGCGAGTAGGGAGCGATAATAACACCCCTGACGGCATGAAAAGAGAGATCGCCGCGAAAATACCGGTGTGTGGCGTTGGTGTCGCGATTCTCTCTAGCATTCTGACATCATTGTCATCCCATGCGGAGCGAAGTGCATCGAATTTGTATGATAGCAATGATTCGCCAACGCTATCCAGGACGTACCTGAAGAGCAAGTGCCAGGGATCGTGATACCCATGGTGCATGTCTCGCTTGATGATCGTAGTCGTCAGAATTTTAGAGTTGATCCAAGAAATAGCATGGGTATTTCGCACAAGATCGTTGGAGAAGAGGGGATGGATGGCTCTCCTGAATTTCTTGTACTCGATGCCGTTAGTGAAAGGGGTACTCCTACCGCCAATTATGGAAAATAGCTCGCAAACGCCCTCGGGTTTCTCAAAATCCTCTGTCTTTTCTGATAGTCCATCCCGCAGCGCGCGTATGCTCTTTGGCATGACAATGTCTCCTAGAATCGGGTCATAGAGACGAATAGCATCCTCTCCTTGATTTTGCTGGAACCAAGACATGGCCGATTTACCCCGGCCAGATTCCATGAACGCAGCGAATAATGAATTGATACACCAAAGCCTATCGCCCTAGGACCTAAAATTAGTTTCAGATCAATAGCAGATATGTTAAGGCCAACGTAACCTACAAAAATTCTCGGGAAACCATCCCGTAACGTAGTACGATAGTAAGGATATATGACCAGACGATCAAACACAAAGCATAGGGTTGCAACGACAAGACCGTAGAATATCATAGTAGCCAGGCTACGCGCATGGAACAACCGAGGAACCAGTGCGTTTACGAAGAAGAAGAAAACCATGCTAACTATTATTAGCTGAGAATAGAGTGAATCCGGCATCTTCTGCATAATATCGAGATCTGATGTACAAAATATTCTGTTTAAGCGACAGTGAATGAATAGCGAGATGAAGAGTTGGTGATAGCGTGAGACCTTGGTGTCCCCGTGACCAAATATATCCAGACTGATTAGGAGATCTCTCGCACAAACCCTATACAGTGGTCTAATATCACTTCACTAACCTATCATCAGTCTCCAGACCATACTTGGTTAAGATGTTACGTAGCAATGTAACTTTATCGCCCAAACGATTGCCAATCCGTTATGTGGTCGGCTTGAGACCCACGCAATGAAATCTGGTAAGTGCACCAAATGGTCTTAGATATTGTTGAGGGCGATCAAAATCGAAGCACGTGGAAGCCTCCGTTCTTAGCGCCCCAACATATAATTCGACATGCTCAGTTTAACAAGTCTGTGCACCAATGCATGCACTGTCTTAAGACTATCTGATACAATACTGGTAGAGAGACACAACCACACTCCCAATAGAAATTTCTAACAGTTATAGTACTTAATTTGGGTTGAACGCTCGGTTATGTGAACTCACAGGACCTCCAGTTTCGCTTACATTAGCGGTTACTACCATTACTATGGACATCTCTATAATACTTAGTTATGCACGACCCATCGGTTGCTCTCCACTTCTTAGCTTGGGAATTGCAATAATTTTCGAAGAAGTCGTTCTTACATCTGTAAGGAATAAGCTTCTGCTGTTTGGGCTGTTGATTGCATCTACAGCAGCCGGTACGTTTCCTAACCCTAAAGTCAGCCCTGTCTGGAGCTATGCATGGGGTCTGATCAATGCCTGGGCGGCGTTGGTCTGGGGCCCACTATGGATATGGGCTGTTGACTTTCGCTCTTCCCGACGACTTCATTACAACCATGGGAATAGCAAAGCTGGAAAATGGCTCGTCGAAGGTCAGCCACCTAAGATGACGCTCAAACGTGTTGGCTGGAGCATCGACCTATTGACTAACTTTCGTGCGGTCTCTTGGTCTCATGGTATTCGAAAAGACTCGCCATGGATCAAATGTCAAACGTTAGCTCAGGATACACGCCTACAGACCTCAGTGTACCAGGAAACTCAACTTGACCCACTCCTCCTGTCTGATGTATCTGCAAGCTTGTTCCAGGAGTGCCTACTTCGCTTGGCCAGTCTCTCATTTTCAGTGGGGCTGCTCATTATGTCTTCCCGTCAATATGTAAAGAATCTGCGACACCCCCAGACACAAAGCACGTTTCGATCGGACTACTTTATCGGCTTTCAATATTCAACCTTCATGACGATGAGAGCGATTTGCATTGCAATCTGTACATGCTGCATGTTGAGCAGTATACACCAATTCTTCTGCTTGGCTTACATTTCTGTATTCTTTATCAGGAATTCAAGTGTGCCTCCAAGATGGTCATTGCCTACATTGTTTGGGAACAAATTTTCTACCAATGTAGCTGGTAAGTTTCAAGGTCCTCCAGCATCAGAAGAAATAGCGCTGACATGTATCGTAGTGTTCTGGTCTAAGACATGGCATGATTTGTTCTACTTCAGTCTCATAACGTTGCTGAGATCATCATCGCCAAGAAAAACACCAAAAGTAGTTGGAAATCTACTCAGAGTTACCTTTGGTTTTATTCTCTCAGGAACTTTTCACGCTGTCGCTTCATATGCTGTTGATCAACAGATTGAATCAGCTATAGCTACAATTTTCATCTTCATAATACAACCTATGGGTATTGTTCTACAGCTTGCAATATCTAAAGCTATGACTGTTATGAAGATTCCGATGCAAGGTACACGACTGCTAAGTGCTATGATTGGGTTTACCTGGCTTGTAGTAACAGTCAATCTGCTTGCAAACACATCCGCTTTTGATAAAGTTCTACATAGTCTAGCTAGTATATCAAGTTTCTAGACTATAGAATTATAAATCTATTCAGAGTAGGATCCCAGATAGAAGTTGTATAACAATTCCAGTATCAAGACTCTTAAGATGAGATTTTATATTTATCACATGCCAATCGCTGCAGACGAGCCACAAAGCAGAAAAGAATAAAATATAATCGTTATGTATATACAGATCCTAGTACGAAGTCTATTTCGGCGCGATTAAAAGGGTGAACAGCGCCTTATATTAGCTATGGCTGATAACCAAGCAGTCTAGCTCTACCATAGCTCTACCAAATCTGTTTGCCAGTCTAGAGTATCTTAACCCAAAATTATCACTTGCGACCCAAATCTGCGCTCAGGCGACCAAGTCCAGGTCGCTCCACAATAATGTGGCTCCAGACAATCATTGAGACATTGAAAGCCCCACAACTCTCAGGTATAGCTCCGTTCGTGATCGGCTCATCTCCTCCTTCCATCTCACCAGATTCGAAAACCAGAATGAACTCTTGTGTTTCAGCATTGTGATTGGCTGCTAAAGAAATGTAGGGCTAAATTATGGTTAGCTCATATCTATGTGCGATCGAGTTGAGGCTATCTCAACTTACATATTGCGTCTGTAAACGCAAATTAAGTCGCAAGCGTAACTCTTAACTGGTCTCAAGTTCTAATAGCAGAGAGGTCGACGTGTTGGGCCCGCTGTGTCCTGTTAGAGCCAATGAAGGAAGTTTTATATATCATGTATGTAGCAAGCACAAGAGTCAGACCTACTTGCGACTTTAACAAGAAGTTGTATTGTAAAATTGATTTTATTCTGAGCCACAGCTGAACACTCGAGAGAACTAATAACACATGTTGTGCAGGCTACATCTTTACAAGGATTACAATCAAGAGACTAGAAAGGCTACTTCCAGTTATTCGCGTGAATCATTGAAACACCTATAACAAATACCACACAGCAATAGAAAAACCCACCATCCGTCTTCCCCAAGCCTCGAGACACAATACACAATTTGACCTATGGATTGCTGTATTAGAAAAGGCATGTTATATCAACATTCCATATTACTATTTCTCATGATTTCCTGGCCCTAATTGCAGTATACGACCTCACTGCTTTGCAAAAGACCGTTCAGGCGATATCAATGTGCTCAAGAGGTGTGCGGGTACAGATGGTAGTGAAGTGTACGACTGCGTGGGACACAGTGAAAGCGCATTGAGTATGCTGAACCGCTTCCAATTGGGTGTGGTCATTTAAACTGAAGCATCTGCTACGACCACTTCGTCATCGTCGAAGAGAGACGGTGCAGCAACGAAAATACAGCAGGTATCGATTAGGCTGCAACTTAGGGGCCTGGCGTTTCTCGTAGCTTTACGTCTGGCCGCAAGGATGTTTTGGATGACCACTGACAAAGGCGAGGGTGCGCTGTCGTCCAATAATTCGACATTGCAACCTCTGAATGCTTTCTTCATTAGGCTTGAGGTTATGTCGTCAGTCGGCTTTGCGGGGCTGACAGTCGCTTATTCCAAATCCAGAGAGACACTAAAGTAAGAGAGAAGGAGGTTTTCGAGTACTATGCTGCTATCCCTGTAAGGTGGTAACCGTGAATCATGGTCGACTGCGAATGTCTTGTCAGTAGTGTAATTACTTATGCAGTTTCACTGCTGGCAAAAAGAGTCGTTAGCGCCGTCTTATTATTTGAAGAAAAGGATAGGGATCGTCGTTACATACTGTATAGATTTCTGCAGTGTTTTCATATACACTTTAGGAAAGATTATTGGCCTCCATTTGCTTGGTAGCCTTCAATAAAATGTTATTTGCAGACCTAAGTCCCCCTTCCGTATTCGCTAACAAGACACTGTAATTGCCCGTCCGCGTCTCGAGCTGCTCGAGTAGTCGTACAGGCTTGTTTAGTTGAACCGTGGCGAGACAGCGTAGCACCAACAGGCGCTCCTCGTTGCTCAATGCGGTACATCGAGAACCACATGTCGCTATCGGCTGCCGAGTTCTTGCTCGACGATGCATCCCAAATTGGGCCGCCATGACTGAGATCCATCTCAGTGTACTAAGCCAGGGGCCCGAAGAGCGAAGGTTGGCGACTTTGGTTCTCCCGGCTTATGTTTTTTGCATAGCACTCGGCCATGCCTTCGCAGATGCTGCTCATGTATTGTCCAGCTATGATTAGTAGCATGTCGCCGCTGTTGCAGCTGCCCAATGTTGATGAGCTGTATCGCTCACAATCGAGGACTGTAGTGCAGTGCAACTGGGCTTCGCGGAAGTAGCGCACCAGCACATTCATGGACGCGCGATCGGTATTCGCGCTCTCGGTGCACAGCTCTTCGAAAAGGGTGGCTGTCAATGTCCTATAGAGGCATGAGCTGTCTTTGTCCGAGTGCTAGTCTTTGGTTGAACAAGGAAAGGGCTAAAAGGGTCTATCTGCCGGACGGGCAAATCATATCGTTGCTCAGAATCTCGTTAGTATTGTGCTTCGAGCTCCAATTCTTCGAGTGTAAGCTTTCGCCCCGCTACTTGTTGCGGGTTGTCCAAGTGCTGCTAGTAGTGCTGCTGCTATCTGCAGCACTTGATTCTCGCTTGGTGCGACCGTTGCGATGCATCTGTCGCAGCTGGAGCCCGTCCTAGGTCGTGGACTGCAGTAGACGGAACTGTTAGTTTCTTAGCCATATGCCAAACGGTTCACCAGACCGTGATCTCCAAATTTTGGACATCACGATCCAGTTGGATGATTCGACCGTTTCATATGGCCAAGTTAGCAAGGGCTCGTCGATGACTGTTCGAGGATGGATTATACCAAAGGTTGTGGTCGAAGGTGGCAGATCCTTGATAGATATAGGTCACGTCGAAGATTTAGCCGTTAGCCGTAAAGTCGAACCTCTCTCGGTGACTCAATCGAAACCGTGGAGACCGGTAGGTAGTCGTGGACCTATGCCACTGATAAATCTCGACACAACCGGCGATCTCACCAACGGACCCATGATCTACTGATTGGAGGTCTACCCTTTCGACGAAGGAAACACAAACATGGCCATACGGACTTATCCTCGAAGCAAATGCGGGTGATAGAGTAAGTTTCAGACGGATGGGTATATTCAAGTTCTTCCCAAGATTAGAGGAAGCACGTGCTGTACGTTCTTGAGGAAATTTAATCCGCGAAGCGTGCGCATTTTGAATTGCATTTCAGGAATAACTGACTCCTTCTACTATCGCAGACTACTGAGCGTGACGAAGATGAATTTTTCGGTACGTACAGGGAGAAACAAAAGGCATGGATCAATGGCGCCGAGTCTAGAGAAAACATAATACTATGAAAAAGGTTTGTCAGGGAGAAGTACATTCTCTATCAACGTGTTAAGTATGACTGCGCAGTATTGAAATTGATTTTCTAGTCTTTATAATTCAATTTCCATAACTACTTTCTCAATAGCGTTATAGTGGTAGAGTTATTACGTATCAAACGTACAGGGTTGAACTCTTGGCGATGAAGGGGTTGTTGCATTGACTGAACTATTGCACACACTGACCACATACACTACGGAAGTTAGTTACCCGATTTCTAACAGGAATGCTCGCCTTCAGCGCTTATACCTCGTTGCAGTAGTGCTACGAACCTTGCTCGCCTAGCTATGTGAAGGCGATCTTCAGGCGCGGGGAAATTAACTTCGCGCCGCCAAGTAGCTAGTAGTTACCTAATCATCTCAGCCGCCCCACTCTACTTCGTGCGACATTTCTCTCATACACCCCATCCTCCTCCACTTTCCCCAGAAACACCGCCGAAATCGACCAGCAGAGAAGACTTCAATCCCCGATGATTGGAATTAACCGTGCGACCATACATCCACTGTGAGGGATGCGACATTGACAACCCTTGCTCCATCTGGCCGGTTGGACTTAGAATGACAGCTCGCCCAACCGGCTCTAACCCGGCCATCGCCAGTCCGGCCCTGATCGCGACGCAGACTGGCTCCAGACGGGCATGCGATCGATGCCATACGGTCAAAGAACGGTGTCGCTGGATCCACGGCCAAGGGGAATGTGAACGGTGTCAACGACTCCACTCACCATGTCAAACCAGGCGGCCTACGAAGCCAAGCGGCCGCAAGCCTCGGCATACCCTCCCCAAAGCAGCGGCGACAGCCTTGCTCATTCTGCCTCACAGCAAAAGACGCCTCCCTTCCTTGTCCGAGAGGTCGGACGTGATGCCCGCCGATTCAATCATCGTAGGCTTGGAGCCTTCCAAGCTCCCAAGAACTATATCTGTCTTTGTCGACTTGAACAACCGCGAGCTTCAAATTCTGCATGGCGTCCCCGAGGGCAAGACACGTATCGACCAGTACCTAGTCGGTCCAAGCTTCCAGGAATGCCACCTCAAAACCTTCATCCGTCATCTTCGCATAGCCTTGCCGTTCCTACAGGACGCGTTACTAGCCGCCTCAGCTCTTATAGCTCATGAATATCAGCCTCACCCAATCCAATCAGATCGGATGATTGGCCACAAACGGGCGGCCTCTGCCGTTTCGTCTTTACGTTCATTGGAAAGCTTCGACCATGGGGGCGTTTCTATAGTGTTGAGTCTTGCAATTCTTTCTGTCAGCTTTGCGGAGCTCATTTCAGGCCGTTCCTTAGAGATATGTCGCCATAGTCTCCATCTCGTCAAACCTCTGTACGAGTCCTCGGTTATATCTGATCCAGATAGTCTTTCTTTTGTGGGTGTTTTGATCTCCTCGGAGCTTCAGGAATGTCTCTTTCGCTGCGAGGTTCCCACGCTCCGCTTCAGGTTACAAGAATCGCAGCCTAAGGTTGACCGCTTTCTTGGTATCTCTGCACCTCTGCTACCGTACCTGCATGATATCGCTGTGATTAGCAATCGCTTACGCCACGACGCTGGAGCTGATCGTTGCCAAATCATGGAATCATTGGATACACTTGAAACAGAAGTTGGCGGGTGGAAACCAGAACTGCCTGAGTCCCACGAAGCGACTGAATCGCAAGCCGAGATCATCAGCATATTGACCCAGGCAAATGTCACTCGGTGGTCGATATTGCTCATGGCACACCGGCTGCGCCATCCGTACGGCACGGAAACTATCAAGGCCAGAGCAATATCTGACATTATCTTGGAGGACTTGAGTTTGACTGTTCAACGCACTGGTCGTTCGATCCCAGGCGTCAACCGTGCATTTCTAGCCGCCTGTTTTGAGCTCAAGGCGCCTGATAAACGGCAATCTAGCCTCGGAAAGACGCAACTCTTCGAATTCTCAAACCAAGTGCAAAGGAGGGTGGAGACGATTTTGTTGGCAGCTTGGGCCCTTCTAGACACCCATGATCAACTGCATTGGCACGACTTATGCGCCTTACTTCCGCAGTAGGTCGTGTCTCGTAGGGGACTGTTCAAAGAGATGGTGGCCCAAAGCTCCCTCGCATGCCAGCAATAAAGAGTTTTGTATATTACGGCGAACAATTCTATTCAGCTTTCTGGCTCATTCGCCTTTTTGGCCGCTATAACTTCATACATCAATTATCCGGATCCTAAAGCAGGTCTAGATCTACCAGGCGTGAGGTTTCCTCGATATCCACCCAGCATTCGATAAGTTCGTGTTACGATATGTCTGGAGACACCTAACCAATATAAGGCGGCGAAAGAAACCTGATTCGCGCCGAAATAAACTCAGTATTAGAGTTTTATGCTATATTTAATGTTAAGGGCGAGAGAAGCCCGGCTAACGAGTATGCATTCACCTATTGTACAGAAGAAGAAAGATAAAGAAAAGAAGATCTACCTACGCAGCTCCTTTTGCATCTCTTGTACAAGAGATAAGATCACATAGTAAGTACATATGATAGAGACACGTATACGTACTTAGCGGCCGTACATAGATAGACCTAAGTTACGTGGTCCTCTATCACATGATCTTTTAGTCAAGTTACGGGCGTAGCCCTTTATATTACCCCCCTCCTCTAGTCGTACGACGCGATATTATTAGTTAGTCGTATGTTTGTCTAGTCTTTAGTGCCTAAATAGCAGTTAGTTAGTGGGTGGCGATTTTTAAAGGTAAAGATTAGAGTAAACGCCAATTCGTACAGTATATATATCGTCATCCTCACTGAATCTCTATTCTTCCCTTTGTACATAACTTAACTGTCTCTCTACTCACTAATATCTTATCTAAACTATCTATACTCAATAGTTATCGCCTCTTTTACTATACTATGCTTTTTATTACTTTCTCTTACTCTATACTACTATAGCTAACTCTAACTACAGTATATAGACTAATAGCCATATCAATACTCTTACATACTACGCGGATAGAGATATTAACGACACCCTCGAGAATTCTACTAAACTAACTCTTTCTCTCCTATCAACCTATACGACGCCTAACTCCGTCTAGCCTACTATTACTATCTAACAGCAGCTTAATATAGCTAACTACTAGATCTAGTATATATTTAACATACGTATCGCTAAAGAGATCCGCTATATCTTTACTACTACTCTAGTAAGTTTATTCTTTGACTATATTTGTACGATTGTTTACTAACTAGAATAGATTAAGCTTAGACATACCGTAACCTATTCTACTATTCTCATAGTTAGTTTCTATATAATGCTGTTTAGGGATCTAGTCTCTGTGACTTGTCTCTTATTATTACTTATATGCCTATCTATACTCCCTAGCTAATAAGCGCCCGTCTCTCCTATCTTAAAGCTTTCCTCGTCTATTCCTGCGGTAGCCGGCCCGGCGTTGTTCCAACCCGGGACGTGGGATAGAGTTGCAGGTACAAGAACTGACCAACACCAACGACTGTTCTGCAGACTTTGGTTATCTTCTAGTACTTTGGCTATAGGTGTCCACCGAATCAAATGCTACTCGGAGTCCCACGCAGTCCCGTATGCCACTGAGTGACTCTACTGGCTCGATGCTGATCCGAGTAGTCTTGCTTGCGCCATTACACGCGCTTTGTATTACATAGTTAAGTAGGCCGAATGAAACTGATCACGAATTATTGATACAGCCGTGGATATGCAACGAGAGATGGATTGATTATATTAACAATCTATTACTAAAGTTTGCTACACAAACAATTTCTTAACTAATCTGTCCTCGGTAGTGTCCTGAGTTTGAACTGTACAGCCTATATGACAAAGCAGTCTCAGTCGTTACGGAGACCCAGGCTTCAGTTGCCAACCTCATCTGGGGCTAGTAGTTCCAGGTATTGATGCCGTAAATTCGAATAAGAGCAGCAGGATAGATCATTTTGTAAAATATCTACTGTTTCGCAGCATACAGAAGTCAATTCGAAAACGGCACCTTTTTATACTTTTTTGTTTGCTCTGGGAAAGGTGCAGATGGTACGTCAACGTACTCTGGCTCGATATACCAGGAACGGTCGGCACCAGTCTCGTCGTTCTGCGTCATGCCATTCCCTAGCCAACTGAGACGATTATGCTCTGGATCTTCATTTGCGTATTTCCAATTAAAGTCTTCCCACCTTGGTGCGCGCATAGTCTCAATTGCATGCAAAGTACTGCCAGGCCAGAGCCCTATAATACGGTCATTCTTTCGATACCAAGATTTGCAGTCATCAAGATAGACCGTCCGCTGAAAATAAGCATTGATGTGGCGTATCCAGTCACTCATTGCACGGCCTGATAACTCCATAGCTCCAATGTCCTCCTTTTGTAGTTTCCGGACACATTTGATGATATAATCGCCTTGAGCTTCGATGATCTTGGTTAGACTCCCAGATCCAACAGCAGAATTTGCCCCTAGCATAAGGAAAATATTGGGAAACCCATCGACTGTCATGCCTAAGTAGGCTTCCGGATAGTCTTGATATCGGTCCTGGAGACTGAGGCCTTGAGAACCAATGACTGGGTAGAGTGGAGCTCCTCCAGCATCAAATCCAGTAGCACAGATAAGCACATCAAGCTCAATCTCGCTTCCATCTGCCAAAATAACTCCAGAGCGATTAATCTTAGAGATTGGAGTCATAATAGGTCGTACATTATCTTCGGTCAAAGCCTCTAAGAAACCAGGGCCGGGAGTCAGGCGTCGACAAAGTGGCGCAAAGCTTGGGATCAGGAAGTCCGCAAGTTCTGGTCGCTTAGCAAGTCGAGCTCTCATGAGCGTAGTAAACTCTTTGCGGGCCGCTTCCGAAACCGGAGAGCCCTTGAGTGAGATTGGATGTGCAGCGTTAAGGTCGTCTTCAATGGCTTTGCGGAAATGATGATACGTCTGATCGTCGACCAAGAATTTCTCCCGAACTTGTGGTTTGACTGCTTGCATGTAAGTTTAGTCCGGTTAGGGGCATAAAAGGGCTAACCGCGGCACAACGTACTCTCACTATCTCGAAGACCCAACTTTGCTGCTGAGGAGTCCCCGAATGGTGTTGAAATCCAGGTCTTACTCCTGATGAAGCAACTCAGCTTAGTCCCAGGTAGTTTTTGTAGCTGGGGGATGATCTGAATACCGCTGCTTCCAGCCCCAATGACACCAATACGTTTGTTAGAGTAATCATACCTGTCACGCGTTCAGATTGGGTCGAGAGACAATTCAAACATGGTAAAGAATACTCACGTCTCATCCCAATGGCCCGAATGGACGATCTTCCCCGCAAAATCCCATAGTCCGTCAATCTTGGGCCAGAGAGTTCGAATGAAAGCACCACGCGCCCCAACAACGACATCAGCTTCGCCAAACAAAGTTTTTCCTGTGACAAGATTCTTCACATCAACCCTCCTGATGCTCGAAATCAGCTCGCGAATGACATGCAAATTCGGATACGTCACTGACCACTTTAGACGATGGGCATCCCAGTGCAAACCATAGACTTCATGCTTGAGCTTAATGAATCGATCTGCTGAGTACTTGTCTGAAACTCCACTCAAATATTCTCGAATTTGCTCAGAGGTGACATAGAACTTTGACCACTTGGGATTCGGCTCAAAAGTGTAGACATATGAGTGTGCTAGTAAGATTAGAATGAGCAGGGATTATGTTCATCCTAATGTAGTTTGTCAGAAGACTTACATGGTATATCACAACCACAGCCAGGGTAACGATTCGTCCACCACGTTCCTCCGACTCCTTCGTTTTGTTCATATGTTACTAAATCGACGTTGCGCAGCCACTCTGGAATACGAATACTCATATATATACCCGAAAAGCCAGCTCCGATTACAATAACTCTCATTCGACGAAGGTTGTCGACACACGCTTCTTTGATCGAAGTCATTTTTAGAGTTATGAAAGCTTTGTCGATACAGCTGCCTGGCTGAGGCTTATTCGAAGAAGTTGGTTGATGGCAGAGTTGGAACTGCTATACTGATTCGTTGTCACGAAATTTATAGGGAATGGCCTTTATAGACAGTGTTAGACAGGGTGTTCCTTGTTTGTTCATGATAGTGTTGCATTGACTGAACTGCCCCACGCACGACCCATCTACATTCAATCTGCTCGCTAGTAAATTAGACATTTGGGAGACCTCGGGAGTGTAGGATCACTATCCCGAGGCATGGTATGTTTGCATGCACATTGTTTCTGGAACCGCTGACTTACCGATGTTTTTTGATACAGTCACTTTTCTTCTAGACTGATAATTATTGCCAGTCCATTCTCATGCCTTAGTTGTGGACCCTGGCTGCACGCAGTGTCCTGACGTGAGGTCACCGCTAGGCCCTACCGAGGCCCTACCGAGGCTATGCCGAGGCCCTGCCCGAAAATTATGTTTAGTCTCCAGTATCGCAATAATATTCCTGGGGCTACACAAAGTGCCGTAGTGTCTAACGTAATCCGCTTCTAAACGGATTCATTTTCTTCTCCTATAAAATCATGTTAAGTTGTTATTGAGCAATGTTTTTATTACTCTTTGTCGCTACAGACTTTGACTCTTTCATATATTTTGCCTACCCAGACCAGAACTTATTTTTCTTGTCATAATGGCCAGCATGCACGACGTTGATATTCCAACCTACGATGGCTTGAAACTCAAAGGCACGCTCTATAGCGTTGGAGCCAAGAAACCACTTATTATCCTAACCAGTGGTGTGAGTATCGATGGACTATGCCATCTGCCTGAGTTCCAAGATTAACCAATGTCAACATAGTTCTCTGGTACTCGGGATCACTTCTTGCCCGACTTCGCTGCACGCTTCAACGCTGCTGGCTATGGGGCCTTAGCATACGACAACAGATGCTGGGGAGACAGCGAGGGCTTGCCTCGTAGTGAAGTCGACCCTATGCTTCAAACGCGCGACTATATCGACGTCTTCAATTACGCTGCAGCTCACCCTGACGTCGACCCGTCCAAGATTGTTTATTGGGGGTCCAGCATGTCTGGTGGAAATGCCATAGGTGCAGCTGTCATGAACAGCAGCATCGCTGGTGTTATAGTGCAAGTTCCTTTTGTGTCAGGCGAAGTTGTCACTCGACTACCTGGACACCCGGCGGAATTCCTCACTGCCAATCGTCACCAAGGGTCAGAGATTCGAGTCCCGGTCTTTCCGAGCTCTGCTGAAGAGGTCTTAAATGGGAGCTGTAAAGCTGTATTGAAGGATGCTGGCGCAATACCCTTTATGGAAGAGACAACCAAGCGTGGTATGAGCTATGCGGAGTCCTGCACGCTGCAAAGTCTCACAAATATTGCCCTCCACGAGCCAAGAGCGTACATCCACCGAATCTCCCCAACACCATTTCTGATGGTTGTTGGAGATCGAGATATTACGATCCCGACACACTTGCAACTTGAAGCTTTTGAGAAGGCATTGCAGCCAAAGACTCTGAAAATCATAAGGGGGGCCGGTCATTTCGAGCCATATTACGGCGAAAGCTTTGAGGAGAATATTGCCGCCCAGCTGGAATTCCTAAAGAGTATTCTATAGTGAGATCTTACCGTATTATTTAACCTGTTCATTTGGAAAACCGACAACACTGATTCAGTAATGTAATTGTTTCTTTAAAGTTTTTCCTTTCACTTGCCCAGAAGGCCTGCCGGGGGGTTTTAGATTATTCTATACTTACGTTACCTCTGACCGAGTTTTTCTTTTCTACCTGGCTTCATAGATGCTGACTTCTCTTGCTAACAGCTGAATAGATCTACTAATATATCCTAGACGCCATATCTTGCAGCCATTTAACGAGGCTAGTCATGTGGTATTTGGTCTATCGGCATGTCGAATCAGGGGGGGTCTCAAAGATCACCCGCACAAACCTTACTTCTTCCTACTATCTAAGTCAAGATCATTCAGTTCCAAACGTTCCGCATCTCCTTACTAACTTATTGGTATAGTTATTGTGCTGGATCAGTAAGTGGGCCGCCCCACCTAACCTGACGCTCTACATAACTACTACAATGTCTTGATAGCAATGTTCTATATAGACTTCTCATTAATGCAGGGTAAGTCTTACTATGACTTCCTATCGTAGTAATCTAGAATAATCAGTGCGCGCACTCGCAGCAGCGTATGACGTGCCGATATCAACGCTCTAGCGACTTCTTCATAGTACCATAGCACGATTAGAGATAGCCTCTGCTGATTGAGCTATCGCTTGCCAGAGGGTAGTTCCTAATATAGTGGATTCTGGATTTTGATTGACGGGGTTTCCCACTTTATATTGTCGACGTGTGACGAATAGCAGACGCATTACTCATCGCGCGTTACTGAAATCTATCAACTATCATAATATATAAGTAATAGTAACATGTACTTAGCGGCGATACTTGAAGAGAAGATCAAAAAGCTACGGGCTTTGCGGGAATAAATCTTTGCGGGGAAGCGCCTTATCGCGGCTCGAAAAATCGGCATTCTAGGATTGGGATGACTAGACCAAAACGCTATTTCCCCGCACTTGCCCAAGGTTCAAGTTGATCCGTGCCCTTGCGTTACGCTAATCATGTATCAAAATTGTTCCATGATCCCTGCTCGTCAACTCCTTTCTTCTTGTCAACTCGGTCCTTCATGGTTCCTTAGCGACCTCCATCATCACTATCATGGCTTCTCTACAGCGCTCGGCATCACGGTCAAAACCTCCGCGAAAGCGCTCTATACAGGCGTGTCTCACATGTAGATCCCGAAAAGTCCGATGTGATGTCTCGTTACACGGTCGACCTTGCACAAATTGCTCCCTGGATGAGAAGCAATGCCTCATCCCTGAAGGTATGGCTATTTGGTAAGTAGACACCAGTCTTTTGTTCTTGAAAAAACATTAGCCTTCATGTACAGGAGTCAGATTGACCATGAAGCAAAAAGGCGAGCCACGCGACAAACCAACGATTCGATGTCTGCCATAAACAGGGCCCTGAGATCATCGGGAACTAAAAACAACAACCTAGTCCATCCGGTTTCGATATCTGGGGCAACAGGTTCCATTGACCTCTCTCAGCCGATAGAGAGTGCTAGCGCTTGCCACTCCGGAGATCTGGACTCTCTGGATTTCAACGCTGTTTTACGTCGAACACCTTTACAGCCTGATGTGTTCTCTCCTTCTGGAGAGCAGCCAAATCTGCCAAGTTCATTTGGTATACAACCACCTGAGTTCTCGATAAAAGACTGTGATGCTGACATATAGACAGTCAACGTCTCTCAGAATGATTTGGGAGCTGTCTTGCCAACCGGATCGGTGACATCACCCTTGGAGAGGCCGCCGAAGGCGGACATGGGGGTGGTCATATACTCACATTATCGATTTCTGACAGCTGGCAACATTCACGCAATTCCACATCAAGATGTCAGCTATCTGGAGGCTCAAGGCTGTCTTCATGTGCCGATACCCCCGATCCTCGACGTTTTCATGTCCAGGTACTTTGCGCATGTCCATGTTTTCCAACCATTGATCGACGAAGGAGACTTTTGGGACATGTATTCCCAGTCAAATCAATCCTTCGGCAAAGACACAATATCGCTCATTGTCCTACATGCTATGCTTTTTGCCAGTTCCAATGTGAGCCGCTCCTATGGTTTGCGGTTGTTCACCATGTCCAATTTATTGACTATGTCTAGTTTGTGCCCGTTGAATACCTTACACAGTTAGGATATTCTGACGTCCGTACTGCCCGCGCCGAGCTCTATCGTAAAACAAAGGTTAGTTTTCTAGTGATCCTTCAACAAGGCGAGGCTGATTGGGAGATGTAGCTACTATACGACCATGAAATTGAGTCCGCGCATTTACCCCTCGCACAGACAGCACTGTTGTTGATGAGCTGGGTACCAAACTGTCCCGTCAAAGCGTCCCCTGATCCTTGGAAAACCTGGCATTGTCTCGCTCTTCGCCATGCTGAACGCATCCACGCACATCGCTACGGGAAGGTGGTAGACGAATCGAACTTGGCTTTCTCTGCACAAAAACGCTACTCCAGATCTGTCCGCCGACTCTGGTGGTGCTGCATTATTTTGGACAGAATTTCACCTCTTTGTACACGATTCCGTCTTCAAATCACACCAGATTTGTTTGACCTGGATGCCTATGTGCCACTAGGCTTTAACGATCTACAGAAAGAGATACATCGTTCAAGGGTCTTTGCTCCTGAGATCAAACATCGGCACGTCATTCTATTTGTCAAGTTCTTAGATCTGATACTCATATTGACGCATGTCCTATCCATTGCGTTTCCCTTTGAATCCAAGGTTGAGTTAAGGCCTGGAACGACGCAAGGGAGCGATGCTCAAATTAGGAAATGCCGGCACCTACTTCGAGCCTGGTATGAGTCGGCAACCATCGATTTCCCTCTCTTTGACGGTCAACACATAGAGCAGCACGTTGATGCAATGGACCCAACCAACAGTACCATCCTCTATACGAATCTTATGTATATCTATTACCAGTAAGTTCTTGATTTCTATTCCACTATTCAGTCCTGGAGACCATCGCACTCATATTCACAAGTACCGCTTGCATCACTATGTGCAATTATAGAATTTTCAATCAACTATCCGTAGCGAGATCTTCCACGACGCATCAATTTACGGAGGATATAGCTACTCAAATTGGTGAAATTTGTCGCGACGTTGAGTGCTCCGCGCTCGAGTTGACTAGAAGCGTTAGAGGACTCATGTGTTACCGCCTAATTAATTGTCTCCCAATCTCAGCGTGAGTGCACTTCATCGCTTCTCAGTGAGATCCCGCACCAGTATACTGACTATAGTTCGCACAGACTGGCTTGCATTGCCACTCCTCTAGCCCTCCAACTTATCACGGCGCGTCTATCAACTCTCAGGCGGGAATTAGCCTTGTATCACGTTGAACGATGGTCAGAGATTGATCCAGCATTGAATCGAAGCCGGCTCGATGTTTTAATACAGGCAATCGATGAATTTTCGCCTCATTACTATGGAGTCGATTGGGTCAAGGAAACGGCCAAGCATACCGCGGACCTAGCACAAGCCTACAACCAACGATTAGCACAGTCAAACCAAGAGGCCGTCACAGATTGGGGTCACATCCTTATGAAGTATCCAGACACGTATCTGAGATTAACATGGACTGTTGATTTGTGTATTAGTAGGGGAAACTTTCCCAAAGATCAGGATTTTCCCTCATGTGTCCGCAATGGACTTCCCAAGGCACAACAAGCGTCACTGGAATCCAGAGACAAATTCGACGTTTGTCACGATTTAGACGGCTCAAGTGAAGGAATTGGATCCGATCTGGACCAGCTTTTGGGCATGGCAAATACATCAGTTGGACCGTCTTGGGTTGACATGATGCTTTTTGAGGATGGCTTCGACAAAGCAGCAGAATAGATTCGTGTACATGTGATGAAACTGAGAAAGAGTCCCCATGATTTATGACATGGTATATAGAGTACCATATGGTCCGATTTACTCTGGGAATCCTGAACAATCTTGTTAAATACCGATAAATTCCAAAGTGTATACTCAGTCATGCTTGATGTTGAGTTCCGCTTACTATGCATATAGAATGGCCCCTTGCTCAGCCCAAAAATCTTAGCTATTTCCCAGCGTTTCGTTCTGACTTTTGAGTAACCCATATCCGGTCTATCAACTATTTCATGACTTGATGACCGGTGGAGGTGATGACAAGCAAGTTGGTTGTACACCATGAATGATTTCCGAGCGATCCATGCGGGGCAGAACATCCGTGTTTCCGATCATTGATGGTAGAGAGGTCATACCGTAAAAAGGAAAACTGCCTCGGTAGCTATTCTGGTTCAGGCATTGCCCCTCAATACCCTCGGTAACTACACCAGTTCCAGACATAGCAAGTCAGAGCCCGCGGCAGCAGGGATCACGCTAGTTTCAATAGCTGTCATCAGTATACAACATTGTCACAACCATATTTGTGGGGAATTTTGGCAGACCCCGTATGTCCCCGCGACGAAGCGCCTCATATTGGAATCTCCTAATATATAAAGAAACTACCTCATAAATGTAAATTTGAGCAGGAAAGTAAAATTTTGTCATTTGACCTCTTTCTCTTCAGAAAGGACTTCCATTTAACCAAGACGTCGGCATTACATACCAAGATGAATAAGCAATATGACCACACAAGGCATGCATAATACCTGGCTCTAATCATCCCATTCGATATCAAGATCTTAACTCTAACACCACGAAGTGGCACGTGGGAAGAGCCGATGGTGCCTGGCACCGTTGACATGACAGTATTAGGTAGGAGTCCATTCTTCAATATTTCTGATGTATAATCTCACATCAGTGGATATCTAGACGAGAGTAAAACTAGTTACGGGCTTTCTTTAAAACCAATTCCCTCCGATGACTCCAATGACCCGCTGAACGTAGGTGTGTCATCCAAGTTACAACGAGGACATATACTGACTGTGGAAACTTCTGTCCGATAGTGGACCCGAAGAAAGAAGAACGCTACTTTGTTCATCGTCGCTGCATATTCGTTTCTAGCTAATGGTGCCATAATTGGCCCGAGTGTGTATGTCAACTACCTCGCTCAGCTGTTTGGTAGAACAACCAGCGACACATCGCAGCTGGTTAACTACCCAAATCTTCTCTTCGGTTTCGATAAGACCACCCTATCAGAGTTGGTGACTCTTGATAACATCAGGGCTTTGGCTTTGGTGTTCATTCTGAGCAGGCTCCCTCATTTTCGTTCCCATGTACCACAAGATTGGCCGCAGACCAACTATGTTAATCTCGATAATCGTCGTGAGTCGAGGCTTCCCGAATATACTAGAAAATTTGTCATAGCTGACAGGTCGACTAGTACTGCGTTGGGCTTCTAGGGTGTGCCCTTTCCAATTCTTACGGTGTAGTGATGGGCTTCCGAATCCTTCACGGTTTCGGTTCATCCGTTTGTGAAGCGTTGCCTGCGCAAGCAGTGGCTGATGTTTTTTTTCTTCACGAACGAGGAAAAGCACTTAGTTGGTATACTTGTCCGTGTTGCCACCCCTTGAGCTATTCAGCTTCATCTCCAGGACGTGACCACTGCTGACGTCCAAAAGTTGCACTTGCCACTGGAACTTTGAGTGCTACTGCTGCTAGCTATATGTTGTCCAGTGGACTGTCATACAAGCTATTCTTTTGGATAGAATTCGCTCTTGGATGTATCCTTTTCCTTGGCACTCTCGCTTTCTTTGAGGAAACAATGTACCTTGAAGAGCGCCCTGCCAATACATCTCCCCAGCAAGGACAAGTTGACACAGAGCCGGGCAAAGACGAGCCGCCAGCACATTCGGAGTGCTTGGAAACAGGACTCGAGGATTCCGTCACCGTTCCTCCAAGAAAGCCCTATCTAGAGCAGTGCAAGATCTTTGGAAAGACAGACCCTAATACTGCGGTATTCATGATGGTGGTAAGAATCATTGAAACTCTGACTACGCAATCATGTCAGAGCGGATTGCGGCATGCACTGTTCACTTACAAAACACTTACAGATCCGATCTTTTACTGACTTCATCGTACCTCCTGTTTTCTGGGTTTGCTCTACCTACGGTAAACGGTCCCTCAGACCATAGGCATAAAATTGACTGACTTGATGCAGGAATGGTTATTGGACTGGCTGGTCTCGCCTGCACCTCTACTTTTCCCAGTATTGTAGCTGCACCTCCCTACTCCTGGCCGATTGTAAGATACCTCGAAGTGAACTCGCCGCGTTTCTCTGCTTCTTGAATGAATGGCCGGTCATTAACTGAAATCAGGAGAATACCGGGCTCGTAGCAATCTCAGCCTTCCTCGGTTACTTGCTAGCAGCAGGCCCCTTTAGCACCCTGCCCGATCGATACGCTGCTTGGCTCACCCGTAAGAACAACAACATTCACGAAGCCGAGAATCGTCTTTGGAGTCTAGTAATTGTCTTTTTCGTTTCTCCAGCAGCCCTTATTCTCTACGGATACAGTGCAGAGAATAAATTACACTGGTTCGGACTTGTCTTTGCTATAGGGATGTTCCAGTTCGGTGTGTAACCAGAAACAACTTCCGGCTCAAGCACCACCCTAACACATACAGGGGCTTTCTTCTATCTTACTTACACGCTCGCATACGCGATGGACTCCTATGAAGCCAATATCCCCGAGATGCTGATTGCAATGAACATTGGCAAACAGGCGATATCGTTTGCCTTCGGTTACAAAGTCATTGATTGGGTCTAGGCCTATGGCTTTATCAAAATGTTCTCAGGCGTCTTCTGTGGAGCAATCACTATTAACAATTTGTTTGTTTTTGTGTTCCTTATTTTTGGAAAGTGGTCCCGAAGATGGCTCAGCCAAACAGCTCTCGCGAGGATGCACAAGAAGAGCATAGGTTAAAGATGGATTATGTAGATGTATGGCGATAACACTGTGCACTTTCAATGGCTATCTAAGCGGTTTTCCTCTCGAGCGTTTTCAACCAGCTGCTGCGGTTGACTGCTGGTCTTTATGACGTAGCTAGTTTTTGGTAAATACCATACATTGGTGCGTTGTTAGTTACTTTGCTCTTTTGGACTGTCTTCGTGTTGGCTTCTACCCGTTGATAAGAACGAAGCCTTATCCCTTCTATCCGAGCACCATAATGCCCCAACCAGCAATACCAGGGGACAAGTTGCTGTTCTACTTGGGATCATTTCGTTACTAACCGACCATCTGCTGCTAACATTTACTATGTAAACTTAGACAGGATGCAAGATGTGACAATTAGCATTGCTTAACAGAAATACGTAATCGCCTAGAACCAGGCGTTGGGTCTGTTCATCAATAACAGCTTGATTGCTCTTTGCTTCAACGCCTATAAGCGGGCATACCAAACTAGAATGGTTAAGCTTCTATAACACTTCATACAACATAAACCACAAGGTAGAGATTTCGATTCCTAGAATGATACCTTCAATTCACATATTTTGTTGCTCATGATACGGTAGGAGATACCACCTCATGTGGACGCATGGCCGGAGGCATTGATCAAAATGAGCGTGACCGTATCTCGCAATGATTCCTGAAGCCAGCCCGGCATTCCTCGCATCAACGAAGTCCAACCTAAGCTCGATGGCACAATAATTTGCGCCCCAAAGCCAGAAAGGACCTGTTTCGCAATCGCACTAGCCACATCCTCAGCTGTAACAGGTGTATCCTTCAACTTCCCTCCCTCTACAAGGTTTGCTGTCATGGGCGTTACAACCCAAGTGGGATGTACAACACTATGAAACGTAAGCAGGAATTTGCACACGACGAAACACAAGAGACTGACCTAGTTCGAACACGGGGAGCCTTATATAGGTGTCTTAGCTCCTGGCCCAGGCCTTCGTGGAAAGCGAGTAAGCCAGACTTGGTGGCTCCGTAGTCCACATTCGTCGCTTGTGTTGCAAAAGAAGCCTGACTTGCGACGTTGACAATGTGACCATGGTTGTGCTTCACCATACTGGGGAGGAAATGCTGGGTAAGGAGTATGGGAGCGATGATATTCAGATTGAAGATGGCCCGTAGCTTAGCTTCTGGTATTTCCAACACGGGTAGTGTATTTGACAACCCTGCATTGTTGATGAGAACGGTCGGGTTACCATGGTCAACTCTGATACGATCGGCGACTGATGATATGGCTTCAGAATCGGTGAGGTCGACCTGGTAGAAGTACGTATTCGCAACTATATAGAGTCAGAGCTTATTGTCTTTGGATCGGAGCAATGCAATATGGTATGTAATGTAGGAATGGCCACACAAGAGGGACTCACACAACTTATTATGAGGTGGGCTTCGATCCAAGATCAAGACCTTAATACCCTTTCCAGCAAACTCAGAAACCACGGCAGCTCCAATTCCACTGCTTCCTCCAGTAACAACCACAATCTCGCGGCTCCAACTCCATGAAGGGTCACGAACGTTATTATTGACTTTTCTCTTGGTGTACCAAGCGCTCCAGTGTTGCAGCGACTTCAAGCCAAGTAAAACCCCAGCGCCGATCTGAACTTTGGGATTTTTGGCCAAGTCAATGGTCTTGGAAAAGATTTGATGCTCCATAATTAGCAACAACGTTCCTTCGTACTGACTCTGATACTTGATAAGGAGGAATGGGTAGATGTAAAAGGGTGGTGATGAGTTTCAATCAATTGTAAGTGACATATATAATGTAAAATCAGATCTTTTATAAATACTTGTCTGGGAGCAATTGACTGCTCGAAGCTACCTCGAGACACAACAAGTTTGGTTGCGAGATGAGGTATCTGCCTTGCCGCTTTGGTTCTGTCAGAAAAACGACTAGCTATATGAGGCAAACATCCAACCGAGGTAGGCAACTACAATTACATAATTTGATCGGAACAATCAGAGCGAAAGGATAGCTCAAGAGGCTGCCGAGGCGTTACCGAGGGTCTGCCGACCGAGGAAACAGAGTTACGCCAAATGAGGGGTTCAGACACGCAGATAGCAGTCTGGATCAGATTGCGGAACAACAGTAGTCAGTTTGGGTAACAAAAAGTGTATGTATCGCAAGACCAGTGCTTATGGAGCTTCTCCTCCACCCTTTGCAGTCACGAAGACAAGAGGTTAAGGTCAGATTAACGTGTTGGATAAGCGAGCGAGCCAGGCAAGCGAGTGAGCCACCCCACCGACTTTGTGCACCTCTAAAGCTTTACAACTTGATAACATAATAATGTAATATATAGAAATTGACAAACTAAATCAAATGCGAACGCATTCCATCATCGAGAGGGCCACTTTTTCTTAGCATCGCGAACTTCATGTACAAAAACTTAAATTACTCTACGCTAGCTATAGATGCGTCGTATGACTTACTTATATCTAAGAAAGAACTTTCTTTTATCTGTTTTCAATAGATGTAAATATTATAGGCTATCTTCCTATACATTTTATAATACCATTAATCTACTTAAGCTGTTTCTTAACTATCATTACTTCGTATTTTTTTACTACTATATAACTAGTAGAAGCATTTTAAGCTATCTATGATACTTTCATACATACTAAATTCTAGTATCCCGTATATCTAGATCAGCTTTCCTTTACGCCCTTAGCGCTTTGTTATTTCTATTAATTGCTCTTGAAGCTCTTATATGCGGGCTTCTATTAGTAGATTTTTATATAATTCATTTTTAACTTTTTTATCAAAATTTACAAGGTTTTTTATATATTAGTAAGTAATTATACAAAATCATTTTTTATAAACTTCGACTATAATCTAAACTCACGTAGATTGTCAAAGTATTAGATAGTTGCTTATTCTATTAATAGCAGATTTAGAGGCAGTCTATTTAAAGACTCTAGTGAGATATATATAGTAGTAAGGGGGAGAGATAAAGTAATTAAAGTAGTTAAGTTAGATAGTCTGAATTAATTAATGTGATCCGCTCTGACCGTCCGCTCTTATTTCTATTTACTAGGTATTCTTCTACTATATATATTAGCTAGAATAGATTCTAGAAGAATATATCTAGTAGTAGCTTGCATAATCTTTGGCGTCAGAGAGAGATGTCTGTTGATCGGTTGGTCGCAGAATTCCGGTGTGCCTGAGCACCCGGATTCTATAGTAGAACAGCTGAGTAGCTTATCTACAATATCTATCAGTAAGATATACATAGTATTAACTGCGCACTTTAAGATGAGCTACTAAGATTCCTGTTTGAGTTAATTTAGCGGTGATCATCGCGTTTTTGAGATTCCGAGGTAGGGATCCCGAGGTAGAGATCCCGAGGTAGAGACCCACTTACTACGCTAGTCTATCTTTACGAGAAGTTTGTACAGAGCGTCGTGTTAAGTTTAGCGGAGTACAGAGCTTTCTAGTAAAGCTCGTTATAGTATCGAATTACATAATATCTGCCGTTGAAATCAGTTTAACGTGAGCTTCTTAGACATAAATTTGCGTTGAGCTGCGTAGAACGACGAGCGAAGCGAGAAGTTCGCGCGCAGCTGGGGCCCCCTGGTGCAGTAGGACGAGAAACATTGTGTAAGATAGGGATATACCGCAAACACGTCTTTAGAAGGACTCTGTCAGCATTATGTAACTCTTACTCTATCACGGCGCACGGTACTACGTAGTTTTTAACTGAGATAGTTAAACTCCAAGCAAATTTCTTAAGATCTTCCGCTTGGCCATCCAGGTCTCGGAAATTGCTGTAATGCTTCGGACCCCTTAGTGCTCTCTGCTGCAGGTGGCATGCAAACCGCCAAGCAACAATACCATCTAGTATTATTCTTGACAACTTGGACAGATGTCGGAGTTGTCCGAAGGCCGCGTCATGGGAGGGCATAGCCACCTTTTCTCCTACAGAGTTAGCACTTTAGCCTTCCAGCAAGTATATTAGTCCGGGTCCGCCTTGCTTCTAGCCACGTCTCACAGCTTACATACTTGTTTGCAATACCCGTCGTTTACCTACTTTTAGGCATCAAGCTTTTCTTTGTAACAAATATCAATTCCAAATTAAGAGAAAGACTTCAGCCTTACGATCCTTTTCTTCGACTTATCACTTATCGTTAACACATATTCCAAAGATACACCATGGTTACTTTCCGTACTTCCGCGATTGCATTCCTTACTGCTGCTTTTGCATGCCAAATCGACGCTATAGCGACTCCTAAATTGCCTGTCGCCTATCAGGCACGACCAGTCCAAAACTGTCCGCGATCACCTGTCAGCTCTCAGAAACAAGCGAAGATCTTTCAGGATTTTCTCCAGACGTTCCTTATCGAGGGAAACATCACTAAGACAGCCACCTTCTTAGACGTCGACTACATTCAGCACAATCCATACGTCTTAAGCGGACGTCAATCTTTTCTTGATGCTTTTAGCTCTGGAGGAGGAGGAAATTCTACTTTTGAGATCGTTCATACGGCTCTTCAAAACAATATTGCCTGGGTTCACTACAAAAATATCGCTCCCGGCTCGCCCCTCATTGCTGTCGTCGATGTTTACCGGTTTAATGGCAGCTGTATTATGGAGCACTGGGATGTTATCCAGTCACTCCCTGCTGATGCAATCAATCCCTTGGCACTCTTTTAGATATGTACCTGTTTGTTACATATCATCCCAGATACCAGAGATCGACTGTTAGGTCACAGGCCCAAAAGCATGACTTAGCCGCCACCTTCGCCACCTATGGGCTGACTCGGCTGTCGGCTGCGCCACTTTAGCCTGCTACCTCACCTCTTACTCTCTTTTTACTCTTTACTTTCTCTCTGCCTCTTACTGCTAGCCTGTAGACTTAATAAGCTATAGAATAGCGACGCAATTACTATATATATTCTTTGCCGTACTAGCTTGTCTAGAGTAAGCTACTTTTTTTATTATTTTGTTTTACTTTCTATTTATTAGCTGTAGACTTAACAAAGCTAGTAGAGCTACTATTAACTACTATCTATACTATTTACTACGTCTATATAGTCTATTAAGCTAGTACTATTAGTTAAGTCTAGTTAACTTTATACTATATTTAGCTTTTTCTTCATAGTATATTATCTGGAGATAGTCTATAGTTAGCTTAGTGTCTGCTATTTTCGTACCCTAAATAGATCGTTGCTTCTTTCTCTTCTCTTCTTCTGCTCGTCTACTTGCACTTTATGAGATCGGCCTTACACTATACCAACCTATGCCAGAAGTCTCATATTACTTCTACTTGTGAACATTCCTCTGAACGGATGAATAGACAGGGGTAAAACGCGCTATTTAACCATAATTCTCTTTTGAGTGTAATTCTGTTTGGTATAATATGTAGGTATAAAACTGTAACAGATAACTATAATAATTGTGGATGATTGTATTAATCCAGACTAATCTCTTACGCTTTCTCTAGAGGCGCGAATCTTTGCTTTCTTAATAGTAGTATATCTATTACTTTTTTATGTAAAATAAAGCCTTTAGTCTTAGCCTCGGATAGGGTATAGTCTTAGCAGAGACCGCTCGTTGGCTATACCCAGAATCCTGGAGTTCTGATCTCTACCTAGATTCTGCGGCTTCCACTGCCACTTACATGACAATAGTAGGTGCTAATAAAGTAAGAGAAGATTACGTTAGCGAAAGCATCCGAGTTTCTTTAACGGGGTGGCGGGGTAGTGCAACCACAAGGTCCGATTACTCAACACGACAAAGCTCACATGGAAGCAGGTCTCAAACTCAAGCATTTCTTTATTAAGTATTGAACATTAGGAATGTACAAGAATTGAACTTCTCACTCATCAGCTTTATCTAAGAAGCCGTGCAAGCTGGTGCACCTTTCGCCGTCTTCGTTGCCCAACTGAGAATTGTTGCATTGCTCTTCACAACAACCGTCTTCGTCTTGGGCGCTCCAGTGACTGTCTCCGTCTTCACACCTCCACCCAATGTGACTGTCTCGAGCTTCGTGCTTGTGGAAACTGGAAGCGTGATTGTGGTCTTGGAAGTCACGTCACTCGACTTGGTGACATGGACTGTTTGTTGCGCCGCGAGGATAGTCGAGGTCTTCGAAGCAGTCTTAAGGGAGCTGATGGTGACTGCTGGTGCGGTGACGGTGGAAAGAACGGTCTTCGTGACGAGCTCGGTAGAGTAGAGTGTGCTAGTGGAAGCCTTAAGGGTCGTGGTCTTGCCGACCTTTTCGGTTGACAGGACGGTTGTGTAGTAGGTTGAGCCTGCTTCCGCAATCGTCGATGTCTTCACCACGGAGGTAACCGTGATTGTGCTGGTGCTGGCCTTCAGAGAGGTCGTCTTAGTGGCGATGGAAGATACGGTGACCAAGGCGGTTGAGCCTGCTTGAGTTGCAGTAGCCGTAGCTACGTAGCTGCTCACCGTAGTGCTGATGGTGAGGGTAGTGGTGCTAGCTACGGCGCGAGGGATAACAGCACCTCGGCGGACCAGGTTCTGAGCGCTGCCAGTAGGAATGCAAGACAAAGTGGTAGTCGACTTCTTGGTAGTTGTCTTGATTGAGGTGTTGCTAACAGTAACTGAGCCCTTGGGCTGCACAGTAGTTGTCTTGGTAGTGCTCGGCTCGATAGAGACGGTGGTCTTGATGGTCGTGGAAGCCGCTTTCTGAGTCTTGGAGCTTGTAATAAAGACCGTGGATCCTTCGCTAATAGTGATTGACGTCGGCTCGGGCAAAGATGTGTACAGGACAGTGACAGTCGTGGTACCCTTGACTGTTGAAGTTGTGGCTCCCTTGGTCGTTACTCCAGCTTCGGTCACTGTGCCCTTGACGAGGCTGGTCTTAGTGACAGGCTCCGGGGTGACTGTGAGACCAACGTCCTCGGTTACTACTGACGTGGAAGTAGAGGTTACGTCAGGAGATACAATAGAAGTAGTGGCAGTCACCTTCAACGTGCTGGTCTTGAGCACATCGATAACACTGATCGAGATGGTTTCTGTGCTCTTTACGACAATAGTCGAAGTTATCTCAGGAGCGGTAACAACCGCGCTTGCAGTGAGTTTGGTGATCATTGTAGTCGTGGTATAAGCAGTGACAACGGGTAGGCTGCTCGAAGGAGTGAGGCTGATAGTAGACAGCGAGGCACTGGAGGACACGGTGGAAGACGAGACGAGAGACGAAGATACAGTGCTGCAGACTTGTGGGGAGCCTATTCCGACCGTGAAAGGCTGGGTATCGACATATCGGAAATCGATGAACGAAGTCGAAGCGAAGAAAGAAGCAAGCTGGAACTGGGTGACATCGGTATCTGAAAGCTGCTGCGAGAACGGAGCACGCTTACAAGTGCCCGAACCTGGGCCGCTGTTATGGTACTCGCCATACGTCACGCCGTCTGTCTGAGGGCTGCTCTTGCTCCACTGTGACCATCCAGCAGGGCTGATCATGGCATCAAAGTAGCAGGCGACGTAAGCAACACGCGAAAAGTTGTTCCACGGGCGACCAAGGTTGACACTGCTGAAAGACCCAGAGCCAGGAGCCGGTACAATCCTCGATTGATCGAACACAAAACCAGCAGCAGTCGTGTTGGTGGTACGCTTGTGGGCCGTGATGCTGATACCATCCTCGTTGGAGGCGATGGTTGAGTCCAAGAAATACGCGGATCCAGAACCATAAATGAAATCGACATTGCCCTCAATGTACGTCTTGAAAGTGAAGAGATTGCCTGAGACACTGAGAGTGTCTTGGTTGCCATAGATCTGGCATCCATACAGCGCGGCAAACTTGCTGCTTTGGACAGCAAAGCCTAGCGAGGTGATATCCTGCTGCGTGCCGTTGTTGTTACGGAAGTTGATATTGAAACCATGGAAGTAGTTGCCCTTGGCGTAGACAGTTGCCCCGTCAGTGTTGCTACCGCCAGTACCTTGTGTGGAAATACCGCGGCTAAACTGAATGGTGACCTGGTTCTTGGAGTAGTCATCGGTCGCATCAGAGTATCCACGGAAGATGGTATGACCAGACTTTGCGATGATTAGCTGCTCCTCGTAAACACCAGGGTAGATGAAGATCGTAGCATTGATCTTGCTTGTGGTTGGCGCCGCGTTTAGAGCACCCTGAATAGTGTTGTAGGTAACAATACCGTCAATAGGCATCTTGGAAACGATAAGTGCATCAGCGGGTGGAATCGTGCCATTGAAGACCGAGGTGCCGTTGACACTAATGGGTCCTGGAGGAATGACCACAGGCACGGAAGGCTGCGGGGTGACAATTGAGTTGAAGTAAGTCATGTCGATCCATTCGGTTGAGTCCATCACAGATGACAAGGAGTAGGTGTCTGAAGTGAGCAGTGTGGCGTAACCAAAAGACTCACGAGCCGCGGCGTTTTGCTCCCAATTTGAAGGACCTGAGTTGTTGAACTCAGCGAAGGTGATGTGATCGGTACGTGGGTCGGTTGCAGACCAGATCTTCCATGCTGCAGGAATAATGGTAGCGTCGATGTAGGAGTTCTTGACAACAACAAGCGCGTACGCAGAGTAGGGGCGGCCAAGGTAGACCTTGTTCGTGAGGTCATCGACTGCGTTGGGAGCTGCAGTGAACAAACATTGGTCAAAGATGTAGCCACCTATTTCGGTGCTCGACTTCCGGCTATGCGCTGTGATCGCCGACGATTTGCGCTTGGCCCCAATGGTGCATCCCTTGAAGTACGCCTTCGAGTAGCCCCAGATGAAGTCGATAGCACCACCGATGTAGCATGACTCGTAGTATTGGTAACCAGCAGTAGCGCCGTTGAGAAGGGTGTCCTGCCAGCCATCAAACGAACAAGCGTAAAAGGCGATGTCGTTGCCGTAGATCGAGCCTGCGAGAGTGACGTAGGAGGGCTCGGAGCCATCGAGGTTATCCGTGTTGATCATATTGACATTGTACATGCTGATACGGCTTGACGCTGTGGCGAATACAGCAGTCTCCGCGTTTGAGTGACCAACAGGTAGCGGGGATACAGTGAGACCACGAGCAAAGGAGATGGTGACCTGATTGTCTTTGTAGGCTTGGCCAGGGTTGCCAGTGGTGTATCCAATAATCCTCACGGCACCAGGACGGTTGACCGACGGGATTTGCTCGTTGTACGTGCCTGGGTATATGAAGATGGTCTGGTTGGTCTTATCTTGGGGAAGCGAAGCAAGTGCAGCGGTGATGTTCGTGTATGCAGCGTTGTTGCTACCATCTTTGGACACAATTACAGCACCCATGGGTGGTACGGTACCGCTATCAGGATGAGCATTAACAGTGGCAGTATTTGTTGGTCCAGCTACGGTACCATTGGCGGAGGGCGATGGAGAAGGCGATGGCGAGGTAGCCGTAGGACCCGTAAGGCTATACGAAGGAATCGAATTGTACGCATCCATGTCCAGCCATGCTGTGCCGCCGATCCATGCAGCAAGCTCGTACTTTGCCGCTTGAGACGCCGTCAACTTAGTCGCAAAGCTCGCACGCTGAGTCGTGTCCATCCAGCTGCCAGGACCAGTGTTGTTATATTCACCGAAGGTAACACCAGAAGTTTGAGGGTTGTTTGTTTGCCATACGGCCCAGCCAGCAGCCGAGATGTGCTTGTCGATGTATGAGTTCATGTAGACAGCGACAGAGAACTGGCTGTAGGGTCTACCGAGGTAGGACAGCCCAAAGTTGTTGCCATAGGTAGCACTGTAGGTGATGACAGACGAATCGAATACGTAGCCGCCAGGAGCGTCTGCAGTAGCCCTAGAGTGTGCAGCGACGTAAGCACCAGGTGTGTTACTGACGATCATGCACTGGTGGAAGTATGCGGTAGAGAAACCCCAGATGAAGTCGACACTACCCTCAATGTAGCAGTTGCTGAATACTTGGATGCCCTTGTTGGCAAGTAGCGTGTCTTGGAAACCGACGAACGAGCAGCCATACGCAGCAATGTTAGCACCGTAAAAGTCGGCAGCTAGGGCGGCTGTGTTGGTAGTTTGTGGATATGTATTGACAAAATCAATATTGTACAGGGCCATTCCAGAATCGCCACTGGGCTTGGAGAAGATGACGGGTGTCTGCTCGTTCTTGCCAGCACTGGTGAGTTCACCACGGGAAAACTCGATACGGACCTTGTTCTGTGTGTAGTCGTTCGTGAAGTCGGTGAAGCCCCGGAGGGTAACCTTTCCCTTGCGAGTGATCGAGAGCTGCTCAACGTATGTACCCGCGCCAATCTTGATGGTATATGGGTTGCCGTCGTTCGGTAGAGCACTGATGGCCGATGTGACGTTCGCAAACTCGCATGATCCCGGCGTCTTAGAGACCACGATGGTCGGAGACGCTGCCGTAATGGAGCAGGTCGATGCTGCTGAGGTTGCGCTAGACGTCATTGAAGCGGTAGCAGTAGCGTTCGAAAGGGCGCTGGAGCTGACAGAGATAGACAACGACGCCGCCGAAGAAGCTGATGAAGAAACGACAGACGAAACGGTAGACGCAGCAGACGAAGCGGAGGCAAGCTGAGCATCGTTCGATGCTTTCATGGATGCTATAACATCTTGATCAATCCATGTAAGCGAAGAACTGGAGTAGGGGTAGAACGCATTGCCAAAGACCTTGTCGATGCTGAACTGAGAGACCTGATCGGCCGAGAGGAGAACGTCGTAGCTGGCACGAGCAGCGGCATTATTGCTGTAAGATCCGGCACCAATCGTAGCGAACTCTCCATAGAAAGATGAGATGGCAGCTGCTGTACTGTGAACACCAGCGGGAGCAATCAGGCTTCCCATAGCAGTGTTTCTGTAGATTGCCACAGCACCAGCACCATTGGGAGCCGCTAGATATACGTTGTTGTTGGTGTACCCTGACTTCTGCTGGATCGAGCTCGAATCGAAGACAACCGTGGAGTTGGCGAAGTTGCCACCAGTAGGCTGTCCGCCCTTGCTGTATACAATGAGGGCATTAGAACTAAGGGGAACAATTGTAGACTTGTAGAGATAGATAGTAGGGTAGTTGTAGAAGAGATAATTCGAGCCCTCGATGTACGAATTTGCGAAAAAGGCTGTTCCGTAACTGGCTGAGATCGCGGTGCCACCCAGTGAGATAACTGAGCATCCATAGAACGCAATGTTGCTTCCCCTGAGGGAGAGAACAACTGCATTGGCTGATGCAGATACCGCAGCAGAGTTGACGATGTTGATGTTACGTACAGTGACACCCTTAGCCTTGTCGGTGCCGATCTTGAAAGGAGTGTCGGTAGCAGCGATCGTGACCTTGTTCTCAGACCAATCATCAACACTTGTGGGGGTGGGTCCGACGATCGTTACGGTCGCTTGTCCCTGGACAGTGATGGACTCGGAGTAGGTACCAGGCAGGACTGAGACTGTAGCAACGCTGCTATCCTGGGCTGCCTTTACGGCCGCGTTGATAGCGGTGTAGTCTCCTGAGCCATCGGTGGCGACAGTGATGACGGATTTGGGACCTGACAAAGTAGCCGAATTGGTCGTGAGGGGCGTGGAAGACGCAGAAGACAGACGGGTGGTACTCAAAGTGGCATTCAAGGCACTACTCTGAGCGCCCGCGAACCCAAGTAAGGCAGCAACAGCGAACAAACGCATAGCGAATGACGATCAACCGACGACGAAAGGAAGCGAGCGATGGCGATCAGAAGTACATGGTAGTTAACGACATTTAAGCTCGAGATCCTCATCATGGATTCACGGGGCTGGCTCCAAATCGGGTATACAACGACAACGTGGTGTGGATCCCGTCTACATTCTGACACTTCGATAAATCCATTTTCTACGCTTGTCGCCCGAGTCATACATCGGACAGGGTAGACAGTCGGTGGGTCTCTTCAAAGATACCAGGGGAGAAAGCCACAATCGATAGCTACTGCGGTTTGAGATGCTTACTGTGGCAAGCCGTGTTGATCGACCAACCATCGTTGTTAATCTTCCGAGGAGGAAAGCTTATGTCCATTGCGAATATTGATAATGACGACTTGAAACTCGAGTGACGTCTGCTAACAGGTACAAAATGCAGGAACGAAAGTAAAATGCCATGTCAATTGTGGTAGGCTAAGCGCGTTCCTGCATGGCGTTCAGGCTTAGAAGCGTCGCCCGTTGCTTGACGAATTTCCACGCGTGCTAGCGCGACGTGGCTTGCGTTCGGTCACGGTTCGGGCAATTTCACCGCGCTGACAGGGCCGCACACCTGATGATGTTAAAGGCGAGACTCAAAAGATGAGCCGAGGTCACACTCAAAAGCAGACAGAACTGGTGCCAAGAGTGTAGGTATCATCCGAGCGTTGATCACGTAGGTGGTGTGTTGTACGATCCACTCCAGCATCGGCAGTCTGGAGCTCTGAGAACCACGGTGTCGTGGATATGAAAATCTTTCTGGAAAAGTATCCAAGTAAATACATCCAGCGTTTCCCAAATAAGCGTGAAGAGTCGGTGTTTTGGGGTGGGGTCGGTCTATCCAGTGTTCTGGGCATCGGATCAGGGACCAAGTGGGCTAAGCTCTACGATTAGCGGCGAAAAAGTGGCGCATCAAAAGCTTGGTATCTCAGTTCCAGGCTTTCGGTAGGTGCGATAACAACTCTAGGGGCGGTTGGCAGTTGTTCAGCTCGCTCTTGCATTCGTCCGGACGAGGGAAAAAAGTTGTTCCTCCAATGAGTCTGGTTGCGGCTGGCGGGATGGTTGTCAGGATATGAGATCTGCTTTGTCGCGATAAGATCCACAACCATCATGTGCTGCGGCTGAGATCCAAAGGCAAAGGCTCAAACACCTTCGGGTACACTTCGAAGACGACGCGTGGTAGCCATGACGCAGTGATGTGCGCGCGGGTGGGCAAGGCTTTTTAAGTGACGTCTCCGTGGATCGCTCACTCACCCAGGACCCAGAACATTGGGTTTCAACTTGGGGAGAGTTGTGCTAGCTCAAGGGCATGTTGCGTTGAGGACTGCTTCGCGGCGCAGACATGGTTGTTACAAGTAACACTCAAGAGGTTACTCCCCTGGGTGCTGACCATGAGTGACCAGACGGCTCACTTGGGTTACTGTCAGCAGGACGACCCGTGCGGAGCAAAGGTCACGTGATTGCCATCCCGCCAAGACATACTGTCCGTGGGATCGCAGAGTGTCTTAGGATGGTAGCTATTATGGATATCACTAATATCTATATTATATAAGAGATAAATAGAATATTAGAACTAGGCGCAATAAGAATATAAAAATAAATAACGTACCTCACGGGCGAATGGCCCACCCAAAATCTCACCAAATGTTTACAGATAACAAGGAAAGAGTTCCTCCTGACGAAATTCCGCATATTAGGAGACCATCGGGCAACCACGTCAAAGAGTAAGGACCTCCGCGGGGCAGAGGTCATGTGATATGCTATCCCGCTAAGATTGGCCATCTAGAGTAGCAGTACATATAGGGATAGCTATACTTTTATAACCATCCCCCTAAGATAGGATGGGAGGGATGGTAGAACCGGAATATAAGAATAGGCCGGATTTTATTATTACACTTATTGTGTTTAACTCTTATAAATTCTTTTTTATAATTACCCCTATTGGCAAGAAGTTTTGACAGTCACCTCCGTATATATAGGCGTAATTCAAAATTTGGTCTTGAAACACTACTATAGAGGCTCCTCTAATGTGTAAAGGAACGGGACACATTTGATATAGCAAATGGAATTATTCTAGACGCTTCCGAGCATAGCGCGCTACAGAAAACATCGGAACGACCAGGCCAGACAATCTAGTGGAAACCCAAATATCCCAAAATTTTTGAAGTAGCATTAAGCTAGAGGAACTTGCGCATCGGTGTATTCAGCGGTTATCCAGCTTGGGTACCATAAGTAGTACACAAACATAACGACAGCCATAAGAACAGAATCGAAAATGTACAGAGGCCATTCGTACTTCAACAGATATCCATCATGACCCGAAGCATACTCGATAACCCTGAAAATAGATCGAATCATGATGAGTGCGCTTACGATAAAGAGCATACGCATACTGTTCGGCCAAGGCATTGCCTTAATCGACGACCAAGCCGTGGGCTTCCGCTTGACCCGTTTGTGAAATGTAATTGCCGTGACTCCAAATAGCCCGAACATGATGATCTGGATCAGCAGACCAGCGATAACAATTCCCTCGCCGAGCTTAGCGTTCTTGCCTGTAACCATCAGTCCTGCTGCGCTGCCCTGGACGATGAAAGAGAGAATATCCCCGCTAACGAATATGCGCGTAGAATTGCGTGGGTTGATGAGGGAATGGTGTTCGGCGTGGATGCCTCGGGTAATGCGACTTAGACACATATAGATTGATGCTGCGAAGAGTGCTGGTCCTAACAAGATGAAGATGTTTTGTATGGCAAAAGGCATGATTTTGCCCGTTTTACTGGCAGAGGAAGCTCGTGCGCAATATCCAATGAATTCGACTATATTTGAAATTAGCACGATAGTCATGATTGTTCTCATCATTTCAATGACTTACAAAACCCTCCAAGTGCGAATGAGATGGAAAACCAGGTTTTTGTTTTGAACATGCGCCATGAGACGAGCAAAGTGAGCAATAAGAAGACGAAGATGAAAACGATAGCGGCAGCGAGTGAAGGGACATAATTCCAGAGGTAGTAGCCGGCCCTGGTTGGTTCGAGTTTATTCATTGGAAACAATGATCAGGAAAAGTGACAAAGAGACGGAATTTTGAGAACTGCACGCCCAAGAAGGAACAAGATGCATGCAATGAAGGACGCTAAAAGATGCTACGTACAAAGATGTAGATATTGAGGTGGATTATATTTGGTGAAGGAGTAATACGTGATACGCTATGCGATACGAGGCTTACTAAATTAGGTTAGGGTATCGGCGTCGATACGCCGTATTGCTGGCATTGGGCCGGCTCAAAGTTTATACGGCCCACATCAATACGCGTCGAATTTATTGCTAAGAGACCTAGATTTGTCTTGACTTTTCTTTTGCCACATCCTCTATACGTCGTAAAACTTTGCATCCAACACAACGCCCATCAATTCAGCATTCCTGCTTGAGCCTACATACGCTTGAAGAGATTTCCACTCCATGAAAAAGCGCCGGCATCATAAGAAATCGAGGTTTGGTTGTCAAGGGTGTAAACGCCGTCACATCAAGGTGCTTATCACCCTTCCTACCGCCAATATACTTAATTCTTAACGGCTTACAGAAGGTTTCTAGTGCGACGAGATCTTTCCCACCTGTGGCCATTGTTCACTTACCGAAAGTATCTGTGTCTATGAGATACCGAGGCTACGTGTAGCCCGTCAGTCTCCTACTCCCGATTCGACAGTAGCAATCTCACCGGAAAATGTCAACAAGACAGCTACGACGTACGATGGCCCCTCTTCTCGGCACACTTTTCTGCCTTCAGAATTTCAGGATCCAACTCCGTCATGGTTTTCCACTTCTGCTTCGACTAGCCCCACGGCCTCGTTCACAGCGCCCATCGCCCGATGTCAACCGCTGAATATGCGTCATATGGAATTTCTCAGCCATTTTCTTCTTGAATTTTCATCCATTCTGGGCACTGGTGCACCGTCTCATGTCATGATGCGCAGCACCCTGTCTATAGCGCTTTCAACACCATATCTCATGCATGAAATACTGGCCCTTTCTGCTCTGCATCTAAGCCATACAAGAGCCCACGACGCTGACACTTACCACGAGGAAGCTAGGGCCCTCCAAACACAAGCGTTATCAATGTTCAACAACAGCATGGTCGATGTTACACCGTCAAACTGTGTGCCCATGTTTATGTATACAAGTGTCCTTGGCCTCCACGCGCTCGCAGACGCAGTGAAGGGCCTTCGTACAGACGAGGAAGGCTTCTTGGACAATTTCATTATGTATCTGAATCTCCACCGCGGAGTTCGTGCTGTTACCCAGCAGTTTTGGGATGTATTGAAGCAGTCCCGCCTCTCACCAGCATTGAACAGTGCCGAAGTTGCGATGGGTGCCGCGAATTCAAACAATCAAGATCGCGCGAGTTCTGTGGCATCACTACTGTACAGATTACTGGACCACAGCGATATGGGTATAGACTCTAAAACAGCCTGCCGCGACGCTGTAGCCCACTTACAGAAGGTCTATGAGACCCAGCCTCAAGGGGAAGGGTCTTGCGAAGAGAAGCTAGGCGGCTCCGATCTAATTTGGGCATGGCCCGTTCTCCTAAGCGCTGCATTCACTGAACTCTTAGTGAAACGCCAGTCCGAGGCACTGGTCATTCTTTGCCATTATGCGGTTCTTCTTCACGAACGTCGAGGTGTGTGGCTCGTGGGGAACGCAGGTAAGAAATTGATCAGTGCAATTACCAGATTCTTAGGCTCATATTGGAGGCGTTGGCTTGAGTTGCCATATGAGGTGCTGGAGGAACCGGCGTGACTCCCTAAGCTTATACACTCGGATTGGGTTGTGAATGAGATTCTGCTGGAAGCTTTTTACGCACCGATATCATGTTTCTCAATGTGTATGAAAATATGAATAAGTAGAACTAGTTCACTTGCCTGCAGGTTTTGCCAGTGTATAGCCTATTGAGGAACACGCTCGCATCGAAACGACCAATCATGTACAATCTTGATTTTCTTGCGCCTATCTTGTAATATAAGATCGAAGTTTCACAATCTTGTTAGGAAATATAGTCAGAGTGAATCTCTGTTTCATACTTCTTGTCTGATCATTTTATTCAAAACATCAGGCAATGAATTGCTCTGCAGTCCCCGCATCCGCATGCGCTATTCCCTTCCCTAACGTATTCGGCTCTTAAATCCTTAGTCTTCCCCCTACTAGCAGCAATCTAATGTGAGAATAGTCAAGCACTTTCCTACGGTGAACATGTATAGTGGGACCTTACTCCGATTTTCACCTGTTCCGAAGATAAGATTTCATTGTTCTTATAACAGAAACCTGTGACTTTGGCGTTGTGAGAAACGAAGAGTTGATGCCGATAGTCGTTTTGTCGTTTCGGAGGAATGTAACGCACGAAGGCGGTGCAGAAAAGGCGGACTTCAAGGAATGCATCATCTCAGCTGCTCATAGTAGCTAAGAGGTGACCCGGTGATCCTGGACTGTCTTCCTTGTATAATAGGAGATATATAGTTTTATAACTAACTATTGTTCTGTGAACCTTGTGTTTATATGCTGTGAAAGCCTCTGTCAAGGTTCAAGAACTCGAGGCTTACAGCTTATTTCTCAGCAACATGGAAGATTACCGAGCTCTAGATAGCTATACCGTGATTTGTTGATGAAAATATACTCTAGACAACCGTAAAAAATTGAACTCCACAGGCCAGCACTTGTTCTCGTTCCTGATATCTCTATGATGCATTGTCAAACTGCTGACTCCATTACTCTCAGCCCACACATAAAGGTTGCGCAAGGGCGCCACTACAGACAATTAGCTTCAAGTGACTATATATGCTCGAACAAGTATAACTTAGTTGAATCGGAAGGGCCAATGTTGCGCTCAAGCTCAGGACATAGCTTTCCGATAGAGCCATACCCAGCTTGGGTATCGACGACAGTGAATCCGCCAAGAAGGCGAAGTACCGCCATGGGCAGTGCCAAGTGCTGGCTGTCAGATGCATACTCAATGCCAACTGATATTTTGGCGATGATCGGAGAGAATGCGCCGCATGGTCGATCCAGCCTGAGAGTTACGCTGGCTGGAGTGTTGACCGTACCAGTGTTTGACACGGCTGTAGAGAAATCCCTATTCAAGCCTGAAAGGAACGGACCTTTTCGGGGGTAACATTGATTCCATGCAGAACACAACAAGACACGACGTATCACCATAGAAAATAGTAAAGTGGGCAGATGAACGGCAGGAATACGCCAGCAGCGGCCAATCAGCTGCAATACGTACAGCTCTAAGCCTATTAAAGGGACGTGTCAAAAATGTAGCATGTCCTCTTGGTGTGCTTGTATAAGCCTATGCGGAGTTAATTGATCATCCTTGGCCTTACCTCGCCGCGTATCTTCTGAGCGCACGCTTCGTTGTACGTATACGCATACGCCGATACGGCGTACAGCGCAGAACGCATACGAAATCGAAGCTTGGCTGTCAGATTCGTAAGCGGCGACACATCGAGGTTCGCAGACCCCACCTTGGCCTATTCTTGGAATTGCTTCATTCGAGACAAGGGAAGGCACAACCTAGATCGCGACGTAACCCATATCCCCATCTTAATGCTCTTAGTGAATGCTCTTGGTAACTACGCAATATAGTGTGATGAAGGCCGGCCTAGTTGTGTCAATTGCACGACAATGCGTGTACGTCTTCCCACATCCGCGCAGAGTTCAATCAAGATCGCCGACCCCTATCATAGATGATGGAGTAAACCTTACTACGATCTCACCATCCTCAACATTTTTGCACCCTGTATCCACAGCCACTATTGTAACGTCTAGTGCGTCCTCGTCCACCGCATCGCCTGTTTTCACAGTGGCTCTTCCGTCGCAGAATAACGCATCTTACTCGATCAAGCTGCGCTACATGGAGTTGTTGAGCAACTTCGTCTTTGAGGTCGCGTCAAGCCTGGACACAATCTAAACAATCGATACTAACCTACTTCACAGTATGATGTTAATTTTGTTCTCTAAGCCGTTCCTGTTACTTGGGATTCTCGCGCTCTCTGCTTTGCATCTCAACCGGACGAGATATGGACAAGCAGACAACTATGTCGCAGAGGCAACCTCTTTACAGCTTGAAGCCTTGACGTCATCCAACGACCAACTCGGAAGCATCACGAGCAACAATTGCGAGGCCATATGAGTGTTTGCAAATGTACTGAGCATACATTTGCTCGGCAAGGCGGTGATGGGTCCTGAGAACGATGCAGACGGCTTTTTGAACCGCTTTGTTAGATATCTACACCCTTATCACGGAGTCCGTTCTGTCAACTCTCAAGCCTGGGCTATGTTGTTGCGATCGAACATATCTCCTGCGTTGCATCGCGCTACCGATCAGTTAGGACTTGCAGAATCGCAGGAACCAGAGCAGGCCATACTCGTGGCGACGAAATTGGGCCATATGCTAGACGGCGACGACATGAGTAAGGAGAGTAGCACAGCTCATCGTGACGCTGTGTCCAAACTGAGGATGATATACAAGGCTGAATCTTTAGGGCAGCAATCTACGGTTCACCTGGGCTTGGCCGGTTCTTTTGTCCAACATATAAGCAGATCTACTACAAAAGCGCCGGCCAGAAGCAACGGTAATTCTCTGCTACCTTTCGGTGCTTCTGCATCGACGCCGTAACCTGTTGCTTGTGGATGGCGCAGTCCACCTGCTAATCGAGGAAATCACAGTCATTGGAATCGTACTAGAGACGCTAGCTTTATTGGCCTAATCAAACCACCTGAAACAGCTCCATATCCCCTGATATCATTCAAAGCAACCTAATATAAATTGAGAACCTCCTAGGCGCGTGACTCGCGGATTGGCTGACCCGCAACTAAGACTATACGTGGATCCCATATACGCCGTATAACTCCGCCACCAGGCACTAGCGCTTGGCAACGTTATAACGACACTGTAGTCTCCGCAAGTGCAGATTTTTTCCTATCCCGGATGTATAATAAGGCGTAAAGTGCTGTACCATTCGATACTCAGGCCATCTCTTCATTTTCACATCCTCGAAGCGACATCGATATGAGCAACTACTCGATCACGCCTGCGCTGGCATGCAATGCTAGCAGTATTCCACTTCCTGTGCTATTCGGGGCTGAGATTATCCATGTCTCTGCGAACCTTGTACAAAATTTCTCCAGAGTTGTATCGGACCAGTTATACTACAACCATCCCTCAATCGCTGTTCGTAGCGTGGACTATTGCAACATCACAGTCACCTACACACACCCTGGATATAACGATAAGATTAATGTAGAAACTTGGCTCCCCATCAAGACATGGAACGGGCGACTGCAGGCCATCGGTGGTGGTGGTTGGATCGCGGGTCGCTTCCCACTGTCGGACATAGGGATGGCTGGTGCTGTGGGAGAAGGTTACGTCGCAACAACAAGTGATGCTGGACTCGGAGGTTGGACACCCGACCCATGGGCATTGCTCAGCTCTGGCAATGTCAATCTCCACGCTCTGCAAAACTTTGCATCAGTAGCATTAAACGATCAAGTATGAACTACTCCTTAATCACAAATCTCCATCTAACCCATGCTGTAGGCGATACTTGCCAAGGAGCTCATCAAGGCGTTCTACGGTCGACCTGCAGAATATGCATACTGGAGTGGCTGCTCACAGGGGGGCCGACAAGGCTTCATGCTCGCTCAGCGGTACCCAGACGCATACGATGGTATAGCAGCAGCAGCACCGGCATTTAACTGGGCACAATTTCTCCCAGCGACATCGTGGGCACAAGTTATGATGGCCATCACCGGCCAATACCCACAGAAGTGCGAGATAGATACGCTCACCGATGCCGCAGTTGCGGAATGCGATCCTCTGGACGGTGTGATTGATGGTCTCATTACTGAGGAGTCGAAGTGCGTTTTCGATCCCTTCACGCGGGTCGGAGAGACAGTGCACTGCCCATCGACCAACGCAACAGTCGTCATTAGCAATGCCGCTGCCACTATCGCCAATCTCACATGGACTGGTCCTCGCAAACCAAACGGCAATTTCCTTTGGCACGGCGTGAATCATCAAGCACGTCTTACTGGCGCAGATGCGCCAGCAGGAACTACATCAGATCTTGGCTACGCATCCACAACGTGCACTGTAGACGGGACCTGCACTGGTGTACCAACAGGGCTTGGAGATAAATGGCTCAGCCTCTTCATCAAAAAAGACCCAGATTGGTCTGTCACAGACATCAAGAGTGTTGAGGAATACGTGCGTCTATTTCATGCCGGTGTGCAGCAGTATGAATCAATCGTTGGGACAGCAGATCCAGATCTAAGCGACTTCAGAGATGCTGGTGGCAAGATACTGACATACCACGGACTAGTAGGTACCCCAACTTGAAAGTTCGCCGTGTTTGATGATGCTGACACCTATTAGGCTGACGGACTCATCCCCACCAAAGGAACCGAACACTACTACAACCAAGTCAACAGCACAACCTCAGACATCAATGATTTCTTCCGCTACTTCGAAGTCCCTGGCCTTGCGCACTGCTCTGGTGGCAATGGAGGCCAGCCTACGTCGACATTCCAAGCATTAGTTGATTGGGTGGAGCAAGGCATCGTGCCTGAGACATTACCAATCGACTTCGACGACGAGGAAGGAGTATCCAACCAACGTATTCTGTGCCCTTACCCTAAGAAAGCGCTTTTAAAAGAGCAGGGCTTGGATGTCACAAAGCGAGAGTCGTGGGCGTGTGTGTAGTCGTGCTACAAGTAACAAACGAAGGATCTCTCCTTGACGATGGCCGCAGGTAGGAGACTATTAGACGACACGTCAGAAGGTAGTAGTCTCATAGGGTATTAATTACGTGATAGACCTTAGGCTAAGACTAAGAGTATCAGGATAACGTCAAGGATCAGCAAGCTGGCCACCCTACCCCACCCTACCCAACTCTCTACACTATTAACCTACAACACGGTAGTAAGATTAGACAAAACTTAATAGATATAATTTGTTATCTAGCTTTATATAAAGTGCAAGTATATTCTTAGATGTAGTATGTAGTTCGTGCACGTTAGTAGCGCGTACTAGCGTCGCTAACTATTGTTAGACTGTTAGTTGGATGATAGTACAGCACAAGATAAATTAGAGAGAACTGTTGTAGATCTAAGCTAGTCAGCTGATCTACAGTATCTGGGTGCGTACTACTACACCCAAAATCAACTAAATCTATAGTCGATCTGTCAAGACTATAATCGATCTATAGACATCTGTCTGTGACGCTAAAGATTACGCAAGCTACTGCTAGATATATTCTTCTAGAATCTACTCCAGCTAATATATATAGTAGTAGAATAGCTAGTAGATAGAAACTAGAGCGGATCACTACAATCAAAACAGACTGTCTAACTTAACTACTCTAACTACTTTGTCCCTCTCCCCTAGCATATACTTAAGTCTTTGATGAAGCTACCTCTGAGTCTGCTACTAGTAGAACAAGTAGCTACCTTATAGTTTGACAACTATAAAGCTTTACTGCGTGCTCTTTATACAACGTGATCTCTTTTCTATACTTCAAAGCTAAAGAATTATTCTTTAGTATATTACGAAACCTTCTATAAGAATAGATTCTAATTATCTAATGTTATGGTGAAGTTAGTATTGTATTATACCTAAGTGATGCCCTTGGGGTGGGTATTTCCCTTGGGGTGGGAGGCCCGTGCAACGCGCGGGCAATTTCTTGAAATTTTCAGAACGAACCATTGGGCCCGAGTAGTTAGTTGAAGTTGAGGCGTTGTGCAAAGTTGGTGGGGTGGCTCACTTGCTTATCCAACATATTAATCTTAACTAGTTCTAATCTCTAATAAATGCTGCAGAACTAAAGTCTGGAAAGTCGCCAAGAAATCGGGAACTAAGGTCGATTCTGACCTTAGTTCCGTCAGGGATTGAGGATAGGGGTAAGCTCGACGACGCGAAACTTAAATAGCTAGATGCATTCGTAGCCAACGTGCTGGAAAGCAAACCAAATTAGCTTGTTCCTAGAGCATGGCTTCGTTCGGTACCTATTTCCATGAGCGCATTAGTCCTTTGCATAAGCCTGGTAATCATATTTGTCAGATTACTCATCACGGTGCCGCAAGACTTTTCGTTAGCGGGGTGGGGTTGAATACAACCCATTCCCCGTGAATGCTTGTCGCACACGCTAAAGCCCCCCTAACCAAGCGCGTACAGTGTCGCAGCGGTCCAACTATTGCACCGACGTAGTGGTGCACGCAGCATCGCGGACCATAGTTTGCCCTTAGTGACCGGACCAAGGCAACACCGATAGCTGGGCGCGACTGCAAGTGGAATTACCAATCACGAGGAAAGATCTTATTCCGAGTGTTTATCATTCCGAGTGCGTATCAGTCCTCGTCCGAGCCTAAAGGTCTATGCTTAGTATTTATTCTTAGTGTTCACACAACCATTGCGAATGGCATGTAAATAAAGATTGCTCCCAGTCGAGAGTCTTTATGATCCAATCCAAACTCTATCGATTTTAATATTCGGTTACGCTTGACGACTGCCAAAAGAGGAATCAACGCACAGGGTGACAGTCCAGCCATGAGAGCTCTCGTGACACAACGCGGAATTCTTGCTCGATCTACCAACCTCCTTACCGGCAAATCCTTCGGCGTCGGACTTCGAGACGTGGACATTCCTCGGCCAAAGCCTGCCAAGCACGAAGTCTTGGTCAGAATTCGCGCGATTGCACTCAATCCCATCGATGCCAAATTCGTCGACTTCATCGCTCCTCCAGGTGGCATCGCTGGATGCGACTTTGCAGGGGAAATTGAAGAGATTGGAGAAGACGCGCAAGGCGCATGGAGAATCAAAGACCGGGTAGCCGGTTTCGTGCAAGGCGGTATTGACAAAGGTCGCGGCTCCTTCGCAGAATACATAAAGATCGAAGGGGATCTGGTCTGGAAGGTCCCTGATGGAGTAAGCTACGAGGAAGCTTCAACGTTTGGTATCCCGGCAGCCACTGCTATGCAGGCGCTTTACCTACATCTGGACGTCCCCTGGCCCGATACTACTGTAGTGGAAGAGACACTGCCTGCAGCACCAATCTTCATCTACGCGGGATCCAGCAGCGTCGGTCTTTTCACGATCCAGTTGGCCAAGAAAGCTGGCTTGACAGTAGTGACAACTGCGTCACCGCATTCATTTGATCTCGTCAAGAAGTATGGCGCTGACCAAGTGTACGACTATCACAAACCAATGGTTGCGCAGGAAATAGCGAAAGCGTACCCGAATATCACTCGTGCCGTTGATTGCTTCTCAGAGGGTAAATCGACTGAGTTTTGTGCAGAGGTCATGCGCAAGAACGGAGGCAAAGTCGTGACATTGCTCGAAACCAAGACTAGCGTCCCTGGCGTAGAGGCAAAGATGATCATGTCTTTCCAACTTCTGGGTCGAGCCTTCGCCTGGTTACCTCCTGTGGGCCCCAAATATCCTGCTTCTCCGAAAGACCGCGACGCTCTGGTTAGATTCTACACGGCTTTGTACAAGCTCGCCAACACAATCAGAGCTCCTCCTATCACCATGTTAAACGGTGGCTTCGCAGGAATTTTTGAAGGTCTCGATAAACTTCGAGCGAAAAATATCTCAGGGTCCAAGCTCGTCATCAAGATCTAGATGCCAGGATGTGTCATGAATCAGAGCTGCCACAACGACTGAAGTGTGGACGCTTGGGTCTGATGGAAATAATGGCTGGTCAGCCGTAGCAAATTTGTAAATTTGTCACGTATCTTCGAAGATATCTTTCTGTTCGGAGCTGTCAAGGACAACCTACAATGTTGATTATGCCGAAGATGTTCATAGCATGAGAGAGAGACGGCTCTTGTTGGTATTTAGCTAGTTTGAGATACGACTGTAGGGTGGTCTGTCTAATAAATCCGCATCTGCTCTGTTGCTGAAGTGTAGAATGTTCACGAAATCTATTTGAAGCTTTGAAATTTTGCAAGGCACACAGAAGGCTAGACTGTGTGACTGCTCACGGCTAATTTGGAGACGGCATCAGCAGCTTTGAACAACCAACTACATGTCGAAGAGAACCTTCAACAGTTCAAGTCTGTCTCTCGCATCTGCAACTTCGTCCTTCCAGTGTTCCAACAAACGGATAACCTTCTGCACAGCTTCGCGCCACCCGGGAGGCAGCTTGTCTCTCATCCTTGATCGGGCAGCGACGACGAGTACCAATGCGCTCCTAGTACACGATCTAAGCATCAGCCATGTACCATGATGCCGATGATAGTAGCCTCGCTCATTCTGCTTGATCCTCGTGACGCACAGCTCGAGCCCTCTTTCAGCAAGAATGTTGCAGTCGCGGTCATTATGCAAGCGTCCGCAGATGGCGCCTTCGCAAAACGACCAGTAGATCATCTCCAGACAATCGATATAGTGACCCTTCAGAATGAAGCGGAAAGACTGGTTCGTGTCGCCTGGTGCTTCAAGCAGTTCTGGGGTCCCGTTGATCTGCAAAGCGGGGGGAAGCGATTGCGCCCTACATCAAAACACTTTAGCGTAAGCATGGCCTAAAATGGTGGCAATACATGGAGCCGTCTTACCATGTGTTAACCTGCGTTTCAAAGTCGAAAGCAGTTGCAGCGCTTTCGAGGTAAGCAGTCCTACCCGGTGAGATTCCGCAGTTCGACATGAGCACACGGTTCTCGAGGCGGCGCAAAGCAATCTCAGCCAGGTAGAAATACCACGCCGGCTCGCCCTCTGAACGTAGGTATTTTGGAGGTTCAGGGTAGGCAACAGGGTACCGCAGATTCCACACGCTAGTCTCGGTCACGCCGAGCTCCATGCGCACTTCACTAGAGTGCGAATCGGGTCAGTGGCTCGCTATGAATGATGGAAGCGGCGTGGAAAGCAGACACTCACAGCTCAGACTTGAAGCAGGTCCAGTAAATGCCATGTTGCATCTGTCCCTCCGCCGATGACAGCTCGCTGGCGGTGGACTCGAACGACTGGCAGCAGGTTAGTGCCTGGACAAACGACCGCCAGGCCTCAACAGGTCTCATAGTTGTCATCAAGTAAACGCCAGCCAGGAAGAAGACTTGGGCTTCGATGGTGCCGCTTTCGAGAAGCAAAGGGCCCATGCGCTTCTGAGCGGCCAGGAAGAAAGTCTCCGCGCGTTGGAAAGACGTGGTCGAATGGGAGTCGAGTGAGGAGCCGGAGGAAGGCTGCTCATCCTCACGGACAGTCGATCCCAGGGCGTAGACGAGGAGCTGAGAGCGTTAGAGTGTCGCAGGGAATGGGAGCCGTTCGCCGCACGAAGGCAAAAGACTCACCAGCAGGCACGAACGAGCATCCCACCCGAGGCCATTGATTGCAGCGCATCTGATCTGCTCTTCGAGCTCTCGCACGTCGAGAACAGGGTTGTAGACGTGGAAGTGAGCAAGGAAAAGCCGCAACAGGTCCGTCGCCTCTTTGGGGCCGACGTCGGCCGCCAGCAGCCAGCGCTGAGTAAAAGTACCGCTTTGGGTACGGAGCAGGCGTAAGAGACTAGGACGTGATCGAAAGTCATCCAGACAGCCAATGGGCCAGCTAAGAACGGTCTCAACGTTGACGAAGCGGATTTGGAGCGTCTCGTCGATGTCGTGGACGACCGAGTGCGGGCTCACATGCTCCTCCGGCGGAGACAGGCTGTGTTGAGCGTGTTGGAGGGGGGTGGGTGTGGCAGTGCCCTTGTGGAGTATCTTGTATAGTGCCTCGAGATCATCGAGGCGTTGGAGGATGGCAAGACTGGCGGGATCAAAGCTTGTGCCAGAAAGTCAGACGGCTGCAGCATCTCAGGGTTGCGGTGGCGTGGGCAAGACGGTACCTTCCCTTATCGACGGCCCCATATGAACACTCGACCTGCAGGGCGATGCACGATGTGCACGAGGGATGCTCGTTGTCGCACTTCGTTCTCCGGCGGCGGCAGGTCACGCAGGCCTGCGCGGCGCGCTTCCGGAGATACGCGGGTCTGCCCTCAGTACCGCCCAGTGCGCGTTTGCGTTTGTCTGCCATGGCGAAGGCTTTCGGAATTGGCGCAAGCAACCGCCGAGTCCAGGAGACGAGATGCTAGAGCGACGCTGCTGTCTGAAAGCTTCGCGGAAAGCAGGAACCAACCTCGAGCACGCTAGTATGGTCACACCCCTGCTTACAGTAGTATTACTAGCGTCCAAGCGTCCAAGCGTCTCGGTATTCACCAACGTGGAGATACCGCACCGCAGCGCGCAGCACGCAGCACGCAGCACGCAGCAGACAGAACATCGCGAAGTACTTGGCAAGCATGGACGACGTCGCCACGCGTGATTGCCGGCACGTTGGCGCATACGTCTTGATGCTTCCATCTTCTACTCTCCATCACCGCGCCCCCTCACTCTCACACGCGTCTCATCATGGGAGAAGCCGTTGCCAGCTGCTTGGACGTGGAGAACACGCTGCAGCGTCTGACCATGAGCGAGAAGATTGACTTGCTCGCCGGTATCGATTTTTGGCACACAAAGGGTATCCCCCGCCTCGACATCCCTTCCATCAGGTTCTCGGATGGCCCCAATGGCGTGCGCGGCACCCGCTTCTTCAACGGCGTTCGTGCCGCCTGCTTTCCCTGCGGTACTGGCCTCGCCGCAACATGGGATGCCCAGTTGCTACGCCGCGCTGGCAACCTAATGGGCGCCGAGTCGCGACACAAGGGCGCCAGCGTCCTCCTGGGTCCTACTGTCAACATGCAGCGTAGCCCCCTCGGTGGCAGAGGCTTCGAATCCTTCTCAGAAGACCCAGTCCTGGCCGGCATATGTGCCGCTGCCGTCATCAATGGCATTCAGGATACGGGGGTGCAAGCTGCCATCAAGCACTTTGTCGCCAACGACCAGGAGCACGAGCGCATGGCCGTCAATTCCATTGTTACACAGCGTGCCCTCCGCGAGATCTACCTATTGCCATTCCAGATTGCAGTTCGGGACTCCAATCCTGCCTCGTTCATGACTTCGTACAACAAGGTCAATGGCACCCACGTCAGTGAGGACAGCAAAGTCCTCAAGGACATTCTCAGGCATGAATGGGGCTGGCACGGTCTAGTCATGAGCGACTGGTGAGCGAGTGTGGTCATTGTAAGGGCCTAGCTAATGACCTCACAGGTATGGCACCTATTCCACCTCAGAAGCAGTCAACGCAGGCTTGGATCTTGAGATGCCAGGCCCCACAAGATGGCGAGGACAGCTTCTTCACCACGCCCTTGTTGCGAAGAAGGTCAGGCCCGATGTCATTGATGAGCGCGTTCGTGCTGTCTTGACTTGCATCCAACGCTCCATCGCGGCTGGTATACCGGAAAATGCTCCCGAAGAAGAGCGGGATACTCCAGAGACCGCTGCTCTGCTGCGTGACATTGCCAGCCAGGGCATCGTCTTGATGAAGAATGAACAGGATGTCCTTCCATTCAAAAGAGATAAGAAGGTCTGCAAACTCACGTAATTGGCTACGCGCTTGCAGTACTGACAACCATTACCAAGGTTCTTGTCATCGGGCCCAACGCAAAAACTGCCGTATTTTCAGGAGGTGGTTCGGCCTCCTTGAGGCCATACTATGCTGTTACTCCCTTGGACGGGATATCGCACAAGGCCGAGAATGTCGAGTACACCGTAGGCTGCCACGCACACAAGATGCTTCCAGTCCTCGGTCCTCGTATGCGTACGGCTGAAGGACGAACCGGTGTTACATTCAGAGCCTTTACGGCCCCACCTTCAGATACTGATCGCAGAGCGATCGACCTGATCAATCTGGTTGATACCGATATGTATTTCGCTGACTATTACCACCCAGAGATAACAGAGGATCTGTGGTGGGGCGAGATCGAGGGTTTTTTCACTCCAGACGAGTCCGGAGAGTTCGAGTTCGGCCTTGCCGTCTTCGGGACAGCGAACCTCTACGTCGATGGTGAGCACGTAATTGACAACGAGACAAAACAGCGAGGTGGTGGTACGTTCTTCAATGTCGGCACTATAGAGGAGACAGGCACGAAATTCCTCGAGGCCGGCAGATCCTATGAGATCTTAGTGTCTTTCGCCAGCGGTGCAGCATCTAAAGTCGAGGGAGCAGACGGCGTGGTATCGTTCGGGGGTGGAGGTGTCCGCATCGGCGGTGCAAAGCTCTTGAACGCCGATGAAGAGATCGCTGAGTCGGCTCGCCTCGCCATGAGCGTCGAACAAGTCGTACTCTGCGTCGGTTTGAACGCAGACTTTGAGCAGGAGGGTCACGATCGCTTACACATGAAGCTCCCTGGCCGTACGGATGATTTGATCGCGGCAGTCGCCGCCGCCAACCCTCGAACCGTCGTGGTGGTACAGTCCGGCACACCAGTAAGCATGCCGTGGGCCGATACGGTGGCAGGCATCATGCAAACCTGGTACGGGGGTAACGAGACTGGCAACGCTATTGCTGACGTACTCTTTGGAGATGTCAATCCGTCAGGCAAGCTGCCCCTATCGTTCCCCATCTGTGTCGAAGACAACCCGGCTTACCTACACTATCGATCGGAGCGCGGACGCGTTCTCTACGGGGAAGATATCTACGTCGGCTACCGATATTATGAGACGGTCAAGAAGCCTGTCCTTTGGCCTTTTGGTTGGGGTCTGTCGTATACCAGCTTCAAACTCTCCAACGTCGACTGCGAGCAGGGCATACGCGGCGGGAAGAATGTGATTTCGGTTACGCTATCTGTCACTAATACGGGGCCAGTGGACGGCGCTGAGGTCGTGCAGATGTACATCGCACAGCGGTCCTCGTCCATCAAGCGACCTCAAAAGGAGCTGAAGGGCTTCACGAAGGTCTTTGTACCAGCTAAGGCCACGAAGGCAGTACAAGTCATCGTCGAGAGGAAATACGCGACGAGCTTTTGGGACGAGGAGCGTAATCAGTGGATCGAGGAGGCCGATACCTACGATGTCTTCATGGGCACGAGTAGCGCTGATGCCCGTCTGTCGGCTACGTTCAAAGTCAAAGCGACAAGCTGGTGGTCTGGGCTATGAGAAACCGTCCAATGAAGCCGTCACTTTGCTCAGCTAAGCCTGCAGCAGTAGTAGAGTCTCAATGAGTATGCTTGACAAGCGTCGTGTGTGAGTCGTGGCAAGTCGCAAGTGACTGAACGCTAGCCGTGCTGTCGAGTCAGCACGCGTGTTGCAGGTGAAATGTAGCTAAAAGGTGCTGTCTCAGCCCTGCCGCGTGAGGTTTGTCAGCCAAACTTCACAATTGAGGGGCGGCGTCACCGATCGCAGGAAGCGATGAACCGCGATCATGCTAGGCTCAACCGCACGGTTACGGCATCGCGCCCGTAGCGCATTAGCGCCATTCACTAGGCAATCTGAAGATCCCGGATTTCCGCGGGCGCACGGGCTGCTCCGCTTTTCGCCTCGCCCCGTCTATGTTATCCCCTTGTTGACCGCACAAGTACGCCATCCTACAGAAGCTTAGCGTGCAGCACTTCCTACAGACTGCAGCGGTTGGTCCTTGGGTATAGAAGTCTGTGACTTCACTCCCCAGTCCGGCCTTCGCCTTTGTGACGACTTTTTGGCACGCGACAATGGATGCTTCGCTCCTTGACACCGACTGGATCTGGCACTCAGGTTGGATTGACCATGCGAAAGGGTCGGCTGGCGGTTTCGTGCATTTCCGCAAGCGATTAAATATCGGCGAGGTCCCTTTGGGTCCCCTCCGGATCCAAATCACAGCTGACACAAGATACAAGCTGTATGTGAACTCGCAGATGGTCTCTGCCGGTCCTGTCAAAGGCGACGAGCACATGTGGTTCTACGATGAGGTGGATGTACAGCCGTTCCTCAGGAAAGGCATCAATCGCGTGAGCGTTCGAGTGTTGCGCTTCTATTATGCCACGCCCTACGCAACTAGCTTCCCTCGCTTACCTACCCCAGGCTTGTTCGTTAGGACCTCCGATCCGCAGCTCCGGAGGTGCTTCGGACTCCAGACCGATCGAACGTGGGAAGCTGCGCTGGATGATACGACGATCCTCCGCGTAGACCAGAAGGAGGATGATTTCCTGCATGTCTACGAGGATGTGAAGGCGTCGCGAGATGCAGTTGGATTAACCTGGGTGGCTGCGACGGTCTTGCGACTTTCGAAATCACACGGCCTTGCTCCGCCCTGGAGACTCTCGCCCAGACTCATACCAGTCTCCACCTCGTTGCCCATACGGTTCAAGCGCATCAGCAAGCTTGATAGTCCCCTCCCACTAGCAGATTGGGAAGGCGTATTGCTGCCTGCCTTGGACCCTCCCAAGATCCTCACACTCGCTGCGGGCTCGTCACACCGTATTGAGATTGAAGCCGACCATCATACAACTGCTTCGCTCTCCTTTCTATTTCAAAGGCCCTTGGGATCCGGGAGTAATCTACGTGTCACCTACTCTGAATGCTATGAGGACGAACCCGATCTGGTACCGTACCTTCGTAGGAAAGGTGACCGTACTGATAACCGAAAACAGCTCTACGGGCCCCAAGACCAGTATCACTTCGTGGGAGCAGCCGGCGCCGACATTGCCCACGACCTATCCTATGAACCAGGCGCTCGAGATCTCGAGATCTTCTCACCGTTCCACTTCCGTACACTACGGTTTATAGCCCTCGATATCGATGTCGCTCCTGATAGTGATCTGGTTTTCGTCGGTGTCAAAATGAGCGAGACACATTATCCGCTGGAAGTGCTGGGGGGATTCGAATTGCCTTCAGCTGATCCGCACGCGACCCCGTACAATACGATATGGGATAACAGCGTACGGACGCTCACGAATTGCATGCATGACTGTTATGAAGATTGTCCGTTCTACGAGCAGCTCCAGTATGCCATGGATGTCAGGAGTTCCTGCCTATTCACGTATGCAATCTCAGGTGACGACCGATTGGCGCGTCAAGCTATCGTTCAACTGCACAATTCTTACCGTCCAGCATTGGGGCTCGTAGCCAGCCGAAGTCCGGCCCACCAGGTGCAGATTATCCCAAATTTCTCTCTCTTTTGGATCTGTACCGTTACAGACCACTTCGAGCACTATGCCGACAAGACATTTACTGGCCGATTCCTCGCAACATGCGACAGCATACTCGAATCTTTCGCCGGACGGATAGACTCGAAGATTGGATTGGTCGCCTCGAGCGACAAGGAGCTAGGGACGGCTTGGGACTTTGTGGATTGGGCTCCAGAGTGGAAGCCTATGGGCATACCACCACAACGTACCGGCTTTCAGACATTCACCAGTATGCTTTACGCGGTCGCTCTGCAGCACATGGCGGCCACGGTGAGATGCATTGGTCGAGCAGCAATTGCGGAAGATTATACCTCGCGAGCCAATCTCATCATCAGTGCTATCCAGCGGCACTGTTGGAACGGAACGGTCTTCACAGACGGGCTTGTTGACGGCGCAGATTACTCCAGAGACATCAGTGAGCAAGTCCAGATCTGGGCGATTCTGTGCGGCGCTACGCAAGGCGTCGAAGCGCGCAATTTACTAACGCGCTGCTTACTGCAAGCACAAGTGAAACCACTGCCTGAGATTGAAACCTCAAGCTCTATCACTAGAGCTTCCATGGCCATGTCTATTTACACTCTGCGCGCCATGTCACAGATCGGTGGATCCTTCTACGACACCCACTTTCATGATTTCTGGAACCCGTGGCGCGCGCAGATCGCGCAGAATATGACAACCTGGTGCGAAGACAATGTCAGTGTGCGCTCAGACTGCCACGCATGGAGCTCTGTACCACTGTACGAGTTTATGGTAGAGGTTGCCGGAGTGCGTCCTGCAGTGCAGGGCTGGGATCACATTTTGATCAAGCCTCGGGTGAAGCTTTTCACGCAGTTCGATGCGAGGGTACCTCTTGGAGGGGTTTTGAGACCGGGGGTTGCACGTGTCAAGTGGCACAAGAGAGGGAGAACGCAAATCACGGTGGATATTGAGAATGCGCCTGTCAGCTCTGTGTTGATGCGGCTGGTTCTGCCAGATGATAGTTTTCATTTGCACAACGGACTGAATGTTGTTGTACATTTGGATTGATCAGCATGGACTTGCACTCTTGTCAGTGTATTTGTAAAGATTACATACTTTCCACAAAAGATTGACTGTGGATGCTCAAAGATCACCAGCATTGTGAAGAACGGCTCATTGAAATGGGATAACTTGATAGATGTGAGTCTGGGACAGCATGCGAAGGAAGGGTCAGTCGTTCTTCTTGCCTCTTAACTACAGAATAGTACGTCACGTGGGCAACCTGGCATCACCTCAGCCAATGCACGGTAATGAGGGAAATTTGAAGGCTTCTTGGAACACTGCCACCCCGTCCCCCCTCCCCCCCCAAAAAAGCCGTTTCTGGCTGGGTAGTATGGAAAAACACGATTTACAGTAGTGTAGTGAACTCATTCTAGGGACTGTCATACAAGTACGCAGGTATATACCTAGATAGTTGAATGGGAAACGAAACGTGAAGATGGAGTCTGGATCTGTCGTCAGGTTGCAAACTTGGTTAGTACACGTAAAGTACGCGAGACTGATAGTTGGACAAACTCACAGTCCAGACCATATCTTTGTGGCATCCAGTTGCTCTGACACAAGGCATGAAACTGTTCAATGATTCAAGATATGCTAAGTGGATTGCTTGATTCGTTCTAGAATGCTTAGTGTTGAACTCAAGGCTTTCTCAAGCGCCTAATAGCTTTCGAGTCAGGTCAGAGGCCTGCGAGTTAGTGAGGCACTGCTGTCTGCTAACGGTAATCCGATATTAGCTCGGTTCAACACAGCATGGCTATCGCACAACAAGAGGTAGAGCTTGGAAAGCATGTAGAGGGGATTATGTGTGCGGCGATAGATCAGCCCTACCCCTGATCTCCTCTGAGAGTCCACCGAGAACACCTTCCAATCAAGCCAGAGGTTTACTCTGTGCTTACATCCTGACCATTTTAAGGGCATAACAACAATGGGATAGGCCTCGCTTGGCTCAAACAGGTGTTTAGTCGCTTACCGTCTCATAGTGCTCGATGGCCACGGCTCTCCTGTGATGATAGACTTTGTCAACAACTGCGATCAGAACAAGATGCTTCTGGCTGTACTTCCTCCTCATTTGGCCCACACGCTGCAGCCAATAACCAGATTGATGTTCAATCGTGTATCGACTAAGTCCTTTCAGGCAACAGTTCGCTGGAAATAAAGAGCCCGTCGCAGAATGTAGACAAGAATGAAATTGATATGGATCTGGAAATGAATAGCCGCTCACTCCACCATATCTCAATTGAGAACGCGCTTCTCCACTTTGAGAATATGCGTCTTCAAGAAACTCATAAAGTTCAAGAGATTTACAAGAATAAAAGCAAAGCTATTCAGTTCTAAACTCGCAAGCACTATCGCGGCGGGGCTGAGCTCTACTCTCCTAGTGCAGGAGAGAAAGCATGCTCTGATAGGAGGGCAAGACGCAAGAGACCAAGGGCAGAAGGACTCAAAATGGCGGAAATATCGAGATTCGGGCATACTAGTAAGCTGAATAATGAGAAGATGCCTTAGGAGAGGCGTAAGCAATAGGCGAGGGAGAAGGCAGAGCGAGACTAGGTTAGGATCAAGAAAGCTGGAGAAACAGCCAAACGCAAGGCTCAGAAAGAACATAGTAGGCTATTGCGCAACCCTGAAAAGCCAAATAATTGACCTAAACAAGTAAGAGAAAGGCCTTACAATCCAAAGCCATGGTGATGAGGTGAAATGATGGTGCAGTGGCTGCTTGTCAAAACACACTGTTTAAAAACCAGTCACGTATACCATTCCGTTGATTATCTACATAGCACTACTTTGTGGACAACGCAGCAGATGCGCCGATCATTTCTTAGTGTTCCTGTTTGTTATGCTAACAGTGTATCGTAGGGGGGCGATCGATGATACGCTGCTGATGATTATCCCCTTAAACTCTCAGCGCATTCTTGTCCGTCATCTCGATCTGAACCATACTATCTCCCTTCTCGGATACAACAATATTCCCAGCATCAAGGCCATCGAAGAGGATGGCAATCTCCTCGAGAGAGGGACCTTTTGTTTCCGGATATACAAGCCAAACCACGAAGATCTCTATTATGACCCATGGTATAAAGATGAGATAGAATTTCCATGCAATGACTTGGAGACCGATTGGAACAACGTAGGTAGATATGAGCGAGAAACAGGTTGAGAAGAGCTGGAAGCAGGCCTGACCCTGCATACGAAGGCTGAAAGGTAATATTTCTGTAATGTAGAGACCGAGGTTGCCGTTTAGGCCAAGGTTGTATGCAGGGGAGAACAGGTAGAGGAACGCCACAACGGCACCGCCGGCGGCTTTGTTTGATGAGTCGTTGGCAAACATGGCGCTGCCAGTAGTGATGCTGACCAAGCAGATCAGAATCATGGAAAGTGATGTCAGGAAGAGGGGTTTTCGACCAAACTTCTGGGGAAGGGTCGCAAAATACAGAGCGGAAAACCAGGAGAGCATCTGTTGAGTGGCATTGATCAGCGTCTGCTGGAGACTAGTGGTCAGACCAACGGTTGTCAGAACTGGGGAGAGGTAGTAAGAAATGAAAGCGTTGCCGGACATCTGTGCGGTGCAGGATGCCCAGAGAATGATAAAAAGACGCTTTCGATTGCCGGGTGTGCGGAACAACTCTAGGTAGTTCTGAATCCAGCTGCCACGGTCGATCTTCCTCTCGTATTCCAGCGCGTTGCAGATCTCGTTGTACTCAAATTGCACAAGTGGATCCTGGATGTTGCCTTCAGCATGGTACTCTGCTAAAATCGCAAGCGCCTCCTTGTTGCGATCGCGAGACACCAACCAACGAGGGCTCTCGGGTACGAACCACAGGCCAAGGAGTTGGATAACAGAAGGAAGGCCTTGGAGAGCTGATGGAATACGCCACGAAGCGCTGGACTCAATGCGGAATGTACCGAATGTAGTCCACCCGGCGACGATAGCACCAAGAGCGTAGGAGGTATTGAACAGAGCAGTTGCGGTAGCACGGTGGTCAGGATGTGCCGTCTCAGTGATGAGAGGAGCACCGGAAGCCCCAAGGAAGACGGTACCACAGCCCAGGATACCTCGAGCCACGACAAACATAGGTAGATTTTGAGCGCTGGCTTGAACAGCGGCTCCAAGTAGACAGATAGTTGCACCACATGCAAGACCGAAGCGACGACCGAATCTATCGCTCACTATAGATATGAAGGGGATGGCGCAGAGTCCTCCGATAGGATATGCCGCATTGAAGAGACCGAGTGTAGAACCTTTCGGTTCGCCAAAGTAAAGTCGCCATTGCTCTACAGACTGGAGCCCATTCATCATGGAGCCATCAAAACTAGGTCGAATATCAGACATCGTTCTGTCATCTGCAACGGATGAAATGTGGCATATCGACTTACCCTTGCGTAAAGATGGAGAGCATAGGGATCATCAGGAGCAGGTTCAGCTTCCGCAAATTTTGCGACTGCCACCATTTCTCTGTGTCTACACTGCTAACCGGCATCACTGACAGCGCAGGCGCAGCGAGAATCGAATCGGAGCGCATGGCGTGCCAACTAGGATTGTCGCACAGTCTCACAGATCGAGTAGTTAAGCGAGATAGTCCTCACTTGATCGCAACGGTGGAGGGAAGAGCAGAGGATAGAAGTCAGTTGAGGATCGTTGTGGTGGATGCCTCGTGGATGAGATCTAGCACTGTATGGGTTAATGACGAACATTTAAACACGAGGAAGTTGTTCTCATGCATAACACGCGATGGCGCCAAGAGCGCAGAATCTGGGGTTGTGGGGTTGACCAAATCCTAATCTGTGGGAACATGAGTCTGCGGAAAGTCGGGACTTCTCAGGTCACTTTTCAAGGGTCCGAGTACAGAGCTGGTGCGCCCACCGCGGAAAGCCGGAAAGCCTTTGAGTCTAGAGTCTGAAGCCAACGCCATTGCGGAATAGCGTTCAACAGTTGCTAGGATGAGTGAGCTAAGAAGAATGCCAATCTCTTGCAGGGAAAGATCTCGCCTTTCCGCGTGAAGTGCTGTCAATGCGATCCGCCAGATCATCGATACGAACCAGCGTCGAATAACGGACTGTGCGATGGCTTTCTCCCCATGGCAATGAGTGGGGTCGGCAATAGATTCGTTGCCTGGCTGGACGTCTGATCCTTGTAACTCAACAGCTAATGTAGGTACGAAAATACACGATCCCTGGAGCAACCTCGTTACGCCTGAACGCCTGCTCTTCACGCGATCGCGTCTTCTATTGGTATCTTCGCATCAACGTTGACCGCATGAACCCAAGATCTTTTGCTATCTATGTCCGAGATGTATATTCTGTCTTTCACACGTACCATGCTCTGCAATGGTGTCTTGCAGCGTTATCGTGGCGTTGAGTTATGGGGTTGTGGAGTATAGATGCAAAGGACGCCTTGGCGCATTGCGGCGATCCAGGCATTGCGGCAATCCGCGCATTGTGCACACGAATCAGATAGGGAACAATCTATGCCACATTGATTGTTAAGCAAAGTGGTGAGTCTATTACGCATTAGATTCCTGTGCTGATATTGCGGACCAATCGTTGGGTACGAAGACACTATACAATTAGTAGGGTGAAGAAGCGCTGATAAATCGGAATTGCACAATCGAGCTTCGATGACCAAAGCATTGAAGGTAAAGTCCCTGGAGGACGATCGATACCAACGGACGAATGTAGCTCCGATGAGTGGCTCGCCAAGAGTAAGATCCCAACTCTCAAAGCCCGAGTGCGAACGCGGGACTTTCATGAATAAATAGTTTCTCTTTGAATTGATATCTGTTGTCCAGCTCATCCATCACAATCGCTTAGCTTGTTCTACTAGCCAAGATGCCGACTTACGTCATTGTGGGAGCCTCTCGGGGTCTTGGAGTATGCATTTCCCTTTCACAACTCACTCGCCTGCATCGCTAAGAATATTAGTATCAATACCTCAAGACACTCTCGAAGGATTCGGAGAATATCGTTATTGGCATCGCTCGTAACTCTTCCAAAGTGCAAACCCAGATCGATGCTGATGGCCTGCCCGGCAGCGTCCACGTGGTGCACGGTGACATGGCTGCAGCCGCGTCTATCACTGCTGCAGCCCGGTGCGTTTCTTCGATATCAGATACGGTCGACTATCTGATTATCAACGGTGCATACATCAATGATGGTGAAACATTTTTCATGAAACCATCAGATTTTACGGGAAAAGAAGCATTGTTCGAGATGGAGCTAGGCAAAAGCATGGCCACCAATGCGTCAGGTGTTTTATTCACAATTAATGCCTTCATTCGCCTTGTTCAGAGATCGGACATCAAGAAAATCGTGGTGGTCTCAACAGGAATCTCCTCTCCGGAGTTCATCAGCACAGTTGGTCTTGTGGATGCACTTCCATATTCGATGAGTAAGACAGCCGTCAATCTTCTTGTTCAGAAGTTTGCGATAGAATACAAAGAGGAGGGAATTATATTCTTGTCTCTAAGTCCAGGGTTAGTCGCAACCGCAAGCGAAAGCTTGTCTACGATATCAGATGAGAGGCTCGCGGCATTCAAGCTATTGAGTGAAAGGTTCTTGAAGTACGAGCCCAACTTCACTGGGCCGATCTCGCCGGAAGAAAGTGTCGAAAAACAGTTGATGGTGATTCACAACATCACTCTCCGCGACTCAGGGGCGTTCTTGTCGCATCACGGTAATCAGAGATGGATCTAAGATGATGTTATGTAGATCCTTTCAACTGATGTATCTTTTGACAATTCCACCATCAAATTACAATAAAACGTGAAAGTATGAAGCCTGTAGCAAGGTCGCCCCTAGGCCAAAGTGTTTCTACTCACTCCCTTCCCTTGCAGACTTGCACCCTTTCTTCTGTCGACCTGTTCATAACTGCGGCCTGTTTATACTTTTCAATATTCATTTTTAGTTCATCATCTATTTGAATTCAAGATACGGATCATGTACAAATCTGCAGGCTGGTTACAGTCATGCATTGTCAATGCGCTGGGTTGGATGGGGTTTATCAGACTCCAGTTATAGGAGATGACCCGAGAATTGACTAAGAGTGGCGGCAGACACTTTATATGAGTTTGATGGGCCACCAAATGGACTTACACTACAAGTGTAAAGTAGCGACAACAGAAGCTGACGGGCATGGGCAAGTAAACTTTGTGGCTTGCCGTTATCGACCCGTAACCCTCTCATCAACTATTTGCTGGCTTCTGCCCAACTATAAGATTGGATCTACGATTCGTAAAGTACGAAAATGATTCTTGTTTGCATTACTGTGTTCGAGACAGATTCAATCGCGAAGAGATTGGATTGGGCAAGACACGAGATCGTGTAAGTCAAGTGATCTCATCACCATCAGTTGTCTAGAAGTTTCGGCCGGTTGCAAGGTCAGACTGTCCTTGAAGTGTGGCTCACGAATATTCGAACGCATATTTCGGAGCAGGACGACATGCCACTCAGGCTTCTATTGAAGCAAAAGTTGTGGTTGACTCAGCGTCAACACTGCAAGTTTGATATCTTGCAAATAGCAATGGACCATGCGATCCTAGTCAAAAGCATACTAAACTCGGTCGATTATGAAGAACCACTCATCATCAACTTCTTTTTTCTGTTCCTATCTTAGGATCGTACATGTGACGAGAGGAGTTTATTTCAGTCGCTGCATGACATGTCTGCCAAGTCAGTAGCACCAGGGGTTATCTCTGTAAGTAATTCTAGTGCAGATATGTTGCAAGATCTGCCTTAGCAGTTCGTCGTCCGAATGAAGAAGAAGGGCTGTTTCAGAGGGCGTCGGGATTGGCATGCACTGCGAAGAGCCATGTACAATATCCGCTTCTGTATTCTGGACTTTCTGCCTTTATTGAGCAGTCAGCAAACTATTCTCTAGTTGAGTAGTACTAGACGTGTTGCTTTTGTCATCGCTATAAGTCGACAGGATTTATGTAAGTGAGATTTTTAAAACTCCTTGGATGTGTCATTACCTCCAAATTCCCTTATTGTGAACTTTACCGGCGACATCCTGGTGGAATCTCGCAGCGACTAAGTAATTAATTAGCGACAGCTGGGAATATTCAGTGCTATAACCAGCTTCCATGAATCAAGTTAAAGATTGTGAGCTAAACGACATACAAATAGGCAGAGACACAATCTGGCCAGCGCAACAACTTATTCCACGTCGAGCCGTGCCAGTCTAAGTAGGAACGATATAGAATGTGGCATAAGCATATTTTCAAACATTAATCAGCAGACGATTAGCGCATACTGTATTTGTTACATCGCTCTAGAAGATTGAAGATAAAAACAAAGGTTCTAAAGTCCTGCTAGAATGCTAACGCTCGTGCAACGCCGCCTTACTTGTACAAGAGGGTGGCATCTCGGCCAAAGTTGAGCTCGAGTTCACTCAGAGAACCATTGTTGGTGAGTCCGAAGTACCTTGTGAAGATCGGTGTGAAGTTCTGCGTGACCAGTATTCGGTTGAACAGATCGACATCGTTCGTAAAATCGGCACGGGTTGGATTTGCGCGGAGATTGATCGCCTTTTTTGCCGCAACAATACCATCTCTTGGGAATAAAGTTAGCCGCTCAGTGATTTCTCCGATATGAGCGTACATGTCTTTAGATGAATCGAACGCTTTGTTGATCCAACCAATTCTCTCCGCCTCTTTAGCTGTGATGTCCTTGGAGGTCAGAATGTACTCCATTGCCAGGCCTTTTCCGATCAGCCTGTGCAATTGTTGACTTCCTCCTCCTCCAGGAAAGGTGCCGAAAGCATTTTCCACCTGACCAAGGAAGACATCCTTCTTTGTCGCGAAGCGCATGTCCATTGCCATCAGCAATTCATTTCCGGCAGCACGAGCCCTCCCTTCGACGGCAGCGATCGTGATCTGGTTAAGGTTCGAGATGTTGTACATGAGTGCAGCAAAATTGTCCACGGCTTTGTCTGGTTTTTCAATCAGTATCCTCTAGATCTAAAATTGCACTATTCTGGGTGGACACAGCAATGAACTTACCGACAAAGAAGATCGCAGGGTCCAGATGATTCAGGAAGAACCTAGGAACATCGCTCTTGAAGATGACCACTCTGGTCTCATTGTCGTTTCCAAGTCTTTGGACAAGATCTGTGAGCCCATACTGAATATCTTGATTCCAAGTATTGATGGTAGAATCGGGGTTATGGATCGTGACTTCCAGGATGTTGTTGCTTGCAGTCGTTTTCAGGGCTCTGTACTGGGGGAGATCCAATGCCAAGATCGAAGGAATAATCAAAGCCATCGCTTTGATCGTGAGCCACTTGGGAGCCATGTTGTTCAGCACAATGGATATGGATTTGAAGTAGGTGAGAAAGATCAGTCAAACTAGTACTGTGTGTGAGGACAAAGTATGAGCTTAGCTGCAGGAGAATTGTAGCACTTATACAGTTCATAAGCTTACCTCCACCATTGACATTTGTTTGCACGTTGCCGATCAAATTTGTCATTCTACCAATTTGCCATTAATTGCTTTGTAATGCGCTAGGAGATATTCACCACAGGGGTTCATCTCCGTTGGTTGTTGATAGAAAGGAAAAGAGCGCTTTAGAATTAGTTTGTTTTGTTCGCAAGGCTCGATAGCGTTCTCTTACGACCAATCGAAAGGGTTCGGAAAGCTGGGACGATGACAAAGCTCTCGTCTGTTGTTGGCTTTGTCAGTCATGCCCAGTCATGCGTTTACTTCTGCCAGTACAGGGAACCCATGGATAAATCGCTGGTGTAGCTGATTATAGTGTCTACCATTCGTTCTTACTGAGTCAAAGCTATTTGACCAATTCAAAACGACGTTCCCATTGCTTCACTCCACTCAATGCGAGGCGCATAAGGTTCCATAGACATTGGGCAATTCCAGAACTGCTGGATTATCCCCGGCATCAGCAGAGCTCCGGTGTGGAGTTCTCACACGTCACATTGTCGTACGACAATTTGTCTGTGCGAACGGCTTCAAGGCGAGGTGAAATTCTGCACCGACTTGGAGTATGCCCTAGCGCAGAGCACTAATCTTTATCGGGAAGTTGAGCCCGCTAACGTTCGCAACAAGCTGGTCTGCGGAATGTCGGGACAACTTTTCGTGCGACGGATGAACATATGCACCGTTTGCCAAAAGTCCTCCTGTTTTGCAAACGATAACACTATTTTCGGAAATTTTGGTTTCTAGACGAATTCTTGCGCCCAGGCCTTTACAACTCTGACCACATATTAATCACCCGACATTCATGAGCATAATAACACAGTACTCAAAGCTGTGCAATCAAACATCGATCTCTGCAGACATACGCCTTGAAAGGTCCCGGAAAGCAACCTAGGGAAATCTAACAATCCTGAGTCAGAACCGGAGAAAAGACGGACTCTTCGAATGACGAGAAAGGGTACAAAGACAATTGCGGTGGTTGGTATCACTGGTAATCAGGTATAATGTCCTGCTAGATATCTATTGATGACATTGTATCATGCTAAGAGAAGACAGGGATCGTCTGTTGCAGCGACGTTTCTCGCCGATCCTGATTGGACTGTGAGAGGCATTACTCGTGACCTCACAAAAGAGACATCTACAAAATGGGCCAACCGCGGTGCTGACATGGTAGCCGGGGATCTTGATGTTCCCGACAGCATGGAGAAGGCTTTTCATGGCGCGAACGTTATCTTTGGGACGACGGACTTCGTACAACATCTACAAGATCCGCAGATCATTGCAAACGCAGGGGCTCGACATGTCAATGAAGTTGCCACTGAACGCGAATTCGAACAAGCAAAACGACTCATCGACGCGGCTGCTGCGCACACCTCCACTCTCGAACGGTTCATTCTCAGTACGCTTAGTGATTGCAAGGGATTGAGCGGTGGCAAGATACAGTATAACTTGCACTTCGATTGCAAGTGGGCAGCGGTCGAGTATCTTCAAGAGAGATATCCTGAGCTGTGGAAGAAGACAAGTCTCCTTCAACTGGGCATCTTTGCGAGCAACTGGAGAGTTCCTTATTATACGCCCAAGAAGCAAGCGGATGGAAGTTTCAAGGTCAGCTTACCCATGAGCGGTGACAAAAAGTTCCCAATCATAGATCCGAACAGTGATACTGGTAAGTCACGGACAGAGAACCCTCTTTCTCCAGTCAGCTAATCCTCACAGGTGTATTGACCCAGGCTCTCCTGAAGATTAAAGCAGGAACACATTTGGTTGGAGCCAGCTCTATGATAAGTTGGATAGAGTGGTGTAAGATTTGGAGTAGTACAACTGGAGTGGAGTGCAGCTTCGAAACCATCGATCGTAAGATACTGGAAGATGCTATGGGGCCTCTCGGAAGAGAGATTGCGGATATGTTCCAGGTATGTCGAACAATGTCTTTCAAGATGGTTTGCTAAAACTTGGAGCAGTACATGAATGACTTTGGATATGATGGGAACGATCCAAACGTGGTGTACCCCTGGGATTTGGAGATGAAAGTGGAGACTACCCCTATCGACAAGTATTTCAAGATGCAGGATTGGTCAACAGTCTTATAGGATGTCTGTTATCATTAATAAGTTGCGCATATGGTTTTCAATCCTAAGGATCAGGTCAATGTAAAGACGTCTGAATCGAGATCTACACCTAGGTCCACGTTTTTTGATATAATTACAACACGGTACAACGGGATCCATGGGTCTGCAGTCCACACACTTTGCGAGCATGGTCTCCGCCATATTTGGGCCTGCATGATCCAATATTAGAGCAATAAGAGAATGAGCGTGATAGGATACTCATCTAGTCTATTCAAGATGGGAGCAGCCTCATGCAAGCAGAAAGGGAAGATGCGTCCGAGTGTTATGGTTTAAGTATTTTATTTTGAGTGATCCAATGTTTACAAATCGTCTATGCATACACAGCGATGCATCTAAAATACTGTCTTTTCCCAAGATCCATCGATGCAGCCAAGAGTCAAAAGAGACTCTAACTCATGTAAATTCCTCCACCTGACTGGATTGTCTGTCCCGTGATCCATCTGCTTGCCGGATCCGCTACCATTGCAACAATCAGAGCGATGTCCTCCGGGTTGCCAAGCCTGTGCTCCAGCGGAGTCATCATCTTTTGCATTTGAATAGATTGCTCGAACTCGGCACCAGATCCCATACGACCCATCATATCAGTCTTGGTAAGAGCCGGAGCCACCACATTGACTGTATGGCCGAATACGCCGAGCTCCGATGCCCAGCCACGACTGAGAGCTTCCAGGGCGGCTTTCGTGGCTGAGTAAATGCTTGACTTTGGATATCCAAGCCTACCCATTACAGATCCAATGTTAATGATGCGCCCTGGGCTCCTAAGGTATGGAATTACGGCTTGCGTCATGAAGACTACGCTGCGGACATTCAAATCGAAAACCGTGTTATAGCCATCCAGAGTGATGTCGGTGAGGGCATTTGAGTATTCCTTGCCAGCATTGTTGACCAGGATATCGATCGAGTTCCCGAAAGCGGCAACGGTCTCTGCAACAATCTTCTTTGGGGAATCAAGATTGTTCATGTCGGCTTGGATTTTGATGGCAGATGCGCCATTTCCAAGGTTGTTGATGGTAAAAACTAGGTCATCTGCCAACTTGGCGCTGCTCGACGATACAAATGTAATTGCTACCTGGTGTCCTGTTAACCCTTGGGACAAAGCTGTCTAGACGTGTATGCTAACCTTTGCCCCGCGATTTGCAAGCTCAAGAGAGATCGCGGCTCCAATGCCCCGAGACGCTCCAGTGACAATGGCAACTTTACCAGATAAGGGCAATGATTGAGAATTCGTAGCCATTTCGAACAAAAGGTGGTTGGGTTCCAGATGATCTGAGGACTGCAGAATGATCTACAACGAGGCACTGTGCTTTATAAACTCGGTGACCAATATTAGTGTTTGCATTTAGTACACTGGACCCTGTTCTCGGTGGAATGATTCGTCCGATCATGAATGCCGACGGGCAAACAACAATCCGCACGCTTCAAGATTACTGATCTTGTTGGGAACAGGGATGATGTGTGAACAATGCAGGATTCAGCATTTGGCCGCATGTTTACGTCGCGCGAGTCTAGAGACTTGTGCTTAACTAACAAGAGACGTGATTGACCCCCCTCACTCTATAATACGATAAAATGGAGTCGGTTTTATTAGGATTTGCTGCAAAGCTAAAAACTGCGCACGGACACATTCATGTTACAAGCAAACAAGCTATACCTTTGACAGGCCCGCGGAAGGATGCAAAAGGTCAAAGAGAAGTTATTACCGTGTATAAAAAGGTTTAAAGGGACACGGAAACAGGTATCGCAGTACAAACAGTCATGTGATATGCTATTCTGCTAAGACTGGCCATCTGGGATGGTAGTGCATGAAGGGATGGCAGCGCCATCCCAAACCTAGCCAATATGAGGCTGCGAATCGCACCTGGATTCGTGCCAAATTAATCTATCTCTTGGTGTATATTTATGTTGGGCTGTTTTCTCTGACCTTGTCTAAGTTGTAGCCTAACAGTAGACACTGCGAACAGCTGTTATACATACGGATACTCATCTGCAGATCTGACTATACTGAATTATCAAGGTTATAGGATTCTTGCTTAACTAGGGAAGTAAGGAGTCGTGTCTAAAGGAAGCTAAAGGGCTCCTCTTTATAGAGCCGAAGCCAAGTCCTCACGACGCTATGTTACCTCGTCGGCGCTAAGAAAGTCTCTCTCTCTACTATTCTATATAATTCCATGGCCAGAATCTGCCTTAAAGCAATCATTTGGATCATCCATGTCAGTAGCCGCGATCGCTATTATGGTGTACATGTGCTGATTAGCAAGAAAGATCAATCGCAAAAAGGTCGCAAAACCAACCCTTGTCTGTCCGAAACCTTCTAACACTGACTTGTGCTGGCACAGATTCGACGAATACCTCCCGTCCTTCCTGCACATGCCGAGTTACTTTGACAAGTATGGTGCACGCGAGCTGTTGGGCCGACTGCACAGCATCAAGGCGTCTGCCGAGGGCCATCCGGAGCTGACGGCTACCAAGATCATGTACGCGCAGCGAGAGTGAGTCGCTAACATGGCGCTCGCCATATCGTCAATGGAGAACATGCACCCACTGGCGGGTGTATACGACTACAGCTGGGTCGCTGCTACTACTAGGGATACAGAACCCGACTGCGCCTTGATCGTCGATGTCGGCGGCGCCAAGGGACATACGATCGAGGTCAGTCCGGCCCCGAAGATGGTGGGCGTGGACTTTTTCGACGAGCAGCCTGCCAAGGGTAAGAAACTTGTTTTTTTTGATATTATTGCTCAGCTCACCCAAGCATGACTATGTTTGCATTGACCTGACTGTTTCCAGGTGCGTTGGTATACATTATCCGCCGCTGTCTTCACGATTTTAGCGATGAAGAATGCTTCCAAATCTTAAATCATCTCAGTGACGCCATGGCGCGGGATAGTAAGCTTCTCGTCGGCGAGACGGTTCTGAGCAACCCGCCGGGCCGGCCCACGGCCATGATAGACTTGCTGCTGTCCACTATCGGGGGCAAGGAGCGGACGATTGAGGGTTTCAACAAGGTTGCAGAGCGTGCAGGATTGTAGTTGTCAGTGTGCTCAACGTATCTTCTGGCGACTTCTACGTCATTGAGTATAGCAAGGCGTAAGCCAAAAAATACTCATATTCGTGCTGGGATAAAGAGAACTACATGAATTTCCAGTGATGAAAGAACTTTGAATGTTGAGTAAAAAAAAGATGCCCAGATAATCTTTGTTTTCGTCACATACAGTTACGTATAGATACTCACCAAAGTGACGGTGTACCCATGCTGGGATTGTCATTCAACATCCAACCCATGGATTCCGTGTTTGCAAAATCGAAAAGATTGTCCACCGCCTAAAGATTAGATTAGTCAAAGAAACGAGGCCTTGTTCAAATACCGGTATTGACTCACCATGGGCCCAAAATCGTCCATTGTATGATTGCCTTGGACCATATTCGTCGACTCAAGTGCGTCACTGGATCCAGTCCCCCGGACATGAAATTCAGACGCCATAGCAGTCAAGATTGGCATGCAATCTTCTTCGACTCCTTCCACAGCCTTGATCAATTGCCCAGTAATCTCGCCTTCACCAAACCCCAGCATGAGCCCTTTGACCTGAGCCGCAATGACACTCATGAGAAGGTAGCCCTTGATACTCGTCTCTCCGGCCTCAACAGCCTGCAGAAACCACTGCTTCGACTCTTGAATGACAGAAAGTAAGTCAGGCCGCAGTGGGGCAGGCTCAAGGCTGTCGTCTTCTTTCAACTGCATGCGGAGATCTATGGCAATGAGAAACGCGGCGTGGATAGCGCCGGCTGGATGGAACCCTGCCGAGCACGTAATGAGCCGCTGCAATTCATTTGCTTCTGGAGTAACCGGGCTGTTATCGATAGTCACTGGATAGGCCGCGCGCCAAATTTTCAAAGACGACTCCACAACCACTATGCGGGAAAAGGCGTAAAGCGTCTCGCTGAACGCGGCACCAAAATACGGGGCGTGGAGAGCCAGGAGGTATCGATGCATGATGAAGTCGGCCATACGCATCTCATAAGGCGAAGGTGTCCGGGTTTTCGTTGAGCCGCTATAAGCCAACAAGCTGCGTCGCAGTGACTTGTAGGCGTCACGGAGCTTAGAGTCAAGCTGAAGAGTCTTGTCGTAGGCAATGGGAGATGCGAGATCGTTCAAAAACTTCACCACGGCCAGGCGCTGCGGAAACGTTTCACGGAATGCTATCGCCATTGAAACTTGTGTGAAGGAGCTTGGTGGTTGTGGTACTGGGTCGTCGGTCATGATCTGATCATCATCAAAGTTACCTGGCGGTGCCGTGTCAAAGTCATCAAGGGAGATGAAAGGAGGACCCCCAGACGTCAAGCTCGACTGCAGAGCCATCTCTAAAATGGTGTTCCATAGCCTTCGTCGCATCTCAGCGGCGAATATCGTTCTCGGGGGCAGGACGGCAGGATCCCGATGCAATCCCATGTAAATTGCTTTCCTGAGAAGTGCTCCGACCGAGATCCAGGTCGAATCTTCGACCAACCCCAACCTTTCCTGAGCGACTAGCAAGAGAAGGCTGGTCTGAAGGGTTTGGATGTCGAGTTGCGACTTTGATTTTGGTTCCGACAGCCAGCTTCGCGCGGCGCTAACCCATCGAGTAGCTGAGGTGCGCAGGGAAAAGCGTTCGTCATACGTCACGGCGCCGATGGCGAGCACGAGTGACAGCTGAATCATAAATCCCCTGTCGGCAGCGGTCATTTTGGATATCCAGACTGCCTCATAATCCCGGCGGAAGGACGGAATGTGCAGGATGCGATGAATACATTCAGCCGACCTAAAATAGCAATCCAACAGTGCATCGGAGATTTCCTTGTGAGGCAGGTCAGGCGTAGATGAAGGGATCCATGAGAAAGTCCGCTGTGATTTGATGAACTTTGCGAGGGATTTGCACCGCTCGATTCCTGACCAGGCCTTTACCGCCTCTGAGTGTGCATGTGCATCGATGGACTCGAAGACATCACGAATCTTGTGCCCGTTAGTCGTGTTTTGCTCGTGGTGACAAGGATATGTGATAGTCTTACTAGGAGAACGCCATTGACGGCCCAGTGACTTTGGCCAAACAAACGTGTCTTGTGTGTCACGCTCCGGGCAATTGACTGTTGCTGTCCCAGCGAGCTACCTTCACAGTGAACATGAAAGGTACCGCTGATAGTTGAGTTAAGGGTTTGGATGTTCCAGTGGGGGGTTTCAGAAGATGTATTGGCGGGGGTTGAGGTCAATTTGGACAACTGCTCCTCAAGATCTCGGATCCTGAGCTTGAGTCTCAGTGACTCGGCATCTGGCGTTGATATCTGAATTGGAGGTGTCGATGCAGCTGTAGAACTGGTAGCCTGTGAACTTGATGCATGGTTCGGAAGAGACGACCTGCTTGTGGTGGATGCACTATTACCCGGCGGGGCTCCCAGCAAGACTGTCTCTTTGTGCCTAGGAGCCAGCGTCGTTTGAGCCTGGGTAAGGCGGGTGCGGGAAAATGGCACGGGGTGGTTGTGAGATTCATAGACGCAGTTTTCATTCTTTGCGCGGAGACAGTTGCTGCACGGAGACTCTTGATTGCACCGGATCTTCCTTTTCCTACAAAGCAAGCACGACCTATGATATGGTTAATGTAAGAACACTGATAGATGCGAAAATTGAGCCTACGTTGCCGTCCGCTTTCTTCGTCCATCAGGGACCTGATCGGCCATGGCGGATGATGTGACGAACAGCTAGGGATGATGCGCGTCACGTCCTGTGGAACGCCAACGGTCGTGCGAGTTTGGATGAGTGGTATCGTTATATATCGCCAGAGGGTGATGGTTGTATGTAGAAGTTGGGTTGCCTGCGCAGCCCGTATGGCGGTGCAAGCGGCTCGACGCGGCGCAGTGCTTGGGTGGCAGTACAACCTTGGCTTATTACATAATAACAAGCCCTTCACGAGATGCCTTTCTTCTTCTTATGAATATATTAGTAACTGTGTAATACGCAGGTAAATATGTCGAATACGCGGAGAATTAGAATCATTTTATTAGTCCATATTTCTAGAGTGCATTATTTCCACGAACATCTCTAGTAAAATTCTAGTAGGTAGCAAATCCTTTCTATACCTGTATTGACTACCTATTGATGATTTTTCTTCACACTACATGGCCTGACCTTCAGCCGCTGCCTATGCTACCCCTTCTAGGGGCAAAATCACGCTTTCGGCCGCGTTACACCGCGGCGACGATCTCTGGTCGGAGACAGATCGGTTCAACCGAACTCGCTCCGCTCCGTCTCTTAATCTGGACACCAAACTCAGTCCGCCCTCTAACCCGCGTCTACCTACCCCCAAACTCTTAAGATAAATTAAAAGGAAGGTCCTTTGCTCGCCAATGCTTGTAAGTTTTTCTCTTTAGCTATCCGCAGTCAGCCTGCGACCCATAGTGCAACAAACACTAGTATGGTTACCACCTACTACTGAAATAATAACAAGCCTTCGTATCCCTTGCATTCCTCTAGCATGAGACTATCCCGCTTCTGGAACACCACTACTACCAACTTACCTCGACAATAGCCTCACGGTCTTACTTGAACCGCCAATCAACTCAGTCTATACCCCATCCCACTCGAGAGAGTCTACACATCCCAAAGTATTGCCAAAAATGGCTGCAGACCAAGCATCCCCAGCCTCACCCCGCATGCCCAAAGAATCCTACTCCATGCATGGCGATGTTTCGCAACGCCTACGCGCCACAGAAGAACCTTTCGCCATCGATGACGAATTCGGGCCAGCGCCCGAAGGCGGCCGGCGCGCGTGGATTGTGGCGGCCGGTGGGGGCGCCATCTTCTTCAGTACGCTGGGGTTCGCCAATTCCTTCGGGACCTTCGAAGCGTACTATCTCGGCCATCAGCTGAAGGATTGGTCGGCGTCGGATATCTCATGGATTGGGTCGTTGGCTATTTTTCTTCAGTTTTTTGCTGCGATGCTTAGTGGACCTTTGTTTGATTGGTATGGTGAAAATGTAGGTCATAAACTCGTTTTCTTTTTACCGATATGACGACAAGATTGCTAATGAATCTACTCGGGATTAGATGCTTCGGCCAGCAGCAGTGCTTTACGTCCTCTTCATCATGATGCTCAGCCTCTGCAAAAGCTACTGGTCCATCATGCTCGTCCAAGGCGTTCTCATGGGCATCGTCATGGGTCTCCTGCAGATCCCAGCTTTTGCTGCTGTCTCGCAGTATTTTGAGAAGAACCGTGCTGGCTCACTCGGTCTTGTGGCCTCGGGCTCGTCAATTGGCGGCGTCGTCATTCCAATCGCGCTATCCAAGATGCTGAATGGAAGCTCGCTGGGCTTTGGCTGGTCAGTACGCATCATCGGGTTCATGATCTTGCCCTTTGTAATATTTGCCGCCGCGGGCATCAAGCCTCGCTTGCCTCCGCGCGAAACTGACTTCTGGCTCATGTCTGCGTACAAGGAAGGCCGCTTCCTCATGTTGATTCTCGCACTCTTCTTCATGCTCTTCGGCATGTTCACGCCCTTCTTCTACCTGCCCACCTACGCCGTCACCAGAGGCGTGAGCCCCACAATGGCTGGCTATTTGCTCTCCATTCTCAATGCCGCTTCCACCTTTGGCCGCATTATTCCCGGCGTGCTCGCCGACAAATGGGGCAAGATCAACATGTTCGGCTTTGGAGGCGTTATTACTGGCATAGTCATCTACACCATGAACTCGGCTGTCAGCAACGCCAGCCTGATTGTGTACGCAGTCTTCTTTGGCTTCACTTCCGGCACCATCATCTCGGGAGGCTCCGCTGCGTTTTCGACGTGCCCAAAGGATGCACGAAATGTTGGGACGTACATGGGTATGGGAATGGCTATTGCCGGTGTTGGAGGCCTCATCGGACCCCCTGTCAACGGAGCCATAGTCAAAGCTTATGGAGGATTCCACGAGATCTGTATGCTCAGCGGTACCCTGTGTATTGTTGGCGGCCTTATTGCAATCGCGGCCAAGCGGTGGACGCCACAAGGCCTCATGGGCAATGAATGAACCTATAGTACCAAGTTAAAAGTTTCGCAAACCACTACGAATCCCCACCCCTACCAAACCTTTTCTAACATGACTCTCCTACTAGAATCTCTACTATAATAATATACTTTTCAAGTCTAATAAATAAATCTGATGTTTAAATACTAGTAACTATTTATTAAACTATCTACTCTAATCTAGATTAAGATTAGATAAGTATATTCCACCACGGGCGGGACACCCGGCCAAAAAGAATAGGTGCACCAAAACAGTAATATAGTACATGTATCGTGGATCAGGCTGGAGGTGAGGCTAAGTACAGGGCTGCTGCCAAGGCACTAACGCCCAAAGGGCCCTTGGCTGTCCATCACATATTCCTACTAACGTAGACTCTGTGTAATATTAGGTTCTATACTAAATTCGGTCATTTTCTATCTTTAAACTCGCAGATTTTAACCCCTCTAATTCGTGCCTAAATAGGCTTAGTGCTAGATAGTTTTTCACGATTTGGTACGTTCAAGTCAAGACGAGAATACCGACAAAATGACCTGAATCTACTTTTTTACCGATCGGACAAGCCTATAGGTCTGATCACTGACGTAGAGAGAGCTGCGCAACAATTCCAGAGAAAGAATTAGGACAGATACTGTAGGGCCGGACCAGTCTTGAGCGTCAACCACCACCGCCCCATATCCGACCCGCCCACTTCCGCCAACAACTTGATATTAGCGGATTTACGCATCAAAGTCTATTGTCAGTGACTTTGAGGCACGAATGTGTAAACCAGGCACAGATTCCGAGAGGAATTAGCTCCATCGGACCACTTGAAAGTTCCAGGGATATATAACCCAACAGATGCGTACAAAACATTATGTGAGTAGAGTTGAGATGCCTTCTGACAAGTATCTCGAAATCTATAGCGATTCGTTCCCTTACATCTTTATGAAACACAAGGATATCCCGCTGAAGACATACGACATCAGTATCCTGCGTTACGATATCTATCTACCCAAGGACGGTGCGCCTTTGGCAGTGAAAGATATCCCGTCATTGCGACTTACGGCCCTTGTGCGTGGCTCAGTCCAAAACTCACCCAGAGAGTTTTTCAGAATACTGACGTACTGTGCAGATAGAAAAGATGTCCCATACAAGATATTTTCCCCCAAATCTTGGATTCAACTTAGTCACGCCATGACATCCGACCACTCGTCCTGGGAAACACCAGACCCAGGCTACTGGACCTCACAGGGATACATTATCATAAGAGGAGACGATTGTGGAGCTGGCCAAAGTCCAGGAGAGCTGGATACGATGTCTCGCGGTTCCAGTGAGGCTTTCTTTGACGTGGTAGAGTGGTGTGTAGATCAAGAGTGGTCATCCAGAAAAGTTGGACTGCTTGGGATCAGTTACTACGATGGCACTAAGTGGAGAGTGGCTGCGAGGAGACAAAAAGGTTTAGCGGCAATAATCCCGTGGGAGGGTATGAGTGATTATCATCGCGATCGTGTGAGGCATGGCGATATCCTCTCAGATAAATTCATCAGTGGGTACCCACCATTTCTTAAATTTCGACCAATTCTAACGTTTGCTCCCAGAATTCTGGTGGGAGAATGCTGTTGAAAAGAACCAGTACGGCAAGCCCGGTCGTGCGGCGCAAGGTTGGGGTTTTGATACCTTAGACGGCGATCTAGACGAGGCAACCTTGATCGCCAATCGACGGAATCAGATGGAAGATACAGAAAAACACCGATACCTGGACGAGGAGTACTTTTCCAGTCGCAATTTTGATGTACAAGACATTGAGGTCCCGCTTCTTAGCGTGGCGAATTGGGTATGGCGGTTTTGCTCTCGCCAATGATTTTGACTTACAACTGCGAATAGGGTGGAATTCTGCTTCATCTCCGTGGCAACGTCCTTGGTTGGATGCGCGCCTCTTCTCAACACAAGTTCCTGCATTTCATCGTTGGCCGGCATGACTTGCCATTCTATTATGACCATTCCGCCAAGCTTCAGAAGTCATTCCTCGATGCATTTCTCAAAGGCGACGACTATGACGGCTGGAAGACCGGTCACCAACCCCGGGTCCGATTGACATTAAGACAAGGGGATTGCGGCGTCGACGACCCCCTACGCGAACTCAGCTTTCCAACACGGGGAGAGGATGACTGGCCCCTACCTGATACGAGGTACACCAAGTTCTTCTTGACAGCAGAAAATGAGTTATCGGAGACAGCAAAAGACGTGAAAAGAGTATTCTCATATGACGCATTGTCGGGTGAGCCACTGCAATTCCGGTACACGGCTGACACAACGGTAGAATTGACAGGCGATGTACTTGCAAACCTGAGCGTCTCAATAGATCGCAAGGATGAAAACGTTCCCAGGGACATGGACCTCTTTCTGGCCCTACGAAAACTAGCTAAAGACGGTTCGGAAGTCTTTTATACAGTCACGATAGGCGATCCTGTTCCCCTCGTTGAAGGCTGGCATCGCGTATCTCTGTGAATAACCGATCCATCGAATTCTCTCCATCAATCATACTTGCCGTATCGAAGCTATTGCGCCTCAGATGTTCAGGAGGTCAAAGCTGGCGTAATATATGAAGTCGAAGTTGAGATTTGGCCGACTAAAGTCGTGCTAGAGGACCGGGAAACCTTGGTACTTGAAGTCGCCGGACATGATGCTCAAGGTGCAGGTATCTTTTCGCATAGTGATTCCGAAGATCAAAAGACTAAGCATATGGATGGGGCGAATAATGTTCACGTTGGTAACAAAGACAGCTGGTTGCTGCTCCCTACCATTCCAGATAGGCGATAAGTAAATACACAATGAGTCTACATATACGAACACTTACTCTGCATGCAGTGTGTTAGGACTAGGAAGCATTGCGCAGATCATGTTGTAGATCCTACTCTCTAGCTATAGACCTAGGTGCAACAAAGTCTGTTTTGTCTGACCTTGCTCTATGTACTTGCCTGTTCTGATTATGTTAGCTGATAGCAGGTATCAATCTATGCACTGGAAACAAATATAAGTATATCAGTGTATGAATTCATCGACGAAACTCGACACTACTCAGTCAAACAACGTAGTGCTTGGTCACTGATGGGTTAGTCATTGTAGAAAGCCCAATGTGAGAGCAACCTCATACATCTGCATGAACAATACTTGCCGCGGCAGACCGAGCCGAGAACGTCCATCCAGACGAAGCGATATCAACGTTCGGACCTGTAGATTCTGTTCGCAGATCTAAATCCCCTTAAGCAAGGCATCCCCTGCGAAAGTTCTTGATCGTCCTTGTATGGGAGCCAATGCACACTTCTAAGGCAATTTAATAAGCCATTTAAACATCACCAAAACGCGTTGGAAGGGATTAAGAATATTCTCTGTGACCTACATGATATTCAGATAATCAGGAGTGTATTCAGTGTAGGATCGAAGCACAAGACCCTGCGATTAGGATCAGGCTCTGTTCGTGCTACTCGTAGTAGATGGTCCAAAGTAAATGCATTTAATCTTTGCATCGAGGCGATATCATGCACAAAGGAACTTACGACGAGTCTCAGTCCATGAAACGTGGCTGACCGTACGGTTCGATGAAGCAGTTTGATAGCTGTAGAAGGCTACGAGTTCGAAGGTTCCGCAGCTTTCCTTTTATTCTCCACATCGATTGCGCACGTGCGATACACATGCGTTCATCACCAAGGTTGTCCATTTCCAAGCTGACGGCTGTGTCAGGAGTATCCCCCTGAGAGTGCCTGTTGAACAACTCCCCTACTTTAATTGATCCAATGCCTAGCGCAGCGCTTCGATAGTTGAGCGTGTGCAGCGTCACCTCTAGCCTGTTCTCTGTTTTGCGCTCGAGCACGCCGTGAGCCGGCTCGTATCCTACACATCTTGCGCATCGTGCTAAACTTAGTTGCTATAGCTGATCCCAAATACTATCTGTATATATTCTTAGAACCCGTCATGTACCTTTTCCGGACTTGCCAACAACGTTGGCTTTCTTCCATTGCTTAATTGTACCGTCCTTCAGCTGACAGCATGTGGTCGTCTTGATTCGTTAGTCAGCGTACGCGCCGTGGCCTCTATATCCGCCTTCCCAGACCATACTAGCGATAATGTCGCCCTGGTCATATCAAGAGGTATCCTGGCCGACCTCCTTGAGTGTGCCGACGAAATCGCAGCCTAGAACGGCGCCGTCTCCAAAGGCAGGTAGAGGGAGTTCGACTGCTTTGAGGGCAAACTCGGAGCTACTGCCTCCACGTTGGACTTGAGCATAGGGTTGTAGTTACTTTCATGTCATGAATGCTCATGTTGTTAATTTATGTGTTTGTGAGAGAAACTTGCTATCAAAGGCTTCTTCTGCATATCTATGAAAAGCAGAGCTTATGTGACTGGACATGCAACCACACCTTGTAAGCTTAATTCCAATGTTGTTGGCCGTTGGCCGTTGGCCGTTGGAGGTGGGACTTTGCTCCAACGGTTTACAAATAGTGCAGCTGACTAGAGCCTCAATACCGCTTTCGGCATGCTGAGGGAGAGCGCCCTGTACTCGACCCTTACACTGTGTTGGACGTGGCTGTCGATCGCAATGATGGTTGAGACACGCGTGCGGTGAGGAACCGCCTATCGCAGCGTTGAGAATCCGACTACAACGACGTCATGATTGTACTTGTAACTGCAAAGATTTTCTAAATTGCTGCTGACAACGAAGAAGCGAGTTTTTCTCACAGGTCTGCGTGTTGAAGATTCTGCGATTGATGTCGTTCTTCAATTGAGTGCGGTACTTCTCATGGGAGAAGGCGAGTGAAGTGGGACCCTTCTAGTTGACGCGTTGCGTACCTGCCTCCTCGACACCCTCAGCTCCCTCACAGTACTCAGATCTGACTTCTCGAACGAATCCTGACATAGAAATCGCTCTGTTTGACAAACCACGCATTATGCAGCGTCCATTCCCTGTCCGGGTACGCCAATTCGATCTGTCGCAGACATCAGCAAGGACTACATCTACCACAAGAAGACGCCCACATCGAAGCTACGCAATACTGCAGGAACCAGCTTATACATCTCCAAATAGCTGACGTTCTTTCCAATGTAGGTGCGCGAGCCAGCCCCAAAGGTAAACAGGCTGTTTTTCATCTTGGCCTGATTTTCCTCGCTAGCTTCAAGCCACCTTTCAGGTCTCCACTCCCGTGCGTCCTGACCCCAGAGATCTTGGTCAAGATGCAAAGTCCAGGCGCTGCAGCCAATGTTAGTACCGCCGGGTATGAATACGTCATCAAGCTTAATGCCCTCAGCTGGGGCGATACGTTCTAGAGGCAGACCTGCGGCAGGGTGGGTCCTCAACGACTGATTGATAACCGCACTAAGGTACGGCAGCTCTCGCACATCACTGCACGCTACCAGTGCGTTACCAGTTCCAGTCCGGACTGTCGAATCAAGTTCCTCGAACTCTGCGCATAGCTTTGTGAGCTTTTCTGGGTTTCTGATCAAGTTGTAAAAGATCGCTCGGAGTCTGGGCAGGGATGAGCAAGGACTCTGTCAGTCAATGACAACACCTACGATATAGCAGTAGTATCAGAGCCCTGTAGTTCAATTCAGATGGGCGCGAGTACTTTGCAGTAAACTAACCGCGAACATGTTAGCTACTGTGAGTGCAAAGATATGTTCTTGACTCATGAAGTCTGGGTCTTTCTGGTGCGTCTCTTGGAATCTCGAGAGAAAGACATGGCGTGATTGCCTCTGAGCTAGCATTTCCTTCTCGACTTCCCTCGTATCACGTTCCTGTATAAGTTTACTGGCAAACACGACTACCGGTGTGCTTGGTATGAAACCACGTGCACTCAGCCAGCAACGTATAGGATTCCTCACGAGCAGTCGATCAAGATAAGGGACCTGCCCAATCTAGCGACGCTGTTAGCACACACATCTATGGGCTTGGACTATACTGACTACTGCAGGATAGCTCAAAAGTCATTCGAGACTCGATATGACGTTTTCAACGTCTTGGCCGCGATCTACAAAACCCATCCGCTTAGAGTAAGTCAGCTCACAGATGACATCAAAGGCTGAGTACTGAAGCTATGCGCCAAAATCGATGACACTACGCTCGCCCCTTTTGTTGGCGTATCGCTGAGTCAATTGCTTCACTTACTATAGTAGCAGCTATACTATAGTCTCTTGATAAGTCTAGGAAATAGCACTAGCGCTTGTTAGATAGCTTCCTCTGTTGACCAAGATTAGATAGATTGCGTCATTACAGGTTTAAGTTTAGCTAACTCTTGGGTTGCAGCTCTAGTAACTAGCTTCCCCGCTATTTCGTTATCACAACTCGCAATTTGGGACCTATCTAGCAAATCAGACGTCACTTTGTCTAGACTAAAACTGTATAATACAGTGGCGCGACAGCGCTGCAGTGTCGCTTAAGGAATGCCTCAACAGCGACTCGCTGGTGGGTCACTGGCACGTAGTATAAGACGACTACCAGGGAATACCCTTCCTAACTGTTACACTATGTTGGGCTATACTTCTCTAATGCTTAATCTAGATCAGAGCAAGTTATCAAGTTAATAGTAAGTAGTGTGATTGCCAAACAGTTCCACTAGAAAACAGTTATAAGAATTTAAATAATAGTAGAGATATTCATTTCTATGTAAGATAGAATAATAAAGTAGTAACTAAATTCAGTAAGTGATAAACTTGTAAAAAAGTGTTATATACAGTGGGGTGACACGAAAAAAGATCACAAGTGTCAGGACCTGGTCCAAATTGGGACATGTTGGTCCAATTCCCTCCTTCTTCACGCTAGTTAGTTAGCTAGGGCTTACCTAAGGCTATAAAGCCTCCACGATCGCTAGAGGTGCTCGATAGCGATTCGTCTCGTGAATATATGGCTGTTAAAGTATAGTTCTCTCTTATCTATCTCGTGCTGTACTTTCACGCTACTAACAGTCTAATATTCGAATCGCTCTCCTTAAGTACACCTACGAGATGTTAGAGAGAGCTATGCCGAATCTAGGTAGTTGCCAAACTTGGAGCCGCCCAAAGTTAACTCGAAATATGGTAGTAGGGGACTTATAGCCTACTCTAACTAGAGACTTAATCTAGCTATCTTTAAGTAAACTATCCGAGCCTGCCGTTACGGAGGCAGATTAGGCTGGACTGGTATAGAGAAGCTTAATTTAGGGCAGCCCAGCTCGACTTGAACTACCTCAGACTACTATTGCTTAATAGCTAGACGAACTGCGCGCTTGGAGGTAACGAGCGCTTAATGAGTAAGAACTGAAACGTCTCTAGGAAATTAAGCGTTAGTTTGACTAAGGTGACACAACAGTACTGACAGAGGATCTATATGAACTACACTATATAGTGGGGATACAACTAGAACTAAACGTGGGAGCTCTACGACTAGAAAAACTAATATAGTTTATAAACCGCGATTGTGTTGAGTATAATTGCTAGAAACGCAAATATAAAGCAATATTTAGGAGAAGCCCTAAAACGTTCTAAATAGAGGTAGTTAAGATTAATTTTAGACTTAGGTATATTACTGACCTCCTACGCTCTATATAGGACGCCTATTATTACGACTACTATAGAAAAGATACAAATTGGATACCTATATGGCTAGACCTGAAGACTATAATAGTGGATTTACTAGAACTACTAGAATAATAGAAGCTTAAAGCCTACTAAGCTCTTAAATATATTAGATAGGACTAGTCTTAGGACCTAAACGACCTATTAGCCAAATTAGATATACTTTAGTCTGAATTAGATAATTCCTACTTAGAAGAGTAGAGAGTAAAAGACTTTATAGGCGCTTTAATAATAATAATATAGAAAGAGTTGCTTTTACTTAAACTAGATTAAAGAAGTATAATCTTAGACCTAAACGCGCGAGCGCGACTTATCTAGAATAGAATAAAAAGAGAGAAGCCTAGTAGCGCTAAAATAACGCAGAATAAGTAAGCTAAGAGCGGTATACTACCAAAGAATATAAGAAAGTATAAAAAAACTCTAAAAAAATAAAGACAGAACTCTACAGATATAAAAGATTTATACATGTAAGAAAGTTGTAGGTAGGTAAATAGGATAACTTTCTTAATTAACTAAAATAGCTTATTAAGAGGTGAGAAATAGATATAAAATATCTAGTAAGTGGTCAAAATGTAGGTAATAAGTAGATATATTGGAGCTAGGTTCTCAAATAACTATAGACAGTCAGCGTCTTTTATAGACAACTAACGGAGATAGGCGCTGCGTCTATTTCCTATCTTGATTTCAAATCAACTACTAGACTAAAGTATAATTAGATTAGTTTTTTATCTTTTTTATGATTTATAAGATTTTATTTTAGACTAAAATCTTTATAATCTAGCTTGCTAAGCAAGCTAGAGCTAAAATATAGAATAATGACGTCTTATATCTAGATAAGAAAGCGGAGAAATACTTAAAATACTCGGCAGTTAATAGCTACATCAAATGTAGAGCTACAAGAACAAAAACAACTAATTTGAATAGCTAATCTTTTATAGAATAATACTAAAATATAATATAATAATTATATTATAATTTACACACTCCCTTAATTATTATATTATTATAATCTTATCATTTAGCTTAATATACTAATGGTAAGTAATATAATTATATATCTAATAAGCTTAATATTCTTAATTAGATATTTTCATTAGACTAAATTTGCTTTTAGATAATAGTGTCAGGACCTGGTCCAAATTGGGACATGTTGGTCCAATTCCCTCCTTCTTCACGCTAGTTAGTCAGCTAGGGCTTACCTAAGGCTATAAAGCCTCCACGATCGCTAGAGGTGCTCGATAGCGATTCGTCTCGTGAATACATGGCTGTTAAAGCATAGTTCTCTCTCATCTATCTCGTGCTGTACCTTCACGCCACTAACAGTCTAACAAATAGCTTAATATACTAAATATCTAATTTTCAAAATAGTCTATTTATACTTTTATAATCGTAGCGATTATAAATAGTAATATTGTCTATATAGCTATAATAGCTAATATAGGTCTAAATTATATTAGTTGTTGTAACTAATACTTAGCGCATTTAGGGGTTGAAAACCTAAATACGAATATATATATATAAATATAAATATATATATATATATAAATATAGATCTAGTTTATATTTACTAGATGCAGTCTAGTATTAAAGCTATTTAGCTTTTCTATACTAGTTGGTTTAGTTAATATATCTGCTAGTATTGTTTTAGTATTTTCATATACTAAATTAATATTATTTTCTTGTAGATTTTCTCTTACAAAATGGTAAGTTATATCTACATGTTTTGTTCTAGCGTGATATATTGGATTTTTAGCTAATTCTATAGCGCTCTGGCTATCTGTTTTTATAATATTTGTAATATTAAATATATTACTAATATCTTGTATAGAATTATAGCTAAATAGTTCTTTAAGAAAGTTATTCAAATATAGACTTTCTTTAGTTGCTTCTTTTAAAGCTATATATTCAGCTTCAGCGCTTGAAATAGCTACTACTTTCTGAAGCTTTGAAATCCAGCTTATAGCTATATTTTTATTTTGCCAGTTATTTAAATTATTTTGCAAAATAAATAAATTTCCACTAGTGGATTTTCTAGTGTCTAAATCACCCCCCCAATCTGAATCACTAATTCCAATAAGATTGATTGTTTTATTTATATATTTTTGAGATTCAGTTTGTAGAGTAAGATTTAATCCATAGTTTTTAGTTTTTAATAAATAGCTAAATATATTATTTAGATATTTATAGTGCTCTAAGCTAGGATTACTCATATATCTAGCTAAATAATTAACACTAAATGCTAAATCCGGCCGAGTAAATATAGTTAAATATATTAAACTGCCGATTTCTTTTTGGAAATCTTTAGTTAATTTAGTATTAATTTCTTCTTGGTTTTTAGCTAGTTTACTACCTATAGCTATAGGTATATCTTTTGGCTTATTTAGTAGCTTATTATACTTAAACAGTATTTTATTTATAAAGCTACGCTGAGTAATTACAATAGATTTCTTAGATCTATCTCTTATAATTTCTACACCAAGAAATTCTCTAATTTCTCCCAAATTAGTTATTTCTAATTTAGATATATCAGAAATTTCTTTATATAAATCGTCTATTAGATATTTAGTTTTTGCAAAAACTAGAATATCATCGACGTGTGTAGCTAAAATAACTGCTTTTTTATTATGGATATAAATACTATTGTCTATTTTTAGTGGAGTAAAATCTAGCTGTTTTAGTATATTTGCTAGAAATAATTGCCACTGTCTAGACGCTTGTTTTAATCCATATAGTGCTTTATTTAGTCTACAAACTATATTATCATAGTTTTTGGTAGCTATTATATTTTGAATATATTCAATTAAAGCTTTGTCTGTTATAGTTTTTAAAGCTTGATGTAATATATATTCTTCTAATCCAATTGGTAGTTGGACTAGTGTATTTTTATTATCTAATTCTGCATTGGGAAAAGCTTGTTTTACATCCCAAGTATAAATTTCCCAATCTAAATAGCAGAATATAGATAATAATAGTCTAATAATACTAGGCTTACTAGTAGAAGCAAAGGTTTCTTTATAATTTATATTATATTGTTGTAAAAATCCTTTTGCTACCCATCTAGCTTTATATTTTTTAATAGTATTATCAAGATTTAGCTTTTTATTTAAAACCCAGCGGCCTTTTATCATATTATTTTTAGTAGCTGGCTTTTGTATTAAATCCCATGTATTAGATTTAATTAAATTGTCTATTTCTAGCTTCATAGCTTCTAGATATAGATTTTTATCAGATCTAGTTAATACTTCTTTATAGCTTTTTGGCTCAACTAAGCTAGTATTTATAGAAGTATTTAATATATTATATAATATAGAGTTATTATATAGACTTTTCCAATCAGCTCTAGATTTGATATTATTAGACTGGTAAATGGGCTGGGGCAGGGCTGGGGCAGGGCTGCTAAGAGTTGGGTAGGGGTAGGGCTGGGTCAGATGACTAAGCAACCCAGCCCTGCCCCTACCCAACTCTTGGCTAACCCAGCCCTACCCCAGCCCGCTTATTAAGCAACCCAGCCCTGCCCCTACCCAACTCTTGGCATTTAAGTTGGGTAGGGGCAGGGCTGAGTCAGTCAAGAGTTAGGTAGGGGCAGGGCTGGGTTGCTTAATAAGCGGGCTGGGGTAGGGCTAGGTTGCTTAGTACTAGGTTATGCTGGGTCTTAGTTATTAGATATATATATACTCCGTATATATCAAAGACTTATCACGCATAATTATCACAGTAGTAAATTAAAAATTAAGAACTTATAAAACTTTCATTTAACTTCTAGCATATAGCTAGTTCTCAATTATAGCTATCCCTCAATCATAAAAGCCATCAGTACTTGATACTCCATCATAAAAGCCCTCAGTACTTAATACCACCCATACCAAGCCTATTAAGATAGTGCTTAACAAGATCCCCATCCTTCTTCTAAATAGTAACTCTCTTAGCATAGATAGCGTTCATATTACAGTCTAGATCCGTTAGCAGCTATAATTAATATCTGTAATAATATAACATACCCTCAAGAAATCCAACCAAAAAATACTCAGCAGCCTCTTAAAGACCTTCCAACGCCTCTCTCTAGATACATAGAGGGTGTTGCGGATATACGTCTCCCATAATCTCCCTAACAAGTTTTACAAATCGAGTCCTTAGAATAAGCAGATCAGTAGACTTCTAGAATCTTTTAATCTCTTTTAGTACAACAGCTAGTAATTATTAGTCGCTTACTGTAATAAATAACTATAATAAACTTACTACCAGACTTAAACCTACGCCTCTTAGAGGCGCCAGACGTAGATAGTTGAGCACCAGGCGGTGCAGGAGGGCCGGACTCGTCTTCCTCGCTGCTTTCCGACTCTTAATCCTCATTATCGGGCTTAGGCGTGGGCGGCCTATAATTAACTGGCTGCTTACGAGCGGTTTTGCCACCTACACCATAGAACATAGTGCCAGTCCTACTATTAGTTAGCTATTACTTGTAATAAATTACCGTGATAAACGTACGCAAAAGATACAAGATAGCCACTAGTCAAGATACGGGGCGGAGAGGGATAATCGTAAGTAGTAGTCCTAGCATTTATTAGCCATTTCCTATAATAAATTACTATAATAAACTTACGGATTTAGTTGGCCACCTTCGGCAGAAAAAGTAGGATTGCCAGTCATCTAAGCTCCCAAAACCTCAAATTCGTCTTCAAGAGCTTCTAATTCGCGAGGTGACAGCAGCTAAGACACCTGTCTTTCAGGCGACGGGAGCACATTTAACCGTTCTACCATCTCCTCAAACGACTCATCGTCTAGCCCCCCCACCTCGTCTACTGCTAACATAGTACGTGATAAATCTCTGTAATAACTAGTAGGGTTGAGTTGAGAAATTTGGCGTTAGGCTAGGAAAGTTAGATTTAGATTAAGAGAATTGGTGGACAAATACTTAGCTATAGAGTAGTTAAGAATTTTAGGGATATATAAGTAGGTAAAGATAAAGGTAAAGGTGAGTGCACAGATCACCCAGAGTCTTGCTAAAGGTCTGCGAGATAGTTAGCAAGAAATCGCCATAACTCAACGAAGCAGTAATTAAATACTATAATAACTAGCTCATTAGATAGAGCTACTCCAGGGCTTTCAAATAAGACTAAAATCAAAGCACTCCAACTTTTATTATCCAAGATATTGGCTATATGAAAGATGTTGTTCGCTAGCCCAACGCTAGCGCGAAATCCAGAGCGCACGGACCCCTAATTACCTTAATAGATAGACTATCACCAAACTTCCTACTCTCTCTTAGCAACCATCCCCCCCCTCCCTACCCCCACCATACTAGACGTTATATCAGTACTTTATCACAGTCAACAATGCCGCGCACGCCAGAAATCAAGCGCGAGTCTACGACAGAGGCTGATAGCAACGTACCTAAGGGTCTAGCACCTCCACGCGTTGCCCAAATACCCAAGGACTTTACTAAGCAGAAGTAGGCAGATCTTACTAAAATAATAATCCCAGTCTATTATCACAGTAAATACTAACGTTAGTAAGGCTTTAAAAATAAGCAAAACAAAATCAATTTTATCATTACGCAACGTAGATCTAGAGGTTCCCAAAAGAGTCGTCCAACTAGTCTGCGAATCCAATATCAAGGTCAGCTTAGTAACACAGCTCGAGCTATTGCACAGAGAGATCTCGCCGCGTCACGTACCAAGGAAGAAGCCGCTCTCCAACGCGCCAAAGATACTAACCGCGCTACTCGGGCGAAATTTCTCAAGTCACTCAAAGAGAAAGAATAGTATAAGACCGCCAGAGAGGATAAGAAGAATAGAATTATAAAGAGCCATCTTAAAGAGCATGAATCCAAGCGCTTTAAAGAAAAGCAAAATAGTAAGTTATCACAGTCTTTTATTACAGACATCTACTAACAGTTATTAGCTAATTGGATGGCGTTTGCTCTCCAAGCTGTGCACGCGAAATGGTCCAAGATCCAGAATGAGATCGACAAAAGACGGCATCAGCTTATTCTCCAGACTACCTCTAGCGACGCCCCGTCTAATACCTCTACTAAGAGGTTACGCGTTTCTGCTCGTCTCTATAGTCGAAAGGGGGTTATTAACTCACTTATACGCAAAGAATATCTTCGAGAATTGGCTAAGCTAAACAACAACGCCTTTAAGAGCGAGCAAGCACGAGATAAATAGCTCAAGTTTTACAAGAACCTTTCTCCCAAAAAAAAAGAACTTGCTATAGATAGTTCCTAGCAGTAAGTTTATCACAGTTTATTATCACATTCAAGAACTAACTAGTATAGACAAGAAAAGCCTACTTCTATTCTCAACCAGTTTGATCCAGATACGCGTCTTAAGGATAATAAGCCATATATCGAAGGCTATGATAGTAACAAGTATGAAGAAGAGATTAATAACGAGGATAAGATTATAGACGAGAATGAGGATGGCTATAGTAGTAACGATAGCTTTTTGGCTCCAGAGGGGGCTGATAGTGCTAAGATAGAGGAGGCTGAGGATCAAGACGAAGAGGCTGAAGAAGAGAAGTCTAAGTAGTGCTGGCTGTCCAAGCATATCTCTGACAATGCTCTAGTAGTTAGGGTTTAGAGTATTATGCCAGGGTTTATCCCAGCCAATAATCACAGTATAACCCCTGTGTCGATCCAAACTTTCTCTTATATAAAACCTACTTCAGACATATGTCAAACAACACTAGTATTTTAGACAATCTTAGCTATGCTAGAAGCTAGAGGACTTAAAACTTCCTACCATATCCAGTTTTCCACAGATAATATTTGTCCATCTAGTAACTTTAATTTATCACAGTTATTTATCACAGGTACAATCTTCACAATGGCTAAGCCTTCTACAGAACCGCCAGATATCCTTGCGCATCTCAAGATAAATACTCCACACCAAGACAAAGGTGGTCTTAAAGTCACACTTACACTCATCCAGTATCCAGTACTTGAAAATAATAGCAATAAAGAGAACAAAGCAATTATTTCAAACTAGAAGGAGTAGTGGAATAAAACACCATAAGCCCGAGATCCTTCGAAGCCAGTTCCACACTAGGGCTCTTCTTGTCGTACGAGCCAAATCTGGGCAAACTTTGGAAAGGCTGCAGAGATCCTAACTGGCCGTCCATATATCTTCTGCTCGAACTGCAGTTATATACTCGCGCACCCATCAGCTGGAAATATTAGTACAAAGCATCTTCATAGACATCGTCAAACCCAAACTTACCAGCTTATCTCTTCGCCTATACACAACAAGCTATCGAACTCACTCCGCCAAAGTATCCCACCACCAATAAATATTAATCCTCGCGCAATACCAGCCTACTCAACTAAGACATACGAACAAGAACTAGTAAGAGTAGTAGTTAATAACTACTAGAGCTTCCGAACACTTAAGCGGCCATCATTTCAACGATTTCTCCAGTTTCTCCAGCCCAACGCTGTAATTATTAGCCGTTATAAATTCAAGCTAGCGTTTAAGTTACAATTTAAGAAGGCTTCAGCTAAGCTTCTCAATGATCTTAGCCAAGGAACAAAAATATCACTTGCATTAGATAGTTAGGCTTCAAGTAACCATCTTAGTTTCCTTACAATCAAAGGTTACTATATCAATACTCAATAGCAACTCAAAGAAAAACTTTTAGATTTTATACCGATCCATAGGAGACATACTAGAGCTTCAATAGCAGATAAAGTTCTAAAACTTCTTTCTAGAAGTGAACTCCAAAAAAAATTGCTATCCATTACTTGCGATAATGCCAGCAATAATAGCACTCTTACGCAGTCTCTTCAGCAAGGTCTACAACAACTTAGTATAAGCTAGAGTCCAAGTAAAAACACTATTCCCTACTTAGCCCATATTATCAACCTCGTTGTCCAGGATATTATCCAGCACTTAAGGCTGTCAGCTTCTACCAAGTTAGATAATATACAAGATTTACAGAGACAACAGATCAATAAAGTAGATGCCAACATCTCAGTCCCCAATTCACTTCGCAAGGGAAGAATTTTTTATCACAGTTATTTATCACATACTAACTACAATATAGATTAGAGCAATCTGCATTATAGTTGACTCATCTCCTCAGCGATACGAACAGTTTCTCGCAACACAACGGGATCTACCACCAAAAAAACGCCTTAGTGTTATCCGTGATGTTAGAACACGATAGAACTCGACATATAATATGTGTAAGCGCGCAGTCAAGCTTCGGCAATATATCAATAAATGGCTCAAAGATAAAATCGCGTTAAGGGTTCCTATCCATACCAAAAACCTCTCAGAGGCCGACAACAATACTGATATTGATTCTCAGGATCTTAAGAGACTACGACTATCTGCACAAGAATAGTCGCATCTTAAGATAGTTACTAAAATACTTAGCCATTTCAAGACTACAACAATATCTCTAAGTCAGAGTTAAAAACCTCAAATACCATATATCTAGCTCATGTATAATCAGCTTTTTAATTTTCTTAATTAGATGGAGGTTGATTTAGAAGAAGACTCAGAGAATAGCAACTGGCCACAAGTAGTAAGAGCTACGGCGGCGAAAGAGAGAGCAAAGTTAAGTAAATACTACTCGAAAACTAATAAAGAGCGTAGCTTCTTATTCAACTGCGCGACGATTCTTGATCCAACGCAAAAGCTTACAGCCTACGAGGTATTATCACAGATATTTATCACAGATAGATACTAATAGAAGATATAGAATAAGATATGGGGTTAGGGTAGGGTTAGGGGGTAGGGTTAGGGTTAGGGTTAGGGTTAGGGTTAGGGTTAGGGTTAGGGTTAGGGTTAGGGTTAGGGTTAGGGTTAGGGTTAGGGTTAGGTTAGGAGGTGCTGTCACACGAGTATGGAAGTCGTTCTTTAACCTTAGCAATACGTAACC